>JAUIMM010000061.1:8465000-9154357 GCA_031769625.1 Taudactylus pleione | reverse complement strand
AGCACCCTTTATCTCTCAAGCCAGCCGGCCCTTTCTTATGACACAGGAGCACGCTTGGCACTACTTTGTTGATGCACATGCGGCTACAGCGCACACATTTCACAAACACAGAAAATATTTTTTTATTTGGTTTGGAGTGTACTTTGGGGGTTACAGCACCCTTTAATGGTCAAGCCAGCTGGCCCTTTACTTATGACACAGGCGCACGCTTGGCACTACTTTGTTGATGCACGTGCAGCTACTGCGCAAGCAATTCACAAACACAGAAAATATTTTTTATTTGGTTTGAGTGTACCTTGGTGGTTACAGCACTATTTAACGGGCAAGCCAGCCGGCCCTTTTCTTATGACACAGGCGCACGCTTGGGACTACAATGTTGATGCACGTGCGGCTACTTCGCAAACTATTCACAAACACAGAAATATTGTTTTTATTTGGTTTGGAGTGTAATTTGCGGGTTACAGCACCCTTTAACGGTCAAGCCAGCCGGCCCTTTACTTATGACACAGGCGCACGCTTGGCACTACTTTGTTGATGCTCGTGCGACTACTGCGCACACAAATTCACAAACAAAGAAAATATTTTTTTATTTGGTTTGGAGTGTTCTTTGGGGGTTACAGCACCCTTTAACTGTCAAGCCAGCCGGCCCTTTACTTATGACACAGACGCAAGCTTGGCACTACTTTGTTGATGCAAGTGCGGCTACTGTGCACACAATTCACAACAGAGAAAAAAATTTTTTATTTGGTTTGGAGTGTACTTTGGGGGTTAGAGCACCCTTTAACTGTCAAGCCAGCCAGCCCTTTACTTATGGCACAGGCGCACGCTTGGCACTACTTTGTTGATGCACGTGCGGCTACTGCGCACACCTTTCACAAACACAGAAATTTTTTTTTTATTTGGTTTGGAGTGTACTTTGGGGGTTACAGCACCCTTTAACGGTCAAGCCAGCCGGCCCTTTACTTATGACACTGGCGCACGCTTGGCACTTCTTTGTTGATGCACGTGCGGCTACTGCGCACACAATTCACAAACACAGAAAATATTTTTTTATTTGGTTTGGAGTGTACTTTGGGGGTTACAGCACCCCTTTAACGGTCAAGTCAGCCGGCCCTTTACTTATGACACAGGCGCACGCTTGGCACTACTTTGTTGATGCACGTGCGACTACTGCGCACACAATTCACAAACACAGAAAATATTTTTTTATTTGGTTTGGAGTGTACTTTGGGGGTTACAGCACCCTTTAACTGTCAAGCCAGCCGGCCCTTTACTTATGACACAGGCGCACGCTTGGCACTACTTTGTTGATGCACGTGCGGCTACTGCGCACACAATTCACAAACACAGATAATATTTTTCTATTTGGTTTGGAGTGTACTTTGGGGGTTACAGCACCCTTTAACGGTCAAGCCAGCCGGCCCTTTACTTATGACACAGACGCAAGCTTGGCACTACTTTGTTGATGCAAGTGCGGCTACTGCGCACACCATTCACAAACACAGAAAATATTTTTTTATTTGGTTTGGAGTGTACTTTGGGGGTTACAGCACCCTTTAACGGTCAAGCCAGCTGGCCCTTTACTTATGACACAGGCGCACGCTTGGCACTACCTTGTTGATTCACGTGCGGCTACTGCGCACACCATTCACAAACACAGAAAATATTTTTTTATTTGGTTTGGAGTGTACTTTGGGGGTTACAGCACCCTTTAATGTTCAAGCCAGCCGGCCCTTTACTTATGACACAGGCGCACGCTTGGCACTACTTTGTTGATGCACGTGCGACTACTGCGCACACAATTCACAAACACAGAAAATATTTTTTTATTTGGTTTGGAGTGTACTTTGGGGGTTACAGCACCATTTAACTGTCAAGCCAGCCAGCCCTTTACTTACGGCACAGGCACACGCTTGGCACTACTTTGTTGATGCACGTGCGGCTACTGCGCACACCCCTTTCACAAACACAGAAAAACATTTTTTATTTGGTTTGGAGTGTACTTTGGGGGTTACAGCACCCTTTAACGGTCAAGCCAGCCGGCCCTTTACTTATGACACAGACTCAAGCTTGGCACTACTTTGTTGATGCAAGTGCGGCTACTGCGCACACAATTCACAAACACAGAAAATATTTTTTTATTTGGTTTGGAGTGTACTTTGGGAGTTACAGCACCCTTTAATGGTCAAGCCAGCCGGCCCTTTACTTATGACACAGGCGTACGCTTGGCACTAATTTGTTGATGCACGTGCGGCTACTGCGCACGCAATTCACAAACACAGAAAATATTTTTTTTTGGTTTGGAGAGTACTTTGGGGGTTACAGCACCCTTTAATTGTCAAGCCAGCCGGCCCTTTACTTATGACAGAGGCGCACGCTTGGCACTACTTTGTTGATGCACATGCGGCTACAGCGCACGCAATTCACAAACACAGAAAATATTTTTTTTTTGTTTGGAGAGTACTTTGGGGGGTTACAGCACCCTTTAATGGTCAAGCCAGCCGGCCCTTTACTTATGACACAGGCGCACGCTTGGGACTACTTTGTTGATGCACGTGCGGCTACTGCGCACACAATTCACAAACACAGAAAATATTTTTTTTTGGGGTTGGAGAGTACTTTGGGGGTTACAGCACCCTTTATCTCTCAAGCCAGCCGGCCCTTTCTTATGACACAGGAGCACGCTTGGCACTACTTTGTTGATGCACATGCGGCTACAGCGCACACATTTCACAAACACAGAAAATATTTTTTTATTTGGTTTGGAGTGTACTTTGGGGGTTACAGCACCCTTTAATGGTCAAGCCAGCTGGCCCTTTTCTTATGACACAGGCGCACGCTTGGCACTACTTTGTTGATGCACGTGCAGCTACTGCGCAAGCAATTCACAAACACAGAAAATATTTTTTATTTGGTTTGGAGTGTACCTTGGTGGTTACAGCACTCTTTAACGGGCAAGCCAGCCGGCCCTTTTCTTATGACACAGGCGCACGCTTGGGACTACAATGTTGATGCACGTGCGGCTACTGCGCACACAATTCACAAACACAGAAAATATTTTTTTATTTGGTTTGGAGTGTACTTTGGGGGTTACAGCACCCTTTATCGCACAAGCCAGCCGGCCCTTTACTTATGACACAGGCGCACGCTTGGCACTACTTTGTTGATGCACGTGCGGCTACTGCGCACGCAATTCACAAACACAGAAAAAAAATTTTTATTTGGTTTGGAGAGTACTTTGGGGGTTACAGCACCCTTTAATGGTCAAGCCAGCCGGCCCTTTACTTATGACACAGGCGCACGCTTGGGACAACTTTGTTGATGCACGTGCGGCTACTTCGCAAACTATTCACAAACACAGAAAATATTTTTTTATTTGGTTTGGAGTGTAATTTGCGGGTTACAGCACCCTTTAACGGTCAAGCCAGCTGGCCCTTTACTTATGACACAGGCGCACGCTTGGCACTACTTTGTTGATGCACGTGCGACTACTGCGCACACAATTCACAAACACAGAAAATATTTTTTTATTTGGTTTGGAGTGTACATTTGGGGGTTACAGCACCCTTTAAAGGTCAAGCCAGCCGGCCCTTTACTTATGACACTGGCGCACGCTTGGCACTTCTTTGTTGATGCACGTGCGGCTACTGCGCACACAATTCACAAACACAGAAAATATTTTTTTATTTGGTTTGGAGTGTACTTTGGGGGTTACAGCACCCTTTAACGGTCAAGTCAGCCGGCCCTTTAATTATGACACAGGCGCACGCTTGG
This sequence comes from Taudactylus pleione, assembly GCA_031769625.1. Lineage (NCBI taxonomy): Eukaryota > Metazoa > Chordata > Amphibia > Anura > Myobatrachidae > Taudactylus > Taudactylus pleione. The sequence goes on along the minus strand of JAUIMM010000061.1, from coordinate 9,150,583 downwards.
CACTACTTTGTTGATGCAAGTGCGGCTACTGCGCACACAATTCACAAACACAGAAAATATTTTTTTATTTGGTTTGGAGTGTACTTTGGGGGTTACAGCACCCTTTAATGGTCAAGCCAGCCGGCCCTTTACTTATGACACAGGCGTATGCTTGGCACTAATTTGTTGATGCACGTGCGGCTACTGCGCACGCAATTCACAAACACAGAAAATATTTTTTTTTTGTTTGGAGAGTACTTTGGGGGTTACAGCACCCTTTAATGGTCAAGCCAGCCGGCCCTTTACTTATGACAGAGGCGCACGCTTGGCACTACTTTGTTGATGCACATGCGGCTACAGCGCACACATTTCACAAACACAGAAAATATTTTTTTATTTGGTTTGGAGTGTAATTTGGGGGTTACAGCACCCTTTATCACTCAAGCCAGCCGGCCCTTTCTTATGACACAGGAGCACGCTTGGCACTACTTTGTTGATGCACATGCAGCTATAGCGCACACATTTCACAAACACAGAAAATATTTTTTTATTAGGTTTGGAGTGTACTTTGGGGGTTACAGCTCCCTTTAATGGTCAAGCCAGCTGGCCCTTTACTTATGACACAGGCGCACGCTTGGCACTACTTTGTTGATGCACGTGCAGCTACTGCGCACGCAATTCACAAACACAGAAAATATTTTTTATATGGTTTGGAGTGTACCTTGGTGGTTACAGAACTCTTTAACGGTCAAGCCAGCCGGCCCTTTTCTTATGACACAGGCGCACGCTTGGGACTACAATGTTGATGCACGTGCGGCTACTGCGCACACAATTCACAAACACAGAAAATATTTTTTTATTTGGTTTGGAGTGTACTTTGGGGGTTACAGCACCCTTTAATGTTCAAGCCAGCCGGCCCTTTACTTATGACACAGGCGCACGCTTGGCACTACTTTGTTGATGCACGTGCGACTACTGCGCACACAATTCACAAACACAGAAAATATTTTTTTATTTGGTTTGGAGTGTACTTTGGGGGTTACAGCACCATTTAACTGTCAAGCCAGCCAGCCCTTTACTTACGGCACAGGCACACGCTTGGCACTACTTTGTTGATGCACGTGCGGCTACTGCGCACACCTTTCACAAACACAGAAAAACATTTTTTATTTGGTTTGGAGTGTACTTTGGGGGTTACAGCACCCTTTAACGGTCAAGCCAGCCGGCCCTTTACTTATGACACAGACGCAAGCTTGGCACTACTTTGTTGATGCAAGTGCGGCTACTGCGCACACAATTCACAAACACAGAAAATATTTTTTTATTTGGTTTGGAGTGTACTTTGGGGGTTACAGCACCCATTAATGGTCAAGCCAGCCGGCCCTTTACTTATGACACAGGCGTACGCTTGGCACTAATTTGTTGATGCACGTGCGGCTACTGCGCACGCAATTCACAAACACAGAAAATATTTTTTTTTGGTTTGGAGAGTACTTTGGGGGTTACAGCACCCTTTAATTGTCAAGCCAGCCGGCCCTTTACTTATGACAGAGGCGCACGCTTGGCACTACTTTGTTGATGCACATGCGGCTACAGCGCACGCAATTCACAAACACAGAAAATATTTTTTTTTTGTTTGGAGAGTACTTTGGGGGTTACAGCACCCTTTAATGGTCAAGCCAGCCGGCCCTTTACTTATGACACAGGCGCACGCTTGGGACTACTTTGTTGATGCACGTGCGGCTACTGCGCACACAATTCACAAACACAGAAAATATTTTTTTTTGGGGTTGGAGAGTACTTTGGGGGTTACAGCACCCTTTATCTCTCAAGCCAGCCGGCCCTTTCTTATGACACAGGAGCACGCTTGGCACTACTTTGTTGATGCACATGCGGCTACAGCGCACACATTTCACAAACACAGAAAATATTTTTTTATTTGGTTTGGAGTGTACTTTGGGGGTTACAGCACCCTTTAATGGTCAAGCCAGCTGGCCCTTTTCTTATGACACAGGCGCACGCTTGGCACTACTTTGTTGATGCACGTGCAGCTACTGCGCAAGCAATTCACAAACACAGAAAATATTTTTTATTTGGTTTGGAGTGTACCTTGGTGGTTACAGCACTCTTTAACGGGCAAGCCAGCCGGCCCTTTTCTTATGACACAGGCGCACGCTTGGGACTACAATGTTTATGCACGTGCGGCTACTGCGCACACAATTCACAAACACAGAAAATATTTTTTTATTTGGTTTGGAGTGTACTTTGGGGGTTACAGCACCCTTTATCGCACAAGCCAGCCGGCCCTTTACTTATGACACAGGCGCACGCTTGGCACTACTTTGTTGATGCACGTGCGGCTACTGCGCACGCAATTCACAAACACAGAAAAAAATTTTTTATTTGGTTTGGAGAGTACTTTGGGGGTTACAGCACCCTTTAATGGTCAAGCCAGCCGGCCCTTTACTTATGACACAGGCGCACGCTTGGGACAACTTTGTTGATGCACGTGCGGCTACTTCGCAAACTATTCACAAACACAGAAAATATTTTTTTATTTGGTTTGGAGTGTAATTTGCGGGTTACAGCACCCTTTAACGGTCAAGCCAGCTGGCCCTTTACTTATGACACAGGCGCACGCTTGGCACTACTTTGTTGATGCACGTGCGACTACTGCGCACACAATTCACAAACACAGAAAATATTTTTTTATTTGGTTTGGAGTGTACTTTGGGGGTTACAGCACCCTTTAAAGGTCAAGCCAGCCGGCCCTTTACTTATGACACTGGCGCACGCTTGGCACTTCTTTGTTGATGCACGTGCGGCTACTGCGCACACAATTCACAAACACAGAAAATATTTTTTTATTTGGTTTGGAGTGTACTTTGGGGGTTACAGCACCCTTTAATGGTCAAGCCAGCCGGCCCTTTACTTATGACACAGGCGTATGCTTGGCACTAATTTGTTGATGCACGTGCGGCTACTGCGCACGCAATTCACAAACACAGAAAATATTTTTTTTTGGTTTGGAGAGTACTTTGGGGGTTACAGCACCCTTTAATGGTCAAGCCAGCCGGCCCTTTACTTATGACAGAGGCGCACGCTTGGCACTACTTTGTTGATGCACATGCGGCTATAGCGCACACATTTCACAAACACAGAAAATATTTTTTTATTTGGTTTGGAGTGTACTTTGGGGGTTACAGCTCCCTTTAATGGTCAAGCCAGCTGGCCCTTTACTTATGACACAGGCGCACGCTTGGCACTACTTTGTTGATGCACGTGCAGCTACTGCGCACGCAATTCACAAACACAGAAAATATTTTTTATATGGTTTGGAGTGTACCTTGGTGGTTACAGAACTCTTTAACGGTCAAGCCAGCCGGCCCTTTTCTTATGACACAGGCGCACGCTTGGGACTACAATGTTGATGCACGTGCGGCTACTGCGCACACAATTCACAAACACAGAAAATATTTTTTTATTTGGTTTGGAGTGTACTTTGGGGGTTACAGCACCCTTTATCGCACAAGCCAGCCGGCCCTTTACTTATGACACAGGCGCACGCTTGGCACTACTTTGTTGATGCACGTGCGGCTACTGCGCACGCAATTCACAAACACAGAAAATATTTTTTTATTTGGTTTGGAGAGTACTTTGGGGGTTACAGCACCCTATAATGGTCAAGCCAGCCGGCCCTTTACTTATGACACAGGCGCACGCTTGGGACTACTTTGTTGATGCACGTGCGGCTACTGCGCACACAATTCACAAACACAGAAAATATTTTTTTATTTGGTTTGGAGTGTAATTTGGGGGTTACAGCACCCTTTATCGCTCAAGCCAGCCGGCCCTTTACTTATGACACAGGCGCACGCTTGGGACTACTTTGTTGATGCACGTGCGGCTACTGCGCACACAATTCACAAACACAGAAAATATTTTTTTTTTGGTTTGGAGAGTACTTTGGGGGTTACAGCACCCTTTAATGGTCAAGCCAGCCGGCCCTTTACTTATGACACAGGCACACGCTTGGGACTACTTTGTTGATGCACGTGCGGCTACTGCGCACACAATTCACAAACACAGAAAATATTTTTTTATTTGGTTTGGAGTGTAATTTGGGGGTTACATCACCCTTTATCACTCCAGCCAGCCGGCCCTTTCTTATGACACAGGAGCACGCTTGGCACTACTTTGTTGATGCACATGCAGCTACAGCGCACACATTTCACAAACACAGAAAATATTATTTTATTTGGTTTGGAGTGTACTTTGGGGGTTACAGCACCCTTTAATGTCAAGCCAGCTGGACCTTTACTTATGACACAGGCGCACGCTTGGCACTACTTTGTTGATGCACGTGCGGCTACTGCGCACACAATTCACAAACACAGAAAATATTTTTTTTTTGGTTTGGAGTGTACTTTGGGGGTTACAGCACCCATTATCGCACAAGCCAGCCGGCCCTTTACTTATGACACAGGCGCACGCTTGGCAATACTTTGTTGATGCACGTGCGGCTACTGCGCACGCAATTCACAAACACAGAAAATATTTTTTTATTTGGTTTGGAGAGTACTTTGGGGGTTACAGCACCCTTTAATGGTCAAGCCAGCCGTCCCTTTACTTATGACACAGGCGCACGCTTGGGACAACTTTGTTGATGCACGTGCGGCTACTGCGCACACAATTCACAAAGACAGAAAATATTCTTTTATTTGGTTTGGAGTGTACTTAGGGGGATACAGCACCCTTTAACGGTCAAGCCAGCCAGCCCTTTACTTATGACACAGGCGCACGCTTGGCACTACTTTGTTGATGCACGTGCGGCTACTTCGCACACTATTCACAAATACAGAAAATATTTTTTTATTTCGTTTGGAGTGTACTTTGGGGGTTACAGCACCCTTTAACGGTCAAGCCAGCTGGCCCTTTACTTATGACACAGGCGCACGCTTGGCACTACTTTGTTGATGCACGTGCGACTACTGCGCACACAATTCACAAACACAGAAAATATTTTTTTATTTGGTTTGGAGTGTACTTTGGGGGTTACAGCACCCTTTAACGGTCAAGCCAGCCGGCCCTTTACTTATGACACTGGCGCACGCTTGGCACTTCTTTGTTGATGCACGTGCGGCTACTGCGCACACAATTTACAAACACAGAAAATATTTTTTTAATTGGTTTGAAGTGTACTTTGGGGGTTACAGCACCCTTTAACGGTCAAGTCAGCCGGCCTTTTACTTATGACACAGGCGCACGCTTGGCACTACTTTGTTGATGCACGTGCGACTACTGTGCACACAATTCACAAACACAGAAAATATTTTTTTATTTGGTTTGGAGTGTACTTTGGGGGTTACAGTACCCTTTAACTGTCAAGCCAGCCGGCCCTTTACTTATGACACAGGCGCACGCTTGGCACTACTTTGTTGATGCACGTGCGGCTACTGCGCACACAATTCACAAACACAGAAAATATTTTTCTATTTGGTTTGGAGTGTACTTTGGGGGTTACAGCACCCTTTATCGGTCAAGCCAGCCGGCCCTTTACTTATGACACAGACGCAAACTTGGCACTACTTTGTTGATGCAAGTGCGGCTACTGCGCACACAATTCACAAACACAGAAAATATTTTTTTATTTGGTTTGGAGTGTACTTTGGGGGTTACAGCACCCTTTAACGGTCAAGCCAGCCGGCCCTTTACTTATGACACAGGCGCACGCTTGGCACTACCTGTTGATTCACGTGCGGCTACTGCGCACACCATTCACAAACACAGAAATTTTTTTTTTATTTGGTTTGGAGTGTACTTTGGGGGTTACAGCACCCTTTAATGGCAAGCCAGCCGGCCCTTTACTTATGACACAGGCGCACGCTTGGCACTACTTTGTTGATGCACGTGCGACTACTGCGCACACAATTCATTAAACACAGTAAAAAAAATTTATTTGGTTTGGAGTGTACTTTGGGGGTTACAGCACCCTTTAACTGTCAAGCCAGCCAGCCCTTTACTTATGGTACAGGCGCACGCTTGGCACTACTTTGTTGATGCACGTGCGGCTACTGCGCACACCTTTCACAAACACAGAAAAAAATTTTTTATTTGGTTTGGAGTGTACTTTGGGGGTTACAGCACCCTTTAACGGTCAAGCCAGCCGGCCCTTTACTTATGACACTGGCGCACGCTTGGCACTTCTTTGTTGATGCACGTGCTGCTACTGCGCACACAATTCACAAACACAGAAAATATTTTTTTATGTGGTTTGGAGTGTACTTTGGGGGTTACAGTACCCTTTAACGGTCAAGTCAGCCGGCCCTTTAGTTATGACACAGGCGCATGCTTGGCACTACTTTGTTGATGCACGTGCGACTACTGCGCACACAATTCACAAACACAGAAAATATTTTTTTATTTGGTTTGGAGTGTACTTTGGGGGTTACAGCACCCTATAACTGTCAAGCCAGCCGGCCCTTTACTTATGACACAGGCGCACGCTTGGCACTACTTTGTTGATGCACGTGTGGCTACTGCGCACACAATTCACAAACACAGAAAATATTTTTCTATTTGGTTTGGAGTGTACTTTGGGGGTTACAGCACCCTTTAACGGTCAAGCCAGCCGGCCCTTTACTTATGACACAGACGCAAGCTTGGCACTACTTTGTTGATGCAAGTGCGGCTACTGCGCACACAATTCACAAACACAGAAAATATTTTTTTATTTGGTTTGGAGTGTACTTTGGGGGTTACAGCACCCTTTAACGGTCAAGCCAGCCGGCCCTTTACTTATGACACAGGCGCACGCTTGGCACTACCTTGTTGATTCACGTGCAGCTACTGCGCACACCATTCACAAACTCAGAAAATATTTTTTTATTTGGTTTGGAGTGTACTTTGGGGGTTACAGCACCCTTTAATGGTCAAGCCAGCCAGCCCTTTACTTATGACACAGGCGCACGCTTGGCACTACTTTGTTGATGCACGTGCGACTACTGCGCACACAATTCACAAACACAGAAAATATTTTTTTATTTGGTTTGGAGTGTACTTTGGGGGTTACAGCACCCTTTAACGGTCAAGCCAGCCGGCCCTTTACTTATGACACTGGCGCACGCTTGGCACTTCTTTGTTGATGCACGTGCGGCTACTGCGCACACAATTCACAAACACAGAAATTTTTTTTTTATTTGGTTTGGAGTGTACTTTGGGGGTTACAGCACCCTTTAATGGTCAAGCCAGCCGGCCCTTTACTTATGACACAGGCGCACGCTTGGCACTACTTTGTTGATGCACGTGCGACTACTGCGCACACAATTCACAAACACAGAAAAAAATTTTTTATTTGGTTTGGAGTGTACTTTGGGGGTTACAGCACCCTTTAACAGTCAAGCCAGCCCGCCCTTTACTTATGACACTGGCGCACGCTTGGCACTTCTTTGTTGATGCACGTGCATCTACTGTGCACACAATTCGCAAACACAGAAAATATTTTTTTATTTGGTTTGGAGTGTACTTTGGGGGTTACAGCACCCTTTAACTGTCAAGTCAGCTGGCCCTTTACTTATGACACAGGCGCACGCTTGGCACTACTTTGTTGATGCACGTGCGGCTACTGCGCACACAATTCACAAACACAGAAAATATTTTTCTATTTGGTTTGGAGTGTACTTTGGGGGTTACAGCACCCTTTAACGGTCAAGCCAGCCGGCCCTTTACTTATGACACAGACGCAAGCTTGGCACTACTTTGTTGATGCAAGTGCGGCTACTGCGCACACAATTCACAAACACAGAAAATATTTTTTTATTTGGTTTGGAGTGTACTTTGGGGGTTACAGCACCCTTTAACGGTCAAGCCAGCCGGCCCTTTACTTATGACACAGGCGCACGCTTGGCACTACCTTGTTGATTCACGTGCAGCTACTGCGCACACCATTCACAAACACAGAAAATATTTTTTTATTTGGTTTGGAGTGTACTTTGGGGGTTACAGCACCCTTTAATGGTCAAGCCAGCCAGCCCTTTACTTATGACACAGGCGCACGCTTGGCACTACTTTGTTGATGCACGTGCGACTACTGCGCACACAATTCACAAACACAGAAAAAAATTTTTTATTTTGTTTGGAGTGTACTTTGGGGGTTACAGCACCCTTTAACTGTCAAGCCAGCCAGCCCTTTACTTACGGCACAGGCACACGCTTGGCACTACTTTGTTGATGCACGTGCGGCTACTGCGCACACCTTTCACAAACACAGAAAAAAATTTTTTATTTGGTTTGGAGTGTACTTTGGGGGTTACAGCACCCTTTAATGGTCAAGCCAGCCGGCCCTTTACTTATGACACTGGCGCACGCTTGGCACTACTTTGTTGATGCTCGTGCGACTACTGCGCACACAATTCACAAACACAGAAAATAGTTTTTTATTTGGTTTGGAGTGTACTTTGGCTGTTACAGCACCCTTTAACGGTCAAGCCAGCCGGCCCTTTACTTATGACACAGACGCAAGCTTGGCACTACTTTGTTGATGCAAGTGCGGCTACTGCGCACACAATTCACAAACACAGAAAATATTTTTTTATTTGGTTTGGAGGGTAATTTGGGGGTTACAGCACCCTTTATCACTCAAGCCAGCCGGCCCTTTCTTATGACACAGGAGCACGCTTGGCACTACTTTGTTGATGCACATGCAGCTACAGCGCACACATTTCACAAACACAGAAAATATTTTTTTATTTGGTTTGGAGTGTACTTTGGGGGTTACAGAACTCTTTAACGGTCAAGCCAGCCGGCCCTTTTCTTATGACACAGGCACACGCTTGGGACTACAATGTTGATGCACGTGCGGCTACTGCGCACACAATTCACAAACACAGAAAATATTTTTTTATTTGGTTTGGAGTGTACTTTGGGGGTTACAGCACCCTTTATCGCACAAGCCAGCCGGCCCTTTACTTATGACACAGGCGCACGCTTGGCACTACTTTGTTGATGCACGTGCGGCTACTGCGCACGCAATTCACAAACACAGAAAATATTTTTTTATTTGGTTTGGAGTTTACTTTGGGGGTTACAGCACCCTTTAATGGTCAAGCCAGCCATCCCTTTACTTATGACACAGGCGCATGCTTGGGACAACTTTGTTGATGCACGTGCAGCTACTGCGCACACAATTCACAAACACAGAAAATATTTTTTTATTTGGTTTGGAGTGTAATTTGGGGGTTACAGCACCCTTTATCGCTCAAGCCAGCCGGCCCTTTACTTATGACACAGGCACACGCTTGGCACTACTTTGTTGATGCACATGCGGCTACTGCGTACACATTTCACAAACACAGAAAATATTTTTTTATTTGGTTTGGAGTGGGTTACAGCACCCTTTAACGGTCAAGCCAGTCGGCCCTTTACTTATGACACAGGCGCACGCCTGGCACTACTTTGTTGATGCACAAGGGGCTACTGCGCACACAATTCACAAACACAGAAAATATTTTTATAATTGGTTTGGAGTGTAATTTGGGGGTTACCGCACCCTTTAACGGTCAAGCCAGCCAGCCGTTTACTTATGACACTGGCGCACGCTTGGCACTACTTTGTTGACGCACGTGCGGCTACTGCGCACACAATTCACATACACAGAAAATATTTTTCTATTTGGTTTGGAGTGTACTTTGGGGGTTACAGCACCCTTTAACGGTCAAGCCAGCCGGCCCTTTACTTATGACAGAGGCGCACGCTTGGCACTACTTTGTTGATGCACGTGCGGCTACTGCGCACACAATTCACAAACACAGAAAATATTTTTTTATTTGGTTTGGAGTGTACTGTGGTAGTTACAGCACCGTTTAACGGTCAAGCCAGCCGGCCCTTTACTTATTACACAGGCGCACGCTTGGCACTACTTTGTTGATGCACGTGCGGCTACTGCGCACACAATTCACAAACACAGAAAATATTTTTTTATTTGGTTTGGAATGTACTTTGGGGGTTACAGCACCCTTTAACGGTCAAGCCAGCTGGCCCTTTACTTATGACACAGGCGCACGCTTGGCACTACTTTGTTGATGCACGTGCGGCTACTGCGCACACAATTCACAAACACAGAAAAACATTTTTTATTTGGTTTGGAGTGTACTTTGGGGGTTACAGCACCCTTTAATGGTCAAGCCAGCCGGCCCTTTACTTATGACACAGGCGTACGCTTGGCACTACTTTGTTGATGCATGTGCGGCTACTGCGTACGCAATTCACAAACACAGAAAATATTTTTTTTTGGTTTGGAGAGTACTTTGGGGGTTTCAGCACCCTTTAATGGTCAAGCCAGCCGGCCCTTTACTTATGACACAGGCGCACGCTTGGGACTACTTTGTTGATGCACGTGCGGCTACTGCGCACACAATTCACAAACACAGAAAATATTTTTTTTTTGGTTTGGAGAGTACTTTGGGGGTTACAGCACCCTTTAATGGTCAAGCCAGCCGGCCCTTTACTTATGACACAGGCGCACGCTTGGGACTACTTTGTTGATGCACGTGCGGTTACTGCGCACACAATTCACAAACACAGAAAATATTTTTTTATTTGGTTTGGAGTGTAATTTGGAGGTTACAGCACCCTTTATCACTCAAGCCAGCCGGCCCTTTCTTATGACACAGGAGCACGCTTGGCACTACTTTGTTGATGCACATGCGGCTACAGCGCACACATTTCACAAACACAGAAAATATTTTTTTATTTGGTTTGGAGTGTACTTTGGGGGTTACAGCACCCATTAATGGTCAAGCCAGCTGGCCCTTTACTTATGACACAGGCGCACGCTTGGCACTACTTTGTTGATGCACGTGCAGCTACTGCACACGCAATTCACAAACACAGAAAATATTTTTTATTTGGTTTGGAGTGTACCTTGGTGGTTACAGCACTCTTTAATGGTCAAGCCAGCCGGCCCTTTTCTTATGACACAGGCGCACGCTTGGGACTACAATGTTGATGCACGTGTGGCTACTGCGCACACAATTCACAAACACAGAAAATATTTTTTTATTTGGTTTGGAGTGTACTTTGGGGGTTACAGCACCCTTTATCGCACAAGCCAGCCGGCCCTTTACTTATGACACAGGCGCACGCTTGGGAATACTTTGTTGATGCACGTGCGGCTACTGCGCACACAATTCACAAACACAGAAAATATTTTTTTATTTGGTTTGGAGTGTAATTTGGGGGTTACAGCACCCTTTATCTCTCAAGCCAGCCGGCCTTTTCTTATGACACAGGATCACGCTTGGCACTACTTTGTTGATGCACATGCGGCTACTGCGCACACATTTCACAAACACAGAAATTATTTTTTTATTTGGTTTGGAGTGGGTTACAGCACCCTTTAACGGTCAAGCCAGTCGGCCCTTTACTTATGACACAGGCGCACGCCTGGCACTACTTTGTTGATGCACAAGGGGCTACTGCGCACACAATTCACAAACACTGAAAATATTTTTATAATTGGTTTGGAGTGTACTTTGGGGGTTACCGCACCCTTTAACGGTCAAGCCAGCCGGCCCTTTACTTATGACACTGGCGCACGCTTGGCACTACTTTGTTGATGCACGTGCGGCTACTGCGCACACAATTCACAAACACAGAATATAATTTTTCATTTGGTTTGGAGTGTACTTTGGGGGTTACAGCACCCTTTAACGGTCAAGCCAGACAGCCGTTTACTTATGACACTGGCGCACGCTTGGCACTACATTGTTGACGCACGTGCGGCTACTGCGCACACAAATCACAAACACAGAAAATATTTTTCTATTTGGTTTGGAGTGTTCTTTGGGGGTTACAGCACCCTTTAACGGTCAAGCCAGCCAGCCCTTTACTTATGACAGAGGCGCACGCTTGGCACTACTTTGTTGATGCACGTGCGGCTACTGCGCACACAATTCACAAACACAGAAAATATTTTTTTATTTGGTTTGGAGTGTACTTTGGTAGTTACAGCACCCTTTAACGGTCAAGCCAGCCGGCCCTTTACTTATTACACAGGCGCACGCTTGGCACTACTTTGTTGATGCACGAGCGGCTACTGCGCACACAATTCACAAACACAGAAAATATTTTTTTATTTGGTTTGGAGTGTACTTTGGGGGTTACAGCACCCTTTAATGGTCAAGCCAGCTTGCCCTTTACTTATGACACAGGCGCACGCTTGGCACTACTTTCTTGATGCACGTGCGGCTACTGCGCACACAATTCACAAACACAGAAAAACTTTTTTTATTTGGTTTGGAGTGTACTTTGGGGGTTACAGCACCCTTTAACGGTCAAGCCAGCCGGCCCTTTACTTATGACACAGGCGTACGCTTGGCACTACTTTGTTGATGCAGGTGCGGCTACTGCGCACGCAATTCACAAACACAGAAAATATTTTTTTATTTGGTTTGGAGTTTACTTTGGGGGTTACAGCACCCTTTAATGGTCAAGCCAGCTGGCCCTTTTCTTATGACACAGGCGCACACTTGGGACTACTTTGTTGATGCACGTGCGGCTACTGCGCACACAATTCACAAACACAGAAAATATTTTTTTATTTGGTTTGGAGTGTACTTTGGGGGTTACAGCACCCTTTATCGCTCAAGCCAGCCGGCCCTTTACTTATGACAGAGGCGCACGCTTGGCACTACTTTGTTGATGCACGTGCGGCTACTGCGCACGCAATTCACAAACACAGAAAATATTTTTTTTTTTGGTTTGGAGAGTACTTTGGGGGTTACAGCACCCTTTAATGGTCAAGCCAGCCGGCCCTTTACTTATGACACAGGCGCACGCTTGGCACTACTTTGTTGATGCACGTGCGGCTACTGCGCACACAATTCACAAACACAGAAAATATTTTTTTATTTGGTTTGGAGTGTAATTTGGGGGTTACAGCACCCTTTATCACTCAAGCCAGACGGCCCTTTACTTATGACACAGGCGCACGCTTGGCACTACTTTGTTGATGCACATGCGGCTACAGCGCACACATTTCACAAACACAGAAAATATTTTTTTATTTGGTTTGGAGTGTACCTTGGTGGTTACAGCACCCTTTAATGGTCAAGCCAGCCGGCCCTTTTCTTATGACACAGGCGCACGCTTGGGACTACATTGTTGATGCACGTGCGGCTACTGCGCACACAATTCACATACACAGAAAATATTTTTTTATTTGGTTTGGAGTGTACTTTGGGGGTTACAGCACCCTTTAACGGTCAAGCCAGCCGGCCCTTTACTTATGACACAGGCGCAAGCTTGGCACTACTTTGTTGATGCACGTGCAGCTACTGCGCACACAATTCACAAACACAGAAAATATTTTTTTATTTGGTTTGGAGTGTACTTTGGGGGTTACAGCACCCTTTAATGGTCAAGCCAGCCGGCCCTTTTCTTTTGACACAGGCGCACGCTTGGGACTACATTGTTGATGCACGTGCTGCTACTGCGCACACAATTCACAAACACAGAAAATATTTTTTTATTTGGTTTGGAGTGTACTTTGGGGGATACAGCACCCTTTATCGCACAAGCCAGCCGGCCCTTTACTTATGACACAGGCGCACGCTTGGCACTACTTTGTTGATGCACGTGCGGCTACTGCGCACGCAATTCACAAACACAGAAAATATTTTTTTATTTGGTTTGGAGAGTACTTTGGGGGTTACAGCACCCTTTAATGGTCAAGCCAGCCGGCCCTTTACTTATGACACAGGCGCACGCTTGGGACAACTTTGTTGATGCACGTGCGGCTACTGCGCACACAATTCACAAACACAGAAAATATTATTTTATTTGGTTTGGAGTGTAATTTGGGGGTTACAGCACCATTTATCACTCAAGCCAGCCGGCCCTTTACTTATGACACAGGCGCACGCTTGGCACTACTTTGTTGATGCACATGCGGCTACTGCGCACACATTTCACAAACACAGAAAATATTTTTTTATTTGGTTTGGAGTGGGTTACAGCACCCTTTAACGGTCAAGCCAGTCGGCCCTTTACTTATGACACAGGCGCACGCTTGGCACTACTTTGTTGATGCACAAGGGGCTACTGCGCACACAATTCACAAACACAGAAAATATTTTTTTATTTGGTTTGGAGTGTACTTTGGGGGTTAACGCACCCTTTAACGGTCAAGCCAGCCGGCCCTTTACTGATGACACTGGCGCACTCTTGGCACAACTTTGTTGATGCACGTGCCGCTACTCCGTACACAATTCACAAACACAGAAAATATTTTTTTATTTGGTTTGGAGTGTACTTTGGGGGTTACAGCACACTTTAATGGTCAAGCCAGCCAGCCGTTTACTTATGACACTGGCGCACGCTTGGCACTACTTTGTTGATGCACGTGCGGCTACTGCGCACACAATTCACAAACACAGAAAATATTTTTTTATTTGGTTTGGAGTGTACTTTGGGGGTTACAGCACCCTTTAACGGTCAAGCCAGCCGACCCTTTACTTATGACACAGGAGCACGCTTTGCCCTACTTTGTTGATACACGTGCGGCTACTGCGCACACAATTCACAAACACAGAAAATATTTTTTTATTTGGTTTGGAGTGTAATTTGGGGGTTACAGCACCCTTTATCTCTCAAGCCAGCCTACCCTTTACTTATGACACAGGCGCACGCTTGGCACTACTTTGTTGATGCACAAGCGGCTACAGCGCACACATTTCACAAACACAGAAAATATTTTTTTATTTGGTTTGGAGTGTACTTTGGGGGTTACAGCACCCTTTAATGGTCAAGCCAGCTGGCCCATTAGTTATGACACAGGCGCACGCTTCGCACTACTTTGAATGCCGTGCGGCTACTGCGCACACAATTCACAAACACAGAAAATATTTTTTTATTTGGTTTGGAGAGTACTTTGGGGGTTACAGCACCCTTTAATGGTCAAGCCAGCCGGCCCTTTACTTATGACACAGGCGCACGCTTGGGACAACTTTGTTGATGCACGTGCGGCTACTGCGCACACAATTCACAAACACAGAAAATATTATTTTATTTGGTTTGTAGTGTAATTTGGGGGTTACAGCACCATTTATCACTCAAGCCAGCCGGCCCTTAACTTATGACACAGGCGCACGCTTGGCACTACTTTGTTGATGCACATGCGGCTACTGCGCACACATTTCACAAACACAGAAAATATTTTTTTATTTGGTTTGGAGTGGGTTACAGCACCCTTTAACGGTCAAGCCAGTCGGCCCTTTACTTATGACACAGGCGCACGCTTGGCACTACTTTGTTGATGCACGTGCGGCTACTGCGCACACAATTCACAAACACAGAAAAACATTTTTTATTTTGTTTGGAGTGTACTTTGGGGGTTACAGCACCCTTTAATGGTCAAGCCAGCCGGCCCTTTACTTATGACACAGGCGTACGCTTGGCACTACTTTGTTGATGCACGTGCAGCTACTGCGCACGCAATTCACTAACACAGAAAATATTTTTTTTTTTGTTTGGAGAGTACTTTGGGGGTTACAGCACCCTTTAATAGTCAAGCCAGCCGGCCCTTTACTTATGACACAGGCGCATGCTTGGGACTACAATGTTGATGCACGTGCGGCTACTGCGCACACAATTCACAAACACAGAAAATATTTTTTTATTTGGTTTGGAGTGTAATTTGGGGGTTACAGCACCCTTTATCACTCAAGCCAGCCGGCCCTTTCTTATGACACAGTTGCACGCTTGGCACTACTTTGTTGATGCACATGCGGCTACTGCGCACACATTTCACAAACACAGAAAATATTTTTTTATTTGGTTTGGAGTGGGTTACAGCACCCTTTAACGGTCAAGCCAGTCGGCCCTTTACTTATGACACAGGCGCACGCTTGGCACTACTTTGTTGATGCACAAAGGGCTACTGCGCACACAATTCACAAACACAGAAAATATTTTTATAATTGGTTTGGAGTGTACTTTGGGGGTTACCGCACCCTTTAACGGTCAAGCCAGCCGGCCCTTTACTTATGACACTGGCGCACGCTTGGCACTACTTTGTTGATGCACGTGCGGCTACTGCGCACACAATTCACAAACACAGAATATAATTTTTCATTTGGTTTGGAGTGTACTTTGGGGGTTACAGCACCCTTTAACGGTCAAGCCAGACAGCCGTTTACTTATGACACAGGCGCACGCTTGGCACTACTTTCTTGATGCACGTGCAGCAACTGCGCACACAATTCACAATCACAGAAAAACTTTTTTTATTTGGTTTGGAGTGTACTTTGGGGGTTACAGCACCCTTTAACGGTCAAGCCAGCCGGCCCTTTACTTATGACACAGGCGTACGCTTGGCACTACTTTGTTGATGCACGTGCGGCTACTGCGCACGCAATTCACAAACACAGAAAATATTTTTTTTTGGTTTGGAGAGTACTTTGGGGGTTACAGCACCCTTTAATGGTCAAGCCAGCCGGCCCTTTACTTATGACACAGGCGCACGCTTGGGACTACTTTGTTGATGCACGTGCGGCTACTGCGCACACAATTCACAAACACAGAAAATATTTTTGTATTTGGTTTGGAGTGTAATTTGGGGGTTACAGCACCCTTTATCACTCAAGCCAGCCGGCCCTTTACTTATGACACAGGCGCACGCTTGGCACTACTTTGTTGATGCACATGCGGCTACAGCGCACACATTTCACAAACACAGAAAATATTTTTTTATTTGGTTTGGAGTGTACCTTGGTGGTTACAGCACCCTTTAACGGTCAAGCCAGCCGGCCCTTTTCTTATGACACAGGCGCACGCTTGGGACTACATTGTTGATGCACGTGCGGCTACTGCGCACACAATTCACATACACAGAAAATATTTTTCTATTTGGTTTGGATTGTACTTTGGGGGTTACAGCACCCTTTAACGGTCAAGCCAGCCGGCCCTTTACTTATGACACAGGCGCACGCTTGGCTCTACTTTGTTGATGCACAAGGGGCTACTGCGCACACAATTCACAAACACAGAAAATATTTTTTTATTTGGTTTGGAGTGGGTTACAGCACCCTTTAACGGTCAAGCCAGTCGGCCCTTTTCTTATGACACAGGCGCACGCTTGGCACTACTTTGTTGATGCACAAGGGGCTACTGCGCACACAATTCACAAACACAGAAAATATTTTTTTATTTGGTTTGGAGTGTACTTTGGGGGTTACAGCACACTTTAATGGTCAAGCCAGCCAGCCATTTACTTATGACACTGGCGCACGCTTGGCACTACTTTGTTGATGCACGTGCGGCTACTGCGCACACAATTCACAAACACAGAAAATATTTTTTTATTTGGTTTGGAGTGTACTTTGGGGGTTACAGCACCCTTTAACGGTCAAGCCAGCCATCCCTTTACTTATGACACAGGAGCACACTTTGCCCTACTTTGTTGATACACGTGCGGCTACTGCGCACACAATTCACAAACACAGAAAATATTTTTTTATTTGGTTTGGAGTGTTATTTGGGGGTTACAGCACCCTTTATCTCTCAAGCCAGCCGACCCTTTACTTATGACACAGGCGCACGCTTGGCACTACTTTGTTGATGCACATGCGGCTACAGCGCACACATTTCACAAACACAGAAAATATTTTTTTTTTGGTTTGGAGTGTACTTTGGGGGTTACAGCACCCTTTAATGGTCAAGCCAGCTGGCCCTTTAGTTATGACACAGGCGCACGCTTCGCACTACTTTGTTGATGCACGTGCGGCTACTGCGCACACAATTCACAAACACAGAAAATATTTTTTTTATTTGGTTTGGAGTGTACCTTTGTGGCTACAGCACCCTTTAACGGTCAAGCCTGCCGGCCCTTTTCTTATGACACAGGCGCACGCTTGGGACTACATTGTTGATGCACATGCGGCTACTGCGCACGCAATTCACAAACACAGAAAATATTTTTTTATTTGGTTTGGAGAGTACTTTGGGGGTTACAGCACCCTTTAATGGTCAAGCCAGCCGGCCCTTTACTTATGACACAGGCGCACGCTTGGGACAACTTTGTTGATGCACGTGCGGCTACTGCGCACACAATTCACAAACACAGAAAATATTATTTTATTTGGTTTGTAGTGTAATTTGGGGGTTACAGCACCATTTATCACTCAAGCCAGCCGGCCCTTAACTTATGACACAGGCGCACGCTTGGCACTACTTTGTTGATGCACATGCGGCTACTGCGCATACATTTCACAAACAGAAAATATTTTTTTATTTGGTTTGGAGTGGGTTACAGCACCCTTTAACGGTCAAGCCAGTCGGCCCTTTACTTATGACACAGGCGCACGCTTGGCACTACTTTGTTGATGCACGTGCGGCTACTGCGCACACAATTCACAAACACAGAAAAACATTTTTTATTTTGTTTGGAGTGTACTTTGGGGGTTACAGCACCCTTTAATGGTCAAGCCAGCCGGCCCTTTACTTATGACACAGGTGTACGCTTGGCACTACTTTGTTGATGCACGTGCAGCTACTGCGCACGCAATTCACAAACACAGAAAATATTTTTTTTTGGTTTGGAGAGTACTTTGGGGGTTACAGCACCCTTTAATGGTCAAGCCAGCCGGCCCTTTACTTATGACACAGGCGCACGCTTGGGACTACTTTGTTGATGCACGTGCGGCTACTGCGCACACAATTCACAAACACAGAAAATATTTTTTTTTTGGTTTGGAGAGTACTTTGGGGGTTACAGCACCCTTTAATAGTCAAGCCAGCCGGCCCTTTACTTATGACACAGGCGCACGCTTGGGACTACAATGTTGATGCACGTGCGGCTACTGCGCACACAATTCACAAACACAGAAAATATTTTTTTATTTGGTTTGGAGTGTAATTTGGGGGTTACAGCACCCTTTAACGGTCAAGCCAGCCGGCCCTTTACTTATGACACAGGCGCACGCTTGGCACTACTTTGTTGATGCACAAGGGGCTACTGCGCACACAATTCACAAACACAGAAAATATTTTTTTATTTGGTTTGGAGTGTACTTTGGGGGTTACCGCACCCTTTAACGGTCAAGCCAGCCGGCTCTTTACTGATGACACTGGCGCACTCTTGGCACAACTTTGTTGATGCACGTGCGGCTACTCCGTACACAATTCACAAACACAGAAAATATTTTTTTATTTGGTTTGGAGTGTACTTTGGGGGTTACAGCACACTTTAATGGTCAAGCCAGCCAGCCGTTTACTTATGACACTGGCGTACGCTTGGCACTACTTTGTTGATGCACGTGCGGCTACTGCGCACACAATTCACAAACACAGAAAATATTTTTTTATTTGGTTTGGAGTGTACTTTGGGAGTTACAGCACCCTTTAATGGTCAAGCCAGCTGGCCCTTTACTTATGACACAGGAGCACGCTTTGCCCTACTTTGTTGATACACGTGCGGCTACTGCGCACACAATTCACAAACACAGAAAATATTTTTTTATTTGGTTTGGAGTGTAATTTGGGGATTACAGCACCCTTTATCTCTCAAGCCAGCCGACCCTTTACTTATGACACAGGCGCACGCTTGGCACTACTTTGTTGATGCACATGCGGCTACAGCGCACACATTTCACAAACACAGAAAATATTTTTTTATTTGGTTTGGAGTGTACTTTGGGGGTTACAGCACCCTTTAATGGTCAAGCCAGCTGGCCCTTTAGTTATGACACAGGCGCACGCTTCGCACTACTTTGTTGATGCACGTGCGGCTACTGCGCACACAATTCACAAACACAGAAAATATTTTTTTATTTGGTTTGGAGTGTACCTTTGTGGCTACAGCACCCTTTAACGGTCAAGCCTGCCGGCCCTTTTCTTATGACACAGGCGCACGCTTGGGACTACATTGTTGATGCACGTGCGGCTACTGCGCACGCAATTCACAAACACAGAAAATATTTTTTTATTTGGTTTGGAGAGTACTTTGGGGGTTACAGCACCCTTTAATGGTCAAGCCAGCCGGCCCTTTACTTATGACACAGGCGCACGCTTGGGACAACTTTGTTGATGCACGTGCGGCTACTGCGCACACAATTCACAAACACAGAAAATATTATTTTATTTGGTTTGTAGTGTAATTTGGGGGTTACAGCACCATTTATCACTCAAGCCAGCCGGCCCTTAACTTATGACACAGGCGCACGCTTGGCACTACTTTGTTGATGCACATGCGGCTACTGCGCACACATTTCACAAACACAGAAAATATTTTTTTATTTGGTTTGGAGTGGGTTACAGCACCCTTTAATGGTCAAGCCAGTCGGCCCTTTACTTATGACACAGGCGCACGCTTGGCACTACTTTGTTGATGCACGTGCGGCTACTGCGCACACAATTCACAAACACAGAAAAACATTTTTTATTTTGTTTGGAGTGTACTTTGGGGGTTACAGCACCCTTTAATGGTCAAG
Source organism: Taudactylus pleione (assembly GCA_031769625.1). Classification (NCBI taxonomy): domain Eukaryota; kingdom Metazoa; phylum Chordata; class Amphibia; order Anura; family Myobatrachidae; genus Taudactylus; species Taudactylus pleione. Next base: position 9,130,118 of record JAUIMM010000061.1, on the reverse strand, counting down.
CCAGCCGGCCCTTTACTTATGACACAGGCGTACGCTTGGCACTACTTTGTTGATGCACGTGCAGCTACTGCGCACGCAATTCACAAACACAGAAAATATTTTTTTTTGGTTTGGAGAGTACTTTGGGGGTTACAGCACCCTTTAATGGTCAAGCCAGCCGGCCCTTTACTTATGACACAGGCGCACGCTTGGGACTACTTTTTTGATGCACGTTCGGCTACTGCGCACACAATTCACAAACACAGAAAATATTTTTTTTTTTGTTTGGAGAGTACTTTGGGGGTTACAGCACCCTTTAATAGTCAAGCCAGCCGGCCCTTTACTTATGACACAGGCGCACGCTTGGGACTACAATGTTGATGCACGTGCGGCTACTGCGCACACAATTCACAAACACAGAAAATATTTTTTTATTTGGTTTGGAGTGTAATTTGGGGGTTACAGCACCCTTTATCACTCAAGCCAGCCGGCCCTTTCTTATGACACAGTTGAACGCTTGGCACTACTTTGTTGATGCACATGCGGCTACTGCGCACACATTTCACAAACACAGAAAATATTTTTTTATTTGGTTTGGAGTGGGTTACAGCACCCTTTAACGGTCAAGCCAGTCGGCCCTTTACTTATGACACAGGCGCACGCCTGGCACTACTTTGTTGATGCACAAAGGGCTACTGCGCACACAATTCACAAACACAGAAAATATTTTTATAATTGGTTTGGAGTGTACTTTGGGGGTTACCGCACCCTTTAACGGTCAAGCCAGCCGGCCCTTTACTTATGACACTGGCGCACGCTTGGCACTACTTTGTTGATGCACGTGCGGCTACTGCGCACACAATTCACAAACACAGAATATAATTTTTCATTTGGTTTGGAGTGTACTTTGGGGGTTACAGCACCCTTTAACGGTCAAGCCAGACAGCCGTTTACTTATAACACTGGCGCACGCTTGGCACTACTTTGTTGACGCACGTGCGGCTACTGCGCACACAATTCACAAACACAGAAAATATTTTTCTATTTGGTTTGGAGTGTACTTTGGGGGTTACAGCACCCTTTAACGGTCAAGCCAGCCAGCCCTTTACTTATGACAGAGGCGCACGCTTGGCACTACTTTCTTGATGCACGTGCGGCTACTGCGCACACAATTCACAAACACAGAAAATATTTTTTTATTTGGTTTGGAGTGTACTTTGGTAGTTACAGCACCCTTTAATGGTTAAGCCAGCCGGCCCTTTATTTATTACACAGGCACACGCTTGGCACTACTTTGTTGATGCACGTGCGGCTACTGCGCACACAATTCACAAACACAGAAAATATTTTTTTATTTGGTTTGGAGTGTACTTTGGGGGTTACAGCACCCTTTAACGGTCAAGCCAGCTTGCCCTTTACTTATGACACAGGCGCACGCTTGGCACTACTTTCTTGATGCACGTGCGGCTACTGCGCACACAATTCACAAACACAGAAAAACTTTTTTTATTTGGTTTGGAGTGTACTTTGGGGGTTACAGCACCCTTTAACGGTCAAGCCAGCCGGCCCTTTACTTATGACACAGGTGTACGCTTGGCACTACTTTGTTGATGCACGTGTGGCTACTGCGCACGCAATTCACAAACACAGAAAATATTTTTTTTTGGTTTGGAGAGTACTTTGGGGGTTACAGCACCCTTTAATGGTCAAGCCAGCCGGCCCTTTACTTATGACACAGGCGCACGCTTGGGACTACTTTGTTGATGCACGTGCGGCTACTGCGCACACAATTCACAAACACAGAAAATATTTTTGTATTTGGTTTGGAGTGTAATTTGGGGGTTACAGCACCCTTTATCACTCAAGCCAGCCGGCCCTTTACTTATGACACAGGCGCACGCTTGGCACTACTTTGTTGATGCACATGCGGCTACAGCGCACACATTTCACAAACACAGAAAATATTTTTTTATTTGGTTTGGAGTGTACCTTGGTGGTTACAGCACCCTTTAACGGTCAAGCCAGCCGGCCCTTTTCTTATGACACAGGCGCACGCTAGGGACTACATTGTTGATGCACGTGCGGCTACTGCGCACACAATTCACATACACAGAAAATATTTTTCTGTTTGGTTTGGAGTGTACTTTGGGGGTTACAGCACCCTTTAACGGTCAAGCCAGCCGGCCCTTTACTTATGACATAGGCGCACGCTTGGCACTACTTTGTTGATGCACGTGCAGCTACTGCGCACACAATTCACAAACACAGAAAATATTTTTTTATTTGGTTTGGAGTGTACTTTGGTAGTTACAGCACCCTTTAACGGTCAAGCCAGCAGGCCCTTTACTTATGACACAGGCGCACGCTTGGCACTACTTTGTTGATGCACGTGCAGCTACTGCGCACGCAATTCACAAACACAGAAAATATTTTTTTATTTGGTTTGGAGTGTACTTTGGGGGTTACAGCACCCTTTAATGGTCAAGCCAGCCGGCCCTTTTCTTTTGACACAGGCGCACGCTTGGGACTACTTTGTTGATGCACGTGCGGCTACTGCGCACACAATTCACAAACACAGAAAATATTTTTTTATTTGGTTTGGAGTGTACTTTGGGGGTTACAGCACCCTTTAATGGTCAAGCCAGCTGGCCCTTTACTTATGACACAGGCGCACGCTTCGCACTACTTTGTTGATGCACGTGCGGCTACTGCGCTCACAATTCACAAACACAGAAAATATTTTTTTATTTGGTTTGGAGTGTACCTTTGTGGCTACAGCACCCTTTAATGGTCAAGCCAGCCGGCCCTTTTCTTATGACACAGGCGCACGCTTGGGACTACATTGTTGATGCACGTGCGGCTACTGCGCACACAATTCGCAAACACAGAAAATATTTTTTTATTTTGTTTGGAGTGTACTTTGGGGGATACAGCACCCTTTATCGCACAAGCCAGCCGGCCCTTTACTTATGACACAGGCGCACGCTTGGCACTACTTTGTTGATGCACGTGGGGCTACTGCGCACGCAATTCACAAACACAGAAAATATTTTTTTATTTGGTTTGGAGAGTACTTTGGGGGTTACAGCACCCTTTAATGGTCAAGCCAGCCGGCCCTTTACTTATGACACAGGCGCACGCTTGGGACAACTTTGTTGATGCACGTGCGGCTACTGCGCACACAATTCACAAACACAGAAAATATTATTTTATTTGGTTTGGAGTGTAATTTGGGGGTTACAGCACCATTTATCACTCAAGCCAGCCGGCCCTTTACTTATGACACAGGTGCACGTTTGGCACTACTTTGTTGATGCACATGCGGCTACTGCGCACACATTTCACAAACACAGAAAATATTTTTTTATTTGGTTTGGAGTGGGTTACAGCACCCTTTAACGGTCAAGCCAGTCGGCCCTTTACTTATGACACAGGCGCACGCTTGGCACTACTTTGTTGATGCACAAGGGGCTACTGTGCACACAATTCACAAACACAGAAAATATTTTTTTATTTGGTTTGGAGTGTACTTTGGGGGTTACCGCACCCTTTAACGGTCAAGCCAGCCGGCCCTTTACTGATGACACTGGCGCACGCTTGGAACTACTTTATTGATGCACGTGCGGCTACTGCGTACACAATTCACAAACACAGAAAATATTTTTTTATTTGGTTTGGAGTATACTTTGGGGGTTACAGCACACTTTAATGGTCAAGCCAGCCGGCCCTTTTCTTATGACACAGGCGCACGCTTGGGACTACATTGTTGATGCACGTGCGGCTACTGCGCACACAATTCACAAACACAGAAAATATTTTTTTATTTTGTTTGGAGTGTAATTTGGGGGTTACAGCACCATTTATCACTCAAGCCAGCCGGCCCTTTACTTATGACACAGGCGCACGCTTGGCACTACTTTGTTGATGCACATGCGGCTACTGCGCACACATTTCACAAACACAGAAAATATTTTTTTATTTTGGTTTGGAGTGGGTTACAGCACCCTTTAACGGTCAAGCCAGTTGGCCCTTTACTTATGACACAGGCGCACGCTTGGCACTACTTTGTTGATGCACAAGGGGCTACTGCGCACACAATTCACAAACACAGAAAATATTTTTTTATTTGGTTTGGAGTGTACTTTGGGGGTTACCGCACCCTTTAACGGTCAAGCCAGCCGGCCCTTTACTGATGACACTGGCGCACGCTTGGCACTACTTTGTTGATGCACGTGTGGCTACTGCGTACACAATTCACAAACACAGAAAATATTTTTTTATTTGGTTTGGAGTGTACTTTGGGGGTTACAGCACACTTTAATGGTCAAGCCAGCCAGCCATTTACTTATGACACTGGCGCACGCTTGGCACTACTTTGTTGATGCACGTGCGGCTACTGCGCACACAATTCACAAACACAGAAAATATTTTTTTATTTGGTTTGGAGTGTACTTTGGGGGTTACAGCACCCTTTAACGGTCAAGCCAGCTGGCCCTTTACTTATGACACAGGAGCACGCTTTGCCCTACTTTGTTGATACACGTGCGGCTACTGCGCACACAATTCACAAACACAGAAAATATTTTTTTATTTGGTTTGGAGTGTAATTTGGGGGATACAGCACCCTTTATCTCTCAAGCCAGCCGACCCTTTACTTATGACACAGGCGCACGCTTGGCACTACTTTGTTGATGCACATGCGGCTACAGCGCACACATTTCACAAACACAGAAACTATTTTTTTATTTGGTTTGGAGTGTACTTTGGGGGTTACAGCACCCTTTAATGGTCAAGCCAGCTGGCCCTTTACTTATGACACAGGCGCACGCTTCGCACTACTTTGTTGATGCACGTGCGGCTACTGCGCACACAATTCACAAAGACAGAAAATATTTTTTTATTTGGTTTGGAGTGTACTTTGGGGGTTACAGCACCCTTTATCGCACAAGCCAGCCGGCCCTTTACTTATGACACAGGCGCACGCTTGGCACTATTTTGTTGATGCACGTGCGGCTACTGCGCACGCAATTCACAAACACAGAAAATATTTTTTTATTTGGTTTGGAGAGTACTTTGGGGGTTACAGCACCCTTTAATGGTCAAGCCAGCCGGCCCTTTACTTATGACACAGGCGCACGCTTGGGACAACTTTGTTGATGCACGTGCGGCTACTGCGCACACAATTCACAAACACAGAAAATATTATTTTATTTGGTTTGTAGTGTAATTTGGGGGTTACAGCACCATTTATCACTCAAGCCAGCCGGCCCTTTACTTATGACACAGGTGCACGCTTGGCACTACTTTGTTGATGCACATGCGGCTACTGCGCACACATTTCACAAACACAGATAATATTTTTTTATTTGGTTTGGAGTGGGTTACAGCACCCTTTAACGGTCAAGCCAGTCGGCCCTTTACTTATGACACTGGCGCACGCTTGGCACTACTTTGTTGATGCACATGCGGCTACTGCGCACGCAATTCACAAACACAGAAAAACATTTTTTATTTGGTTTGGAGTGTACTTTGGGGGTTACAGCACCCTTTAATGGTCAAGCCAGCCGGCCCTTTACTTATGACACAGGCGTACGCTTGGCACTACTTTGTTGATGCACGTGCGGCTACTGCGCACGCAATTCACAAACACAGAAAATATTTTTTTTTGGTTTGGAGAGTACTTTGGGGGTTACAGCACCCTTTAATGGTCAAGCCAGCCGGCCCTTTACTTATGACACAGGCGCACGCTTGGGACTACTTTGTTGATGCACGTGTGGCTACTGCGCACACAATTCACAAACACAGAAAATATTTTTTTTTTGGTTTGGAGAGTACTTTGGGGGTTACAGCACCCTTTAATGGTCAAGCCAGCCGGCCCTTTACTTATGACACAGGCGCACGCTTGGGACTACTTTGTTGATGCACGTGCTGCTACTGCGCACACAATTCACAAACACAGAAAATATTTTTTTATTTGGTTTGGAGTGTAATTTGGGGGTTACAGCACCCTTTATCACTCAAGCCAGCTGGCCCTTTCTTATGACACAGGAGCACGCTTGGCACTACTTTGTTGATGCACATGCGGCTACAGCGCACACATTTCACAAACACAGAAAATATTTTTTTATTTGGTTTGGAGTGTACTTTGGGGGTTACAGCACCCTTTAATGGTCAAGCCAGCTGGCCCTTTAATTATGACACAGGCGCACGCTTGGCACTACTTTGTTGATGCACGTGCGGCTACTGCGCACGCAATTCACAAACACAGAAAATATTTTTTATTTGGTTTGGAGTGTACCTTGGTGGTTACAGCACTCTTTAATGGTCAAGCCAGCCGGCACTTTTCTTATGACACAGGCGCACGCTTGGGACTACAATGTTGATGCACGTGCGGCTACTGCGCACACAATTCACAAACACAGAAAATATTTTTTTATTTGGTTTGGAGTGTACTTTGGGGGTTACAGCACCCTTTATCGCACAAGCCAGCCGGCCCTTTACTTATGACACAGGCGCATGCTTGGGACTACTTTGTTGATGCACGTGCGGCTACTGCGCACACAATTCACAAACACAGAAAATATTTTTTTATTTGGTTTGGAGTGTAATTTGGGGGTTACAGCACCCTTTATCACTCAAGCCAGCTGGCCCTTTCTTATGACACAGGAGCACGCTTGGCACTACTTTGTTGATGCACATGCGGCTACTGCGCACACATTTCACAAACACAGAAAATATTTTTTTAATTTGGTTTGGAGTGGGTTACAGCACCCTTTAACGTTCAAGCCAGTCGGCCCTTTACTTATGACACAGGCGCACGCCTGGCACTACTTTGTTGATGCACAAGGGGCTACTGCGCACACAATTCACAAACACAGAAAATATTTTTATGATTGGTTTGGAGTGTACTTTGGGGGTTACCGCACCCTTTAACGGTCAAGCCAGCCGGCCCTTTACTTATGACACTGGCGCACGCTTGGCACTACTTTGTTGATGCACGTGCGGCTACTGTGCACACAATTCACAAACACAGAATATAATTTTTCATTTGATTTGGAGTGTACTTTGGGGGTTACAGCACCCTTTAACGGTTAAGCCAGACAGCCGTTTACTTATGACACTGGCGCACGCTTGGCACTACTTTGTTGACGCACGTGCGGCTACTGCGCACACAATTCACAAACTCAGAAAATATTTTTCTATTTGGTTTGGAGTGTACTTTGGGGGTTACAGCACCCGATAACGGTCAAGCCAGCCAGCCCTTTACTTATGACAGAGGCGCACGCTTGGCACTACTTTGTTGATGCACGTGCGGCTACTGCGCACACAATTCACAAACACAGAAAATATTTTTTTATTTGGTTTGGAGTGTACTTTGGTAGTTACAGCACCCTTTAATGGTCAAGCCAGCCGGCCCTTTACTTATTACACAGGCGCACGCTTGGGACTACTTTGTTGATGCACGTGCGGCTACTGCGCACACAATTCACAAACACAGAAAATATTTTTTTATTTGGTTTGGAGTGTACTTTGGGGGATACAGCACCCTTTAACGGTCAAGCCAGCTTGCCCTTTACTTATGACACAGGCGCACGCTTGGCACTACTTTCTTGATGCACGTGCGGCAACAGCGCACACAATTCACAAACACAGAAAAACTTTTTTTATTTGGTTTGGAGTGTACTTTGGGGGTTACAGCACCCTTTAACAGTCAAGCCAGCTGGCCCTTTACTTATGACACAGGCGTACGCTTGGCACTACTTTGTTGATGCACGTGCGGCTACTGCGCACGCAATTCACAAACACATAAAATATTTTTTTATTTGGTTTGGAGTGTACTTTGGGGGTTACAGCAACCTTTAATGGTCAAGCCAGCCGGCCCTTTTCTTATGACACAGGCGCACGCTTGGGACTACTTTGTTGATGCACGTGCGGCTACTGCGCACACAATTCTCAAACACAGAAAATATTTTTTTATTTGGTTAAGGAGTGTACTTTGGGGGTTACAGCACCCTTTATTTCTCAAGCCAGCCGACCCTTTACTTATGACACAGGCGCACGCTTGGCACAACTTTGTTGATGCACATGCGGCTACAGCGCACACATTTCACAAACACAGAAAATATTTTTTTATTTGGTTTGGAGTGTACTTTGGGGGTTACAGCACCCTTTAATGGTCAAGCCAGCTGGCCCTTTACTTATGACACAGGCGCACGCTTCGCACTACTTTGTTGATGCACGTGCGGCTACTACGCACACAATTCACAAACACAGAAAATAGTTTTTTATTTGGTTTGGAGTGTACCTTTGTGGCTACAGCACCCTTTAACGGTCAAGCCAGCCGGCCCTTTTCTTATGACACAGGCGCACGCTTGGGACTACATTGTTGATGCACGTGCGGCTACTGCGCACACAATTCACAAAGACAGAAAATATTTTTTTATTTGGTTTGGAGTGTACTTTGGGGGTTACAGCACCCTTTATCGCACAAGCCAGCCGGCCCTTTACTTATGACACAGGCGCACGCTTGGCACTACTTTGTTGATGCACGTGCGGCTACTGCGCACGCAATTCACAAACACAGAAAATATTTTTTTATTTGGTTTGGAGAGTACTTTGGGGGTTACAGCACCCTTTAATGGTCAAGCCAGCCGGCCCTTTACTTATGACACAGGCGCACGCTTGGGACAACTTTGTTGATGCACGTGCGGCTACTGCGCACACAATTCACAAACACAGAAAATATTATTTTATTTGGTTGTAGTGTAATTTGGGGGTTACAGCACCATTTATCACTCAAGCCAGCCGGCCCTTTACTTATGACACAGGCGCACGCTTGGCACTACTTTGTTGATGCACATGCGGCTACTGCGCACACATTTCACAAACACAGAAAATATTTTTTTATTTGGTTTGGAGTGGGTTACAGCACCCTTTAATGGTCAAGCCAGTCGGCCCTTTACTTATGACACTGGCGCACGCTTGGCACTACTTTGTTGATGCACGTGCGGCTACTGCGCACACAATTCACAAACACAGAAAAACATTTTTTATTTGGTTTGGAGTGTACTTTGGGGGTTACAGCACCCTTTAATGGTCAAGCCAGCCGGCCCTTTACTTATGACACAGGCGTACGCTTGGCACTACTTTGTTGATGCACGTGCGGCTACTGCGCACGCAATTCACAAACACAGAAAATATTTTTTTTTGGTTTGGAGAGTACTTTGGGGGTTACAGCACCCATTAATGGTCAAACCAGCCGGCCCTTTACTTATGACACAGGCGCACGCTTGGGACTACTTTGTTGATGCACGTGCGGCTACTGCGCACACAATTCACAAACACAGAAAATATTTTTTTTTTGGTTTGGAGAGTACTTTGGGGGTTACAGCACCCTTTAATGGTCAAGCCAGCCGGCCCTTTACTTATGACACAGGCGCACGCTTGGGACTACTTTGTTGATGCACGTGCGGCTACTGCGCACACAATTCACAAACACAGAAAATATTTTTTTATTTGGTTTGGAGTGTAATTTGGGGGTTACAGCACCCTTTATCACTCAAGCCGGCCGGCCCTTTCTTATGACACAGGAGCACGCTTGGCACTACTTTGTTGATGCACATGCGGCTACAGCGCACACATTTCACAAACACAGAAAATATTTTTTTATTTGGTTTGGAGTGTACTTTGGGGGTTACAGCACCCTTTAATGGTCAAGCCAGCTGGCCCTTTACTTATGACACAGGCGCACGCTTGGCACTACTTTGTTGATGCACGTGCGGCTACTGCGCACGCAATTCACAAACACAGAAAATATTTTTTATTTGGTTTGGAGTGTACCTTGGTGGTTACAGCACTCTTTAATGGTCAAGCCAGCCGGCCCTTTTCTTATGACACAGGCGCACGCTTGGGACTACAATGTTGATGCACGTGCGGCTACTGCGCACACAATTCACAAACACAGAAAATATTTTTTTATTTGGTTTGGAGTGTACTTTGGGGGTTACAGCACCCTTTATCGCACAAGCCAGCCGGCCCTTTACTTATGACACAGGCGCACGCTTGGGACTACTTTGTTGATGCACGTGCGGCTACTGCGCACACAATTCACAAACACAGAAAATATTTTTTTATTTGGTTTGGAGTGTAATTTGGGGGTTACAGCACCCTTTATCACTCAAGCCAGCCGGCCCTTTCTTATGACACAGGAGCACGCTTGGCACTACTTTGTTGATGCACATGCGGCTACTGCGCACACATTTCACAAACACAGAAAATATTTTTTTAATTTGGTTTGGAGTGGGTTACAGCACCCTTTAACGTTTAAGCCAGTCGGCCCTTTACTTATGACACAGGCGCACGCCTGGCACTACTTTGTTGATGCACAAGGGGCTACTGCGCACACAATTCACAAACACAGAAAATATTTTTATAATTGGTTTGGAGTGTACTTTGGGGGTTACCGCACCCTTTAACGGTCAAGCCAGCCGGCCCTTTACTTATGACACTGGCGCACGCTTGGCACTACTTTGTTGATGCACGTGCGGCTACTGTGCACACAATTCACAAACACAGAATATAATTTTTCATTTGATTTGGAGTGTACTTTGGGGGTTACAGCACCCTTTAACGGTCAAGCCAGACAGCCGTTTACTTATGACACTGGCGCACGCTTGGCACTACTTTGTTGACGCACGTGCGGCTACTGCGCACACAATTCACAAATTCAGAAAATATTTTTCTATTTGGTTTGGAGTGTACTTTGGGGGTTACAGCACCCGATAACGGTCAAGCCAGCCAGCCCTTTACTTATGACAGAGGCGCACGCTTGGCACTACTTTGTTGATGCACGTGCGGCTACTGCGCACACAATTCACAAACACAGAAAATATTTTTTTATTTGGTTTGGAGTGTACTTTGTTAGTTACAGCACCCTTTAACGGTCAAGCCAGCCGGCCCTTTACTTATTACACAGGCGCACGCTTGGCACTACTTTGTTGATGCACGTGCGGCTACTGCGCACACAATTCACAAACACAGAAAATATTTTTTTATTTGGTTTGGAGTGTACTTTGGGGGTTACAGCACCCTTTAACGGTCAAGCCAGCTTGCCCTTTACTTATGACACAGGCGCACGCTTGGCACTACTTTCTTGATGCACGTGCGGCAACAGCGCACACAATTCACAAACACAGAAAAACTTTTTTTATTTGGTTTGGAGTGTACTTTGGGGGTTACAGCACCCTTTAACAGTCAAGCCAGCCGGCCCTTTACTTATGACACAGGCGTACGCTTGGCACTACTTTGTTGATGCACGTGCGGCTACTGCGCACGCAATTCACAAACACATAAAATATTTTTTTATTTGGTTTGGAGTGTACTTTGGGGGTTACAGCACCCTTTAATGGTCAAGCCAGCCGGCCCTTTTCTTATGACACAGGCGCACGCTTGGGACTACTTTGTTGATGCACGTGCGGCTACTGCGCACACAATTTTCAAACACAGAAAATATTTTTTTATTTGGTTTGGAGTGTACCTTGGTGGTTACAGCACCCTTTAACGGTCAAGCCAGCCGGCCCTTTTCTTATGACACAGGCGCACGCTTGGGACTACATTGTTGATGCACGTGCGGCTACTGCGCACACAATTCACATACACAGAAAATATTTTTCTATTTGGTTTGGAGTGTACTTTGGGGGTTACAGCACCCTTTAACGGTCAAGCCAGCCGTCCCTTTACTTATGACACAGGCGCACGCTTGGCACTACTTTGTTGATGCACGTGCGGCTATTTCGCACACAATTCACAAACACAGAAAATATTTTTTTATTTGGTTTGGAGTGTAATTTGGGGGTTACAGCACCCTTTATCTCTCAAGCCAGCCGACCCTTTACTTATGACACAGGCGCACGCTTGGCACTTCTTTGTTGATGCACATGCGGCTACAGCGCACACATTTCACAAACACAGAAAATATTTTTTTATTTGGTTTGGAGTGTACTTTGGGGGTTACAGCACCCTTTAATGGTCAAGCCAGCTGGCCCTTTACTTATGACACAGGCGCACGCTTCGCACTACTTTGTTGATGCACGTGCGGCTACTGCGCACACAATTCACAAACACAGAAAATATCTTTTTTATTTGGTTTGGAGTGTACCTTTGTGGCTACAGCACCCTTTAACTGTCAAGCCTGCCGGCCCTTTTCTTATGACACAGGCGCACGCTTGGGACTACATTGTTGATGCACGTGCGGCTACTGCGCACACAATTCACAAAGACAGAAAATATTTTTTTATTTGGTTTGGAGTGTACTTTGGGGGTTACAGCACCCTTTATCGCACAAGCCAGCCGGCCCTTTACTTATGACACAGGCGCACGCTTGGCACTACTTTGTTGATGCACGTGCTGCTACTGCGCACACAATTCACAAACACAGAAAATATTTTTTTATTTGGTTTGGAGAGTACTTTGGGGGTTACAGCACCCTTTAATGGTCAAGCCAGCCGGCCCTTTACTTATGACACAGGCGCACGCTTGGGACAACTTTGTTGATGCACGTGCGGCTACTGCGCACACAATTCACAAACACAGAAAATATTATTTTATTTGGTTTGTAGTGTAATTTGGGGGTTACAGCACCATTTATCACTCAAGCCAGCCGGCCCTTTACTTATGACACAGGCGCACGCTTGGCACTACTTTGTTGATGCACATGCGGCTACTGCGCACACATTTCACAAACACAGAAAATATTTTTTTATTTGGTTTGGAGTGGGTTACAGCACCCTTTAATGGTCAAGCCAGTCGGCCCTTTACTTATGACACAGGCGCACGCTTGGCACTACTTTGTTGATGCACGTGCGGCTACTGCGCACACAATTCACAAACACAGAAAAACATTTTTTATTTGGTTTGGAGTGTACTTTGGGGGTTACAGCACCCTTTAATGGTCAAGCCAGCCGGCCCTTTACTTATGACACAGGCGTACGCTTGGCACTACTTTGTTGATGCACGTGCGGCTACTGCGCACGCAATTCACAAACACAGAAAATATTTTTGTTTGGTTTGGAGAGTACTTTGGGGGTTACAGCACCCTTTAATAGTCAAGCCAGCCGGCCCTTTACTTATGACACAGGCGCACGCTTGGGACTACTTTGTTGATGCACGTGCGGCTACTGCGCACACAATTCACAAACACAGAAAATATTTTTTTGGGGGTTTGGAGAGTACTTTGGGGGTTACAGCAACCTTTAATGGTCAAGCCAGCTGGCCCTTTACTTATGACACAGGCGCACGCTTGGGACTACTTTGTTAATGCACGTGCGGCTACTGCGCACACAATTCACAAACACAGAAAATATTTTTTTATTTGGTTTGGAGTGTAATTTGGGGGTTACAGCACCCTTTATCACTCAAGCCAGCCGGCCCTTTCTTATGACACAGGAGCACGCTTGGCACTACTTTGTTGATGCACATGCGGCTACAGCGCACACATTTCACAAACACAGAAAATATTTTTTTATTTGGTTTGGAGTGTACTTTGGGGGTTACAGCACCCTTTAATGGTCAAGCCAGCTGGCACTTTACTTATGACACAGGCGCACGCTTGGCACTACTTTGTTGATGCACGTGCAGCTACTGCGCACGCAATTCACAAACACAGAAAATATTTTTTATTTGGTTTGGAGTGTACCTTGGTGGTTACAGCACTCTTTAATGGTCAAGCCAGCCGGCCCTTTTCTTATGACACAGGCGCACGCTTGGGACTACAATGTTGATGCACGTGCGGCTACTGCGCACACAATTCACAAACACAGAAAATATTTTTTTATTTGGTTTGGAGTGTACTTTGGGGGTTACAGCACCCTTTATCGCACAAGCCAGCCGGCCCTTTCCTTATGACACAGGCGCACGCTTGGGACTACTTTGTTGATGCACGTGCGGCTACTGCGCACACAATTCACAAACACAGAAAATATTTTTTTATTTGGTTTGGAGTGTAATTTGGGGGTTACAGCACCCTTTATCACTCAAGCCAGTCGGCCCTTTACTTATGACTCAGGCGCACGCTTGGGACTACTTTGTTGATGCACGTGCGGCTACTGCGCACACAATTCACAAACACAGAAAATATTTTTTTTTTGGTTTGGAGAGTACTTTGGGGGTTACAGCAACCTTTAATGGTCAAGCCAGCTGGCCCTTTACTTATGACACAGGCGCACGCTTGGGACTACTTTGTTAATGCACGTGCGGCTACTGCGCACACAATTCACAAACACAGAAAATATTTTTTTATTTGGTTTGGAGTGTAATTTGGGGGTTACAGCACCCTTTATCACTCAAGCCAGCCGGCCCTTTCTTATGACACAGGAGCACGCTTGGCACTACTTTGTTGATGCACATGCGGCTACAGCGCACACATTTCACAAACACAGAAAATATTTTTTTATTTGGTTTGGAGTGTACTTTGGGGGTTACAGCACCCTTTAATGGTCAAGCCAGCTGGCCCTTTACTTATGACACAGGCGCACGCTTGGCACTACTTTGTTGATGCACGTGCAGCTACTGCGCACGCAATTCACAAACACAGAAAATATTTTTTATTTGGTTTGGAGTGTACCTTGGTGGTTACAGCACTCTTTAATGGTCAAGCCAGCCGGCCCTTTTCTTATGACACAGGCGCACGCTTGGGACTACAATGTTGATGCACGTGCGGCTACTGCGCACACAATTCACAAACACAGAAAATATTTTTTTATTTGGTTTGGAGTGTACTTTGGGGGTTACAGCACCCTTTATCGCACAAGCCAGCCGGCCCTTTCCTTATGACACAGGCGCACGCTTGGGACTACTTTGTTGATGCACGTTCGGCTACTGCGCACACAATTCACAAACACAGAAAATATTTTTTTATTTGGTTTGGAGTGTAATTTGGGGGTTACAGCACCCTTTATCACTCAAGCCAGTCGGCCCTTTACTTATGACACAGGCGCACGCTTGGCACTACTTTGTTGATGCACAAGGGGCTACTGCGCACACAATTCACAAACACAGAAAATATTTTTTTATTTGGTTTGGAGTGTACTTTGGGGGTTACCGCACCCTTTAACGGTCAAGCCAGCCGGCCCTTTACTGATGACACAGGCGCACGCTTGGCACTACTTTGTTGATGCACGTGCGGCTACTGCGTACACAATTCACAAACACAGAAAATATTTTTTTATTTGGTTTGGAGTGTACTTTGGGGGTTACAGCACCCTTTAACGGTCAAGCCAGCCGGCCCTTTACTTATGACACAGGCGCACGCTTTGCCCTACTTTGTTGATACACGTGCGGCTACTGCGCACACAATTCACAAACACAGAAAATATTTTTTTATTTGGTTTGGAGTGTAATTTGGGGGTTACAGCACCCTTTATCTCTCAAGCCAGCCGACCCTTTACTTATGACACAGGCGCACGCTTGGCACTAGTTTGTTGATGCACATGCGGCTACAGCGCACACATTTCACAAACACAGAAAATATTTTTCTATTTGGTTTGGAGTGTACTTTGGGGGTTACAGCACCCTTTAATGGTCAAGCCAGCTGGCCCTTTACTTATGACACAGGCGCACGCTTCGCACTACTTTGTTGATGCACGAGCGGCTACTGCGCACACAATTCACAAACACAGAAAATATTTTTTTATTTGGTTTGGAGTGTACCATTGTGGCTACAGCACCCTTTAACGGTCAAGCCAGCTGGCCCTTTTCTTATGACACAGGCGCACGCTTGGGACTACATTGTTGATGCACGTGCGGCTACTGCGCACACAATTCACAAAGACAGAAAATATTTTTTTATTTGGTTTGCAGTGTACTTTGGGGGTTACAGCACCCTTTATCGCACAAGCCAGCCGGCCCTTTACTTATGACACAGGCGCACGCTTGGCACTACTTTGTTGATGCACGTGCGGCTACTGCGCACGCAATTCACAAACACAGAAAATATTTTTTTATTTGGTTTGGAGAGTACTTTGGGGGTTACAGCACCCTTTAATGGTCAAGCCAGCCGGCCCTTTACTTATGACACAGGCGCACGCTTGGGACAACTTTGTTGATGCACGTGCGGCTACTGCGCACACAATTCACAAACACAGAAAATATTATTTTATTTGGTTTGTAGTGTAATTTGGGGGTTACAGCACCATTTATCACTCAAGCCAGCCGGCCCTTTACTTATGACACAGGCGCACGCTTGGCACTACTTTGTTGATGCACATGCGGCTACTGCGCACACATTTCACAAACACAGAAAATATTTTTTTATTTGGTTTGGAGTGGGTTACAGCACCCTTTAACGGTCAAGCCAGTCGGCCCTTTACTTATGACACAGGCGCACGCTTGGCACTACTTTGTTGATGCACAAGGGGCTACTGCGCACACAATTCACAAACACAGAAAATATTTTTTTATTTGGTTTGGAGTGTACTTTGGGGGTTACCGCACCCTTTAACGGTCAAGCCAGCCGGCCCTTTACTTATGACACTGGCGCACGCTTGGCACTACTTTGCTGATGCACGTGCGGCTACTGCGTACACAATTCACAAACACAGAAAATATTTTTTTATTTGGTTTGGATTGTACTTTGGGGGTTACAGCACACTTTAATGGTCAAGCCAGCCAGCCGTTTACTTATGACACTGGCGCACGCTTGGCACTACTTTGTTGATGCACGTGCGGCTACTGCGCACACAATTCACAAACACAGAAAATATTTTTTTATTTGGTTTGGAGTGTACTTTGGGGGTTACAGCACCCTTTAACGGTCAAGCCAGCCGGCCCTTTACTTATGACACAGGCGCACGCTTTGCCCTACTTTGTTGATACACGTGCGGCTACTGCGCACACAATTCACAAACACAGAAAATATTTTTCTATTTGGTTTGGAGTGTACTTTGGGGGTTACAGCACCCTTTAACGGTCAAGCCAGCCGGCCCTTTACTTATGACACAGGCGCACGCTTGGCACTACTTTGTTGATGCACGTGCGGCTACTGCGCACACAATTCACAAACACAGAAAATATTTTTTTATTTGGTTTGGAGTGTACTTTGGGGGTTACAGCACCCTTTAATGGTCAAGCCAGCCAGCCGTTTACTTATGACACTGGCGCACGCTTGGCACTACTTTGTTGATGCACGTGCGGCTACTGCGCACACAATTCACAAACACAGAAAATATTTTTTTATTTGGTTTGGAGTGTACTTTTGGGGTTACAGCACCCTTTAATGGTCAAGCCAGCCGGCCCTTTACTTATGACACAGGCGCACGCTTTGCACTACTTTGTTGATACACGTTCGGCTACTGCGCACACAATTCACAAACACAGAAAATATTTTTCTATTTGGTTTGGAGTGTACTTTGGGGGTTACAGCACCCTTTAACGGTCAAGCCAGCCGGCCCTTTACTTTTGACACAGGCGCACGCTTGGCACTACTTTGTTGATGCACTTGCGGCTACTGCGCACACAATTCACAGACACAGAAAAAATAAAAAAAAATTTAGCACTTGGAGGGAGCACCCCTGACAGACAGAGCACCCCCTGGACAACACTACAGCACCCCTTTAGGACTGGGACACTGCACAGGACTTTGGAGTGGACACAGCCCCTATGGACAACTGACTGCACAACACAGTCAAGGACTTTGAAGTAGTGGACACAGCCCCTATTAACAACAGCAGCACAGCACAAGACAGCCAGCCCCTATGGACTTTGAAGTAGTGGACACAGCCCCTATGGACAACAGCAGCACAGCGCAGCACAGCAAAGCACAACACTACTCTGCACTACACTACACAGTCCAGCGAGCCCTAACTCCCACCCTCGAGACCCGGAAGGCGGTATGATGACGTTTTGCCTCGATTTCAGATCCGAGTCAGGCGGGAAAAGTCGAGCCTGACTCGGATCGCCTCGGATCGGGGGGGCTCGGGGGGGTTCGGATTTCAGAAACCGGAACCCGCTCACCCCTAATTAAAAGTATATGGATAACACCCATCTCTACTCACTTTCAACAGTGATAGAAATCAAGGGTTTTTTTTTCGAGGGTGGTGTGGGATGTCACCAAAGCAAGATATATCCTGAATTTGCATCGGCATCAAAGAAATATGCAAAATATTAAGTCTTTTAGAAAAAGTTTGTCTTGATGTTATTCTTTGGATATCTATTTTGACAGTTATCACTGTATTTAATACAAGTTGAAAAAATATTTTTAAAGGTAATCCACAGACAACACTTACTGTCACAAGAGAACAAAAAGTATTGGATCTTGAACAGAATTGTCTGCTGTCAATAGAAATATGTAAAAAATGTCAGACATAATATTATAAACAATTATCAAAAGTTTTATCAAGAATATCAGTGTGAATGTAAGGTTATCTGTGAAATAGAAGACAATTACCTAAAAATCTGTGTGTCATAATCAGGGGCATATCTATAATAGGTACAGTTTGTGCGGTGCACCTGGGTCCGGGGAGGGGCTGCACCACACATCCTGCACCTATATAAACTAATACTTACCTCTCTGAGGTCCCACATCAGGTGTCTCAGCGCTGCTCAAAATGCCGGAAAATGGCCACTGGACAGGGAATGCACACAAGCCCCCTCCTCTCTTAAGACACCCCTGGATATAATGTAACACTACTGCTGTACATTGTATAGGATGTATGTTTCAGAGATGCATCATATATTTTGACAATGGGGTAAATTAGTGAGTGTGAAAAATATATAAAACAAATCGGATTTGAAAACATAAATCAGGCAATATTGCAGTTTTGTTTACAGAATATATACACTAGAAAGCAGGATCAGTTTGTCCCATAGAGTTTACAGCAGGATCAGTTTGTCCCGTAGAGTTTACAGTTTGTCCCGTAGCTATTAAATAGAGCCTGGGCTACTACTTAATAGCTTCAAGGCAGGGCTTGCTCTAGGGGTGTTCGACCAGTGCGGTCGAATAGAGGGCACACACCTCCCCAACATCCCGATTTCAGACGGACAGTACTGACCCGCTGTTCCACCCATGGGCCTAAGTGGCCTGCGGGTGGTGAAATCGGGAGGTTGGGGACCCCCACTGCCGCAGCGGTGCGGTGGTGCAGGACCACGGAGTGTGAATGGATGCAGTGCGCATGCGTGCAGCATCCATTCCCAGATGGGAGAGGGCTGGAGGAAGCCCAGCCAGTGACGGAGGGCTGGGCTTTACCCCCAGCCTGACATTATTTGGAAGCATGCCATGCGGGCACGCCTGCAAATAATGTCACATAGGAGGCATGGCCTATGGTAATGAGGCCACACCCCCAATTTTGGTTGCATGCTGTTCCACCCATTGGTCGAAGTGACCCGCAGGTGGTTAAATCGGGAGGTTGGGGACCCCCACCAGCGCAGCTGTGCGACGGTGCCAGAATCCCATGTGCGCAGCATCCATTTACAGATAGGAAAGGGCTGGGGAAGCCCAACCAGTGATGGAGGGCTGGGCTTTACCCCCAGCCTGACATTATTTGGAGGCGTGCCATGCAGGTACGATAGCAGGGTGCAGCGTACTGTGCCAGCACAGTTTGCTTAGACTCCTGGAGCCGGCCCTGCTTCACGGTATAGACATTTGGCATTTATTTATGCATGCTCCAGCTGAAGCTATTTATAGAAAATTGATCCAAACTAATGGGGCTCATACATCAGCAATTAATTGAGCAATTCTGCTTTTAGCAAATGATTGAGTAAAAAAACATCAGCAAAGTGATCAGTGCATGGGCATTTTCAGGATTCACACATCTGACTTTTGGATGAAAAAGATCTGCATTTCACTGAATACTATCAGCAATGTACAGTATGGGCACATATTGGTGGATTTGGGAATTGTTAAATTGGGGATAAAAAAAAAACATGATCTGTGAATATTTTTTTGTGATTCCTGAAGTATAGGCCCCATAATACACAAACTACTAAATTGTGAAATGTATCTTAATTTAAAAATTGGTCTGTGACACAAATACAGTATCTGGGTAATTCTAAGAGATGCAATATTTCTACTTTTAATGGTCTAATTAACTGATAATTTTGGTGAAACAGGCAACACAATACCTTAGTCCACCTCTGACTGTGTCCCATAATTTAGCTCATGAGAGGTGATTAAGAAATGCATTAACTCCAAGGGGTGCCTCATAACACCCATGTGCTGTACATATTAGTGATTGATGTAAAATGGCAGCCCTTATTACAATATATATTTTTAAGTGGGTGGGTTGGCATCACCAAATATTAACATTAAACTGCAAATATATATATATATATATATATATATATATATACACACAGTATAAGAAGGCCTAATGTAGCAGGCTTTGCAAAAGATCAGTTTAAAATATGTGCTTATCCAAAACGGAATAAGTTTTTGCACAAAAAAAATGACTGTTGCCCAAAATCAAGACTTCTTAAATCTTTAAAGGAAAAAAAATTATCTTGCACCAGAACAGGTGATTTAGAAGAATAGTATACAGTAGGTTTTACCAATATTGTACATATAATGTAATAGGTGCAGTCGTTTATGAGATGTAATGGGTTAGTGGTGCTCCCCAGGATTTGTCATTTCCGACTCGACAGGAACATTTTTGCAAGAGATCAAAATTAAAAGTAGAAAAACCTCTTTTTGTAATGGTTGTAATATTTACAATTTTAAACATTTTAAATATTACATCCATTACATAGAGTGCCCCCCACCCAAAAGAGGTTTTTCTTCTTTTAATTGTTGATGTCTTGCAACTTTTCCCTGCTTTAGACATCTTAAATCTGTAAGATTATATCTATGTTAGATATGTTGTCAGTTTCAAATCTATGTATTACAGTTAAAGTACTGTATTAGTAAAGGAAGGGATTTTGCAAATATAAATATATGGAATAGTGACTTTGACATTGTTTGTTCCTTTCTATATACAACATAACATATCCTGCAACTGCTGAGTTTTCATAACATTTAATGGTATTCTCACAGTACTATCACAATACAATACTATATATCCCAAAGGAGACAATGAAACTTACTATGTATGCTCTATTTACCTGTTATATGCGATTCTTCACGGAAATATATATATTCAAGCTTTTCATATAAAAATGTTTCTTACCTGTGTTAGGGCAGGTGCTAAAACAGTTCTCTTTACTATTTGATATTTAGCAAAAACATGATTGAAAAAATATAGTGTCCCTACCAGAATATCTGTTTGCCTGTACTGTGTTTTTGGCCTCATTTATGTCTTATACAATCAGCATCAGGTTGGTGGCCGGGTTAAAATCCTTGCGGCTGCTTAATAATGGTGTCTCCTTCTCTGTGTCCTGATTTTGGCTAGACATTAAATTCTTCTTATAAACTTGTGCTGAAGCTGAGGGAAAAATTCTGTAGCACATATCATTTTTTAGCTATCCAGAAAAAGGATAATTACCTCAAACAACTCCGCCAGGGTATCTTAGGTATAATAATTCCAATGTCTGTGACATACTGTATTGTGTCTCCTACTTATTCTTAGGCATATATGGGAATTTTGTTTTCCCAATGATAATAGCAAAATTACAATTTCTGAGCCTATGAAAAACATGAAAGATTTTAAACATGATATGGTATCACAGAGTAACATATGGTATTAGAGCACAGTATATAATGTTATTGTATTA
Source organism: Taudactylus pleione (assembly GCA_031769625.1). Classification (NCBI taxonomy): domain Eukaryota; kingdom Metazoa; phylum Chordata; class Amphibia; order Anura; family Myobatrachidae; genus Taudactylus; species Taudactylus pleione. The sequence continues at coordinate 9,108,443 of JAUIMM010000061.1, read as the reverse complement.
CTGTATAGCATTTATTTTATTGTTCCCACTGTGTTTATAGTAATAATTATATCAGTATATTTGTTTTTCCTTTTTAATTATTGTAATTCATTTTAATTTAGCAAACTGGTGTTAAAATATGCACAGCTGACCATTACACAACTGTGCTGCCTATATTGGAAGTAGATGGTTAGCAACCAGTAAAGTGGGAAAGTTCCTGGTGGTCCAATCTTATGTCCCCCTCTGCCGGGCTGTCTCAAACTGCCAGGCTGTACTCCGGCTACCGCATTCAGAGCTCAGCTCCAATCAAGCAGCAGGCAGAAGCATATTCTATACTGTAGAAAAATGGTATTGGGAGGGCTGATGCTTATTCCCAGCCACAGCAGCTCCTCCCATGGGCTTTTGTAGTGGGTTATGTGTGCAGCATCATGATGTCACACTGTGTGTTGATCAGGGGAGCTGTGAAGAAGAGAAGAAGCCAGCCCAGAACAAATGACAGAGAGAGAAGGTAAGTGTGGGCTGAAAATGGAGCGACGCAAGCACAGAGGGGCCAGAAAGATACAGAAGGGACTAAATCCATAGAGACACAGGAGAGCCTTGAGAAACACGAGGGGGCCTGGAGATGAAGAGAGAATAGACAAAAGGGAGCCTGGAGAGACACAGAGGGGCCTTGATAGACATGAGAGTATGGAGAGACAAATGGATAGAAGAATTGCTGAAGGCCTGGAGATGGAGAGAGACAACAGATCTGGAAAGACACAGAGGGGCCTAGAGAGACACACTGAGACCTGGAGAGACACAAGGGGGATTGGTAATGGAGAGACACAGGGGGCCTAGAGAGGCACATGGGTCCTAGAGAGATGTAGGTGGCCTAGAGATAGAGAGACACAGGGGTGCCAGAAGACACACACAGAGGGGACTGGAGTTATAGAATGTAAAAACACAGTAGAGCCTAGAGAGAAACATCTAAATTGTCTGTAGATATAGAGAGTAAAGCCACAGGGGAGCCTGAAGTGAAACATGTGGGACTGGAGAGATGCAGGGCGGCTGGAGATGGAAAGACAAAAGTGGGCCTGGAAAGAAACACAGGGGTCTAGAGAGATACAGGGGGGGCCTGGAGATGAAGGAATGCAGAAGGGTCTGGAAAGAGACACAGGGTGTCTGGTTATGTACCAGGGGCCTGAAAAGGAAGAAACAAAGGGGGAGTGGAGAGATGCAGGGACCTGGAGATGAAAAGAGTAGAGACACAGGGAAGCATGAAGATATGCAGGGGGGCTGAGGATGGAGTGACAGAGGGATGAGAGAGACACAATTGGGTCTGGCGATGGAAGGGGGCCTGGAGATGGAGACACAGGGAAGCCTGGAGGTAAAGAAACACAGGGGGACCTGGAGATGAAGGGGCCTATAGAGATGCAGGGGCCTGAATATGGAAAGATGCAGGGGAGCCTGTAGACACAGGGGGCCAGGAGAGACACATAGGTGTAAGGAGAGGCACAAATGTGTCAGGAGAGACACAGGGGCCTAATAAAATTCAGAAAGGCTGGAGATGGAAAGACAAAGGGGGCCTGGAAAGAGACACAGGAGGCCTAGAGAGACACAGCAGGGCCTGGAGATGAAGAGACACAAAGTACCTGAAGATGAAGAGCCCAGAGAGATGAAGTGGGCTTGGAGAAGGAGAGACAAGGTGGGGCCATGAGAGACAAAATGGGGCCTAGAAAAACACAAGGAGTCCTGAAAAGACACAGGAGGGCTTGGAGAGACACAGAAGGGCCTGGAGAGATGAAGGGTAGGGCTGGAGATGGAGAGACACTGGGGGATTTGTAAAGACACACAGGGGGCCTGGAGATGAAGAGACAAAGGGAGCTAGAAGAGACACAGGGGGCCTAAAGAAATGCATCTGACCTGGAGATGAAGATGGAGAGACACATGGGGCATGGGGCCTGGAGATAGAGACACAGTGGTACCTGGAGATGCAGGGGCCCTGGAAAGACACAGTGGGCTGGAGATGGAGAGACACAGGCAGACCTGGAAAGACACAGGGGTCTGGAGAAAGACAAGTGGCTGGAGAGAAACACAGCACCTTGAAACATAGGGAGTTGGAAATATCCAGGCAGACTGTAGCCAGATACAGGGTGCAAATGATTGGAGAAGAACGGGAAAGAATAGTCCTGGAGAGTTGCAGGGAGTTAGTGGTGAAGAGGCATGGTGGATAGTGCTGGAGAGGCACAGAGAGGAATTGTGCTGGAGATGCACAGGGGTAGGGGTAAGGCAGGGGGGACAATATTGTTCATTAAGACACCAATTTAAAACAGCAACAAAAAATAAACATATATACATTTTACCAAAATAACAAATAGTTTAAAAATATTAAAATTGTGTTATCTTGTTAGACCTCAGTTATATGATGAGGATGAGATTGGTTATATTTCTACACAAGCAGGCAGCTTCCAGAAAATGCAGTCTCTGTACATGATTCATGAATAGTGAATACAAGCTGAATACACTGTCTGCCCAGTGAGGCTCAAATTCTTCTGAGGTTCCCCATTTCAGCTAAACCACCATATGCTGTAGGTAAGAAAAGACTTTCAATCTGACTTGCCTGTACCTAGTGTGGAGGGGTGAAGGGGTCTCAAAAAAAAGGGTGTATTGTCCCCCAAAATTTGTGGTTGTCGTACTTGCTCCTCTCGATGGCTAGCAAAAGCCCCTCCAGGCCCTATGAGGAGGAAGTATCCTGCTCTCCTACACAGACCCCACCCCCTCAACAGTCCCAGAGCTGCTTTCAGAAATTTTCTTGACTGGTTTTACATCCCAATCTGACCCTGGTATATACAGTGCTAAAAGGTTATAGGTAATTCTGTAAATTAGACACTTTTTGTGAAAGTAAAATCATTCCTACCTCCACTTATGTGCTTACCCTTGCACCTGCCTTCACTTTACTTTCATTTGTAATGAAAAATGTCTTTAAATCAAGAATATTATATATACTGTGTGTGTATATATATATATATATATATATATATATATAAGATAGAGAAATATAGGCGGCACTGGAGGTCTTAAATGCAATACGTTTCAATCCAATGTTTCAGGGCATATACAGCCCTTTTGTCAAGGATACATAGAGGCAGAAATGTTAAAACCTATTTTAACCTTAAATAGTAACACCCGGTGAATGTGTGCTGTCAGGGAGGGAGCGCGCGACTGCACGCTGCAGAGGGTGTCTCCCTCTGATGATGTGATGCACTGTCGGCTCTGCTGGTTGTCAAAGCAACCAGATGCTGCATGTGAGCTGGCCGCTGTGAAGAGAGCGTGAACAGAAAGGGAGAGTAAAATACCAGCACACATTCACCGAGTGTCTCTATTTAAGGTAAGACCTTTTAACATTTCTACTTCTATGTATCCTTGACAAAAGGGTTGTATATGCCCTGAAACATTGGATTAAAATGTATTGCATTTAAGACCTCCAGTGCCGCCTATTTTTCTCTCTATCCACATCTCCATAAGGAGGGCACGGAGGCAGCATAACCCTTGAGGGTTGAGAGTGCCGGACCATTTGGATGCTATATATCTCATTTTAACCAACCAATAACTATCATGTATTAGTGTTCAAGAGTGCTTGTACATGTGAGTGAAGTGGCAGAATTCCCAGATTGAGATGAAGATAGATAGATAGATAGACCATCTGTTGTATGTGCATTTGTGTGTGTGTATATACATTGTGTGTGTGTATATACATATACATGAACTCAAATAAAGGTACTAGTTAATACAAGATTATTAGTAGCTTTCATATTCTGGATAAGAGTTCAGATGCTTATTTTTTATTTTTTAATTTCAAAATTATTTCACTGACTTCTTCCTGGTTCTGGAATTAAAGATTACACAAAAATAAGTAAAGACGAGCACTTCGGTTTTGCTGCAAGTTGAACACACCACTTTGGGGTCTAGAGTGGAACCAAGTGCTGACTTGGGTCTATTCACCAAGTTTGGAACTAGGGTCTCAAAAATGGATCTTGCATGTTTTAGATTGCAGGAAAGTCCCTCCCTCGTGATTTCAGGTGGCATTTCACACTGGAGAGTGTATGGAGAGGGTGTGGGCCAGGGGCATATCTATAATGGGTGCAGGGTGTGCGGTGCACAGGAGCCCCTGGCACCGCACACCCTGCACCCTTATTACTTTAAAATTACCTCTCCTAGGTCCTGCGCCGGGTGTCAGCACTGTACAAAACGCCGGAAAAATGGCATTCGCGGCCATTTGTCTCGTGTTTTGTGCATGTGCAGTAGATTCCGGGCACACTCTAGAGCCCAGAGTATTCTAATGCTCCAGTGGATGGCCAGCCACATTAGTCAGATGCCGGCCACTGGGAAGAGAGGAGGGGGCCCTGGATGGGGAATGCACATGGGCCCCCTCCTCTCTAAAAACACCCCTGGTTTGGGCTGTAGTTCATGCTGCAATACTGTATACTAGTCACCTTTAGAGAGAGCTGTAAGTAGATGGAGTGGGTTGTAAGTATTTACACATCTTTGTCACTGTGTATGTTTGTTTGTCAGACACTAGCTAGCACCTGCTATCAGGTGCATAAAGGCTTTTGTGTATGTTTGTTAGTAGTGAACTGTTTTTCATAGATGTGTTACAGTATATTCTTTTAAACTGCCATGAATTTGTGTCACTGCTCTGTGGCTTAGTTTAGCCAGCCAGCTCGCTGCAGCCTTTGGCCAATATTGGGAAAAACAATATTGTAAGCTGTGAGGAGGTCACAATTGACTGGAAATAAATGTTATTGATATAAGTAATACTATAGGAACAAAATCAGATCCAAATTACATGAATTTAGCTGTTTATCAAATTTTTCAATTTTGCCAAAACCAAAACAAGACGATGATTAAGAATCAAAACACAGTGGTATGCACTCTTCTCTACAAAAATGTGCAGTGGAGACAGGAAAGAAGAAAGAAAGGGGTGAAAGCTGGAATTCAGGGCAGCTTGGGGTTTATAGCAAGAGGTACTATGAGAATTTTCCTTTAGACTTTGCCCAAGCAACTTAATGTCTTAGTTTAAAAGTTGGAAAAAATTTATCAAAATCTCTGTTTTAAAAGAAGCACATGTTTTTACTAGAGCCAGGTTGAAATGGTATGCAGTTAGGAAGCCGATGATCGAAATGCCGACTGGCGGCTTCCCGACTGTGTAATCTCGACAGGGAACAAATGGTAGGCATTAAAATCCCGATGCCTAGCATTATCCCTATGCCCGGCATACTGAACGAAGGTAAGCCAGTCAGCTAACTTGGACAGCCATGGGGGGGAGGATTAGGTTAGGGGCTCCCAGGGGGGACTTAGGGCTAAGCAACTCCCCCAGGAGGGTTAGCATTACGCACCCCCCTGTGAGGGTTAGGTTTAGGCTGTGGGGACAGAGGGGTGTGGTTTAGGCACTATGGGGGAAGTTAGGGTTAGGCACCCCTAAGGGAGGGGTAGAGTTATGGGAGGAGAGGGATAGGGTTATGGGAGGGAGAGGCTTTGGGATAGTTAGAGTACTTACCGATTGAGATTTTCAGTGGTGCCGGTCTTCTGGCGTCGGGTCATTCATACCGATCCCATTGAAATTCATTTCAACAAATATAATCTATGTATACAGTATGATTAACAAATTAAATATTCAGTTTTAGCTGTGAAAATGGGGAAACATGAAAAATATAATAAAATATTTAAACCTATATTGCATATATGTGGACCGTTGTGTGAAGGATTGAATTAAATCCTTCTATGGAAAAAATAAATGTCTAATTTAGATAAGTGGGATGAACTTGGTAGTGATGATGAAATTTTTGCTGCTGACGAATGTGATAAAAAATAAAAAGTTTAAAATTTTAAATGTACAATTAATGATATACCAGATGTTCAAATGAAAACAAAGAGTCCAACATGGGTGGGGTTTCAGAAGATGGCCGCAGTCACTGCAGTGACCATACTTGACTTTATACAAAGAAACTATTTTAGAATTTTAATTGCAGTTGAGTAAACAATAATAAAGTTTAAATGCAAACTTCATTTTATTGTACATGCATTCAAAAACATACTGGTCAGATTTAGTTTATGCTGAATTAGAATTAAACTATCCACCATCATGGCACCACCAACAATAATAAATCAGTTTGTATATATTTCATTTTCATTCTACAGCACAAAATGGTTCTTCCAAGTATTTAATTGGCACCCAGAAGGCAGAATTTCTTCCAACTGTAAATCAGCCCAAAATTTGTACATAGCCTGGAGGGCTTAAACCTCAAGGTTGGGGCTGGCTTGTGTGGTGGTCACCTGTTATACTTTTACCAATAACTAGTGTTAGAGGTGTAGTTTGATAATCTTATATAAGACTCTGGATTCAGAGCTCAGGCCTCTTTCCCTGAAGAAAATGCCCCACCCTCCTTCCCTATTTCTTTGCTGTTTAGTTAGCTATTTTGGCGGGAAAGTATGGCTAATCATAACCCCAGGAAAAATTACTTTGTGGGGTGCACTTACCTCATGGAGTTTGTTTGTGAAGTTTGGACCACCCTAATGGGGGCAGTAAGGGTAACTTTGTGTTAAATAGATATGATGCCAGTGAGTTGGATACCCTAATTTGGTGTTAAGGGCACCCATAGGGCAGTCGCCACCTGCAATGCAATTGTTGCAGATGGGTTTGCTTTTGTTGTCCTGTGTTGATTGGTAGCCATGCTTTCTATGCCACCTTACAAATCTTGGTTTATTATCAATAAATAGTTGACCATTTTAACTCACAATTATTGCCTCTGTGTCTTTATTTAAATAATTATGTTTATTTATGTAGAGGTGAACACACACACCTTAGCAGCTAGTAGGTTTATGTGAAATGCATTAACAATAGATAAAAGAATCAGGGAATTTAATACTAAAGTGGAAGTTTAGTTTTAGTGGTCAAACAAATTTGTATAATACAGTATTAGTAAAATAACTTGGGATGTATCATCACTCTAAAAGTGGGGGCACTTCTGGGACATCAGATGCACATTATTTAATATTGTAGAATGGATAGTGGATTCCATTTGCATATCCAAGGGTTATGGTTGATAACACAAGCAATGAGGAAAAAAATAATGAAGTTATACAACAGATATTGGAGATAGGCCTGAAGGCTGCTGATGATGATGGTTATTACAGTTACTTATATAGCATACACATACAGTATTATATTTCGCTTTTCAAATCAGTCTCTGCCATAGTGGAACTTACAATCTATATTCCCTATCACTACAATACACACACTCCTGTTTATTTTGTGTCAGAATCCAATTAACCTACAAGTTTGTTTTTTTTGGATGTATGATGATACAATTACCGACTGGACATTACAAACTAACTTTCACTGCATACATGAGTTCTAGATTTACTAAAATTGCAAGAGACATTGACATTTGTGACGGCATCCCAGCTTTATTGTAGCCCATCTGGTCATGAGAAAAAAAGAGGTCATCATATCAATATAAATGATGAAGCACATTCTCCTTTGACCAGTCTGGACAACTGGTCCACTGATCAAACTGCAATTGTATAGGCTAATACTGCACTAGTCCAACACATGTTGAGGAAAATTAGCTAAATATTACCTGCACATTGAATGTAAAGCATTCCCATAAAGTATCAAAAGGCCTTAAAAGTTAATAACTGATAACCAGATAATATTTTGCATCTAAATATTGATAGTGTTATAAAATTAAATCTGGCTGTGAGGATTGATTAATTCAGCACACAGGAAATTCTGAAACTATGGAGAGAAAGGGTTCCATGTAAATAGCGGTGACAGAATGGCCCTACTCATCTAGGAGAGAATTATGGACAAGTCATGGAAGAAATTACATCATATGAGGAATGATTGCAATCCACTGAACTTGAAAAATAGTTACAGTTCACTGTATTTTAACCAGAGAGGGAAGAAGAGCAACTGGGTATATTGGACTAGATAAAACTTAGCACTAGGAAAGGCAAATACCAATGAGTTTTAAATATATAACATATTGTTATATTTTACCTACAGTACCAAAAGTCTAAATTTCAGAAAACAATAGACCACTTGTGTAGGCACTGGATCACTTTCAATCAATCTTTCAAAATACATTAATTGTTCCACTCCACAAATATGTGATTGTGACCTGGAGCTGTGAATTTAATTCCACACTGTCTAAAATAAACTTCCATCATCAATAATATCTAAGGTGTCATAATCATTTAAACCATGAAACATGTCATGGGCAGCACAGACGGTGTAATGGTTAGCATTACGAAGATTGTAGGTTTGTTTCCCACTATAGTCCTAACTGTGTGGAGTTTGCATATTCTCCCTGTGCTTGCGTGGGTTTCCTCTAGGTGCTCCAGTTTCCACCCACTCTCTAAAAATGTTAACTTGGACCCAACAAAATTAACTCTATTGTGTGTGCATGTGGTTGGGAATTTAAAATGTAAGCTCCACTGGGGCAGGGACTGATGTAAATGGACAAATATTCACTGTAAAGTGCTGTGGAATATCTGTGCACTATATAAATAACTGGTAATACATAAATAAATGTCATCTAGTATGATATTCAGAGAGCAGTGATGAATTACCAGACAACTTGGACTTTTCTGGCTTTGAGATCTATACAGCCTACCAAGGCATGAATAAAGAAAGCCAGACACTTATTATAGAAAAGACCCTCTGTCTTTAGTAGCATACATTTACTAAAATAATTAAAATTCTAGAATCATAGGGCATGTTATATTAATTTGCATTGTATACTGTGTCTCCTTCATTGAATATCATAACAAACAGTAGGTCTAAACAGGCTGCTCTACATCCCATGTAGGTATGCCTTTATTCATAACTGAAATTATGTTTAATATTTAAATTAAACATTTTCAGAAATATAAATGTATTTATATTCAAGCTAAAGTGTTATGTAGAATGATGATGGCGGCAAGAGATGCTAACAAGCACCAACTGTTACTTGAAAAGAAAGCAGACATTAAATGAGCTAAAGCCTCACTGAAATATTACTCACAGATGGCAATATATTTTTCTAAATATCAAAAAGTCTTCAATCAAAACATCTGATCCATTTTTAGTCACTAATTTTGATTTGATGGCCAAAAAATAAGACTGGAACACATTAAAAGAGCAATCATCTGGACCACAGTTCTAATTATTAGTAAAGCAGAATATATTGGAAGTAGTGATTGCAAAGTAGAGTGAAAGTACAAAGGGAGATGGAAAAAGGAACAGATTATATCCTTACACATAATTGACTGTTTCTTACAATGAAATTTTGTTTTTTATTCAAGAACTGTAGTAATTATTATTATTATTATTATTATTATTATTATTATTATTATTACTATTATGGTGCCACAAGTGTTCTGAAGCACCTTTCAAAGTACATAAACTAATAGATGAACAAGAAACCAGTGACTAACAGTACAGTACAATACAGGACAAGGACATGATTTATACACATTTCTAAAGAAGAAACCAGTGACTTACTTCAAAATTTAAAAAAATAATAAAAAATTACTCTACATTTACACATATGTATTGGTATACAATTTACATTAGATGCAGATAGCATGATTTGCAGATGAAAAACTAATCTTAGTTATAAAATGATAGTGAAAAATAAAAACACCTCAATTCATGAGTTCAAAACAAAGTAGGTTATCATTCATTCTTCTTGAGGAAAAAGAGTTACATCTTTATTTTTGAGCATATGACAACACTCAACAGTTCTATGATGACAATTCTTTGTCTTCAAATTTTGTATTTCTAAATTTTAAAAAGACTTAAGCACAAAATTGTAGTTGCTCATAGAGAAGTATGCTGTATGAGGTCATGAGACATTCTAATAAAATGAAAAAATTCTATTGATCATAGCCATATTGGTGTCCAAGTCACACATCAATTCATATGCAAATAAATATTAATATTAAATAAATTATTTTAATAGAAAAAGTTTTTGCAAATTTTAACTATTACCTGGGACCCCTATTGCTAAAGCCTAGCAATACCCAGTGATCATCTAATAAAGAGCCCAGGCTGAAATAATAACATTGCAAAATTTAGTAAACTTTCCGAAATACCTTTTCTGTGAGACTTGAGAATGCAATTTACTTATATTCAGTTCATCATTTAATCAAGCATTTTTACAGTTTGTTTAATTTACTACTTTACTTACATTTAATTTTTAGCTCGCATGTTAAAATTATAAACTCTGAAGCAGTAAAATGTAGAATTGTATAAGTGCAATAAATAGTTTTTTCATTGCCGTTTAATTTTTTTTATGTACAGTAGTTCAATCGTATTCCACTAGGTGTCCTTCTTGGTCTTCAGCAATATCTGAAATGGTCAGATATAACTTTCCGTTTCATACAAGGGCTCATTCATCATGTTGAGTTCTTCTGGTCTTTTCACAGACAATGATGGGAAACCAGCCTTTTCAGGAGAGCCACTTTGTTGTTTACACAAAAGAGTTTGGCTGTTAACACATGTAAGGTAATGGGATCCCCTACAGGCTCCTAACAGGGCCTAACGCATGAATTTGGCTGATGGATTACCCACTCCATTCATCTAAATTATGTCACAGTCAATAAGTAATCGGTTTAATCTGCCTACATGAAGTGGTTGGTTTGTCACTTTTTTAGCACTCTTCTGCTTACAGTTTCTGGAAGTGGATCGGATGACTAGCCATGTTCAGCAATTAATTGCTTCACAATACACTTTTAATTTATGGACTTTTTATTAAGTAGCTATAGAGATAATTAATAGCAATCTTACCCTGCTGAAGAGCTATTAAGTAGACTCCTGAGTGCTTATCACTTTTAACTGTTCCTCCTGTTTTTAACACTGACCTGACTTGGCCGCAAACAGTTAAGGTAATATTGTAATACAGTATAGTTACTGATATACTTAGGATAAAAAGCAGCTTGCAAATAAAATTATGCAGCGTGGCAAAGCATGACATCTTTTAGGAAACGATAGGTTAAATTAAAGGTGCTACAGATAAGTGAAGTTGTGGTTGATTTTCACTTGAACTGAATATTGCAGTGGAGCCACCAGCTAGTGTTACAACCTTTATATTGTACTTTTGCAGTAGCTTTCAGGGAATGGCCATTTTATAGTCATTTAAATTTCTAGTTTTGGGGAATTTATAGTCTATAAATGACAGTTATTTTATTATGTTCTGTGGCATTTTTAGACTAGTACTGGTACAACATATACTTGCAAAATACAAAAACTGAAATGCATACTATTAATCAGCTGCACCATAATTAGTAGTGCTGGAAATTCATTGGTCTGCCCACTGCCAAGTGGTTAATACATATAGATTTATGTTGTTGATGTCATTATTATTAATATTTATTTACAGACTGCCACATAATCTTTAACATAATACAAGTAGAATTACTAAAGGAAATTGCAATTATAACAAATAGTAATGCAAGTATTGTAAGTTGGTAACATAAAGCAAGTACTTTATAATAAGAAAGGCTATTAGAGGTAGCCAAAGGAAGCTAAAAAAAGGTAGGGTTGGTAATCATAGGCTAGATTTACTAAATGGCAGCTTTTGCAAGCTGCCAATTATTAGTGGTTTTGACCCCAAAATTAATAATGACAATAATATTAAATGCAAATCAAGGCATGTTTTACATTTAATAAAACTGATATTTAAAGTTTTGAAAACCAAAACTACTGATAATTGACTGTGTTACAAAAGCATAAGGGGATAAGAGCTTACACTCTAAAAGGGACAGGTTGCAGTGGAAGAATACGGCAAATGTGAAGAAAAAATTATAGGGAGGATTATTTACAGATATTCAAGACCAGAATCCAGTAGAGACTTTAGGTAAAATCAGTCAGACAGTCTAGAAAATGTCACTTACATTTAAAATATACTGAATTGGCAGTTTAAAATACTATATGAAGACAGTTAAAAAGTTAAATGGCTAAAATATGTATAAAATAATTGTAATACATGTGTAAAAGATGTACAACATATTGCACAAAAATTTTAATGGAAGTAAATGTTGGATTCCTACTTGAAACACAAATCCAAGCCTGTAGTTCAAAACCATGGGCCTGATTCAGTTTGGGAATAGAGAAAGATATAGCAAGTAACTGAGCATCTTGGAAAAACCATGCTGCACTATAGGTGGGGAGAGATTCCCGGTCGCTAAGCAGCAGACGCAAACTATGGGCGATTGCCGCCTGTCTGCGCATGCGCGAACCAGTCATTGCGATTGGGAATCATGGGCTTTTAGCACAAAGTCTGAGCACTACTTTGTGTGACAGACAGTGCCGTTTGTGTGTGGTAACAGGGGAAGGTGCTTGTGAACGGGGGAGTGGTGCTGCGAATGCCGGTGTGCCTGGGCATCAAAACGGAGTTATATGGGTGTGCATAATTAGCATGGAAGCATCATTGTACACGTCACTTGGTTGTATTTCAGTCTGCAGTGTTCGCAGTGCTTGTTGTGGAGTAGGGTCTGCCTCAAGCGCTGCATGCAGCTCTGATGGCTCTCGATGGTTCTGATTAATCATACACTTCCTGCTTTATCTTACACTACACCCAAAGCTGAATCAGGCCCTAAGACAACATACATGCACCTATACATAATTTCCAAAGAATATTAACATTAATAAAAATAGTATGAAAACATGATTTCATTTATTTATAGCAACCTTTCCTTTCCTTCATCTTAATATATAAATTGTTATATAAATTGTGTTCCTTAGAAGAATTTTGAATAGTTTTATGTTTATTCTTTTTCTTTGAGATTTTATTTAGAGGTTTAATTGGTTATTTATATTATTATTTTTATTTTTCTCTTCTAATGTTCATTTGAAATTGAGTGTCTTGTATATCTTGAAAGGGAGTTTTGAGTACATTGGCAATTACATTTACAGAGATTAAGAGGGAGATGTACTAAGTTCTGGAAAATTATAAATTGGACAGTGATAAACTACCAACCACTGAGGTCCCACCTGTCATCTTACAGGCTGTGTTTGAAAAATGACAGTTAGGAGCTCATTGATTGGTAGTTTATCATTTTCCAATGTATCACTTTCCAGAGCTTAGTACATCTGTCCTAAGATATGTTACCTTTAAAGAACACCTCAAACATTAAATGGAACCATACAAATTATAATGGGTTTATATTAAAGCTACTGGGTCCTAATAAGAAACTGCTGGGCCCTATGGCCCATGAACCTACATGCATTTGGAAATTTCATCACGCATGCTCAGAGAATACTCAACCTCACTAATCATGTTATGGACTAATAACAAAGTTGCACCTATCTGCTTTAAAAATACATAATGTATTCTTGGTGATAAATCAATATACTTTAAGACAAAAATTAGGCGGTCCTTAGAGCCACCTATGCTTAGGCTCCATAACTTCATAGGATGCCATAACTATAATAACACTATAGACTTAGGGCCTGATTCAGAGGTGCATGCAGTCACCAGAGCGCGCAGTGGCGCGATAATATGCAAATGCTTCTTTCCGCCTTCCCCTCGTGTACTAGAGTGTACCTGAATGTGCAGCACTTAAATGCCTACTTTCAGCATTGCTGCATGGTTTAATAATACCGGTGTTTCCTGACACTCCATCTGCACAGCATCGAGTTCACCATCAACACTTGCACCTGCCCCATGGCAGGTGCATTGTCTCCTTCTAAACAAGGCCTCTGTAGCTGTGGCTTTGGGTCTCAGAAAGCAGCCACTCTCACTGACATGCCTTCAATAGTCCAATAACATGGTCATATGACAGATTTTTTTGCACACACTTCATGCCACCTCCCAGTCACTATTCAGGAATGCCCATGGCTTTCCCTCATTATCTCTGATACCAGAGATCCTGTATACAATAGCACATTTGTGTGTACACTTAGGGTAGCGCAGGTGTCATAGGGGATTCTGAATATTTTGAGCATGCACAGTTGCAAATCATTCAGTTACATGAACATCGGCATTGTGTGCACTTTGCATTTTATAGAACTCATCTTTTCAGTGTTTGTTTATTGTATTAAAAAAGTTCCATAATTCTTAATTATAGGTCTTATTTTGCATTTAATGTGTTTTAAGCCCCTTATGTTTGTGTAAAAATTATGTCCATTACGTCCCACTTAAAACACAGCAGTATATTTACATCGGGCATCATTACACCCAACAATAGCATAGATATATGTCTTGACTAAGTAGTGAATACAAAAGTTGCAGTACTCTATTCATACACAATGCAACATTATGAAGTGTTATACAGACAAGTGAAAGTAGTACATTGGCTTTTAAAAATGAATACCAAAGTTCCATTTTCTAGACTAAATTTAATGAATTACAAACACTTCCACAGCCATCATTTACTGATGCCTAAATCCAAATGCAATTCTTCTTTCCTACAACAGTCCAAATGAGAAATATAAAATCCAAGTAGTCTATCAAAATTTGATATGATATAACCAGAACATTATATAATAAATGAATCGACTTATAGAGTCATAACACAAGCAGCCAATAGAAACAGCTAAGTTGTGCTGGTAGTGTAATTGCCGAGCGTCATCTCTCCTGGTGTAAGGGAATAGGGAATACCAATATAAAAATATGCTTCAATGTCAATAAGGAAGTATTTAGGTACATATGATCAGTATTGTGTATCTATATATATATATATATATATATATATTTATATATATATATATATCAATCACACACACACCTCGCAAATAGATTTGCATATATTTCCAAATGAGGCCCTATACTCATATTCTTAAGTCATACAGTTTACAAAATATCAGGAGACTACTGAGAATGGGGGCAATATGCTCTTTCTTTGCTACTTTTCTTTCTTCACAATCATTATTATTATTTATAAATTATTTGTACAGTGCCATAAAATCTGCAGTGATAAACAGTTAAAATACAAATACATGACTACAAATTAAGGATAAGAGATGTGTGGTACAAACAGATGGATGAGATGCACAGGTATATTGACAATTAGCAAAAAACAAGTATGGATTATATATACTATATTAATGCTTTAAACGCCTCCTAGTGCGTCTGATGTCGGGGGGGCATCCCTCCCCTCTGTCATCGTGCGGCAAGACGCCACACGTACGGTGGGTCAGGTGACCACACGCTAAAAACATAAAAGTGACAAAGCCCGTCACCATAGCAATGCATAAACAAAACATTGCATTGTACACATGTAGCATCTCAATTAAAACATAATAGGAGGAACCAATCTTCATATAGCAATGTATCATATAAAGTCTGGAGCCCATAGCATAATGAGCTATACAGCACAGAGAAACATCATGAAATGAACCAACATGTGGACAACATAGCCCACTACAAAGAGCAGTACATCTGCTCCTATTGAAAAAGGCATACCAAGGTCACTCATAGAATTAATACTGAACAGCAACATTTATAATTAATATTGCAAGTAAGTATCTGAAAAAAAAAGAGACATAAAGATACCTATAATAGTGAGGGGTTCTATAGGAAGCAAGCCAGGTTTAATTGCTCATTTATTAATTGGCATTTGATAAGGTAAATTACATATTTACTGGTACAGGTCAGTACATGTTTAATGAAAATTTTTGTACCAGAGAGGGGATGTGTAAAGAATGTACTAGTGTCGACATGTCGACACGTCATGCATCCCGTACACTGATAAGAGCCAGGTTTTTTACAAAGAAAATGATGGGAATGTCCCAATTTGTCAGTTACATCATTTTTTACCAGACAGTCCCTCAAATTCCTACCCCTTTTAAAACAGAATAGTATATAGGACTTTCTTAAGGAGGGAATGCTTTTATCTGATTTCATCAGAGGCCAGAATTTATTTGAGGTGCTTCTCACCACCGCACTGGCATTAGAATATTCAGTAATCAGAGGAAACATAGTCTAAAAAAGAAACAAAAATATAGTGAGGCTATCACCTCTGGTAATGCTAAGTGTCCTGTTTTTTGATGCTTCTAATTCATTTAAAGGATAACCTCTGGCCAAAAATGTTTTGAGCTTCAGATCCATTTGTAACCTGTTTTCGTCTTCATTACTCGCTATTCTCCTTATTCTAAGAAACTATGAGAAAGGAAGTCCCTTTTTCATAGCAGGGGGGTGATAACTACTTGCATGTAACAGGGTATTCCTGTCAGAGGGCTTAGTGAAAAGGCAAGTGGCCAAACCCGACTCACTTCTGCAGATCTTCACATCCAGATAGTTAATCAAACAGTTATCACAACTGAAAGTAAACAATGGTTTCATCCATTTGATTTATTTAATTCATTATTGCATAAAATTGATTCTTATCACCCGCCCATAGCACGAAAATATTATCCATGTAGTGGGTGTAGAATAGCAATTTCTCTGAGAAAGATGGATTGGACAAAAACAGCTTCCATTCTATCTGGAACATGTACACTTTTGCAAAAGCAGGGGCCACATCTGACCCCATAGCAGTGCAGGGAAACCAATACCACTTAACTGAATAGTATTACTATATACCTGAGCACACAGTAAACAACTAACATGTAATGTCCCAGTGGTATAATAGAATAAGACTGCAGATGAGCACACTGACTCAGTTGTCAAAGCTGGTTTATTGGCTGAGACAAGATCAGTTTAAAATTGAATCGCAGCGACACCATCTTGTGACTGGCCGCAAGACGTCATCTTTGAAATGAGATCGCAAGACGCCATTTTGCGAATGGCCGCCTAAGCGCCATTTTAGATAAACTCACACTTTAGTACATGTGGCGATATTACTATTAGCATCATGCAATTGCATCTGTGACCATCACCATAATTTACGGCGATTGATCAAAAGCCCATGTCATGACTTTACCTAGTTTGGGTGCACTGGATAAAGTGTGTATATTATTATAATTCGCCTAAAGGATATATTTCAGAAATGGCTGTACAGTATGTCAAAATTGGATTGCATTAGCTAAACAGAGCAAATGGCCAGGTGACAACTAGCCTGTGTAGACAAGCTTCATGGACATAACGTCTGCTCTCACTCCAGGTGGCCCTGCTCGAATACAGCAAGAGGGTAATTTGTAGCACCTTACATTAGCAGGCTTCCTACAATAAAATACCTTCAAAGCCAAGAGTGTTATCTGAGGTTTGGGTCTTGTAGCTGTGCTAATTTGCATTTACACAAGAACCTGGGAGAACAAAGGACTGTACTTTTGAGCCTGGGAAGGGTGGGGGCTGCTGAGAGAGGGGGGCATGTGTAACTATAATGCTCAGCATTCCACACTGCTAGGTGTTCTCATACACACATTAATGCACACAATTGCGCTGTTAACTAGTCGCATATTAGCGAATGCATAAGATCCTGTATGAAAACACTGTTTATTAGCTTCAAGCGCACGCATCTGCCCCAAGTTAATTAGCATCTTTGCATCATACCCCACATACTTACACATTACATATTCACATAAAAGGTTTTAAAAGCTTTAAAGTATAAGATTTAAGTTTGTTCATTTAGCATAAATGCTGTGAAATAAAGATTATTTGGTAACTAAGGTTTTATACATGATAAGTAAGCCGTGATTGGTATTGTACTGATGCGTACTCTTTCAACTGTATTCCGGTACCATCAGTGTGGAGATCGCATCACGCATTGTCAACTTATGGACCGCAGAGACTTCAAGCAACAAAATGTACACAATATGAACAACTGTTAGGATGTTGCATGAGGCAGGAAACCAGAGACCCCCAGTTGTTAGAGCCTGGGTTGTGTCTATTTGAATCAACCTGTTAAATGCCTTGTAACATATGCCCTCTCCTTTAGGACCAATTGTATTAGCAACAAACTTCTCTATTGTGTTGTTTATTTTTGGGGGGTATAAATATGTGTGCTCTGACCCTGGGTTCCTAGTCTTTGTGCTGAATGCTGATTGACGAGGGGTTTCTTGCTGATGCCTAACATCTGGACCAGAGAGCACTGAGTATGTATAACTGTACTTGGGTCTGTATAATCTCTTTGCGCTAAGATTATATGAGGATCATAGCGTGTAACTGCTGTACTTTTACTTGAATAATACTTTGTGCTTTGGAACCACAGATTCAAGGTCTGGAGTCTTTATTTACTGTATGACTGCGTACGCAAATTAGCGTCATCCTTAGAGGTTTATAGGTAGGATATTAGAAGGTATAGGCAGGGGTATATAGAGGTTCAAAGGCAGAATCCTTACAGTATAGGCAGTAAACAGTTCACAGGTAAATGGAAGTGGTACAGTATACTTGCAGGCTGGAGTGCAATAGTTAAGCTGACTTGTATGCAGTATGGGAACTGCAGGACAGGAAAGTAATAGAGCACAGTGATGAATGGTCCAAGATGGTAGACAGCATGGATGCTGCAATGCTGGTCGGTGTTTGAAAACACATGGAACTTAGGAGGGCAGCATGAACGCTGTGGTGCTGGCTGGTGATAGTAACACAACAATAGATGAATAGCAGGTCTGTAACAGTGTGGACGCTGTGATGCTGGCAGGTGAGCAATACGCAGTAAAGACGGTAATTGGTTGGAATCAACAAAGTAGCAATGAAGTCACATAGGACATGAACACAGGATACAAAGTAAAACTGGAGCCTTGAACTGTCTGGGGTAGGAACACATGGTGCAGGCAATGGTCTTTAGCCATTGGAATAGCAGACCAGGTGAGAGAACAGGTGCAGCAATTATTCACATGGAGATGTCCCTGTGATGTTTTGAGACAGCAATGAATGAATGTCTGATTTTAAAAGGTATGCAAAGACCCTGATTTGTGACAGCTTCAATGATTGGCAGCAACATATTTCCAAGCAAGAGGTACAGTAATTTATCAATAAACAGCAACATCTGAAAAAGAACCTGTCACACTAATGGCTCGTACACACTGGACAATCAGACAACGATCAGATATAGTTGTCTGATCGTCCTGCATGTGCTGGCTGTTCGATATCAAACATCCAGCAACATGCTCCAACCCCCAAGCAATGTAACGACCCGTGATCATCGATCACGGGTCCCTATAGTAAATAGGCTAACCTGGTCCATATCGACCAGTTTGACTTGCATGGGCGATGGGCTATATATCAATATTGACCATTCATGACCACACATCGACCATCATTTGGCCATTGGAGGGGTTAACAAAAAGGACGATATATATGATCAAACGATAAACAATATCGTTATTTTTATATTGTCCTTTTTATCTAACCATGTGTATGCAAAATAACCTGTTTTCTCAGATTGCCTGATTAGTCACACCCAGGGTCATTATCACACACCTGTCATTTTCTGCAATTACTCTGTTTGTCCTCTCTGATTGATAACCGTGTATTTAACCTTTGCTTGTCTCTTGAACTTTACTATGCCTGGTACTGTAACTCTGCTTGGCCAGATTACAGTGTACCAAACTTTGGCTTGTCTCATGACCTTCGCTCTACCTAATTGTTGTGTACTGAACTTTTGCATGTCTAGTGTTCTCAACTCCAACTTATAACTCAGGGCCTGTTTCAGACCCGCACAAGAGAGCTGAGTGCTCGCAAGCGGGTCGATGGTGGTCCAGTGCGCATTCGCACGACGGAGCCGGCTCTGTCGTGCGCATGCACGAGACCCAGATAGCGATGGGCAAGCCATTGCTCCGGGTCTTGTACCAAAGGGGGCTGTCTGTCGATCGTGAGTGACAGCACGCCCCCTTTGGTGGGCATGCCGGGGGCATGCCTGACCAGGTGGAGGCGTTCCCATGGGAACACCTACCATCTGGGGCCGGCCCCACTGACATCACAAGTCATGTCAGTGGGAGTGCTTTCGGCTCTGTTTGAGCCAAAAGCACTCCAGGGCTTGCGGGGACGAGACCCTACCACAAGGGTCCCATCGCAAGCCCGATGGTCGCGATGGTCTTGACCATCACGACCATCTTCCTGCCTGCTCACTATAGCTGTGGGTGGTCACCCACAGCTATGGGAGTGGGCAGGAGGCCATTCAAATAAAAAAATAGCCCAGTCCTGATTCAGAGCGAGCTCTCTGTCAGAGTGTCCGGCTCTGAATCAGGGCCTCAGTTCTTATTATGATGTACTAAACTTTGTCCTTTCTCCTGAGTTTCAAAGTGCCTCATTCGACTTGTACGCAAACCCATTGGTTTGCGTACAAGCCAGATGGCAGAACAATTGTGCATGTGCTTGACCTGATGTGCGCATGTGCAGAATGGGTATTGCAAGATCATCCACAGTACCCTCTAAGCCGCAGCATTATTGACATGCTTTGGCTGTTTCAGGGTGGCGATGCTGACTATTTTACAAAATAGGGCCATGTCGCCACCATTTTGTAGGTGTACTGAGGCCATGGTCTGCGTCTTCCAATGCTGATTTCCTAGCCCCATCAGAGCAATTCCGTCACTCATTCTGAGTAAGCTGAGGATTACTCAGAAAGGGGCGATAGCTGCAACCTTGATATCGATGGTCACGATGGTGATGTGATGCTGCATCTTTGGACACAGCACTCAAATCTGCAATGGCGACAGGAGACATCTTGTTTCTTCAAATGACTCCTGCGGCATTAGCATATTTTTTTCATTTTTTTATAGCGTACAACACTGAATCATGCCCAATGTACTCAAGTGTACAGCACTTTTGCTTACTTCCTGACCGCTGCTTAGTCTAGCTATTGTGCTCTGAACTTTAGCATGTTTTCAGACATCTTTTTGCTTGAGCATCTGCTTAAGTTACTAAAGTGTGGCTTTTTAGAAGCAACCAATCATATTATATTTATAATTTATCTAGCACCTTCTAGAATCTGGTAGGTTGCTATGGGCAACAACTCCACTTCTAAAAACCCACACTTTGGTACTCTGTGGGGTATATTTACTAATCTGGTATACAGTAGATAATCATCAATATTATTAGTTATCTGTCACAAGTTGTCTTCAATAATTGTGACTCGTCTTCACTGTTTTAGCTTCCAAAGAAGTCTAACATTAGCTAATATTTAAATTTTAGTTACTTGCAACACTGCTGATAAAAGCAAGGAAACACAATATGCTCAGACTGTAACTTTCAGAAGTCTGTTTCTTTCACCAGCAGCTGCAGATTCCATCCTCACTGCAGCACAGGAATGTGACTGTTGAACTTAGAGGCACAATATTAATCATACTTCCCTACCATCCCGATTTGGTATGTAGCCTCCTGAAAATCGGGTGCCGTTCCCGACCTCCTGAGAAGACAGGCAACCCTCCCGGCTGCCGCCCATCCCTCCTATCCCCCTGCAATTACCTCTGAATCCCCCACAGCAGGGGGGGGGCGGTTATGCGATTCACACTGAATTGCGCCATTTTAGCTCCACCCCCTGCTTCACAATTCCTGTAATATTGGCATTGTGTAGTGGGAGCGGGGTCAAAATGACGCGATCGTGTGGCTCCGCCCCCCACCTCACCCACAAATACTCACAGCCCAGCCAGCCCCGCCTCCATGAGCTGGCCACACACCCCTGTCATGCCGATCTGGCTGCTCCCTCCCAGAAGGGGCAGCCAGAAAGTCAGCAAGCCTGATATTAATTCACAAAAAAGTTTCAAACAGGAAATAAGCTACAACTGTAGTTGGTTAGCCACGTGAGCGCACCCTCCCCTATGCAGCTTTTTAGTGTGCCACTATGGGTATCCCTGACCAAAAAAATAGTAACAGAAAAGTAGATTTCTGGTTCACATAGACGCTGGGGGTGTTGGTATCAATACATAGTATAATGCAGATAAAACACAAGTAGAAATTAACTCTCTAAGGGGTCTATTTACTAAGCTATTAGGAGATAAAGTGAACAGTGATAAGGTACCAGCCAATCAGCTCCTAACTGCAATTTTTCAAACACGGCCTGTGACATGGCAGTTAGGAGCTGATTGGCTGGTACCTTATCACCGTTCACTACACAGCTTAGTAAATAGACCTCTAAGAAGCAAATGGGTATCAAATACGGTGTGCTGAAGATATTAATGTCAGCAAACTATAGGGTAAAAATGATACATTTATTGAGACATACAAAATTAGCTCTGATGAGCACTCCTCGCAGCATGCCAGATCCCTGGTAACTCAGCCATGCTGGACATCTTTCTTGCTCTGAAAACAACAAAACTACTTTGCTAGATTTCATGGATCAAGTTGATGTGTGACATTTGTATATCTGTGTGATGAGTCTACATCTGTTTATTAAGTGCTACGATGCAGCAGTAGCGGCCTTTTCTCACTCCAAGTTCCATAGTGCTTCATCTGCGACTTTGTATATGCTTAAAACAAATTTATCTGCAGATAAAGTCACAGCCCAGCATCTCTAGTACACTGGGTGGTGTGTGACTGTGTCTGTGATGCTAATAAGATACAAAATTTAAAGAAAATTATTGTGCACCACAATTCTCAGCAGTGGCGTAATTTTGACACCAAGGGCAAGATGAAAAATAGCAACCCCCCAACTCTGTGTGCACTCCAAAAAATGGGTGTGCCCAAATGCCAAAAGGGGCATTGCCACTTAAAAATGGGGGCGTGTCAACATGACAAGCCACCATTTCTCATCACTCTGGGAACATTCTTTTTCATTCCATACACACCTTAATGCCCCCAGTAGAAGTACCCTTTATACAGTATCCCTTATACAGTGCCACCATTAGTAGTGGCCCTTATACAGTGCCCACAGTATTAGTGCCCCTTATGCAGTGTCCTTTATACAGTGCCCCCTGTAGTAGTGCCCCTTATGCAATTCCCCTTACACAGTGCCCCAGTAGTAGTGTCCCTTATACAGTTCCCCCAGTTGTAGAGCTCCTTAGACAGTGCCTCATTAGTAGTGCCCCTTATAGAGTGCCCCCAGTAGTAGTGCCCCTTATACAGAGCCAACAGTAATAGTGCCCCTTATGCATTGCCCTTATACAATGCCCCAGTAGTAGTGTCCATTATACAATGCCCTAGTAGTGGTGCCTCTTATGCAGTGCCCCTTACACAGTGCCCCAGTAGTAGTGTCCCTTATACAGTGGCCCAGTTGTAGTGCTCCTTTTACAGTGCCCCAGTAGTAGTGCCCCTTATACAGTGCCCCCAGTAGTAGTGCCCCTCACACAGTGCCTCCAGTAGTAGTGCCCCTCACACAGTGCCTCCAGTAGTAGTGCCCCTTATACAGTGCTCCAGTAGTAGCGCCCCTTATACAGTGTCCCTTATACAGTGCCCCAAGTAGTAGTGCCCTTTACACATAAAGACACAGACAATACAAAACCATACTTACTTGAAGCCCCGCTCCTGTGCCCATCGCCATCCAACTGCTCCGTAATTGGTCCTCAAGGTGAGAAATATGGGAGAGGCATCATGATATCTCTCCCTTCATCCACTGAAGGAGCCAGATGGCGGAGCTCAGCAGTGAGCTTCAGTCTCTGTCTGCCACTGCAGGTAAGGAGCTGCTGGGCACCCACTGGTAATAAAATCTCAGTGGGTGCCTGACAAATGTAGTAGGCAGTGGTAGTGCCTCTCCAGCCTG
Source organism: Taudactylus pleione (assembly GCA_031769625.1). Classification (NCBI taxonomy): domain Eukaryota; kingdom Metazoa; phylum Chordata; class Amphibia; order Anura; family Myobatrachidae; genus Taudactylus; species Taudactylus pleione. The sequence goes on along the minus strand of JAUIMM010000061.1, from coordinate 9,084,923 downwards.
GTCTCAGCCCTGGATGCAGCAGCCAATAAGAATCTGCCTGACTCTTATTGGCTGCTGCTAGCTGCTCCTGGATGGTGGCTGGCAGCGATCCCTGCCACCGGGTATGACACAGTGCCCAGGACACATGCCCCACTCGACCCCCATAGTTATGCCACTGCTTCTCAGAAATCATACATATATCCTTTATACACCACACAGAGTGACATACCAGGCTTGGATGAGCCGCCAGGTCCCATGCAACTCTGCAAGCATTGGGCATCTTTTTCTGCCGAAAATGCATCTTAGTCACAATGCAATGTGACTGGGACACACCAGAAGACTGCGCTGAATATTTGGATATCTGACACTTGTATATCTGCTGTGGAAAAATTCTGCAGTTGCTGCATTATAGCAGTTTGTATGCTGATTCACAGACTCAGTCACACAGATATACAAGTGTCACATATCAAATCAATCAGCATAGTCTCCTGGTGCATCCTAATCTGAGATACATTTTTGGCAAAAAAAATTCACAAAAGATGCCCAGCGCTGCAGAGTCTCAAAGGACCTGATGCACTGAAAGGGGTTGTTTGGCGCAACTGCACAAATATGTGTGAGGGCACATTTGTATTTCTACATCACAAATCCCTTTCCAGATTTCTCTAACCAGCCAAGCACATTGTGAGGGTCTAGAGAGGTGGTAAAAGGCAGTTGATGTAGGAGAGTTGAGTTTGGAGAGCAGTTTGGTGAGTTCTAAAATGATTTCTTAAAGTTGTATGTAGTTATTTTGTGGGTAGTCTTGTCTTACTTGAAAGGTTGCCTCAATTTTTGTCTGCTGTGCAGATTACTTCTGTCTTGTTAGTGTTTATTTGTGTGTACTTGTGGTGCATTTGTGAGGTGCATAGTGCTTGTGTGGGTACACATTAGAACAACAGGCAATCAGGACAATGGTCCTCCTGCTGTGCAATTTAATGAACGATGTAATGATATCTCAATCCATCCTTCATTAAACTGCACAATCTCATACATGATATCTTCTGATTGGCCGGGAGTGTGCAAATGTGCATAAACACTGCATGATATGCATAACTTGTTGTTCCAGTTTGCCTGGAAATGACAAATCATACAGATAACATTATACTATGTACCTGGTCTGGTTTATGTTTTTGTTTGACTTGTCTGTATTCATAGTGTTTATTTAGATGGAGAGGAGGAGCAGAGATGACCCACATGCAAAAACCCAGAGGACCCATCCCCAGGCTCGCTTCCTAAAAGAGAAAGTTTTGGTGCCAGCTGCCAGCTGATTACAGCTGGCACAACAGCAGGCATCCATGGAAAGACAGTGGCACAGCACCACTGTCATTTTGAATCTGGTACTGTCCATGACCCAATTGGAGATCATGGACTGGCAGCCAATCAGCAGCAGCCACAGCGAAGGCTCCTGATTGGATGCCGGTCCACAAGCTCCAATTGGCTCGCATACAGTGCCAGATTTGAAATGATGGTGGTGCTGCGCTGCTGTCTCTCCATGAATGCCTGCTGGGCCTGACACCAATTCCACACTTGCTGCTGGCACATGAGGGGGAGGTCAGAGGTTGCTGGAGAGACACAGAGGTAGATAAGTGACTGTGGAGTGTGCTTTACTGTGAGGCATAATGTTATAAGGGGCAATACTGTATGGCATACAGTGTAAGGGGGACTAATACTGCATGGCATAATTTGTGGCAGACATTATTGTGTGACATCACTTGCAAAGAGTTTTACTATGTGGCATCATTTGTAAAGGACATTACTGTGTGGCATAATGTGTAAGGGGCATTACTGTGTGACATAATGTTTAAGGGGCACTACTACTGCATGGCATAATGCATTATAACGAGCACTACTATTGTGTGACATAATGTGCATAAGGGGTACTATGGTGTGGTACACTACACTGGTGGGAAGGGGGCATGTCTTTAGGATAGTTGAGTATGATACACCATGTGTAGAATGCTTGCTGTCAGAACACTGACAGTGGCATCCTGATGACTACAATCCCAACAGGGAAATGGTGAGCAGTGTTCCCCTCTCCTATTTACCCCCTAACCATCCTTTCCTGCACTAAGCCTCCCTACACTGTACCCTATCCCTATCCTTCCTGGTAAGTGCCTAAACCTAACCCTCCCTCCTTAGTGCCTAACTCTCCCCCCTTAGTGCCTAACCCTAACCTCCCCTGGTGGTGCCTAACCCTAAGCCCCCTATCTGGAGCCTAACCCTCCCCCACATTCTAAGACTAAGTCTCCCCCGGAGCACCTAAACCTAACTCCCTCCTGTGGCTGACAGCTTCCCGGCCCCGCTGTACTTATGATCGGGATGCCAGCTGTTGGGATTCCGGGTTTTGGCATCTCCAGCCATGTTGAGATTCCATCACTGGTCTTTCCACGCTGATCAGGTTTCTGACAGTGGTATTTTGGCAGTTGGCATCATGGCCGTAGGTTAATTGACCGTATCCTTTTAAGGACATGCCCCTTTTAAGTAACCATGCCTCACTTTTCCAGCACACACAAAAGTATGAACTTAAATTTTCCATACCACCACTTCAAAATTCCCACTTTGACCACTGAAAATTGTAAAATATTTGTTAATATTTTATTTTGCATGTTCCTGTGAAAACTTTTATGTTGACCGACTTAACATAGGGTTTGATTTCTGTTAAGGACAGGGGTATTGAAGAACACAGTACATTTGATTTTGTTATAAATATTGTACAGTATTTGTTAATATTTTATTTTGCATGTTCCTGCAAAAAAGTTGCAAGATGGACTGCTAATCAGTGGCACACACAGTGTTTTATAGAATGAGATGTTTTCATGATAGGACTTGTTCTGCATGACTGGTACATGTATAAAACAGTACAGTTGTACTGTAGTTGACTGCTCACAATAACATTAGCAACTTATAAAACATATCAGTTTTGAAAGTGTAAAAGGTGAAGTACAAACTGAGAATACGCAGCAGAGGTGTCATGGTGGAGGTGGCGTCATGGTGATATTGAAGCAGTGGTGCATCTATCATCATCATTATTGATTACTATCATGGCATATAGGCAGAGGCCATATTCCTGCTCTACATCATTGTAAAGTATAGTTACAGGTCTATGTCCACCAATGCAGAGAAGCGGCAGGCATATTGAATTGGCCACAATAAAATTATACAGAGAGTGGGGCGGGAGAGGACAATTCAGTTTAGCCAGAGGTGATAGAGTAACCTGGTGCACAGGGAGTAGGGAAGGCTGCAGAGGTAAGGGCCTGCCTGCTAATGGGTACAGTATACTTTTATTTTTTTTATTGTTTAGAATTTTGTGTTTAATATGTTTTAATTACATTTTATTAACCTAATTAAATCATCAAAAATATGACAATACAACATGTGGAGGCCTTTGTGTGTGTATAACATGGGGTCATTTGAATGTTTTTTTTTTAATTAAATCTGTTGGGGTCAATGTGTTTTTTTATCCTGTCGGTGGTAAATTGTATGTATTTTTTCCATGTGGGCCAATGTATGTTTTTTTTCACCCTGTTGGTGATAATGGTAAATGGAAACGTTTTGGTACCACATAAAAATGTACTATACCCAAGCCCCAAACCCTCCATATTGTCCAACAATTGAAATTCCAAAAGTGGCCCAAATTCTGCTTTAAACTTTAGGGCTTGGGTTTCAAATTAGAGATTGAAATATTTGGCAGCACCTTAATTTGCCTAAATCCTGTACTCATTTTTTTCTATGTGGGGCTATTTAGTTATTTTTGATACTATCGGTGATAATGTTTGTTTTTTTCGATATGGGGACTTGTATGTATTGGTTTCACCCTGTTGATGGACGATGTGGGTTTTTTCAATATGGGTATCATTGTGTGTTTATTTTTATCCTGCCAGTGGCAAATGTGTTTTGGAATTTCTTTGTTTTTCTTCAGTTTAAATAAATTGTTTATTTAAAAACTAACATTTATTTTTCTATGCTTATTAAAAGTATTAATTATCAATAAACTGTAGTTGGAATTTATTTTCACAGAATGTGTATGAACTCACATGCCGTCACCACAGGAGGAGGCAGGGCCAAGCCACCCTCTACATCCCAGTATTGTACAGTACGTGCTACTAATGTACTGTACTTCTCTTCCTTTAAGACGGTCTATTATTGACACAAAATACCCCTAGTACTGTACATCACAAGAAATTGGGAAATCAATTCAAAGTAGAGGTGTGCGCCGACCCCCGTGTTTTGGATCTTTTTTTTTTAAATGATAAAAACTGATAAAATCACATAATTTGGCCCTGTTTTTGCCCATATGATATTATTAACCTTAATAATATTAATTTTCAGTCATTTCCAGTCATTTTTGACCACCTCATAGCTCACAATATTGTTTTCATCCAGTCTAGGCCAAAAGGTTGCACAGAACTAGCTTGCTAACTAAGCAAAGCGACAGCAGTGGGAAGCACAAACACGTGGAAGGTGAACTTCTAACATCTAGGAAACAAACTGACACTGCAGTGGCAGATAGGATTGGACTTCCCATAACATTGGGACAGTTACATGCATACTTGCCAACTCTCCCACAATGGCCAGGAGGATCCCAAAAATCATGTGGCCCACCTGACTTTTATGGAGGTTAAACTTCCTATGCACTGCTGCTTTAGTGGTGTGCTGTACAGTAGTTTACATCTGCAAATTTACAGTGTGTTCTTCCATGAGCAGCGGATATGTTGACACTATACAGTAAAGTAAGTGAGTGGCCTGGATGTCTAAACGAGCGAGCGCAAATAGCGTCCAGCTCTGAATCAGGCCCTTACTTCTTTACATTTTGGGTACCACATATGATTATAAATCAAATGTTTAGTCATGGTACAGTATTCATCCAGCTTTACTCACTGTATCATAACTATTTTCCAACATCTTTAACCACTTAAATAGCACAGCTGCAGCAGATGCAACTGCAGCCATATGGGCTTTCTCTGATGTGATGTGCGGTCAGGTGAGGCAGAGCCTTTCCTGTCAAACTTGGGAATTCTCCAGAGTTTTGACTATAAAAATTATAAGAAAAATGTAAATAAAATATTATAATTATCTTCTTATATTATTCTAATCATTTTTATACTCAAAATTCTGGAGTATAAAGTGTATGGCAGGTGAGGCACTGCATCCCCTGTCTACTTTTTCCCCACTTCCCTGATCAAAACTCACCATATTTACAGCCTTATACTACATACTGCTGCACCTTTGTAAAATGCCCACAAGAACCTTCAGGTTCATATATGTATCTGTAAATCTGGCTCTGATACTAGCCAGGGCCTCCTTAACCATTTACCTCATAGCACATCACAGGGGTCCCATATGACCATGCATTTCTCTTCCTGCAGCTGATCTCTGTGAATACAGAGATCAGCAGCAGCAGGATGATTGATGTTCAGTCCCTCCTCAGCCATGCTTTGCATGATGAGGAAAGGGTGTGGTAATGCCACTTGGGGGAGTTGTAATATAACTAGGGATCAGTCTATTGGCACTGGGCTGGTTGTTCTCCATAAATATGAATGGTCACTGGGGTACTAGACTTCATTGGTGACACATGGCACTGGGCAATAGAGAAGGGGTAGTGCCACAATGAGAGCTAAAACATCTAAAAACACTATGGTGGTGGTGGGGTACTGGCACTTGGTATCTATTGCTGCTGAGGGATCTATTGCCATTAATAGAATGGGGGATAATGTTCCAATGTGGACAATTGGACACCTGGGGGTACTTGACACCTCCTAGGTATTTTTGTCCACTGAAATATGTAAATACATTTTAAAAAAGATGGTCTTAATTTAAATAAAAAAAATTGATAGTATTTATTTAAAAATGAACACCCAGCACAACTGCACCACGCCTCCCATGGTGGTGACCTAGCTGTCCCCAGGTAGGCTGGTATGTTTTACACTATTTTAATCATCACCCCATATGCTGGTTTCTACTTTTCACAGCATGAAAAACTTGTCCCTTTCTACTACTGCTATTTTAGAGTTAAGTGTCAAAGTATACTATCAGAAAATAGACAAACAACACCAAAATAGGCAACAATTGATATTTCATATTAACACATTCAAATTAATTTATATATTCAAAACAGAAGATAGGACCAAATCCCTAAGTTTTATGGACTGTCAGCAAAAGTACTTCAATTTTACAAATATACTACCAGCTATAACTTATCTATTCTACAAACAAAACAGTTTTATTTACCATATTACAATCCAGGTAGATTGCACATGCTGTCTTCTCTCGGCATCAGTTGACTCTCTTATGTACGCTGAATAAAGGATCTGTAACTTGTAACCAGTCACTTTATCATGTGTGTAAGTACATGAAAAATCAAATGACAGACCAAGACTAATGTGGCAACAGTGGTTATGTACCGTCGGACATTCTTAGCAACCCCTGTGGTTCTTTAATATCTGATGGTGTGGCCAATGTCCACTTGATGGTATGACTATATGCAGACTGCAGTGGGTTACAGCATCAGCTGGTGGGTGTTCCAGTAGACAGCCCATCGGCTATGGCATTAGCATAAATATACAGCACCACCCACCTTTGCATCAGGGCCTGAGTCACAATATTAAGAGAAAAAACAACACCTAAATGAATGAATTGGGTGACCCTAAAGTGATAGTCAACTGGACTTTGAAATTACATTTCTACTATTTTCACAGTGTACATTTCCAGTTGCTCCCACTGTCCCTGTCCTTCAAAAGTTGTGCATCCCAAACTTCTAGTGCCATCTCCAACTACTGGAGTATGGGCTTGGACCTACTGTAGGTGTACATGGAACAGGTAGAAGAGTTTGTTTGATCAAAATTAAATGCCCTTTATCTGATTGGTAAATTACCTACATACTGTTATATTTTGTCTCATGTCCTTTTTTTTTTTAAGAACACATAAATATTTGCTCCATGCAGTTTGCAGATGCATAGACAATGAGCAAGTAGACACATGTATTTCTATATTTTTAACACTTTCCTACCATAACTAATCCTGCAGTTTATGGTCACCTTTAAAGTACATAATTATCAAGTTACCCCAAAACTATTCTACTGTACACTGTCCAACACTTACTGCTACTATGCAACAGCAGCAACACGTATTAAACAAAGAAACTATTTTTCTCAGGCTTGGAATTATATAGAGATTTCAGAGTTACAACATATCTTAGCAGTGATATCTTCCATGAAACGTTTTCCTTTTACACCTTTCAAAAAAATGTGCTATGTATGAAGTATATGCAAAGTACATAATCCATTGGCAATTGCAAAGGGGAGGCAATCAGAGTGTACATTACAGAGAAATATTGTCCTAGAAGTAATTAAAAAGAACAGAGAACAAGCTGTGTTACAAGTATAGAGAGATCATATGGAGAGGCTGCCTTGGATGCTTCAAGACTACACATAATGCTTTGTACTTATTATGCAGACGGCATAGATTAGAGCCACTAATGCAATGCTGATGGAACTCATGTCAAAAAGAGATGACTCACTGACAAAAATGGTGCTATCTGCTTGTAAATATATGAACCAAATGGTTACAGCTTGTGCAGGACTTGCAGACACACGTCAAAAGGTAACAATCAAGAACATAAACCATTTCATTAAAATACAGTGCAGCTTGTTTGAAAATGTATATCACTCTACCAATGCCGCAGCTTCACAGCATACATGAATAGAGTTTGAAAGGAAATTAGATATAGGCTGCCTTGTGTTCATAAATGTGCATAATGCAGACTTTGAATTGGAATCTTGATACTTCTTGTAACATAATTAGAAATAATCAATCATTTCATAGTCTTTTATTATTCAACATTGCAATATTGTGAACATTATACACAGTAGTGTACCAATTAATATGTACTGGAATAGACAATTAGCCATGCAGTAGTCAGTCAATTTTATGTCAATGGGATGTGACTGAAACATAAAGCAATGTAATCATGCAGAGACCTACTTGTCTAAAATTGGGAAGGGGGGATACAGAGTTTGTCAATGTAGCAGGGCTTTGTTCTAATATAGAGTTATCAGCCTCTGTATGTAATGGATATAAAGATTAGACCATAGATAGTAATAATTTACACTAGTAATGTATAGAGATTACTAGTTCATGTTTACCTAGTTGTTGGTGCAAGATATATTAATATAGTATAATTGTCAATGAAAGACACCACATTTAAAAGTGCATCACTGTTTTCCAATACTTCTGTATATACACATGTTGGGATAGATTTACTAAAACTTAAAAAATAGAAATGTGGTGATGTTGCCTATAGCAAACAATCAGATTCTAGCTATCATTTCTCTATTGCATTCTAGAAAATGAAACAAGATTCAGATTGGTTTCTACATGCAACACCACTATTTGTCTGTTTTAGAAGCCTTAGTAAATATACCCCACCATGCCAATGTTAAACAATGACAGCATAATGAAGACAGGGCTGCCAAGAGCCATGTGGGGCCCAGGTGAAGGAGGCATGGCCTATTCGTGGGAGGCGTGGGTACCCCATTTTAAAATAAGGAACAAGTTACTGTTGCAGCGCCACAAAATGGTGTTCCACGCTTGGGACAGGGGCGTTGTGAGCCCCCTCAGCCCCGTGAATATCCAGGGTGGGGCACAATCAGGATTATCGCACCCCCCCCACAGGCAGAGGGACAGGGAGGTGCAGCATCGAATCCTAGCCCCCATCGGGCCCCTCCAGCAAAGCCAGGGCCCGGGCAATTAGTACCCATTCACCCCCCTCTCGTCGGCGCCCCTGAATGTGGAAACCAAAACTAAAACACCATTTACAGTTTATACTGTAATATTTTATCTTCTCTTGATTTTAGGTTTTTATGTGCAAGGCAGACATGTTATTACTACACTGTTTTTAGGCATTCTCCAACTGAAGAAGAACATTTTAATAAAATATTTAGCAAAACGGTGATCTCGTAAATTTTCTTAAATATCAGAACCAGGGCGGGATGTATCATGTATTGCATTTTGAATGGGATACATTCTGCCACTTACCTAATGCAAAGCTGTATTTATTAATGCCGTATGCATGTACTATTGCAAAGGACAGCAAGTCCAATAAGAGCTGTCCTCTCCGTTTATGACCCAGGAGTCCGGCTGCATATGTGCGGCCATTGGCCAGCGCATGCACGAGCCACAGAGGACCCCAGGAGGGATCCTATCAGGGAATGATGTAAAAAGAAGCCCCTAGGCTTCTCTTAGGCAATGCCATCTAGTGCAAACTCTGGAAATCTTTGCTTTCCTCAGTTTGAAACATACGGGGGATTTGGTCAAACCTCTGAAGATGGAAGTTTTCAGAGGTTTGAGCGCATTTCAATTTCAGAACATCCCGCCCTCCCCCCCCATTTTCAAAAAATCCTATAGAAATTGTTTATTGCACAACAGCATATTACTGAAAACATTTACCTGAGAGAAGAGAAAAGGTAAAACATTATTCAAAATAATTGACATTAATCCTTTCTTTTATCTTTTTTGTGTTTTTTTTACGTTCAAACTTAAAAGTAGATAAATACAGCATTCCCATCATCACAGATTTTGCTTTATAACAGATATGCAGAAGAGTGATGACACTTTTGCTACAACTTGGATAGATTTGAAGCTTAAAATGACTTATTATTGCTCTAAAACTTGACACATGAAAATTGGTATTACTAAAGAATCTGTGCTGATTAACAGTTGGGGGAAATGACTGATATTTAAACATACCTATAGAAGTAACACATATGTAATTTCTGCCCGGGCACAATGAGACAGTGGGCCTGATACAGAGATGGACCCAAAGAAGTTTTTTATGCAGATCAAATGATTGCTTGCAATTGCGCATGCGTGTTACTCGCACTGTACACGTACAGTGATTGTTTTTTGAATACTCCAGCACAAGGGAGCCATTTGCATAGTGAGTGACAGGAAGTCACCACTTGGGTGACTTAACAGGGGGTGGCTATGCAAACGCAGGCCTGTCTGACTGATTAAATGCCGTTTCATGGGCGTGCATAAATTAGACATTGCAATCTCCTGTGCAGTATCAGAGCTCTCTATGTGTCAGAGATGGATGCTAATGCAAACGCAACTGCATATGCTCCCGGATCACTGTTGCTAAAATATGCATGTTCATAATGTGCACACAGTACTGTAAAGTCGGGTGTTACAAGTGAAGAGGAGAAAACATGTATTTCATAAACCATTTTGGGTGATGCTGGACTTATTCGCATCTAATTTTTGATTGTGCATGATGAATAAGGGAAATAGGGTTCCAGAGCAGGCCTTTAAATCTTCCCATATATTCACTCCTTTCTCATCTGGATTGAGGGTCACAATTTATCTATTCTCACTTTATTTTGTGTCCTCATTCTTTATCAGTGAGTCTAACATTACAGCTGACCTAATTTTCATAACATTTTAATGCAACTTACCCTGTCCCCTTTCAATTCCCAATTCAACTGTTCTCTCTATATTTATATTAGCTTGTGTTTGTATGTCTATTTGACACATTATGGATAAAATAAATATATATATTTTAGTGCAGCAACCAAAGTATTTTTTTGAACTGGTGTAATTGGAAACGTGAATTTGTGGCTCTACATAATGCGGGCAGGCTGAGAGTGGTCCGAGGGAAAAGAGGCATTACTTATACATAACTATGTATCATTTATTGTTTACATAACATGTGCAAAATGTTTCCATATTACCTACAAAAGTCAATTCAGAATGTAACCTGTTATTAATTTGTACAGAGTCATTGAGGTAGTTCATAGTACCAATATTTTGATTTTAATGTCACTTCAGAGATAGAGTTACCAGCTCAAGTTGTGACCATGGTAAATTGCTATATAACAATGAGTATGATATTACAAAGTTCACAAGTATAGCACTGATATCCCTTTACATTTAGGAGCTGTAAAAAGTTCAAAATAATTGCACTTTGCAAGAAATAAGGACAGGATTTATACAATAGGGACATACATGTACTAAGGGGGTGATTCAGCATCAGACAGTATTGCTATCGCAGCTGCTGACATGATAGCAGCTGCGATAGCACTATTATGGTAATGCAGCAGGAGGCATCATGCCTCCGGCATGCATTACTGTTCCGGTCTGCGTTCACTGATGCAGCATCGGAGCATCTGAATGATCCTCGGTCAGCTGAATGACCATGGGGTAATTCAAGCCGACCGTCGCAGATGCACAAAAGTGGCCAGGAAATGTTTGTCAGCTGACAGAGATCCTGGCCTCTTCCCTGCCCCCCAATGGCGGTGACACGCCTCCTTTTGCGGAAACAGAGGCCATCACCGCCCCCACCCAGTAGCGTCAGCAGATTGTCAATCACTGACAATCTGCTGCCACACTGTGTGCGATCACGCAGGACCCGTACTGCACATACGGAGAACGGGTTATGCGCCTGCGCACAGCACTGGCCATTGGAGATGTGCACTAACCATCGGGTTAGTGTGTATCCCTGAATCAGCCCCTAAGTGTTTTGCATGAATTGGAGAAAAATATGGGCTAGCATGGAGCAATGAGGGCAGATGTATTATTTACCTGGCTATGACAAAAGACGACCTAAATGTGAAAACTAAATAGGACATACAGATTTGCACTGATATCATCTTGTTGTAAATGACTACATTGCAAAACCTATACAGTGCTATAAAAATGTCTGCTGATTAAATAACAACACCTGTGTAAATTATGCCTACATGGCTTTAGTTTAATGTTGTGTACATTGTAAATTAAGCATCAAATTAGTTAGTTTTTTAATTATACGATTTAGTAACTCTCAATTTAATTGTATCACAATGTTATAAGGAAAAAACATTACTACTTCTAAGAAAACCCATATTGTTTTTTTTATCCCAAATGTTTGATGTTAAAAGTCAGAGGGACACTATTGTTTTAAACTTATTTTCTGAATTTAATGTATCATTTCTGAACATTTTTTTTACTAACACAAGGCTACACATTTTCTGTATTAAATCCCTCTGTTTGCTACCATAAAATATACTAAATTGTTTTCATTGTATTTTAGTTGTTTATTGCAAGTCACAATGCTTGCAGTCTGATTCATGTAATAATGTTTACACTGTCTTTGCGTATTTAAAAGACATGTTTAAATTGATTTTGCACAATTACAGTAAGATTTAAAGAAGAATAAGAAACATCAATTCATTATGCTGAACAACAGTAAAAAATACTGGAAAAGAATAGTGTCTTTAGTGAAAACCAGGTTCTAGCTAGTTAGCAACAAGTTGATGGCTTGTACAGGAGAATGCCTCAGGATATCAAGGCAGAAGCCACTTCAGAGCTAGGCTACTGAGACGAGTTAGCTGCCAACATTTGCTGCATTGGGCTTTGGGTTTCCTCTACCTCCTCATTAATCCTGATTTACAGAAAAAAGGCAGCAGGCTGGAGTCCTCTTAACAGGCTGTCCTGGCTGCTGATTTGCCTTTACTGAAGACAATGGTGCCCTGGAGACCAGGCCACACTGAATTATTCAAATGTGCAGCAGCTAGAAAAATGCTACATATCTTTTCCCATATTCCTCTTTCATGTGCAGGTATGCATCAGTCTCCTTTTGTAATTTCTTTCACTGAGCAAAAGGTAGTGTTGATTCCTCTATATTGGCACTGTACAGGTCAGACATCACTAGAGGATAGGGATGCTATGTTAAAAATTTGTAAGCACCTCTGAGGTTTTAATAATGCATCCAAAATGACATTCCTAGCTCCTTGTCCCTAGAGGGAAACTTTGACAAGTGCTGTATAACCAGGTAATGAGTTCCAGAGATGTATGCGGGACACTTACTAATCACAGTACATTGTTAACCAAAGTATTTTCCTCTTTCTCCATAATACAATTGGATTGGGCATATATACTATGGTACATAAATGTTTTATTTTTCCAGAAACGTAAAAAAAAATATGCGTATTGCTGCCTTTAGACTACTTTGTATTAACTTTTGAATTGGGTCTAAAAAACAGTAATAAGTGATTCAGAATCAAGAGTCTAACATTTTATGCAAACCAGAAAAACAATAAATATATATATATATATATATATATATATATATATATATATTATATATATATATATATATATATATATATATACTCACTTTTTAGATGAAAAAAATGGTTTATTTGTGTAAAAATAGCATGTTATCATTATAAATCTGATAAAGATACACTTTGTGCTCGACGGACATTTTCAATCACTTCCTGGTGATATCATGTGTGTGTGTGTGTGTGTGTTTGTGTGTGTGTTTGTGTGTATTTGTACTTGTATTGCTATACAAGTACAAATACACACAAATACACAAGTATTTACACACCAACACCCAAGTGCAGATTGGACACCTAAAGCTGCGAAAGTAGCCTCATGTAAGCAGAACCAAAAGAACTATAAACAGGGCCAGCACAAAAGTAGCTATGGTTAAAATATATATTGCCTAACCGTGTAAAAAGAAGATACATTGCCTCTGCCAACTTTTTCCCAAAACTTAGAGCAACTTAGAGAGACAATGGTGTCTTTTTGAATTTAATATAACTATGGATTATTAAGAGAGAGGCTTGCTTCAGTGAATACCCAGGACCTCGTTACATATTGTTATATATGTCTCTTTATGCTATGATCTGATATGGCTTTCAAATGTGAATTGCAGTTGATATACTTTTATATCTGTGAAATGTTGATGTATATGGTAATACAACGTGTTAGTTTGTTCAAAACAGTATCACAATATGATTACTGTATAAATCAGTTTCATGATGAAACCATATGAGAATTCATGTCCTATTGTGTATGAAAAGGGTGAGAATAAAGCCTTGTGATATGCCCTTACCCCAATGAGGTTTAGAAAGCACAATCATTTTACTTATATCATCATCTGGATTCCACCTAGGAATTAATTGTATTGTGACTCTCATGCAAAATTTCATAATTATAACAGGTTCTCAAAGTCGGTCGTCGGGACACCAAACAGTGCGTGTTTTCCAGGTCTCCTCACAGAATCACAAAGCTCCACCTGTGGATCTTTTAATATATGTCAGTGAGTAATGAATATACCTGTGCACCTGGGTTACCTGGAAAATGTGAACTGTGTGGGGTCCTGAGGTTCGAGTTTGAGAACCACTGTACTATATTATTAAATAAAGAGGATGTATATTATATTGCTATTATAAATGAAATAAGACTGCTATACCAAAAAGGAATCAACAGTATAGGCTTGCATAGACAGTATATTATATGTGTGGGATGAAATTTTATAATTGGTGTAGCTGCTGTCGGTATAATTTGAGCACTGATTTTTTTTTTCTTGTTTAGTTCTTTCTAAAATAAGATACTGCCAAATTTTATGTACAACATCACTCACTCACATACATACATACATACATACATACATACATACAAAAAAGCATTTTATTTGATTTAACTCCACATAAAACTGTCCCCAAAGTAGGAAAGTGGCAGCCATTTTCAGGTGGTCCTGTAATGCCATTGAATTCACACATGCACAGTCTCATGTTTTTAGTGGGTTTCCACAATTTCAGAATCTTGGCCTACATTCCCAGAGTAACCAAAGATCTCTAATTGATCCTGTAGTTTCCTGGGCATTCCAGGAGGATAGCCATGTGTTGTATTAAGAAAAAGTTGTCTCTTGGCATATTTATTTATTTATAACGAGTTATTCATATAGCACACACATATTCCACAGCACTTTACAGAGAATATTTGTCCATTCACATCAGTCCCTGACCCAGTGGAGCTTACACTCTATGGGGGTCAGTCAGACCCGTTCGCGAGCAAAGGACGCTCACAAACAGGTCGATGTTGCCCCACTGCACATGCGTACAATGGAGGGAGCTCCGTCGTGCGCATGCATGAGACCCGGACTGCGACAGCCAAGCTGTCGCTCCGGGTCTCGCACCAAAGGGGGCGTGCTTTCGATGTTGATTGACAGCACGCCCCCTTTGGTGGGCGCGCCGGGGGCGTGCCTGCCATACGGAGGCATTCCCATGGGAATGCCTACCGTCTGAAGCCGGCCCCACTGACATCACTAGTGATGTCAGTGGGAGTGATTTGGGCTCTGATAGAGCCAAAATCACTCCAGGGCTTGCGGCAGTGAGACCCTACCTCAAGGTCTCCGTCGCAAGCTCTATGGTCACGATGGTCAAGACCACCGCGACCATCATCATGGACGCTCGCTATAGCTGTGGGTGGTAACCCACAGCTATGCGAGCGTCCATGAGGATGCTCCAATAAAAGGTAGGAGGGCCCTGATTCAGAGCGAGCGCTCTGGTCAGAGCGTTCAGCTCTGAATCAGGCCCTATATTCCCTACCTCATGCTCACACACTTACACACTAGGGTTAATTTTGTTGGGACCCAATTAACCTACCAGTATATTTTTGGAGTGTGGGAGGAAACCGGAGCACCTGGAGGAAACCCACGCAAGCACAGGGAGAATATACAAACTCCATACAGTTAGGGTCATAGTGGGAATCAAACCAGTGCTGTTAGGCAGTAATACTAACCATCACACCATCTGTGCTACCCATATGTTCCACACATGAGTCTAAAAATATAGTAAGTACTAAAAACATGTATTTGCATGCGTATCCTAAAATGAAGAACCAATATACTGAGCTGGCAGCGGTCATGCCTACTCACAAGCCAATCTACACCTATGTCATACTTTTGCCTTATTATGAACATCATCATTCTGAAAATCCCATCACTATATTTCATGTTAATATACTGGCTTGAACAGTTTATTATACCAAACTACAGCACTGAATAATAGTTAGCTATTGATATACCTTTGGCTGTATGGAAGGGATGTAGTTATTATCCCGGATGCTGGCTCTCAGAATGCCGGAACCGGAATCCCAACACCAGTCAGAATCCGGGCACCGGCATCCTGATGGTAAGTAGTGGGGTTAGGGAGAGGGTTAGGGGTTAGGTTTAGTCCCTGGGGGGGGTTAGGGATAGGCACTAGGGGGGAGGATTAGGGTTAGGCACTGGGAAAGAGTTAGGTTTAGGCACCAGGGGCGGAGGTTAGGTCTAGGGTTAGGGGTATTGTTAGGATATTTACAGACAGGTGTCACTGTGTCCTAACCTTGTCAGGAATGTGGCACTGGGATTCTAACCGCAGGGATCCCGAGTGCCGGCATCCCATACCCAACCTATAAGGAATGTGCAATCACTGTTTTGCCACCAAATTATACTGCATATTATATTTAATTTGATCTGCCAAATAAACTATATGAAATAATATTACAAAGTAGGATTCATTTATTATTATTATTACAATTGGTAACAGCTTTAATAAAGTAAAATACGATTTAATTAACCTTTTTGGATATAGAGTATTTTGACCCTTGTGTTTCATGGTTTGGTTATCCCCTTACTCTGTTACTTTACCTTTTTTGCTGTGAATACAACATTCTTCAGTCATTAATCAATATGTGGTCTGATGTTAAAAATCAGGTTGTTTGAGCATTGCTTCAAATATCAGGGGTTAAAAATAAAAGTATAACAGTGATTAATGTTAACTTTATTGTCCTCTGTAATCATATAAAATTGTAGTGGGGTCAGAAGGGGATTGGTTTGGCAAGGATAAAGCAATCACTGTAATTGACTGATTATCATTACACTGTAAAAGCAATGATTATAATTATGCATTTATAATGTAATCTAGCAAGCATACCAAGATTAAATATTTCTATAGTCCATAAGGTACATTATTTTTCTGTTTCCAAAAGCTTTATTAAGAAGACACCATGACATAATCTGTTATTTTCTGTCTATATACGCTACAATAAAGTATTTTCATTTCTATTTAATATGAAGCATATAAATGAAAGCTTTCTAAATTTTGCCTTTTAAAACTAACCTTGAATGGTCCTGTATTCATATGTCACTTACCTGTATGCTCCTGGTTATAAATGTGACACCTAGAAGTGCTAGATGGTTAGGTAAAAATACCATATTAGGATGGTATAACCAGGGCCATAACTAGGGATGTGAGAGTGTGCTGCCATACAGAGCACACAGCTCCATCATCTGGTTAGCAGGGTGCCTGGAATAGCACCCTGCAGCCAGAATCGCTGCTGCAGTACTGCCTGGAGCATCCTTTGGATGATCCAGGCATGCACACTGCAGTGTGTACAGCCCCCAGAAAACCCTGAGGATGCTCATGCAGTGGCACAATTCCTGGCACTCGATGCTCCTCCCTGTCAACATGACATCATGATGCCATGCACTCAGGGGGCATGGCAGGCACAGGGTAAAATAAACCCCTTTATTGCATTGCTCTATTAAACTGATCAGTGTCTATTCTCGATACTGAAACATACTTGTTCACATTTATTTTTTCCTCTCAAGGAGCATGTCCAGAGGGGATAGGCAACTGATAGCTGATGGGGCAGTGGCTGGGCACTGTCCCCTTCTGGCAAAAAATAAAGTCATATTGGCCATGCCCTCTGGTCATGGACCCACATTTCACTGCATTATGCTCCACATCCTGACCATTTCAATAGGAAGAGGGAAGGATGTGTGAGTGTCATGTACTCTTCATCCTCAAAAATTTGGGAGTCTCCTGGATGTTCTGGAAAAGTAGATAAGTACAGTATGCACTGAAATTTGTACTAGTTTTTATTGACACTGATAATTGACTCTTTGCAGTCAATTCAATTAGGTGTGAGTTTAATTTCTAGGTTCCTCAGGGCATCTGAGGAAGAGCATAGCTCAATACGTGTTGGCTTGTGACAGAAGGACTACATGTTTTTGGGTGGTATTGGAGGAAGCACTGGACAGCTGTGTCAGTGAGGCAGCCGAGTCTGAGGTTCCGGATCCTCCAACTCTAAAAACCATCTACTGTATATGCTCCACTATAATGACTCTCTGCTAAAACCCCCAACCTTCACCTGTGAATTGGTGTTTTAACAGAGTGTGATTGTTTTTTATATCTACATATGCTGTGGATTTTGTTAATTATGAAATTATATTTTAATGCACTAGGTTGCGGTTATATATTGTGATATAGTCAGGGTAAGGGTCCCTCTCCATGGGTAGATGGACAACTCCTTACACACAGCATCCAGGAAAAATCACACCACTTCAGGGTTTTTGTGCAAGCTGGTTGGAACCAGTTTTATTGTGCAACATAAACAACAAAATAAACAAAACATAAAAATAAATCCTAGGCTGTCTGGGCACTAACTAGACAGGTTATTCCCTCTCTAAAAGTGGCAGGGCCTACTGCCTTACCACAAACACAAACACAGCACTTTCAATTATCACAGTGTCTCTGAACAAACCTCAGTGTCTGTTCTCCCCAGGGTATGTGAGACACTGAACCAAAACCTTAACACAGCTATATTAACCACTTGCAGGTGCAACTACTAATCAGCATGCTCTGAAACTGAAAGGCAAAACACCTGAAATGGCCTGTGGATGGAGCCCTCTCTTCTCTTCTCACATCCAGACCCCTGGGACCCATTATCCGGCTTTTACCAAAAGCTGACACTTTTGGTCTGTTTGGCATAATAGACTTTTCCTGGGGTTTTTAAAACACATATGACAGGAATCTGGGACACACATATATGTCATCTCAGACTTCTCCAGTGCTTCTATCACAATATTTTATATTTTTCATGTATGAAAATCAATGACCATTAACTAGGTACTTTCCAAAGAGTCAAGAAGAGACCACCATATGAAACAAAGTGTTTTATTGTTTTGGCTATTTGTTTACACTATAGTGTATAGAGTACTGTATGCCAGATGCAGGATTAGTGCCAGTAATCTAGTCACTTTGTTTTTAACCATCATGTATTATTAGGGTTAAGGGGTGTTAACTCAGACTAGAGATCGGCAGCTCACAATCATGTTGTGCCGAGGTTTGTTGTTCTACCTCACTATTTATGTTACTTTGTAAAGCTCTTCTCACCAATCATAGCTAATTTTCAGATAATCCAGCTATCTCAGCATTGATTACCCTGCCCACTGCAAATTCAAACCTATTAAACTCTTAGTTACTCCCACAGCTCTCACCTAATTGGCCGGAGTCACAACACTGTTGTCTGCTAGCTGAGAGTCTCTATTAGACACACATGGTAAGTCATATATTATGCCACATATATCTTCCCAATATGACACCAAGTCAAGTAATAACGTGTCCCAGGGCAGTGCAAACTTTCTTGTCATAGCCAAAAACCAATGAGTCCCCTTCAAGTCCATCCTCATTCTTCTCTTAACTGGAGGTCTCTTCTTCAACATTCCTTTCAAGTTTTTGACATGCCACTGGTATGAATTGTACAGTATCTTCGCATTCTACCAATTCTCTTTTATTACCTATCACCATTCCATCAGTGATTAACTCTTCCCAGTTTTCCCTTCAGATTGTGAACTTTTATTTAATTCTATTCTTCATATTTTCTTTGGTTTTACTCACTGCCTTGCAGTTTCTTTAGTTATGCTAATTGCCATCTATATATTTTTGATGCGCATTACAACAATACAGAAGGTACAGTACATCACATGAGTACAGAGACTTTTAAAGATATTAGAAGAAATCTAAAGACCAATGAATAAATAGCATGTGAAGAACAGATGAAAATATAGAATATGCATTAAGCAGAAAAACTGCCACTGATATGTACATAACAAGAATATTAATAAAGTAATAAAATCATATATCTAGTGTGCCCAGTGGGAGGTGTAGTAAGGGTGCAAGGGGGACAAAAACCTAGACTCCTATGAAAGTTAACTAAGATAAATTGGATGGTCATTAGCAAGCACTCTAAGCTCATGTCAAGAGGTTTGTTGTAAACTCTTATGAATTTAATATCTGGTGGTCATATGAAGAGTATCAGTATACTGTAGCTTTCCTAGTCTTCAAAGAAGAAGCCTGTCAGTCTCTTCAAAGAAGAAGCTTGTGAGTCTCTTCAAAGAAGAAGCCTGTGAGTCTCTTTTTTTTCCATAATGTCTTGATCCAGTCCATTCTAAAAAATTACATGGTATCTCTCTGAAAAGAACCAAAGAGGGAGGCCCCTTTTGAAATCAATAAAGAATGTTTTTTTTGCAGCCGCGCTAAAAGTCATTTCTTACTACACTTAGTAATTATTTGGTTCTCATATAAAGCTCCCAAAATTTTCCATTCGGGGCCAAATGGGACATAATTCACTAGCTGAGCTTTGCTCAAAAGAGGTATATACTGTATGTAAAAAAAGAAATGCTGTATATTTTCCAGTAAGCAGAGTGTATGCATCTTACAATTTGCCCACCTCTTCAGCTGTTCCTCGTTTGCTGCTAGTCATCCCAATCAATGCACACTTGCATCTCTTCATGTGCAAATATTCTGGTCCCCTCCCTTATAAAAAATATGTCAAATGTGTAGAGTGTATAATGCATTTGCACAAAAGTAACAAATACTCTGGCACAGTACCAAACACTTGGCTGCCTTCTGAGTATGCACCATATTTCGGTTGATTTCACTGGAAACATGGTGTGGGCAGCCACTGGTGAAGACATTCCAATTGGTTCAAGGTAAGCAGTACAGGCCCCCAAGACTCAGGGGCCTGTTTGCACTATACTTGATGCACCCATTTTAGATACACCACTACCAGGTTTTGCAATTACAATATTGGAATGTTGCACCATTACAGGCATATTTACTCTTATAGCCAACTCTGCATAGATGGAAGTCCTATTACAACTCAGTTGTGTCCTAAGTGTAGATGCTATCAAAAGGTATGTAGTTAGAATACCGATGGAAGGGATGGCGTCTGTTGAAATCCTGACGTCTGAATCCTGACTTGGGACAAAAGATAGGCATCTAAATCATGATGCCCATCTACATAAAAATGCTGGACTCCCAACAGACGGCATCCTGATCGAAGATAAGCTGTGTTAGCTGTTAGCCGTGGAGGGGACTTAGTGTTAGTCGCACCTCAGGGAGAGTTATAGTTAGGCTGTGGGGAGAGTGGGTTAGGGTTAGGCGCACCTCAGGGAGGGTTATAGTTAGGCTGTGGGGAGAGTGGGTTAGGGTTAGGCACATCCCGGGAGGGTTAGGTTTAGGGTGTGGGAAGGGGGGTTAGGGTTAGGCACCCTCCAGGGAGGTTAGGGTTAGGCACCATTAAGGGAGGGTTAGGGAAGAGAGGGGAGCGTTAGGGTACTTACATGCCCCTGGTGGGATTCTCAGTAATTGTCATACCAGAGTCAGAATTTCAACCAGCGGTTACTGACCCGCCGGTATTTCATACCCAACCCTTTCAAAATACATATTTCCTGGGGATTTACTGAAGATATGCTCCAAAGATCAATGTGTATTTAAATCTGCGTCAGCCACTTTATCAGTCATCAACCATTAAACATTGTCAGTTTTATTAATGCTCATCTTCTGCATGTCCTCACACACTGTCATACCCTGTGGTATCCTCATCCAGGTCTTTCATGACCTCATGGTTAATATATTTAATTATACTTTTCTTTGGTGCTTTCTTTATGAAGCTCTCTCCAACTGACATATTGTGACCAAAACCATTTGCAATTCAGGGGCAGAACTATCGGTGGTGCTGTCAGTGCATTGCACCAGGCCCTATGACAATGATGGGGTCCATAGCTGGGTAGTACTATTAATGAGTCAAACTGACCGCGGGCCATAACAAAGGAGGAGGTGGTAAGCCCGGAAGAGAGGAGGTGACCTTTCCCCTTATTGTCCTCAATCTACCTGTCACTAGACTGCTTGAGACCCAGCCTCTTCCCCGAGACCCCACACCCTCATCTCTGTCTATTCTATAGTCACCATCCAATAAATGCCAGAGACCCTGTCTGCTAACCCTGAGTCCCCTCCCCTTTCTCTCCAGTCTAGCCCTGTGTCTCTCCATAAATCCTATTTTGGGACCACACAGATACTCATCCTGGACAGGTTAATGCCAATATCATCTAGAGGGGTTTTATATATATATATATATATATATATATGTATATATATGTGTGTATATGTATGCATGTATGTGGCATATATATATATATATATATATATATATATAGTATAAACTTGGCTGTCTAACTATTTGGATCTGCTGCTATGTCCTGAGGAAAGTCCCTAATGGGATCGAAACGTTGACTGATTACCTACATTCTGTTGCTGTAGTGGGAAATTAAAAACTCTTTTATATGCCTCTTTACCTGATGAGTGCTAATTATGTATTTGCCATATATATATATATATATATATATATACAGTCAGGTGCATAAATATTGGGACATTGACAGAATTTTCATATTTTGGCCTCTTTTCACCACCACAATGGCTTTGAAATGAAACAAACAAGATGTGCTTTCACTGCAGACTTTCAGATTTAATTTGAGGGTAATTACATCCAAATCAGGTGAATGGTGTAGGGATTTCAATGGTTTCTATATGTGCCTCCCACTTTTTATGGGACCAAAAGTAATGGGACTATCAACTCAAAACCAATTTCATGGACAGGTGTGGGCTATTCCCTCATTATTTCATTATCAAGTAAGCAGGTAAATGGTCTGGAGTTGATTCTAGGTGTGACCTTTGCATTTGGAATCAATTGCCGTTGACTCTCAATATGAGATCCAAAGAGTTGTCACTATCAGTGAAGCAAGCCATCATTAGGCTGAAAAATCAAAACAAACCCATCAGAGAGATAGCAAAAACATTAGGTGTGGCCAAATCAACTGTTTGGAACATTCTTAAAAAGAAAGAACGCACCGTAGAGCTCAGCAACACCAAAAGTTCCGGAAGACCACGGAAAACAACTGTGGTGGAGGACAGAAGAATTGTTTCCCTGGTGAAGAAAAACCCCTTCACAACAGTTGGCCAAATCAAGAACACTCTCCAGGAGGTAGGTGTATATGTGTCAAAGTCAACAATCAAGAGAAGACTTCACAAGAGTGAATATAGAGTGTTCACCACAAGATGTAAACCATTGGTGAGCCTCAAAAACAGTTAGACCAGATTAGAGTTTGCCAAAAAACATTTAAAAAAGTCATTACAGTTCTGGAAAAACATCCTATGGACAGATGAGACAAAGATCAACTTGTACCAGAGTGATGGGAAGAGAAGAGTATGGAGAAGGAAAGGAACTGCTCATGATCCAAAACATACTACCTCATCAGTGAAGCATGGTGGTGGTAGTTTCATGGCGTGGGCATGTATGGCTGCCAATGGAACTGGTTCCCTTGTATTTATTGATGATGTGACTGCTGACAAAAGCAGCAGAATGAATTCTGAAGTGTTTTGGGCAATATTATATGCTCATATTCAGTCAAATGCTTCAGATCTCATTGGACATCGCTTCACAGTGCAGATGGACAATGACCAAAAGCATACTGCAAAAGCAACAAAGCAACCAAAGAGTTTTTTAAGGCTAAAAAGTGGAATG
This sequence comes from Taudactylus pleione, assembly GCA_031769625.1. Lineage (NCBI taxonomy): Eukaryota > Metazoa > Chordata > Amphibia > Anura > Myobatrachidae > Taudactylus > Taudactylus pleione. The sequence continues at coordinate 9,061,451 of JAUIMM010000061.1, read as the reverse complement.
TTAGGCAATGGCCAAGTCAATCCCCTGACCTGAATCCGATTGAGCATGTATTTCACTTGATGAAGACAAAACTGAAGGGAAAATGCCCCAAGAACAAGCAGGAACTGAAGACATTTGCAGTAGAGGCCTGGCAGAGCATCACCAGGGATGAAACCCAGTGTCTGGTGATGTCTATGCGTTCCAGACTTCAGGCTGTAATTACCTGCAAAGGATTTGCAACAAAGTATTAAAAAGTGAAAGTTAGATTTAGGATTGTTTAGTTTCTTCCATTACTTTTGGCCCCTTAAAAAGTTGGAGGCACATATAGAAACCGTTGTAATTCCTACACCGTTCACCTGATTTGGATGTAATTACCCTCAAATGAAATCTGAAAGTCTGCAGTTAAAGCACATCTTGTTTGTTTCATTTCAAAGCGATTGTGGTGGTGAATAGAGGCCAAAATATGAAAATTCTGTCAATGTCCCAATATTTATGCACCTGACTGTATATAAACATATGAGGGTGCAAATCACAACAATATTTCAAACATTAATAGAGTGGAAAGAATGTCAGACGTATGGAAAAATTTGTGATCCACACCAATGGAAATGTCCAATATAGTCTTTTTTAAGACATTTTCTAATGACAGTCCACATTTCTTCTTTATTGTACTGGACCAACTTCACGCGGCTCCAATTGAACTTTTCTAAAAAAGACCCACTCACCAAGAAAAACACCCAAGACAAATTGGCCCATTGGCCCACTGTTAGATCTTTTAAAACATTGATTTTATTAAAAAATTGTCAAAATAGACATATATATAAAAGAAAATTTATAATATAAAATGCTTACACAGTTTCTTCAATAATCAGTATAGAAGACAATATGGAATCTGCTATTACCCCTCAGGGGCCAGATTTTCAAAAAGGGCAGGTTTCTCCCTGCTGGTAATAGTTCATAACCCAATGCGTTTTGTCTGTTAGGACTTCATCAGGGGCATATATATTTCAAATACACAATCTCCAACAGAAATTTGTAAAGTATTATCCTTAAGTTTGTCCTTGAAATGGATCAAATTAGGACATAAATCCAAAGTGAATATAGTACAATGCTGTCCTTTAGGATGGACTAGTTGATTTGAAGAAACTCTACAGACTGTGATGTGCTCTGATGCCTGGATCAATGGTGTGGATCACAAGTTTTTCCATACGTCTAACATTCTTTCCATTCTATTAATCTTTGAAGTATTGTTGTGATTTGTGCCCTCATATGTTTATTTTTTGTTGTCTAGAATTGGTTCCCACTAACAGGGGTTCTCTTTGAGGTGTGGCACATATCTTAGCGCAAAATAAGGTTATTTTTTATATATATATATATATATATCAGAGTCGTAACTAGACTTTTTGGTGCCCTGTTCCAGAAAGAGCATTGGCGCCCCCCTCATTTTTCAAAGGGACATAATGCACCCAAAAAAGGGCCTTGGCCTGATGGGGAAGGTCGAGGGAAGAGATAGGAGAGGCCAGGAGATGCTCTGGATGAAATAAGAGAAAGCTATAAGTGACAATGATAATAAACAGAAATTTGACAGGCCCAAACAGCGCCCCCTGACATGTGGTGCCCTGTGCGATGGCACCGGCCACACTACCCTAGCTATGGCACTGATATATAGGAAAAAATACTGCAGCACTCCGGGTTTTAAACAAATCAACCAAGGTTATATTTCAAACCATTACAATAATGACCAACGATTCGGGGTCTATAGGCCCCTTTGTCAAGGTGTGTTTTACATTGATTTGCTTAAGTGCCTCAGTATTTATTCCTCTATGCACACTTGTTCCTGAGGTCACCCAGGTATATTACAGAAGAGGCTCAGAAGAGTGCCGGATTATTTGCATAGTATATATTTTTTTTCACAGTTAGACTGCACGCTGGACTATCAGAAGGTGCTCCATTAGAGACATAAAAAGTCCAGCAATAACAAATCCAGTAAATAGGGCACTCACCGCAGAATCTGAATGAAAATTTAGAGAGTTTTTAACTCAACAATAGTCTCCTTCAACATTTTTATGTCAACATTTCTGAAGTGACCCAAATAGTTTTGTAACACTTTATTCACATTCTTAATGCTTTACAGTCATATACTATTTACTGTATCTAAATCTTATCATATATGAGTAAGTCACAATTGTAAGTATTCAAGTTAAGTATTCAAGTTGAATGTTCTCTCTATCGCTATCAGCTTACTGTGATAGACTTCTCAGGGAGTCCTCTTTTGCTTTTACAGATTCCTCAATTCGCTTAGCTATAAGAGTCAAGTACTGTATATGGCTGTCTCTCTATAAGCAGTGATAGCTGCAACGTTCTCTTGTTCATATGAACTTATTACTGAAAAACATTTGCTCTATAATGTTTCAATAATTTTTTTGCATGGGTACAGTATCCGGTACTATCTAACTGAATTTATAGAATAAAAGTGTTGCAGAAATACATAAAACATATTAAACCTTTATATATGTAGTAAAAAACTAGTTCCTCTATAGTGGAGTGGCTGATGATTTTATAATTACCTTTCTTGATGTACTAGATATACCCAGAATATATAGCTAAAACATAATTAACACTTATGGAAACATAATTAACACTTTAAAGATTTAAGAGACAATGAGGGAGATTTATATATTTTTCTTTTAGTATGTTTGCTTCATTTTCTACTCTGTTTATTAAACTTCTTTGTAATTAAATGATCTATATGTCTAAATACATAGATCTTGGATAGCTTTTATTTGACTTCACCTTGAAAGTGATCCAAGATCAATATTTGTTTAAACATTATTTTAGTCCTCTCAATTGCCTTGCAGTTAGCCTCATTCTGCTGATATATATAGATTATTTACAACAATCTGTGTCTTATAAAGACATTTTTTAAATGTATTAGTCTACTAAACTATTTAAGTCAGTAAAAAATATTCATTATACAGGACAATTATAATAAATAAACTAAACCATCATATTTAAACTAAACTGGTGCTTATATATTTACAAAATCATAATACATAGTACGCATTTGTTTCTGCCAAAAGTAAATGACCCTATTTCAACATTTCCTGTTGCATTAGTGTATGAGATCCATAATGTTGATACTGTGCCAGCAAAAGATGTCACGGGCCTGAGTACTGATGGTGGACATGCCCAAGCCCTAGAGAAGTGTGGCCATGCCCGCTCAAAATATTGTATAAGTGGTTATACTGACACCGGTGACTGCACAGGGGGCTCCTATGGCTGCACAGATGGAATTCGTCCCCCTCAGCAATGCTGTTCAGCAAGCCCGGGCCTGGGTAATTAGTACCTGCTCCCCCCCTCTCTGCGCCCCTTTGTTGATATCGGAAATAGATGCCTACTCCCCATAACAGTACACTTGTAAGCAAACTAAAATAATGGTAAATACAAATTTAAATAAAATGTACTGTATAAGGGTCAAACAAGCAGTGTGATGGCATACGTAAAGTATTTTATGGTAAACTGATCCTTGTTTGCAAGAAATTTACTTTTGAGTCCCATTTTCAATCATGAGGTAATTCTAGATGCTGCTTCTGCCATTGCATCAGACATATTCAAACCTATGTCTATAATACCAGCGCATGTAGTGAAAAGAAAAATCAAATAATAATTATTGACTTAGAAACGGATGTATATAAAATCCACATATGTCACATTTATTACACAATAAGAAGTATAATAATACTTAAAATAGCGTAAAGGATCTCAATGTATAATCTTAACACTTGTCCGCTGCTAGAAGTACTCCTGAATAAATAATTAGACACTGGCTATAATAAGGCTTCCTTTCAGATAAAAGTCTTTTCAAAGTTCATGCACAGCAAATATTTACCAAGTGGGATAATCTTGTGAAAAAGACCTGTTAACGAGGAACCACAGATGGATGGGCTGAGTATTCCACTTGTATCTCTATAGTAAGTCCAAGAGAAATAATTGTGTCCAAACAGCACATATGTCCAGTGTTCGTATAGAGCAGGAGTCATATCCAAAGTTCATGCAGCATAGGTCATAAGTGAGAACTGCTTAACGCATTTCACTGGATAAATAACATCCAGCATCTTCAGAAGCATGTTTCTATTGTCCCTTAAGAGCTCCTTATATACCCCTTTACATTGGGCAATAGCAAACACCTGTACTCTAATCACAGGAAACACATAACAACACATAACAAACATTAATTTATCTTATTAAAAAGTCAATCAATTAATATACATTAGTATGAAAGCAATCTTACTTCACATTATTAATTGGCTGGCAATTTATTGTAGGGTAAACCCCACAGCTAACTGAATACTAAAGTCAGGGTCCTTATTGTTCCCTTGAAATTTTGGTTTCAAACACTTTATCTTTCATAAGTTTTCGAATATCTGGACCATAGAAAGCAACTTCTTTCACTTTTGCTTCTGGCAGTCCCAGTGACTTGTTGCACAGGTATTGAAAACATGATTCTACTTTTGACAGAGCTGTTTTAAATTGTTCTATCAAGCTTGATATGAAGTGGAGGCAGGATCAACCAAACTTTGCCTTTCTACATTTTTGCTTCCAAGTTGTAATGTTACCGTTTGTGGCCACTCCTTTTTGATCCAGTGTTGGCAACTGTTCCGGCTGTCCCATTCACATAAGAAGCAAGGGTACTTGGTGTATCTTGTTCTGAGAAAGAAGGATTAAAAGAATAACTCCCTTGTTAGAGGCACACTGGGTCACATATAATATTAAACATTTTAAATTAACATTTATTATTTTATATATAAAATATTGAATGGAACTATGACAAATGTGGAATGAAAAATGTAAAAAGTCCTTTAAAAAGAGAAGAATTACACCTTTAAATGGTGTGGAGTATACTCACAAATCCTCTAAAAGAATTAGATGTTGGAAGGTAAGCAATTTAATGTTGTCGGAGTTAGCAGCAATGGAAAGTGCTAGTGCAATACAATGTAAAAGCTATGTGCATACAAATGGCATAGCACGCAAGAGAATCAAATAAATTCAATATAAACATTACAAAATAAATAATGTGTAGAAAAAACAGATATTGTGTTAATCAAAAAAGACAAAAAAACACATAACAGCAGTTATTAATAAAGTGTTAGTGCATTGCAATCCTTCTAGTGTATACAGAAAGCAGCGTGCAGCCACGTTGAAAAAATAAACACATTTATTATTAAATCCAAAGTGCTACATGTATATAATTCATAAGAAACATCGATACTTAGGAATATATATAACTTCTATATGCCCACAAATGTCACCTAATAAATCGGTATCTAAAACAAAATTCTTTAGTGAGATTACATTAGATAATGCTGTCGTTGAGTATTGCTATAGACAGGCAAAAGTACAGTAAAAATAAACACAGATATAATCAATAAATAATTACATAGATTGCTGCATGATATATCAGCAAAAAAAATGCAATAACACCACGGATATCACAGTTCTGAATTTTCAAATTATAATAGCACGAGGCATTCCTCAGTATATACTGTATAACTGTTGATTGTAATATCCCTGGATAGAGAGTGCTGAAGAACAGACATAGAGGAGCAAAGATCTACTTTTGCCAGTCTTACTTATTGTATTGGACTGGCAATGAGAGTCCCTGTCCCAATGCAGAGTGAAGGAACAATGGAGTACTTTCTCTGCTGTCAGTGTACTCACCCTGTTACCACAGCATTGCAGGGTTAAAGTACATAGGCGGCAACTGATGAGAGTCTAGTGAGGGAAAGAGGAAAGAAGTACCTGTCAGCACAACAGTGGGGAGAGGGTGTGTGTGCCAATATCTGGTCTTCGTGTTGTGTGGAGTTCCTATGCACATAGGGACTCCCGTGGAGACGTGGCCCGACACGCATTTTGCCTAAAGGCTTTTTCAAGTAGGCTAACGTGTTAGTATGAAAGTTGGAGGTAAATATTCCCGGCTACCCTTGGATTGGACAGGATTCTCTGATTGACAGAGTAATCATCCAATGTTGTCTACAGTAAATAATACACCTATCATAAGGTTAATGAGAGAACAGAGGGCGGGGTTTTATCCCAATGTAAGGAAATAGACACAAATTGTCACTGTATTTTTAAAGATACCAGTCAATTAGTTCTATTAACTCTTGTATAACTATCGGAAGAAAGTATCAAATTGACCTCATACTTATATTAATAGAAGAACATTATTTGGGTATTTAAAAGAAAACTTCATTAAATTATAGACACACAAATAGGAAGATCATTTAATAGTAAATCATCTTCAATTAATATCATAATATATGATAATTAATTAAATGCCAAAAAAATCATTTAAACAGAGTAGAGACTGCTGGTATTAATATAATAGAGATAATTAATCTACACATCATATCTAACCACATAATATAAAAAAAACCAATTTATTTTATATATATATATATATATATATATATATGTGAAAAATACACAATTTTTGTATACAATATATAAAATTTTAAAATTATATATAAAATTATAAAATATACAATTTCAACGCATTTCTCAATCTGAGAACAAATTCCTTACCTACTGTAAATGTGCTGCGTTTCTCCTTTCCCAACATTCCCCTTTCCTTTAAACATTTTACTTGGTGTATCTTCTCTGCTTTCCAGAAAGCATGGAAAGTGTTTTTAGATTGCCACATATTGTCTATACATGATCCTTGCATATCAGTATGGTGACAATTAAGGCAAAATTATCATAGCATTCTTTCAAAGTAGCATAATTCCCTACTGGTACTGAAGCATACTTGCTGCTGTTGTGCTTTGAGACTTCTTTTGGACAAATCAATAAAGAGTCTCCACTTGTTCACATCATACTGTATGTTAAACCTCTTTATTAGTCCAGGGGCATTGCTAGAGCAAACCAGGTTATCATTTTGGGAAGTATGAAATGAAAACTTTTTCCTTGTTTGTAAACCATGAGAAAGAGGTATAAGAGGCCAATAAATTATTTTCCTTAAACCTAGAGCCCAACAGTCCTACTGGATGTTTAGGAAGACCCAAGTCACTGGTTATGTCATTCAAGCAGGGAAAAAGTTGGGAATCGCTGCTGCCTGAAACATCATGAAAGTCCTCATCAGAATCTTTGGCTATTTTCTGAATCTTCAGTAGTGTCTTCTAGTTTCTCCTGATATGCAGGTACAGGTATACCTGGGCCATGGGAGGTTTAGATGGAAAATGTCTTTCTTGCTGTTTAGACTGAACCACTGTATGTTAAACAAACAAAAGTAACAGTCATCAATGTGATTTTGGGGTTCCTACCAGATCATACCAACATGTTAAGAATGTTTCATTTCTGTAGACCATTGTCAGAGTTCTTCCACACAAACAGAGCAAACTATGTGTGGGGCCCACAGCTTATCTTGGTCACCAAGTTTTACAACAAAATATGCATAATACACTTTCTTTACAAATGCTGTAATGTTTCTTTGCTGTTTCTTTACTATAAAGTTAAAGACCTCACAAATGTAACAAAAGTTATGAGGTAAATTAAGACAACCCCTTCTAGGCCATTTAGTAGTACACTTATAAATAGAAAAAATAAAAAACACTAAGGAAAAAAATTAAAACTTCTGCAAAAATTTCAGAAAACTACAATGGTTATAACAGAACATTTCCACACAAAGGGGTATATTTACTGTAGTGTGGATTTTTAGAAGTGGTGTTGTCTCCCATTGCAACCAACCAGATTCCATCTATTATATAGAAAGTGCTAGATAAATGATAAGTAGAATCTGATTGGTTGCTGTGGGCAACTACGCCACTTATAAAAACCTGCACTTTAGTCAAATTGCCCAAATATCTAATTGAAACTGAGAAGACAAGCCAAGAATTGTGCAGTGTTAGAAACTGAAAGGAGTCATCACCTTGGGCAAAATTTACTGAGCTGCGGGTTCTAAACTCCGGCGGTTTGTTGGCGGTTTCTAAATGACAGCCTTATTCTATTCTTTAATAATATTTGTTTGATGGCAGTTTTGCAGCTGTTTTGGCCTTCGTAATCTGCGAATAGCAAAACCGCCGCCAAACCTGCCACCAAACCGCCAGGGTTTAGAACCCGCCTCTTGGTAAATTTTGCCCCTTATCTCACTCCAGATTTTCTGGAATTCTCTTGTCTTTATGATGACTCATGGCACCCACTAAAATCACTGAAAAGCCAACCCCACCCCTCCCCCTATTACCCATCTTTGTTCTTAGAATGCAGCTTTTTTAAAACATTATCAAATCATAGCATAACATTTTTTCTAAAAGTGCTATAATGAATTTGATGTTTTAAAGCTTGATACAGTAAATCTAGAAATTAAATTTTTAGTCTATTGAAAAACTATACTTTGTGGAACTTTTTTGGAACTTTTTTTTTCCATTACAGGTGTATTACCTTTTATTATTAAATTCTTAACAACAAAAAAATACAACTGTTTCACATCTTTTTAATTATTTAAAAAACTCATTAAAGTAAGAAAACATCTTACATTTGTAGCTTTATAATCCTTGGGTGATTGCACGCCAGAGTCCATTCTTGTCACTGCAGGATGTGGGCAGTGGACTGTTGGCACTGACAGGGCATTTCCTTTTCACGCTGGGGACAAAACTATCATGATGTAATAAGTTATGAGTCATTCATTAGCAACAGCAGAGGAGAAGGGGATGCCACCACCCAGCCTGACACCCCTTCCTTTGATACTAGCACTTATGAGCAGGGGCATAACTAGATCTTTGTGTGTCCCATTGCAACATTTTATAGAGGTTACAAAAACTTCTAGAATGATGACACATTAATGCAGTAGTAATAAGAGAACATCACTTATACATTGGTAAATGGAAGAACCAGTGTGCAGGGTAAAAATTCAAGAGGATGGAGCATGTCTCACAGGGACACCAAGAGGAGAGAACAAGGACTCAGCCAGTTCCTGAAGATTGTGTAAGGAGACTAGACAATAGCTGCTGTGCAGGAGAGAATATACATTAGGAGTCCTCCTACTGTAAATTCACAGTGGCATGTACTGTAAATAGAAAAAAGTAGGTGAAAGAATGGGACCAAGTCAGGCAGCCTCACACTCAGTAATGAATTCATGTGGAGAGTATGGAAGCTGGGTAGGTGAGTCAGAGGTCACATTCTTCCGCAGAAGCAATTTTAGGAATAATCTGCAAAATTGAGATTACCATGTTACAGCAGAGACAGTGACCAGCGGGAAAGATAGGCCAGAGCAGAGGACACTGGTGTCAGCTAGACTTTTTGTAGATAACTCCCATCAAAACTAGGGAGAGGAGCCACTGTTTCCAGGGTGAGGAACAGGTCCTGAGACTAGTAGGACATCTTAATGGATAGTCTAAGGCTCAGCAGTGAGATGAAGTGAGGGTGAGGCCCAAGATAGATGGTGAGAATTACTCACAAAAGTCAAACTATGCCCCTATACCAAGCCACTCTCCCTCCCTGCATTTATTGTATTCCCCTGGCATTCTGCACTAATGCTTATATGATCTGGGTGCTGGGGAACTGGGCCCTGGAGATGGACTCACTAATCCTCCAGGCCCCTCAGCAGTGGATCCCCATGCACCTGTTATAAGTATGCTCATGCTGGCCTCAGCAGAACAGCTGTCAGCACACCTTTATCACTGTGAGCCCCGATGCGGTGCACTGGCTGCACTGCCTGTAGCTCCACCCCTGATGTAATGCCTTCTACAGATGGCTTAACTTTATGGCCAATAGCTTTGATTTCCGCCGCTGGATGAATCACCATACCCATAGTGTTCTATGGTGACGAGGGAAATAAGTAAAACCAGAAAAATGTCAGATTTTTCTGGTGTTAACCCTTTAATAAATTGGTTATAAAGCTGCAAAAGCCATTCTTTTTGGCTGATAGTACTTTAATAAATAGATCCCTAAATGTACTGTACATCCATATATGTTTTCTTCTTTCTGTGATACTAAACCCCTAAAATTGTTTTTGATGTTGAAAAGCAACTTTGAGTCCTGATGGAGAAAAGCGTGATATATATATTATTTTTTTATATATATATATATATATATATATATAATTATGATTATTATTATTATTATTATTATTGTTATTATTAGTTATGTACACAAAATAGATTTACGCCACACACACTAAATCAATAAACTAAGTGTATTCTAAAGTTATTAACATGCTAACTACTATCTTTGAGGAGATTCATCAAAATGATCAAGAAGAAAAGAGTGCAAGAAACAGTTATATATCATCCTACAAGCAGTGATTACTCTACCATTATGTAAATTAACTCAGAGAGCTACAATGAGTTTGTTCAGATATTGCATATAGTATATCTATATTTGCTGTTTAGTACAGGTCATAAGTTAGATCACATAATACTCCTACCCACTGTTTAAACAAACAAAATTGACTACTGTACATTTAATCTAAAACATATGCTGCCCCCCATGATCATCTGAAAAGCCTGAACTGACACCTTATGTACAAGAAAACAGAAGTGCGTACAGAATAAAATCAATCAGACAAGGTTGAGCAATTTAAAAGGAGTATCGACCACTTGTGCCCTTTGTGACCTAGCATAGTGCCATCTAATAGTAAATGATGAAAATAAAACATTACATATCCTTTTAGCTGAATTCAAAAGCTTCTGACAGAATTCAACACAGCAGAAAATATAAAAAGGTCACATTATTAAAAAGGGCTACATTTACAAATATGGGATAGTAAAGATTTGTAAAAAAATCTGTCTAAACATGAGTATTGTGAAACTGTACCTACAGTATTGTCTTGTTATAAAATTGTGTCTAGTTGTATTTCCTTACCATCACAAGATCTTTATAAAAGACTGCTAAATTGTGATCTGTTTTAAGATCAGTATTCTACTTTTCATATTTGTACCGAATGTAAAAAAATACAAGTTTTTCTATAGTTCAGAAATAACTTTTTTTTACTGAATGGAATTATTACATTTTGTTTTTGCAGCAAATTATTTTATGACTTCTGTTTTGTTAGATTTTTCTCCAGCAAACACTTTTGTTCAGTAGTAGCAAGTTATGCCTTTCGCTTGTTGTAATGTAACTTATTTGTACTTCCTATACTAATTAGTTTACTTAATTATATGCTAAAAGTACAGTGCAGCTAGATATCATAAACATATGATCAACTTGTCTTTAAAAATAATGCGTCTCTTTGAATATCATAACACAATACACCACAGTAGTTTACTTGTGATTGTGAAGCTGTGTAACAAGATAACTTTATGTGCCCTTCACAAAAGTCAGATATAAGAAGAACTTGTGTATTTCATGACTTTTTCTGCAGTTGTAGATCCCAGATGGGCAATCATCAAATAAATGTTCCATGTTGAAAATTCCTACATTCTTTGACAAATAGCTTTTAGTCATTAAATATTAAACAACATTTTTAACCTCAGTAAGTGAATTTGTGAATGTTAGTGTAATATTCATACATAATGGCTAATTTTTCTTATTATTCTTATTACTCGTTTTTATCTTTAATCAAATTATAGCATTTAAGATTGCTATTTAAGTGTGCTTTATAAGTCTCTAAAAGAATACATTTAAATTCTAACATACAGCTACACATTTACATTTTTCTCATGTTTTGAAAATAGTACAATGTTAGTTATCCTAAACTAAGTTAATTAGCAAATGTCAGTCAGCCTCTTTTGTAGTGACATTTTCATACACTTATTATTAATAAATACAATAATGTCACATTTGATTTCTTTTTGCAAACAGAATTATTTTTATATGTAATGATGTAACCTAAAATACACTCAGCAAAATCCTTAATAAAGTGTCTGCTTGAGTAATTGTTCACACATATATACCAGGAAAGTCAGTGTAAACACATGAAAAATAAGCACATGCTTTAATAATACACAATTAATTAATTTTATTATAATTTTGTATTATTTTATTTGTTATTATTTTTACTTTTAGGTCATGTTTTTTTAAATTTTAAAGGGACACAAAAAGTTTATGTGGAAACACTATCTATTGTGGTCTTTTTAATGCTGTCAGATTATTATATTTTAATCACAAAATATTTAAAAATGTATTAAATATACAGAAAATAAATAAATACAATATAATGTAATGCATACAATACAAAAATAAAACATGGAATTGTATCCCTGAGGAAGCTGCCAATACTGCTACAGGTGGAGAAATGCATATATTCCCTATTCTTGGAAGTACCGATTACTGACATCATCCCCTTTGGCTGTGTACAAGCATGAGCCGCATATCTGGAGTGGCGGTGGTGAGATATAGACACCTAACCTCACTGCCACTGCATATCATCCTTACTCAAACTGTGCTGCTCTGCTTGTGAGACAGCCTGAAAAAGTAGGCAGACTGTTTAATATATTGGAAGTCCGGAGCAGCGGCAGTGAGATTTAAACATCTATCCACCTTGCCACTGCATATCAGCCTTGTTCAAAAGGTGCAGCACTGTGTGATAATGGCTTGAAAGAGCAGGCAGAATGTTTAATATATCGCCTGTGTCATGACATAAATATTTCTGTATAAATTATTTTATGAAGATAAGCACTTTGGCATCTGACATACAAAGACTTTTTATGAGCTACAGAAATAAGTGCCTGTTTTTCCCTATATGTTTATGATTCTAATTAAGTGGAGACTGTCCTTTTTTCTGCAACATTCATTATAGCAACTCGTACGTATTTGTAATGTGCCATATGTGAAATAGACAACTATTTTGCAAATATGTTTACATTTTAAAAAGAAGAAACTCTGATCACACATTGGATACAAAACTGTTCGCGCTGGTGGATATAGATTAATGATTGTGTTGCTATTCCTTTGGATACAATTATTTAGAATCACAGTGGAAACACAGAGTATTTTCTATGGATTCTGACAGACATATGTCTTAAATTTCGATCCAGAGGTTTTTAGTGGGGATATGGTTTAATGTTTTATTTTATTGTATTGTATACATTACATTATATTGTATTTATTTATTTTCTGTCTATTTAGTAAAATTTTAAATATTTTGTGATTAAATATAATAGTCTGACAGTGCCTCAAAATACTTTTTTTCCCTTTGCTTTGGTTTTTTTGGGTTGGTATATTTCCCACAATTGTATTCCAGGTGGCAGTCAGAATATATCCCTATATTTCCATTTCAGGGATGCAGGGCCAGATTTTTCTGTTTTCTGGATTATTTTAATGCACCTTTTAGGCATTTGCAGTATTAACAAATGAAAAATACTGTGCAAAAAAAAGTGGATAGTTTAAACACTTTAATAATGATTGATTTAAACTAGGGGTGAGCGGGTTCGGTTTTACTCGGTTTTACTCGGTTCTTATCGCCACTTTACCGCAATTTCGGCTCGATTTCATTCGCTAACCAAAACACGTGTTCGGCGATAGCCAATAAAAAGATCCGAGTAAAACCGAGTAAAACCGAACCCGCTCACCCCTAATTTAAACCAATAGCACAGAATAATTTTTTGTGTGATGCATGTACAGCATAGTGAAATTTTAAATCAAGGATACTACACTCTCACTGGAGCATAGAGTAGGCAGAGCAGGTTTAGAATATACTACAGCTGCAAAATGCAACACAGGGTGCCATAGACAGTCATTCTGAGTGAAATTATAATATGGGAGAATGGGATGCACGGTTTCTAACTCTAGGGCATCACCACAACCTGTTGTTTGTTTTACTGGTTTTTTTGGGGAGCTGGTTTTTAGAAAGCCAGACAATAATTGTGGTTCTTCCTGGCAACTGCCCCAGCCACCATAAACAGGTCCTGAGTTATAGTCACACACAATGCTGATTTTCACAGAGTTGAGTGATTTCTTGCTACTGGGCGTACGTGAAAATCCCTAAAAACTTCTATGAGGATAAGGGTCTCTTCTGGTTGCCGTCCCTTACCCAATACCCAGTCGGCGGTGAATTACTCACACCCAGACAGATATCCTAGTAAAAATTACATGAAGGTTTATTTAAAACAAATAGGCACAAGAGTCTAAAATGAATATACAGACATAGACCAGCACAGTCACATATAGCAATAGGCACACTTTACCCTTCCTACAGATCTGCCCAGCTACATTTTTGTCCATATTGTAGCAAATTGTGCTATGCATGGCGCAAGATGGACTCCTGTGATTGGAGATGCACATTCGCGTCTCCATAGGATATAATGGGAGATGCATTGCCACAATCGGGTACGCGCTTTTGCGTCTCCATAGGATTGAGTGGACACGGACTCCCACGACCAAAGATGCACCATAACATAGCGCGATTTGTGGGCACGTATGAGCCGCAATCAACCAAAGTGAATGTGGGTGCATCAGTATGTAACACTGCAAATAATCAGAACGGCTTTGGCTCATCCAAAGGTGGCTGCTAGGCTTGGAGAGGCATTGCTAATCTCCTGTTACTGCCAATGAGAAAGCGGTCCCGCTAACTGTCAACCCACTTTTGGCAGGCACACAGCATCACAGGACCCTCCACAGATTCTCCAAGGAAGAAGACGCTGGTTCCTCATAGTCCTTGTGCAGTGATCCTTATGTTCTTCGACTGGTAGAAGTCATCTTTCAAACACCAGGTTTAGCTCTCTGCTCTCCAATTAATACCACTTTCAGATGGAAGTTGGGGCTTGGACCTGTGTTTTTCCTGGATTTCTCAACCTGGGTTGGACTCAGGTTTTAACACCTACCCCCCTTTCACACAGCACCTTGGACCTGGGTAATTCCTGGGTCAACCCCTTTCACACTAAATGTGGATTAGTCCTGGAATATACTGTGTGTCATAAGAACTGGATTATTTTTTGGGCACAAAGATGAGGTAATTTAAGTATGCAGTGGCTGCTCAATGCATTCCATTAACCATGGCAGATGAGTTACTATTAAGTAGCCTGGAGCTTCTGAGTTTTTGCTGTTTTTAGCTTTTTCAGACAGTAAATGAGAGTCAGATGCAGCTGCTGCTTGCAAAGTGCTACCTGACACAGTGTGATTTGAGGAGGAGAAGGGCGCAATATCTGGTGGAGACGGATAATACTCAATGCCAGCATTTGCACAGGAGGCAAGCCCTGATCTTAGGCAGCATTTCATCAACCCACTAATTTACTATCACAACTAATCGATCATTGTGGACCAAAGACTGCAGGCATGCAAAAACTTTCTGGGTGACTGTGAAAGCTTTTCAGCTGGAGCAGTGGATGGCATACTTTCGAATGTTGTAACCTACATTCAGCTACCTGCTTGAGCTTCTCACCTCAGCACTCACCAAGAGAAGTACCAACTACTGCAGAACCATCCAGCCATGCAGGAGACTGGCGATTCTATTGTGGTTGTATGCAACCCTGGGTGAATACCGCACAATCTCCTATTTGTTTGGTGCTGGCATATCAGCGTTGTGTGTTCTAGTGCGGGAAGTGATGCAGACATTGCTAGAAACCCTTTATCATTACTTTATATCCTTACTTCAAGGTGCCCGGCTGGATGAGATCATAAAAGGTTTCCAGCAATGTAGATATCCCCAGTGTGGTGGAGCTATAGATGGGACCCACGTACCCATTATTGCACCAACAGACAACCCAGTGGACTACAATAACCACGAAAGCTGGCAACCCATCATCCTGCAGGCAGTAGTGAACCATAAGTATTGGTAAGTCTAATGTTATATTAGACTGTGAGTTATATGCTGTGCCCATGATGTGTATTGTTAAACACAGCTTTTCCACCGTTCAGTTTCACAGGTGTCTTTACAGCTGGCCTGCTCATTCACATGATTCCTGGGTGCTTGCCAATTCCGACCTGTTCCAGATTGCAAAGGAGAAGCAAGATGGCTGATTGCTCTATAGGGCTCTATTTACTACGATCAGCATTAAAATGCAAATTGTGGTGTGATATCACAATATCACAGGCAATATCACAGGGATAATCGCTTGTAGGGACAGAGCTTGCAATAAAGCACTGTCCCTGCGAATCCCCTCTGCAGCATTATCATCGAATGTTTCAGAAAAAATACAGTGACACGGTCCCGTGCATGCACTGGCCGGCCAACACTAACATCCCCAACCCTGCAACCGCCCCTCCCCCCCATGACCCCCCTCATGGACACTCCCCCCCTTTCATCCTCCTTACTTTTACTTACCTCCGGTCAGGTCATCCCTGCTCCAGTGATATTCTCCCTCTGGGGCTACAGTCAGCTGGTCTACCATCCTGCACTGTGACCAGGTTAGTTGTTTAATGCAACAGCTGACCAGGGTCACAGTGCAGGAGCTGGGAGACCAGCTAACTGGAGAGAGAACATCCTGGAGCACCGATAACTGGCCCTGGACTCAGGTAAGTTTTTTCTTTTTACTATTTTTTTTTAGCAGTGATCAGCTTGTGGTCTGTTTAGACACACAGCTGATCACTGGGGCCGGTTCCGAGCTCTGGTCTGCTAGTTAGACCAGAACAGGTGTCTGGTAACTGGGGGAGACCCTGGATAATGCCACCTCCAGATGGTGTTATTATCACAGGACTTCCCCTGGTATTTTTTCACATTTTATTTTTAGTAAATCCCATTACAATTATGGTAAATGTGATCTGTTTACTAAAAATATGTGATAATTAGGGCTTGGAGTGGAATTTTACAAATTCTACTCCAATTGCCCTTTAGTAAATTTAGGTGACACTAAAATAATGTGAAAAGGGTGTTAAAACACCCTGTTTCACTTTATTTTAATAAAAATAATATTAATAAATAGAGCCCCTAGAGAGATAAATATATATGCCTACTTTTGTTATGTTTTTCACTGCCACATAATAATTTAAAAATATAATCTTTTCACAATTTTTGAGCAGGACCAACCTGTCATGTTGTGTATCATTTTAAAAATAGTATTACTTGTAGTAGCAGATATTTGTTTGATCTAGTGGCCTATGTCTCCGCTATGTAGTAAAGTGCAATGTGCAGGCCAAATTTGCACTTTGATTTAAGTGAAAACTCCTGCATTAAGCTATTATTAAATTGCTGCAATACCAAACATAAGGCTGAAACACAATTTTTAAAATAATTTGGCCAAAAGAAACTGAATACATAGGCGCCGCCTACTGTGTATATTGTATTTGACCATGTGATATTGCACAATGCAGATAATATGTCACACTACCATTTCAATATGATTACCACCAATACTATATATTATCTTTTTTACGTTTGCAGGAATCAAAGACTGTTGCAGGGGTGGAGATCCTTGTACATCTTATTGGAGATGCAGTGTACCCTTTGAGGTGATGGCTCATGATGGGATTTACAAAGCATCTGCCACTCTCTACAGACAAGTTTGTGTTTACCCATACACTCAGCTCTGCCAGGATGGGGGTGGAAAAGGCCTTTGGTAGACCCATTTTTTTATTAAAGTGAAATTACATTGCCATCACCCTGGTGCCTGATGTGGTTGCTGCTTGCTGCATTCTACACAACTTTTGTGAACTACAAAAAGAACACTTTCTACCTATGTGGAATGTTGTTGACTCTGGCCTGTCAGATACTCCCCTAAAAACAGCAAACTATGATGGAGAGGATACTAGTAGCAGTGCTGATGTCATATATAACACCTTCACTGCTAACATATGTAGTATGACACAGTAGAGGACATAAGAGATATGTTGTCAACAAGTTTTGTTTTATTGTTTAGCACAATTTTTTGTTTATCGTATGCAAATATAACCTTACATGTATCACTGCCAATATAACATCCTTTTGAAGTTTACAAGTGCTTGTTGCATTATTGAACAGAAATAGACCTAAGCCCTTCAGCCATAAAATTACCACACATATACATTACACCTAAAAAAACATATGTATAAAGATTAAATTAGCATATCTATCAGTGGCAGATCCAGAGCTGGGTCTGCAAGGCAGTCCAAAAATTCAAATAGGGGAGCCATACCAACTCTTTAAACTGCACACCTACCTCTTGACCCAGCTCTGATAGTAACATATATAGAAATGCTTTTAGTTAGGGCAAATAAGGGACCAAAACACTGCACAGGTCTGTTAGTGCTGGATAATCAAAACTTTTAAATTTATATATGTACAAGTGTCTGTAGAAATAGTGTATACATGTAATTGCCATTATGTACTCCGGCCAACTTCTGCTAAGGGGCAGATGTGCCCAAAACCATAATGTCCAGGCCTGTTACTGCAGGATAAATAGAAAGGTATACATTTTAATAGACAAAATATTGACCAAGTGTCTTTTGACATATTCAACATTTTTTAAAAATAAGTGTACACCTATTTGGCATTAGGTCCAGCCCCATATATAGACAGGCTTCTAGTAATGGGCAAAATGTGCTCACATGCTTTATAGGCCTGCTATTGCAGGAGAAATATTAAACATTTAAATAAACAAAATATGCTTCAACTGTCTGGTGACATACAGATGTGAATACATACATTTATCCTCCATGCGCTACAAGTTGCACTACACATAACGCTGGAGCTCCTTGTGACTCGGTAGCAGCTAGCGTCTTTTCATGTGACTTTTTATCTTCAATTTAATTTTATTTAAATAGTGATGCAAACAGTAGCACAAGCTGATTAAAATGATATGCAGCATGCCTATGTTCTGTCTGTGACTGCGAGTGTATCTGCATATGAAATGCTATGTTACTGTTACAGCCGCCGACACTGTAACCTAGCATTCAAATACACCCACAGTCGCTCACAGAACATAGGCATGCTGCATATCATTTTAATCAGTAAAAGCTGCTTGTGCTAACTATTTGCATTGCTGTGCAAATAAGACACATTTAAATGTAAAAAGTCACACGAAAAGATGCTCTGCGCTACCAAGTCAAGCCACAGCATATGCTTCCAGTAATGGGCAGACGTGTCCAAATGCTGTAGACCTGTTTGAAACACAGGATAAATAACTTTGGTATAAAGTAACAACAAATTATAGTCTACAACTGTCTGTAGACAATGCTGTCCTAATTTTGTATAGTGCTATGTGGACTTTTATACATACTGGCATCTGGAAATTATGGACAGTGGCACGTGAAATAGTATTCACTGTGGGATTTGTACTATTTTGCACAGTGCCATGTGGACTGGTATGAGGTGGATTTGAGGGGTTTGCTTCCTGAAATGTTGTCTTTTCTGTTATAATGTTGGTAATTTTGGAAATGATCCTCAGGGTAGTAATGAGGATACATTGGTTGAGGGTGGGGATTGTGTAATCTATACACTAGCTCATTAAGGAAGGCCATCTGTGATTTTCTGTCTTCCCTAGATATGCATTTGTGCATACCCACTAGCTGTGTGGGAAAGGAATTATGTAATTCACTTTCATTGTCAAAGAAGCGCTGGAGGCAGGTATTCTCTTGTGCATGCATTTCTGCATCAGATTCACACAGCTGATTTGCCAGAATTCTTATCATTACGCAGGTTGCTTGCTCCTTCCTTTAATATTTTTTGAAAATTCTAAACTAGAAATGGATAGAAAACACTTAATTTTATAAATCAAATAACAGTGATGCCAGCTCATATGTGCTTGAGCCCATCTCCCTCCTGCACACTAGCTTCACTCTGCAACACACTTGGTTTAACTTTGGATTTAAAAAGATTGAGGCCGGGTACACACTACACCGACAATAAATGAGATTAACAGGTGTGTATCCAGCCAAAATTGTTGTTAGCACTCGTGACTAGTCGTAAATGGTGTAGCAGCTAATGAGGGCCAGTGAAATTAAACAATCACATGACAGTTATGAACTGATTGTTTAGCGCAACATTTAAAATTAGTAATGATGCTTTGGCTATGGATCTAGAATTTCTTTTGAGTCTATTTGTTCTGGTTCTCATTTTGCAAAACCACCCTCACGTGTATTGGTTTTGGATCTGTATTTTTTGAAAAAGTTATAAAAACTGCTAAAATCACATAATTTGGACCTGTTTGTGTTCCTACAGTATTATTAACCTCAATAACATTAATTTGCCATAATTTCCAATAAATTTTGACCACCTCACAGCTCATAATAGTGCTTTTGTCCAGTTTAGGTCAAACGGTTGCACCGAGCTAGCTGGCTGACTAAGCTATGCGACAGCAGTGGGCAGCACAAACATGTGGCAGTTCAACTTCCAAAATGGCACATCTAGGAAAAAGAGTGGCACTGTAGTGGCAGACAGGAGGGCAGTTTAATAAACTATACAAACCCATATTAGAAACCAAGAATGTGTTCATTAATCAAGAACTAGATCAGAGGCCCACGGTAGGTGTTCTGGAAGGCAGGGAAAGGAAGAATTAATTCATTTGTAATTTTAATTTAATGATTGGATTTTGAAGCAAATTATGAGGGAGGAGGAGATAGCATTTTAATTACCATAAAAAAGCAGATCAGAGAAGTGGAAAGGATTGTTAAAAAGAAAGGCATTGAAAACCTCAATGAATGTTGATTGATTGATTGATTATTACAACTGATTGAACATGTCCCATGTTTTGCCCAAAAAATCAACTTGATGGTTCTTAATTTTAGAAAAAAATTAAAGAAGCATTCAGGAGATGCTGTCTGTGGCCTTACAAACTTTTGGACAATTTTTGCATTCAGCAACCACATGTCAAAGATTTTAGAAGCTGTGGCAGTTCAACTTCCAACTTGACACATACTAGAAGCAAAGTGGCACTGCAGTTGAATACAGTATGGCAGTTTCATAAACTATAGGACTCCATATTAGAAACCAAGAAAGTTTTTATTAATCAAGAACTAGATCAGAGGCCTGAGGGAGGTATGTAGTGGGAGACAGAGAAAGGACAGATTGAATCATTTGTAAAATTTAATTTAATGTTTGGATTCTCAAGCAAATTTATGAGGGAAGAAATATATATGCACAAAATTTGTACAAAGCGCTAGTCACAATACAAATAGACAATTTATTACATAAAAATCTATGGACAATACTAATAAAAAAATTAAGAACACAAAAATAAAATAAAACATGACAATGGTAGTACAATATAAATAGACACAATGTGTAAGATACTAGGAATAATGTCTAAACAAGTCTAGATGACTGTTATCACTGACCCAATGTGGGAAAAAATACACAATGAACCAGAATCCTTCTCGCTGAATGTTCCAATAAGTCAAATGAGACTAATTGCTGTTCCTCCATTATGCAATATACATGAGCAAATAAACTTGATGGTTCAAGCTTGTTATTTGCAGTGCTGTAACTTGCTTTCACAAGAAAATGATGTAGCTAGCTTTGTATTGTTAACAGTAACAAATATTATGTATCAAGCTTGTAGTTTTTCAGCACTGTAACTTGTTTTCAAAAGGAGATATTGTAACCAATTTTAAATTGTTATACAGTCCTATTAGCAGTGATAGGTATTGTGGATCACTCGGCACAGGTGAAAAAGACAGAAGATCTTTCCAGAGTAGTATGCACGCACAAAAATAAACTTTTTATGTTTTATTTTGTATATATATATCGCTGTACAATAGTTTCCTCCAGCTACTGGTATTTAGATACTGTTTGTCAACATTACCAGTCCATCTGGCATCTGCCATGCATGCACATGTGCTAGTGTGCTGTACATTCAAATCCGGGACAAGCCAGGAATACCGCTATTCAAACAGGAGAATCCTGTAGTGGTGCATGGACTCCTGTATCACCTGAGCTTCTCCACACATGGGTAATCTATTCAACGCATTTCTCCCCCTCTTAGACCCATTTGGCGGCTTTCTCAAGAAGAGGGAAGAGTGGGATCCATCAGAATCTTTCCCACCAGGCTTGATTCCAAATCGAGTCAAAATGTCATCATTCTGGCATTGGATTTCACAGGTTTCGGATTCCATATATGTCCCCCCCTCAGTGATTCAGGCACCATAACACACAGGACTGCTGAAAAGGAGAGCACACACTAGACTGCTAGGACAGAAATTCATTAAAATCATAACAGAATGTACATGTCCCATATTAATAAACTATACAACACCATATTAGAAACCAAAAATGATTTTATTATTCAAGAACTTGATCAGAGGCTGGGGGAGATGGAGTTTGTATGTAGTGGAAGGCAGGGAAGGAAGAATTGATTCATTTGTAATTTTAAGTATTTTTTTTATTCCAAAGCAAATGTATGAGGGAGGGGAGCAGTTTACAGAAAAAAAATTACCATTCACATCAGTCCCTGCTCCAGTGAAGCTTACAACAATCTATATTCTGTATCACATACCCACACGCATATACACTAGGATTAATTTTTGTAGGGAGCCAATTATTAAACTACCAATATATTTTTTGGATTGTGGGAGGAAAATGGAGTACCCATGAGAAACACACGATTAGTGTTAATAACCATAATAAAGGAAGTCAATGAAGTGGAAAGCATTGTTAAAAAAGCAAGCAATCAAAATCCCAATAAAGTTAAGTCCTCAGGCATTATGGCCTAGTCAAATTGAGTAATTCATTTTATGATTTGAAGATACTAGTCTACATCTGCTGAGAAGCTGCAGGAAATGAAGCCTATATGCCTTGATGAGAAGCTGGTGATGGATGGCATTGCAAGATACAAAAGAACATGAACACCTTAGTACAGTAATATACAGTGTATTGCCTTTCAAACACACATAATCTTGTATATTAAAATGTACATGCACAGTTTAACAAACCAATCACTTCAGCAACAGGGACTGCCCCACTTTTTTGGCTGAAATGATTGGTTTGTTTGGGCCCCCACAAAACAAGTTACCAATGGGCAGCTAACAATTTTGTTGCTAATGATGGGCTTAAAGCAGTTAAGCTAACAGTGTAATCAATGATCTCTTCAGTGGCAAGATGTTGTCATTATTATCATCCTCAACCTCAAGTGTTTATGTCATCCTCACAAAATATTAATACATCCCTGCTGGAATCCTCCATTAAAAAAATCTCTTTGACTTTGATCTAATTGTTGGTAAAGGTCTTCCTCATGGAATTCTAGATCATTTTGATGAAAATCATCTTTTCCACATATTGTGGAAGTAGCCTCCTATGCTGATTGCGGACAAGGTGCCTGGCTGTGCTAAAAACTCTGAGCACACACTTGAGGGTGGGTAGCTTAAGTAATGCAAAGCTAAATTGTACAAGGGCCTCCACATTACCTTTTTTCATGCCAATAGTAAAAAAGGACTGTCTGACATGTTTATTTGTATACTGTCATTAAAATAATCCTCCACCATTATATGGATGGCAACCATAGCAGATTGCACTATGGTAGAGGTGTCACTAATTTTGGGCAACTCTTTTAGACCTGACCAGATGTAAAAATGTTTTGTTGACTTATCCACATCACCAGTGGGTCTCTTGGGAAAACTCAATTTTTTTCCTGGCAGCTGCAGTTGCTGGAGAAACTGAAGGAGGAGACGTTGTCGTGTCATGTGCCACTTGCTCACCAGGACCTCTTTGCACCTCTTAAGATCTGTGTTAGTTTTAAAGACATGACATATGACTTTAACCTAGGATCAAGCATGGTCACCAAATGTAGTGATCCAATTTCAAGATGTTGACAACCCTTGGATCATACCGACACAAATAAAGTACTTGATCTACCAGTCTGACATACTTAGTGGAATCACTTTATTTCATCTGCTCCTTTAGTTTCCCAAGCTGCTTTTCCAAAAATCTAATTAGGGCAATCTTCCATTTGCACTACATGGAAAGTATTCTCCACTGCTCTGGACTAAGGTACACTCCCCTTCCTCTCACTATGTCATGGCTTGTTGCTTAAGTTTGGATGGCTTGTTGCTGTTCCTCCATTCAAATCAGCATATACAGATGTGTTCTCTTGCACCTTTGCTGCTTGAATGCCAGACATGCGCACGTATCATGCCATGCTTGTTATGCCATGTTGCGGCTGCATTCACTCCATGCAATACTATGAGTCATGGGTGTAAATGCAGCATGCATACTCGATCACACAAGCAGCAAGGATGCAAGTGGACATATCTGTAAAGGGTGGATTTCCACCTTGTTACTACCTCTTGCTTCAGTTGGTGGCATGGCAATCTAAAATTGCAGCAGCTGTAATCTTCTACATACAATAACTGATTGATGAAAATGTCCCTACATTTTGCTGGCCACAGACTGCATCACATGCATGACCCAGTCTTTTTAAAAAAGAATCTGCACCAACAAATTCCCTGAGGAATTTTGGTTCAAACGAAATGCATTGGAGGTTCCTGCTCACGGTTTTCCAAAATTTGCACCCATTTAAGAAATACCACGGCTGTCTGGAGTTCCCAGAATTCGGTACCATTTTGCTTGGACCATCCAGATCCCGGGTTGGGTGTTTCATATTTGATTACATGCATTGTGTCAAGTGGTTTTCATGTATGTGTTTTTAATCCTTACTTTTTTGATAGAGTCGATACATACTACCCTATGAGTTTTTTTCTGATCTTGTTTTTGGTGCTGGGCTGCATTCCGATATTGGAGGCGTTAAATAAGTATAGGGTCTTGACTCATCATACCATCGATCAAAGTGGAATTGAGATAAGCTTAAATATTGTTATTTAATGTATGCACAATACATACCATAATAGCCAAACAGGTTTTGAAAATACTACACTATCAGTGCCTTCTTGTCTTGTTGTTTGTAGCCTTCTTAGATCCCTTGGCTGCCAAGGGTCACACAAGAGGTGCAGCGATATATTTATTTGAGTGTGATTTCTTCTATAAGTGTGTGATCAGTAGTGCATTGAGGGTTTGTTACATTGACATATATATATATATATATATATTTATATATATATATATATATATATATATATATATATATATATGCAATGGAAGATTACAGCACCAATATAATACAGAGCCTTGTAAACAGTACTTGTGGATCACCTCCATATACGTTTCCTTACTATTTCTATACAATAACAATATGAATGTATAAAGCACCCCACAATAATATGAGTGTCAGCTCAACCAGTAACAAATGTATCAATGGTGGTCTGTTACATAAGAACAAATGAGAATATTGGAACTGGGACTGAGCGCCTCACATGCTAATATGAACTTTTAAATGTATATTTCCAATATCAACCTTATATTGTAAAGTGCTGAGTGAAATACATAAATTGCTAAGTGAATACATATAATTCATAAAAGAAAAAACCCAAACCGGGTAGCTTAATACCCTCAATGTTTAAAAAAATTATTAAAGTGCAATTTGCAATATGTAAACACTTTTAATATACAATAAATTTGCATGTATGATATTATTGCAATATATACCAGAATTATAAATATGTGCAAAAACTATAATCATAAATAGTATATAAAATATGGGAAACAATTTCTATTCAACACAAGCAAACTATCCCCATACAAGTAGGATAGTATACATAGAATTCATAAATAAATATACAGATAGAATAATATATTATTTAAAAAAAAATTAAATGAGGATAAAATTTGCGAATTGGATCATAAAAATTGGTAAGTTCATGAAAGGGTAGAGAGCAGGAGCAATATGTATTTTTGCACATATTTATAATTCTGGTATATATTGCAATAATATTATACATGCAAATTGTATATAAAGAGTGTTTACATATTGCACTTTAATAATTTTTTGAAACATCCAGAGTATTAAGCCACCAGGTTTGGGTTTTTTCTTTTATGATTTATATGTATACACTCAGCACCTTATGTATTTCACTCAGCACTTTATAATATAAGGTTGATATTGGAAATATACATTTATAAGTTCATATTAGCACGTGAGGCGCTCAGCCCAGTTCCAATATTCTTTATAATATATATATATATATATATATATATATATAAACTATGCCATAATGTGGAAAGATAATAGCAAGAAAGGTAACAGACTACATTTCCTTATTATGTGAGCATTTGTGATGATCTTTCATCCTTTAAGAGAGGTTTAGCATCAAAGTTAGCTAAACTGGCATCCACACAATCTACTAGTAATATTAAATGTATTGACTGATAATCAGATTAGGATTGGACCTTTAGCTGATTATCTGGTGCCATTTTATTAAATTAATTATGACACAATAGCAAGTATAATTTGAGTAATTTAAAAAAATAGCTGTCTAAGAGTTGCAAATTCATGCTTTGTGGTCACTACTGAAACATTCACATTGAAATCAACTGTAATGATAACAGATTATACCAATTATTCCTTTTTTTTCTACATGTCAATTTCATGGTCTTTTAACTCAAGATTCATTCATGAAAAACAATTTCTTAACGTAAAACAAATGTAATTGAGTTTTAAAGACATCATGAAACTACAGCATTTGCACATACAGATAATCCACTCATTTCCTGAAGTATTTACCCTGTTGATGAAAACAGAAACACAGTACTGTAGCTATATCCTTACATGCATTAACTATTCATTTTCTCATTTCAATTTATTACTAATTTGACTTTTACTTTTTTTGTGAGTCTTGCAACACAAAAAATGTCATTGCAAATGTGCTTTTTCTTTTAGAAATATAGAAAGAACCTGAACTTATGAGCCCGTTGACTCTAAATCACTTGTACTGAGATGCTGTGGACCCTATTAGTGATTATAATTCATAAAAGTTGAGATAGCCTTAGGTGAAGCCAGAGGCTGAAGACATCTAATTTAGCCAAATATGTTCTGGTGGTACTACTGCACAATTAGTATTAGTAGATAAAATTCAAGATGTCTTTATACATTTAAAGTAATGCTTTAATAAATGCAACACAGTGTTACCCACATTAGATACTTAGTTATATATTTTCTAGGCATTGTTAAGTCTACCAAAACATTGCCTGCGTAGTGTTTGATCAATATATGATACAGGTAAAAATGAATTGCCTGTTTTTATTTTGTAACATTAAGTAGCAGTACTATGTTTCACTTGTACTAACTGCTTTAAAGGAAACAGGTTATTCTTTGAATCCCATCTCTATGTAGCTTTGGGGTTAGCCTCAGGCCAAAACCTGGTATGGACAACTAAAATTAGATACAGAATGTCTTTTAAAAAGTGAAAATAATGAATGGCAAATTATAATGGCAATCTTATGTTAGGATAGGGAAAAAGGTAGTAAGGGCAGTTTTGAATTATTGTATCTTTCTTTGTATTCTAAAATACAAATTGTACAATTACACTAATTACACAGTTGTTACGAGAAATTGTGTGCAACTTAATACTTCACTAAGTTGACAGATTCAATTTTGTTTTTTACTATCAAGTAGTAAGAATGACCATCACATTTTACCACTGATTGACACTCATTATACACCAGGATATCATTTATTAAATAGTAATGGTCAATCTATGTCTGGAGATGCACAAGATTAACTCCTCCAGTGCAGTTCAATCAATTGTGGACCTAAGGAACAAGTACTGCAATGGTGTCAGTTATCAAATTGTGATGCACTATCCACTTGCTAAATATCTGCAAGGAAATTGGGTAGGCTTTTTATCCAGTACTCCAATGCACCAGTAAAAGTTAATTGTCAGCCTCTATTAAGCTATTTGGTATTGTTAAAAAAATTGTCACCCAGGTTCCCTAAGTTTATCACTCTCAGTGCAACAGGGTGACTCTATTGATCTCAGACCTCCTTTATTCCAACTCCATCACTGCTCCAAGTGTGTGCTGTATTCCTATATTGCTTACCCTCTAACATGACCCATTACAGGAGGGACAAAATGCTTTGTTCCTGGACTTTCCTATCAATTTATAATTGCTGTCACCTGTGTTGAAGTAGTTAATTGATAAGGAAGGTGTTTCAACCAGGTGATAGCAAATATAAAGTAAGAGGGAAGTCCAGGAAGAAAGCATTTTGTCTATCCTGGAATGGGTCTTGTTGGTAAGTATGATTTTGCCAGGTAGGTGAAAAAGTTGGTATAAAATTTTCCTGTTTCCAATGACACCATGGAAATTTGGATTCAATTCTCTAGGGTAAATCTGGTGACTATTGCATAGTGTTGCACTTAACCACACCAGTGGCATCTATTTTCTTCCTGAGTTAAAAATGATCTATAGAAAACTAAATTGGAGCTTTACACTTTAGCATAATGCTGTTAACTACTCAGCTGGGGAGGTGATCAGGCATTTCACCTCAGTATTATATTATAACCCTGATGGGACTACTAGATATCAGGGAGACAAGTATCTCTGAAGGTTACACTTTGACTATGGCCAGAGGCTGTCATTGATTCACCTGATAATATCACACTTGCATCAGGACTGTGATCATGCAGATCACCAAGTCCTAATGCAGTGAGGGCAGAGCCAAATACAATACTCACATTCAATATTTTATCTCTCTGTCCTTTATACAAGAATTTCCCAAACTCCGCCATTACAGTCTAGGTTTCAAGGATATCCATGCTTCATTCAAGATGATTAAATCAAATTAACTGAGGTAATAATTTATACTGCTTTTCCACCAAAATCCCAGGTCTGACGCAGGATTTTGGACCCAGTTCTGAGCCGTTTTAGACCAGGGTCAGACACCATTTCCACTGCACCTTTGACCAAGGATTTTCCCGGGTCGGCCACGTACACACTTAACCCAGGTAAGCCTGCAAAACCTGTGGATGTCATAAAAATGACATTTTTCAGGCTCACAAAGATTAGTTTCTACAATACAAGCTCTACAAGTTGTCTCCAAGCTCTCCAGAAGCCAGCCTCCCAGCTCTCACCACACAGCGTGGCTGTCACGATTAGGGCTGAGAGGCTGCCGGGATCGCAGGTCTTACCTCACCGAGTGCTCTGGAATGGGTCCTCTGGCAGTGGAGCTGGGTCCTAGAGAGTGGCACTGGGCACAGTGAGCCTTCACAGACTGAGGGCGTCCATCTGGAGGCAGGTGAGAGTGGGTGAAACTGACAGCATTTCTGTGCTGTAGACTACTGGGCATGGCCATTTTGGATTCTGGTCAGGTGTCTGGTTGGAGCCAAACAGGTCACAGCATGACCTACGAATACTAGCAGCGAATCCTGCATTACCTGAGGGTACTAAAGGGCTGTCAAGAGGTCCTTTAGTTGCCAGTGCAATGTCTATCACAGTGTATGCTGTGAGCTAGTTCTCTGTGCTCCCTTGCTCCTTATGTGCCACATTTCCAGTGTCTCTCAGCGCAACCACCTTGCAGCCTTGTACCAGTCCAGCTCCTGTGTGCTAGTTCGCCTCCTATACCCGCTACCTGCTGTACACCCAGCCAACCCCGGTCGCTGAGTTCTGTCCAGCTACACCTCACCCTAAGGGCATCCAGATCACCTCATTCCATTCATGAGTCATACCCAGTTAAGGCCGGCTGCCTTCCAGTTCCAACAAGTGAGCCTTCATTCTGCATCCGACTCCAATCCGGGTCCAAGCCCACGCCAAGCCATGACAGTTTGCAGGGGCCAAATGGATGGGCTAGTGGACAGGATTTGAGGGCTGACCTGCTCCAAGTTATCGCCAGCCTCTTAGAGGGACTAGAAGCTTCACAACAGCAAATCGCTCAATTCCTATAGGAAATATCTGTTCGTCAGGACACCTTGCAGGCCTCCCTGGTTACAGTTAATATGCCTGTCACCACGAACCAGCCAGTGGCTCCCACCATTCCTGCTCCATCCGCACCATCCCATCTGCACCTCCCGATGCCTAATAAATTTGATGGGAATCCTAAGTTGTGCCGAAGGTTTCTAAACCAATGCGATGTTCATATTACATTACAGCCTATGAACTTCCCGTCCCCTAAGTCCAAGGTGGCCTATATTGTTTTTCTGTTGTCCAGCACTGCTCTAGACTGGGTTTCACCACTCTGGGAGAGGTCCGATCCTTTGTTGGATAATTACTCCTAGTTTCTTATAGTCTTTCAAAGGATTTTTGACAAACTGGGAAGAACTACGTCAGCTGCAGCCGAGATCCTGCATCAAGGGAATCGCCCGGTTAGCCAGTATATTATTCAGTTCCAGATGCTGGCATCAGAGCTGAAATGGAATGAGGAGGCCCTGATTTCTGCTTTCTGGAGCAGGCTGTCGGATCGAATAAAAGAAGACCTCGCCACACGAGACCTTCCTGCCACTCTCAACGACCTTAGCTCTCTCTGCAATAAAGTGGACCTACGGTATCGAGAACGTCAAAGTGAAAAGAAAATAAGGAGATTGTTTCAGATTCCGGCCTACCACTACTCCAGCATCCCTTCTGCCTGAACCAATAGGCGACAAACCTATGCAGATTAACCGGGCTCGTCTCACGGTTGAATAGCGACAGAGGCAAAGACAGGAGAACCTTTGTCTATATTGCGGAGAGACCAGTCATCTAGTCGCTGCCTGTCCTACCCATCCAGGAAACTCCTGCTCCTGCTCCTATCCAGTTCTGGAGACACCAGGTTGGGAGTTATGTCTTCGTCTCCATCTAAAGCTGAGTCTGCCTTGTCCATTACTATGGAATTATTGCACTTGTCTAAAATTGTTCTTGCTCTCCTTGATTCAGGGGCTGCCGAGCACTTCATCACCGCTGAGCTTGTCAGGAAATTTTGAATTTCCATCTTCCCTCTTGATCATACAATCACCTTGTCTTTTGTGGATGGTACTCAAATTACCATTGGGACCATATCTCTTCATACTCGAACTGTGCAGATTCATGTGGGGGCTCTCCACACAGAAGCAATCCAATTTTTAGTAATTCCCAAAGCCTTTCACGGAGTTATTCTTGGATATCCCTGGTTGTGCAAGCATACTCCCAACATAGACTGGGGTACCATGCAAATCCTTTCTGAGGAGATGCTTGTCATCACTGTTCGATCGGGTAAAGGGAGCCACGATATTCACCAAAGTAAATTTAAGAGGAGCATATAACCTCATCAGAATACGTGCAGGTGATGAGTGGAAAACCGCATTCAATACTGAAGACGGTCATTTAGAATATCTGGTAATGCCCTTCGGTCTGTGCAATGCCCCTGCTGTTTTCCAGAATTTCTTGAATGAAAATTTTCAGGACTTATAGTTATATGTTTCAGTGGTAGTTTATTTAGATGACATCCTCATATTTTCCTCCAGCATTGACAAACATCGGTCTCAAGTCAAGGAAGTCCTGGCTCGTCTATGTAAAAATCACCTATAATGTAAAGCAGAGAAATGCGTGTTTGAGGTACCATCCATTCCATTTCTAGGATACATTCTCTCAGGTTCCGGCCGTGAAATGAACCCCAAAAAGGTACAGGCTATTTTGGACTGCTCTCGCCCTAATTCATTGAAGGCAGTACAAAGGTTCTTAGGATTCGCTAACTACTACTGAAAATTCATCAAGGGGTTTCCACCCTCATGGCACCCATTCCACATTAACTCGCAAAGGGGCAAATCCATCTTGATTGCCTCCTGAGGCTGAAATTGCCTTTCAGATTCTGAAACAAGCATTCATTTTTGCTCTGGTGCTGAGACAAACTGACATCAACAGCCCATTCTTTCTAGAAGTGGACACTTCCTCCGAAGCAGTGGATGCGGTACTTTCTCAGAAGTTTGAGGATAATAAGTTCCATCTCTGTAGATTCTTCTCTAAGAAATTTTCTCTGGCCGAAAGAAATTACCCCATTGGAGAGCAGGAGTTGCCTCGAAGGGGCTACGTTTCCCATCACTGTTTATACGAATCATCGAAACCTACTATATTTGAAAAATATCCAGTGCCTCAGTCCTCATCTGGCTCGTTGGATGATTTTATTTTCTCGTTTCAACTTAACTTTGACTTATCACGCTGGTTCGCTTAACCAAAAGGTGGATGCTCTCTCCCGTTCTTTCTCCTCTGAAGCATCTACTGAGCATAATAAAGAAACTCCAGTTCTAGAGTCTAGAGTATTTGCTACTACCTGCATTCAACCCCCTCCTGGGAAAACCTTTGTGACTCCAGACCTGCACAGACAATTATTGAATTGTGCTCATACCTCTGCTTTTCTGGACACACAGGCATATGTAAGACTCTGGAATTCCTACAATGGTCATATTGGTCGCCCGCCATGAGGTCTGAAATTGCAGAGTATATTTCCTCCTGCCCATAGCGTGCTCAGGATAAATATCCAGGCAAGCTCCAGCTGGTACCCTACTTCCCCTCTCTATACCAACCCATCCATGGACACATCTATCCATGGACTTTGTAACAGACTTACCTATTTCCAACGGGTTCACCACCATCTGGGTAGTGGTAGATCGGTTCTCAAAGATAGTACACTACATTCCTCTCAAGAAACTGCCTTCCGCTCCAGAGCTGGCTCAATTATTTCTCATCAATATCTTCTGCCTGCACGGACTTCCAACCGAGATTGTCACCGATCACGGAGTACAGTTTGTAGCACAATTCTGGAGAGCCCTCTGTACCATCTTCCAAGTTAAACTAAAGTTCTCCATGGCTTATCACCCTCAGTCCAACGGATCTACAGAAAGGGTCAATCAAGACCTGGAGACTTTCTTATGGATCCATATGTCCTCATCCCAAGACAACTGGGCAGACACTCTACCCTGGGCAGAGTTTGCTCACAATAGCTCTTACCATTCATCTACAGGTCAAAATCCATTTTTCATAGTTTTTGGTCTGCATCCCAGAGTACCAGAGTTCAGAGAAATGCCAGTTTTTGATGTACCAGCTGTGACTTCTACACTACAGAAATTTTCACAAATATGGTCTCAAGTTCATTCTGCTCTATGGAAAACTTCTGATCATTACAAACTAGGAGCAAATAAAAAGAGAAGAGTGGTATCCAACCTGAAGGAGGGCGATCTAGTCTTGCTTTCTACTCTTAATCTTCGCCTCAAAGCTCCATCCATGAAGTTTGCCCCTCACTTCATCGGTCCATTTCCCATCATTCAAGTGATTAATCTGGTGGGCTGCAAACTGAAACTTCCATCCTACCTCAAAGTACCAAACTCCTTCCACATCTCCCTGTTAATACCTCTTATCCTAAATTGCTTCTGCAGTGTCCTGCCACACTCTCCTAAGGTCCTTACTGAGAGGGGCGTAGAATTTGAGGTTAAACAAATCTTGGACTCTCGTTTTTGCTATGGCCAACTTCAATACTTGTTGGATTGGAGAGGTTATGGGCCTGAAGAATGATGCTGAGTGAAAGCAGAGGATGTCCATGCTCTTTGATTGGTGCATAAATTTAATTCAGAGAATCCTTGAAAACCCAAGAAGTGTACAGAGGCCACTCCTAAAGGAGGGGGTACTGTCATGACCAGGGCTGAGAGGCTGCAGGGATCGTGGGTCTTACATCTCCAGGTGCTCTGGCTCGGGTCCTCCGGCAGTGAACCAGGGTCCTGGAGAGTGGCGCTGGGCACAGTGAGCCTTCACAGACTGAGGGCTTCCATCTGGAGGCAGGTGAGAGCGGGTGAAACTGACAGCATTTCTGCGCTGTAGACTACTGGGTGTGGCCATTTTGGATTGTGGTCAGGTGTCTGGTTGTAGCCAATCAGATCGCAGCATGACCTAGGAGTACTAGAAGCCAATCCTGCACTACCTGAGGGTACTAAATGGCTATCAAGAGGTCCTTAAGTTGCCAGTGCAACGACTATCACAGCGTATGCTGTGATATAGTTCTCTGTGCTCCCTTGCTCCTTATGTGCCACATTTCCAGTGTGTCTTAGTGCAACCACCTTGCAGCCTTGTACCAGTCCAGCTACTGTGTGCTAGTTCACCTCTTGTACCCACTACCTGCTGTATGCCCAGCTGACCCCGGTCGCTGAGTTCTGTCTGCTTCTCTCCAGCTACACCTTGCCCTATGGGCATCCAGATCACCTCATTCCATTCATGAGTCATACCCCATTAAGACCAGCTGCCTTCCAGTTCCAACAAGCGAGCCTTCATTCTGTATCTGACTCCACTCTGGGTCCAAGCCCACGCCAAGCCATGACAGTGGCTGCTTCTCTCCAGGCGTGTGAGCCCAGCTCTCCACCCCTCCATAACACAGCCTTTATCAGCGTGGACACATCTCATCTAAGGTGCTTTGGTGATTACATCACCACCCAGCACCCAGGAAGGTCCAATCAGCAGCTTTAAAAGTTACCCAGCTGAGAAAACTCGGGACCCTGGAAGAAAAGCTAGGTCATTAGACCCAGGATTTTTTTCTAGCAGTTGTTGCCACTGAGCTGCAACCTGGGTTGACACGGCAATAATCTGGGTATTTTCAGAGGTTGAAATATGAAATGTAATGGCGGAGTTTGAGAAACTCTATGTTATACTGTATCATATACTTCTTTACTGCCACCATTGGAGGTAATTCCACAAAGTAGCCACCTCTCCCCAAATGCTCTGTCAAACTTTTGCAGGCTCGCTGACACCAACTCTCACACAGTTAGTTTGTTCTCCCCCTGATTATAGCAATCAAAACATACACTTTTTACACAATTGCGCAGATTCTCTGATACAAACTCCAAAGCAGGTAGTTTGGTCTCTCCCAGATTCTAGCAATCAATAGCAGTTATAGTGGAACCTTAGCATTCCAATAACCTCCTCAAAGACTGGGTTCTGGAGCATATATATAAAAAACTAATAAAATTATAAAATACAGAAAAGACAAGGTATAGTTACATAAATGTTATAAAGAAACAGTTAAAGGTTTCATAGACAAACATATTGCAATTCCAATAAAAATGAAAACACTTACACAGACTAACATGCAGGAGGAAAATGAAGGAAAATGAAGGAACAGGCTTGAGCACAGATATTAATCCTTCAATCTGAACATAGAACAATGTACATTATTCTCACCTGTAAACATTTAGTAATGGTGCCTAAAGTGTTATCTACACTGAGATCTAATGATGCTGAAGGAACAAAGCCAGATAGCTCCTCATGACATCCTAAACAGTAAAACCACAGATCCAGTGGTGCTTAGTTTACTGAGTAAATCCATACCTACACCAGCCTGCCTTCTGCAGACCCTTCTGCCTATTCCTCACTGCTCCAGACCCCTCTGCCTGATCACTGCTGCTCTGGACCCCTCTGCCTTTTCACTGCCACCCACTGACTGATTACCACTGTCTTTAATCCTCTGCTTGATCACCTCTGCTCCAAATTGCTCAGCTTGATCACCAGCACTTCATACCTCTCATGCCTTCCATTTGTCTGCTCCACTCACTGCTGCACTGGATCTCTTCTTATCCCTTAGCCATTAATTGAGGCCACAATGCTGGCATGGTCTCCCAGGTCCTTCTTCCTCAACCTAAAGCTGCCTCCTTTGATTCCCCTGCTGACTCCTTCCAAGGTCCTCCCCTACCTCTGTCAGCTATGCTTCCTCCAGTGATCTGGACTTCCTCCAAATTGTTTATTCCTGACTGTTCCCTATACAACCTGCACCTAGAAACTCTGGTTAGAGCTACTCCAGCACCGGGACATTTTTGCCTCCAGCTTCTACTTTGTTCATTCTAATCCCATTGCCCCTCCTCTTTGTTACAACTGGTCTACTCTTGGACTGCAGCCATCTTCATTTCTATTACAACTATGGTAATATCTTGCTTTTACCTTGCTAGTTTTCTTACCATTATTGTATTTTACTATATGTTGTTTGTCATTGCAAAACACTGCGATTTTGTTTACACCCTTCAGTTGCCCTTTTTATTTACCCCTCCTGCTACCTTACTCCCCTCCACTCACAAAACTGTATAAATCTCCCCATAGATTGTACCATCATACAGTACTTATTTTATTCATTATTACTGATTGCGAGCTCATTGCCACTGTGATGTATCTCAGTGCTAATGTGCCTCTCTTACCATTCATTCCCCAACTCACTTTTCCTACCTGTACATGCCACTTGCTGCCTCTACCCTCCTCCCCAATATACATCACCTCCTTGCCTCATTCACACTCCTCACATCTTTAGTCCATGTCCCCCCACCACTCTGTGATCCTGCACCCAGCCATTATTACTAGTATTCTACACTTTCTTCTTCCATCCTGACACACGTCATATTACCAATGCACCCTTCCCCCACTTATTTGCTTACCTATCCTCTTCCTTCCTATCATTCCACTCTATACTCACTTATTTTGTCACCATGTCTCCTTACTCTTATCCTCCTCATGGACCAGAAACCCTGACAATAATAATTATATCTCCCCACTTTACTCTCTCCCTTTCTCCTGTGCTTTCTGGAAATCTAGATCTATCCACAAAGAACTGCCCACTATACTCTCCAACTCTCTTAACCTTCTTGCCATCACAGAAACTTGGATTTTTTCCACTGATACTGCTTCCCCACTACTGCTATCTCCAATGGGGGCATTTCTTTTACTCAGTCTGTCAGCCCTAATGACGATCCAGGTGTTGTGGTGGGAATTTCTTATCCTCCAACTGTACCTTTTGTGTCATCTCCTCTGAACACTCCCTATCATTCTCCTCTTTTAAAGTCCACTCTATCTGTCTCTTCTACTCCATCTGTGTCTCAGTCATCTACCACCCTCCTGGCCCCACTTCCAAATCTATTGATAATTATGTGCCTGGCTTTCCCAATGCCTCTCTTCATACATCCTCTCCATCATCCTACAGTTAAATGTTTTAACATATCCATTGACAACCCAGCTGACCCAGCATTCATCAAACTTCTTGCCCTTTCTTCCTCCTTTGACCTTTCACAATGGACCTCTGCCCCCACCACTGTCATGATCACTGCTTTGACCTTGCCTTCTCTCATCAATGCACCCTCTCTGACTTCTCCAACTCCCCATTTTCTCCCTCTTTCTGGACACCATCTTCCTCACCCTCTTTAACTCCTGCATCCCTCCCCATATCCAAATCTACCCGTATTAGACACAATCTCAATGTTCTTGATCCATATAATTTGTCTCTGTCTTCTTCTCTTAAAAATTCTCATCTGTCCTTTATCCACTCTGGCCTGCCATAACCAGGTGGCCTCCTTCTAC
The DNA here is from genome assembly GCA_031769625.1 of Taudactylus pleione. Taxonomy (NCBI): domain Eukaryota; kingdom Metazoa; phylum Chordata; class Amphibia; order Anura; family Myobatrachidae; genus Taudactylus; species Taudactylus pleione. The sequence goes on along the minus strand of JAUIMM010000061.1, from coordinate 9,024,547 downwards.
AACCACACAATCACCACCACTTCTGACTATGCTCAAATAAATAAAAGATAAGTATGTATGTGCTCCTTCTTGGAGAACATCAACAAAAATGTTATATGGGCCTAAATAAAGTACCATCCAGGGGTAAGAAATTTCCCCTAAGTTCCAGCTTCTTATAAATGGAATCCCAATATGGTGTTGATATTCCTCCTTCACGTCCTTTTGAGATACTGTGTTAGTATGGGACATCAAATAGAACAGAAGAGGTGCTTCTCATTGCATAATATCATATAATTATCATACACATAAACAGACATTACATGTGCAAAATCACTGGTCAGTTATCCTGCATACCAGAATAGAGCAAAATATTAGCATATCACAATTCCTTGATGTAAACTCCAGGCCTGGATACCTTTACTTGGCATGTCCTTATAGTAACTCTTTTCAGCTCCTCACCAACACTGACATGTTTCAACCTTTTAGGTCTTTCTCAAGGAGATGTTTACCCCTCTCTTTGTCCTCTTTTTATACCCATAGCACAACAGGAAGTAGTAAAAGGGGGAGGGTTTGTGGAAAAATCAGGACATGTTCTTAAAATTACTAAAAAGTTCTTAAAAACCTTTAGAATGTAACCTACATATGTAAAAATTAGGATAAAAACACACAAATGCATTAAACAGTATAATAGATCCTTAAAAATCATAGTACAATTGTAAATATACATACTTCTGGTCCGGAGGTATTCTAACTACTTCCGGTATCCAGCATGCATTCCATTTTACAAAACATCATATGCATATGTGTTAAAAAAATTAGAATTAAAACTAAAGGGTTTCATAGGTGTGGCACTTGCCTGGTATGCAGGTTGCATACTTGTCAAAAAAGTAAAATTGAGGAAGTATTATCAATATATACAAATAAACTATTTAAAATGAATGATTTTATTACATGCAGTACAAATAACTTCATTTATTGAATGCAAATGTGGCCTTCAGTATGTGGGAAGAACCACAAGAAGGATGGGCCGAACACCTCCATAATATTAAGAAGGGGTTGGAGAAATATTCAATTTCCCAACATTTTAAAGATAAACATAGTTGTCTTGTTAATGGTATTAATTTGATGGTAGGTCTTAAGAAAGTTGGAGGAAATTGGAGAAAGAAATGTCAGCTAAGACATAAATGAAAAATATTTATGAATTGGAAACCTTGATACCATCAGGATTAAATAGTGACTTTGAGATCAACTGGTTTCTATGAACTATATAAGGGGTTAATGAAAAGTTTGGCTTGGTAGGTGGAATTGTGGACCCACAATACACTGTTTTTCGCATTAGATTTCCCCTCAAATATGTAAGGGAAGTTCAAATAGTCTAGTCCTTCTTAAAGATTTATAATTATAGTCTTATCCTCCTTAAGGTTTTAAAGATAATTTTATTGTTCTTTTATTGTTTTGAATTAAAGTTATTTATATAAATCTTGTGCGCATGTGCCAGTTGCATGAACATGGTAATGCAGGAGGAGTTTATAACTCCTTCCAGCCTCTGTGTTCCACATGGAACACATATTATTAATGGAAATTACATCTGCCCCATACACCCATGAAGGGTAGGGGCATGTCCCGAGAGACGCAGGGAGAAGCCGGTGTTGGGATGACCCTTTGAACAGGATGTATTAAGTCCCAGCCTTTCCAGCAGCTCCCTTTTTTTTGACACATGTGCATATGTTTTGTGAAATGGGACACATGCCGGATACCGGAAGTAGTTAGAAAAGCTCTGCACCAAAAGTATGTATATTTACAATTGCGATATGATTTTTAAGGATCTACTAGCCTGATTTATGCATTTATGTGTTTTTATCCTAATGTTTACATATGTAGGTTACATTGTAAAGGTTTTTAAGAACTTTTTAGTAATTTTAAGAACATGTCCTGATTTTTCCACAAACTCTCCCCCTATTACTACTTCCTGTTGTGCTATGGGTATAAAAAGGGGACAAAGAGAGGGGTAAACATCACCTTGAGAAAGACCTATACGGACAAAACACGTCGGTGATGGTGAGGAGCTACTCTGCACCTGGAGCGGGTGACTATAAGGACATTCCAAGTAAAGGTATCCAGGCCTGGAGTTAACATCAAGCAATACATATACTTGTGATATGCCAATATTTTGCTCTATTCTGGTATGCAGGATAACTCACCAGTGATTTTGCACATGTAATGTCTATTTATGTGTATGGTGATTAAATCATATTATGCAATGAGAAGCGCCTCTTCTGTTCTTTTTGAGGTCCCATACTAACACAGTATCTCAAAGGAAAGTGAAGGAGGAATATCAACACCATATTGGGATTTCCATTTATAAGAAGCTGGAACTTCGGGGAAATTGCTTACCCCTGGATGGTACTTTATTTAGGCCCATATAATAGTTTTGTCAATGTTTTCCGAGACGGAGCACATATCCTTATCTTTTATTTAATTAAACATTTTTAGTATTGGTGGTACTATTTGGATTATTGCTGCTCCTGTTGTTTTGTGCAAAAAGGACCATATTGTTTCTTTAGTCCTGACTATGCTGCCCCCACCTCTTCTGTCCACTGTTGTCATTCTAAACCCCAACTTTGGCACTTCAAATTTTCCTGGTTCTTTCAAAAATGCACATGTACCACTGAATGCCACTGGAGGTAATCTCTATCTTTGGATCACTCCCTCCATTGCAGGTTCATCCTCTCATCCTACAGTTTTGACCTCTCCCTTGCTAAACAATCATTTTGTAAGTCTCTAATCACATCACAGTCCTCCAATCCTGCTGCCTTTTTGGCACTTTAAAAACACTCCTTTGCTTCTCCCATCCTCCCATGCTGCTACTGACTTTGTCTTCTTTTTCACTTCTCTACCTCCAGCATCCACCCCTTGTGTACTTTGCACCCCACTATGGGTGACAAAGTCCATCATCTTATATTATCCTCTCCCCCCTCAATCTGCGTGCTGGATCCTATCCCCTTTCAATGCCTTTGCTCCTTCTCCCTGACGGTCTTCTCCCACCTTACTTACCTCATCGATATATCCCTCTCCACTTGCATTTCCCCTCATCCTCACTATTGTCTCACTTATTATAAAAAAAAAAATTATGACCCCTCTCTCTGTAACTACTGCCCCATTTATCTTCTCCCCTGTGCCTCCAAAATACTTGAGCAGATTGTCTACAACCATTTCACCAACTACCTCTCTGGAAACTCCCTCCTTAAACCTCTCAAATATGGCCCCCTCCACTCCACTGAAATTGCCTTGACCAAAGTCACCAATGATCTTCTATTGGAAAAATCCAAGAACCACTTCCCTGTTTATCCTCCTGGACCACTCTGTGGCCTTTGACACCATGGATCATCAATCCTTCCCATAGGAGTACCACAGGATTCTGTCTTTGGCAGTCTGCTCTTTTCTCTATACACCTCCTCGCTGGGTGAACTCATAAGTTTCTTTGGCCTCCACTATCACCTTTATGCCAATGACAACCAGCTCTACCTCTCATCTCCTGATCTTTCACTTTCCCTCCTTTCCTGGGTGTCCAGTTGCCTCTACAATATCTCCTCCTGGAAGTGTTCATGCTCTCTTAAACTTAACTCCATTGGCTGGTGTGGATTGTACAAAGAATGCATGCCATTTGATTAAAGGACTGTTATAGCACTGGATATGGGTACATATCTTTGTGGATAGGCTGTAGATATAGGTATAGTTATATCTATCTATATATATATATCTATCTATAATCTATTTATTGTATCTATCTAGCTATTGTTTATGCTTTATTTTTGTGTTTCAACCCTTTTTATTTTTTAATTCACATATACTGTTCCAGTTGCTTGCTTTGAGTTATCAACTTTTATTCACTAACAATTTTTGCACTTTCTAGTGAGTATATATCACCAATTACAGTATGCCAACACCCACTCCTGATTAGCATTGAACCTACAGTATTTTCAGCTGCCCCTGCACTGCCATTTACTGCTTGTTTTAGTGCCCAATTAGCAATCTCTCTGTTCCCTCTCATAAGACAAATCTTATTTATCACCAAACTTGCAAATATTAATTTACTCTTACCTCCAATTCATCTTTCTCCAACATTTTATCTTAATCCATTCCTTCATTATTAACCCACTCTACCTCCTCTCTCACTTGCATGCATCTTTAAAATATTTACAGTAGTCCCTTGCTTCCTTCCCTGTTTCCAATCTACTCATGCTGTATCACTTCCTTGGTCCTCTTTTTAAACCACCTAGCCATCTTGGCTGCTATGACATCACCTCCAACCTTGGGTCCCATGCAATACACTATTCACTCACACTGTTCTTGTCACCAAAAAAATGTTGCACTCATCACATTTCAATCTATTTCATTTTTCATCTTTACTCCATTCCCTCCTAGCCACTCACCCTTTACACAACATCTAGCTCACCTCTTCATTCTTTCACTTCTTCAAACATGCACTGCTCTCTCCTAAACCATCTCTTGACCTGATATCTCTCTCAAACTCCTGTTCATTTGATTACAAACTGAGAGGCTTGTATACAACTGCTTAACACACTTTCTGTATGTTCCTTCATTGTTTTTACTTCTGGCACTTATTATCCTCCAATCCCCCTATTTGTGTGGTCAGCAAATTCTCTGTTCTTAGAAACATAGAATTTGAAACATAGAATTTGATGACAGATAAGAACCTCTTGGCCCATCTAGTCTGCCTTTTTTCATTTTGGTAACCTCATAGAAACATAGAAACCTCATAGAAACATAAACATTCTGAGCACTTGTTTCTCTCTTTCTGTAGAGCATTAGCATAGTTTAGCAAATAAGCTGTGTGTGGAATTGCAGCTGTAAATGCATTAGCGTACTTATCTGAATTAGGCCCATAATGCTCTCCCCAGTATGGTGTATTGGTGTCAACCTTATTTATGCCCCCAGCTACTATATGTTTCTCTCATCTTCCATTGGAATATTGTCAGAGTACAATGCCTTCTAACTGAAGACATTATGCAAGTCCATATATACATTTTCTCCTATCTCAATTACAGCAATGTCCTTCTTTCTGATCTTCCCCCTACCCATCCATCCCTGATCTCATATGTCCTAAATGCAGGGATGAGACTGATCTAGCTTAGTTATAATTCTACATCAAATGCAACACTATGCAAATTTCTACATTGGTATCACTTCCTGCTACAAAACTACTGCTGTATTGCTTCTCTCGTACAGAGTGAACTACCCTAACTAAGCAGACTCTCCCCAAAACCATCAATATTTCAAACACTTTCTTAAAATCCCTCTCTTTACTATGCCTCTCTTACCCTACCAAATACTATTCCCTTTGGGTATTACCAGCTCCAATCTTGACCCCATGGGTTCTATTTTATCAGATTTTCCCTGTCCTGTTAGATTGTAAGCATTCATAGGGGGATGCTTTACCCACTGTCTAGTGTCTGAATATACTTTTCTGTTTTGGGTTATGACTTTTTTTGTTTATGAATTCGGTATGTAATACAACCGAACCTAAGCCGAATGGATGAAATCCCGATGCCAGAAGATGAAGATCCCAATTAGGGTAAGTAAATCCCCTAACCCTCCCCTCTTCCCCCCATAACCCTAACCATCCCTTAGTGGTGCCTAACCCTAACCTTCCCCCAGGGGTGCCTAAACCTAACCCCCCCTCCCCGCACCCTAAACCTAATTTTCCTGGTGGAGTGCCTAACCATAACCTCCCCCCGGTTGTGCCTAACCCTAATGTTTGCTATGCTGGGCATTGGGATTTCTACATCGGGCTAATGATCAGTATTTAAACACCTATCTTTAGACCCATGCCAGGATTTCACAGTTGAGGTTTCGGCGGTTGGCATTTCGACCACCGTCATCCTTACTAAATCCCATTGTATTGACTATCTAGCACTGCATAGTTTTGTGGTGCCTTATAAATAAACCATAATGATGGTGATCATGTTATAATATAACGCACTCAATAAGTTATGTTGTCCCAAAGACACTTTTTTAAAACTTTAGTTTTTCAAAAAGAAACTCCTGTTCAAAATAATACTATTGCAAATTAGCCTTGAAAATGTGAAAGTGCTTTTAAACTTAGTGTTATTAGAAAAACATATTATGGGTGTTTAAACTCAAAATATCCACAACTTAATAAATATAAATATATAATCACATAGGGTACCAAATATCAATAACAAGCATTTACATGATGACTACTTTAAAATTAAATCATGAATTTTTGACAATGAAAGGCGCATTTGTGATTTATAATGAGAAATTAGTTTGTAATACATTTTTGAGCCATTAAATTTTTTTTCATGAAATCTTTAAATAGAGCATTGCAAATCCCAAGCTGCACATTTTGTAAAATTGTATTGGGTGCACAATCCGTATGATCTGTAGGACAATATAAAACTGTGAAAAAGAATAGTTAAGCATGTAGGTCAAGAATTTAGTACCTTCATATACATATATAATTATAATTTCCATATAAGTATGGATCTTGATCATGGATGCACATTTCAGTCAATTACATTAAACTATTGCAAAATTATTAAAATTACAAGTTCTAGGTTTTTATTATATAAAGATTGGTATTGGCAATCTGTTTTGTAAGAAATAAAAGTTTATTTTGATCTTGTCTCTTTCTAAAATAATATATATACTATAATAAAAGCTAGGTTTTTATTTATCCCTTATCATTCAATATTAAAGTCACAACCAGTTGTACTGTGAGATTAGTTTTCTGCTTAAACATATGGTTTTAGATCTTTAACTTCATTTTCTCTTGGTAACATTTCAGCACATTAGACTGGCAATTAAAGTAATTTAAGAATCTATATTTAAATCTATGGGAGCACAACTGATGTCTAGCAGTGACTGATGAATGATTAGATGACTTACAGCTATGAGCACTTGCTGGGCTTTGTCCTTAGTTTTTACCTTTAACACAGTTGTGTGCAGATGTTCTCCCACTGCATTAACATTTTTATATTAGTTTTGTTAAGTTGATTATACAATAGCTCATGCTACTCTGTTATCTATATTGTTCTGCAGAACATAAAATTACTTTGATAGCTGATGTAATTGGGTAACACAATTTGATTCAGTGTTTGATATGAATGGTGTAGTAATGTAATAATTTATGAAGTATATATTTGAGACAATTTAAGCATACAATTCAATGGAGGAATATATTCAGTTGGCCAAGTTTCTGTCAATTAATGCTAGTGATATAATCAGTATATTTGCTTTTGAATATAGTTCTTCTGTGAGAACTATAGAAGGCAAGGAGATTATCAATAAATGTTTATCTTAATATAAAGTAGTATATATGTTTTCCAAAGTTGACTGCACACAGAAGAGGATAACAGTGGTACTACAGTGTAGTAATATTATAAAAATATATAACAATGTGCCTAAGTACTGACTATAACATACAAAAAGGTAAATATGTAGTACAGAACAATATTTTTAATAATTTGTGATTTAAACAAGGTTTAGGTACATTGAACCATCAAAAAGCAAAGGTGTCACTATCTCAGTCATGCTAAAAAAGTTCTGTATTTCAGAATATTCTGTATTTCGAAATATTTGGATATGGGAGACTCTGTAACCTGTAAAACAAATACATTTTTCTAAAATTTTATAAAACTCACATTAAAATGTAAAAATCTAATATATGTCACAGCATGGTTAATAACAGAACTTGGAGATTGATTGTAGGTTTGATGTCTGATATTTCCAAGCCAGATAGATAGTAAAACTGTGCATTTAACATACTGCCATAGCTTAATCATATGCATTTATTAATATGTATTAGTAGATGTATTATTTATTTCCTAAAAAAATATTAAATGTTTCCAAGAGGACAATTGGCATAGCAGTGCATCGATTGATAAATAAATACAATGGGGCATATTCAATTGGGTGCGAGGTTTAGCGAGCAAAAACTCACCGCATAAACTGAAAACCCTGCGCTGCATAAAAAAAAAAAAAAATCTATTTAATTACCTGCCATTGGGTCTCCGTGGCTCCGAGTGGCCTCCCCTCCATCTTCTTACTGGGAAGGGGGCTACTGGGAGGCTCCAGAGAGGTAAAAGGGCTGCTTGGGGATGTAGTTCTCCTAGTGCTCATTACGGGAGGGGCATACGCTCACAGGAAGGGAGGGGACACATACTGGTGGTCGCACACACATATTTACTCATACACACTTACAAACACTCACACACTGACAAACTCACTGCTTCTGCAGGAGACCGGGTCCTGACACTGGATGCAGAAGATAGTATTTCGGAAGGTGAGTATTACTAACTAATTAAGCTAACTGGAAACTTCCAATTGCTTAATTAGTCATTAGAAGGAGTGCCGTCGGGGTCCCAGAGCATTTCCCAACCATTTTTTCCTAAAATTGTGGATTTTAAGAAAAATTGGTCGTGCTCTGGAGGTGCGCAATAAAAAACCTCTCGGCGCTCAAAATAGGAAAAACGCGTACCTAATTGAATAGCAAAAATCCCGTACCTGTAGAGAAAACCTCGCAGGTGCGGGATTTTTGGTATTCTCGCCCCCAATTGAATATACCCCAATGTAATAGCTTGAAAGCTGTGATATAATAGTATGCAATTAGTTGGAAAAATTACCAAAAAACAGCCATTTAAAAGATATTTACTAAACAGCTGTTATGGTGTCATTTAGAAATCGCCTAAAACCATCAATTGATGGTGGTTTCAAAGTTGAATTGACAGCAATTTACTAAAGGTCAGTTTTGTTGTCTAAACTGAAACCCTGTCTTAACTGAAACCCGTCAAGTGTTCTATTTGGCAGTGGTTTCTATTCAATTTCACTGTGATTTCTATTGAAATCATTGCAGAGTAGAAGCTATTCTATTCATAATAATTTACTTACTCGCTGCCTATAAGTCATCCTTGACTCAGACAACATTAAAAAAACTGTGACAAACACCGCAGCCTTAAAATATTTACCCTTCAATCTGGCTAAAATCTGCACCTCTTATGCACATCTATTATTTAAAGAAGCAATACAAATTAAATACACAGGTTGACTTTGCTTGTAAAAACTGAATAAACACAACATTAATAAAGTGTAAGCTCTTAAATTTGTACACACCAGATGACTCTGCTGCTCAAACCTACATCAATGCTAAATAGGGATGAGCGGGTTCAGTTCTCAGAGAACCAAACCCACCCAAATTTCAGGAATCCAGGGCATTCCGAGACAAGCTCGGATCTCCCTGTCTACCCCGTATCCCTCACCTGAGGCAAAACCTTGTGATCCCGCTGTCGGGTCACAAGGTTTTGTATTGAGCGGGCTTAACGCTGATTGGCTGAGAGAGCCATCTGTCACGGCTCTCAGCCAATCAGTGTTAAGTCCATTTATTTTGCACACAGGAAGCAAAAAAAAGATTGCGCCTGCCATCCCCTGCTGTCTGACACCACTGGCACCCCCCGCTGCTGACATCGCCGGCACCCCCCCGCTGCTGACACCATCGGCACCCCCACTGGCAGCATCACCTGCTGCCGACACCACCATTGCCAACACTGCCAGCAGCCATGCACTGCTGCCCCACGTACTGAGGACACCATCAGCGACCCCCACACTGCCAGCACTGTCAGAACACCTGCATTGAGAACACCGCTGGCACCCCCACTCTGATGACATCGCCGGCACCCTGCATTGAGAACACCCCTACACTGCCGACAGAGTCAGCAAACCTGCACTGAGGACACCGCTGGCACCCCTGCACTGCCGATATCGCCGGTACCCTTCACTGAGGACACTGCCAGCACTGCAGCACTGCCATCCCATGTACTAAGGATACCGTCAGCAACCCCAGCACTGCTGACACTGCTGGCACTCCCACACTGAGGACACCACCGGCACCCCTGCACTGCCGACACTGCTAGTGCACATGCACTGAGGACACTGCTGGTACCCCTGCTTTGCCGACACAACCAGCACCCTGCACTAAGGACACTGCCAGCACCCCTGCACTACTGCCCCACGTATTGAGGACTCCGTCAGTGACCCCACACTGTTGCTACTCCCACATTGAGGGAATCCCTGCACAGCCGACACTGTCAGCACTCCTGCGCTGGTGGCACCCCCACTCTGCTGACACTGCTGGCATTATGCACTCAGGACACTGCCAGGGCCCCCATTCTGCCAAGACTGCGACAGTGCCAACACTAACAGCACTTCTGCATTGAGGACACCACTGGCACTCTCGCATTGAGGACACCACCAGCACCCCGCACTGCCAACACTGCTGTCACAGTAAGTGCACTATTATTGTATCCAACCCACACTGTATAACACACTGTTTCTGTGTTGGAACTTGGAAGCTGAAATGCCACATGTTAGTGCCGCCCACTGTGTCACTTAGCTTAGTCAGCCAGCTAGCTGGATGCAACCTTTTGGCCTTAACTAGATGAAAAAAATAATATTGTGAGGTGGTCAAAATTGATTGGAAATTACTGGAAATAAATGTTATTGAGGTTAATAATACTGTAGGAACAAGAAACAGGCCCATTTAATGTGATTTTAGCTGTTTTTATGATATTTTAAGAAAAAAAATCCAGATCCAAAACCAAAACCGATAAACAAAACACCAAGGAAAAAAATCCAAACCTAGATTCAGATACAAAACCAAAAACAAAGCACGAGGGTCGGCGCTTATCTCTAATGCTAAATGTGGCCAAAATGTAAAGGCCCAAATCAGATGTAGTCTGGATATTTGCCTCTTGCATTATTTAGCTGGATTACTTTAGTTGCAGCAAGTTGGGGCAGGTGGAAGATTACTGCACACAGGTTGATAGTTGTCATCTTTGAAAAGTATTTTTAGCCATAATGTTATAGATGAATATCTGGGATTGGGTTTGATATCATGGCAATCGGGATGCCGCTAGTCAGAACACTGACAGCGGCATCCCGACAGCCAGAACCCTGACACCCATAGGACTCAAAGGTGAGTAGTAATCTAACCCCTACCCTAACTCATTCTTACCCCAACCCACATTTCCCTGTGCCTAACCCTAACCACTCCTAGTGGTTAAACCTAACACCCCCTCCCCGGTGACTAAACCTAACCTCCCCTCCCAACACCCTAAACCTAACAATACCTCCCTGGTGCCTAAACCTAACCTCCCCCCCCTAGTGCCTAAACCTAGCCTCCCCACACCCTAAATCTAACACCCCCTCCTCAGTGCCTAAACCTAACCCTCCCCCTAGTGCCTAACCCTAACCCCGCTAGCTAATGCTACTCTCCCCACGCACACTGATACTTGCCTTCTTGATGCAGATGGTCGGGATACTGGTACCAGGATCCCAAATATCTGGCATCATGCTCATTTTGGTGCCCATCACTCTGTGATATGTTGTAGACATGGTGACTGTAGTCTGTTTATTGTTCTGCACAGCACATTTACGGAAAGCCAACCTGGCTATGCCATGAAACTTATTGCTGTTTTAAATCTAGCAGCTATCATGTCAGTTTCAGAAAATTGCATATTTATTTGGGCAAACTATTGAATAAAATAAATTAATAAATCTATATTTCCACTTTTATGATACAATGGAAAATCAAAGTTTGGTCTGGTCATATGAAGTGAAATATTTCTGGTGGTTAAGGACAGATTAAACTACGTATCAATTATACTGACATCACAGCTTCAAAACATCAACAATATGTATGTTCTCATTTTCTATTAATGAAATTCTATATTTTTGTGCTGTATCTGCAAGATTAAACAATGTGAATAAAGAATGCAGAGGAATTAAATAAATCTTCAAAGGATGTATGGCAAGGTCAGTATTACCTTAACCACCTACCTGGCACTAATGCATGGGATATGGCCACTACCACCTGGGCTTCAGCTGACATGGTCACATCCCATGCGTTTATTTAATCCTACTATGTTCTCCATCTGTTATAGAGGAAATTTGATCAGAATACATCTCCTAATCTTGCACTGGATCCCTGGCACTGATGTCCCAGTCTGTGACCACCGACATCACTCCCAAAATTGGATCCCAGAATGCTGTGTGAATGGCACTCAAGGGCACATGCATCTAAACCAAAAGAGTGAGGAAGGGAACAAAGGCCCTGATTCAGAGTTGGACACTCTGACAGAGCGCTTGCTCTGAATCATGGATGGTTTTTTTTTTTTTTTTAGAATGGCTTCCTAGCCGCTCGCATAGCTGTGAGTGACCACCCACAGCTATAGCGAGCGGCCAGGAAGATGGTCACGATGGTCAAGACCATCGTGACCATTGGGCTTGCGACAAGACCCTTGTGGTAGGGTCTCGTTGCCGCAAGCCCCAGAGACATTTCAGCTCTAACAGTGCCAAAATGTCTCCCACTGACATCACTCATGATGTCAGTGGGGACGCCCCCAAACGGAGGCGTTCACATGGGAATGCCTCCGTTTGGGCAGCCGCTCCCCCGGCCCGCCCACTAAAGGGGGCGAGCTGTCACTCAACATCGACAGCTCGCCCCCTTTGTTACGAGACCCGGAGCAACGGAGTGCCTGTCACTATCCGGGTCTCGCGCATGTGCGCGATGGAGCTGGCTCCATCGTGCACATGTGCACTGGCCCACCATCAACCCAGTTGCAAGCGCACAGCACTTGTGACTGGGTCTGAATCAGGCCCATAGTTCCCCTCTGAGCACAAATAGGCTGATGTCTGCATGTGCAGCAGGGGCTTGGTCCACGCTCTGCTATTATTTTAACCTTTATTAAAAAAATAACAATTTCTGACCATTTTTTTTACGTGGGAAATATTTGTCAGTTAAGTGATTAGAGTAAATAACAAAAATACAGTTGTGAAACGAATTGGGCATTACATAAAATAAACTATAGCATGTAATGGAAGTAAAGGGGTTATTGATGTAATAGTCTTGGTTCATAAAAAAAATTCCTCAGTTACAAACTACATTATTGTATCTAGATTGTAGGTGCAATGCACTTCAAGGTAGTATAAGCCTCCACAAACTAGAGGTGGAAAATCCGAAGAGGCTCACGGCAAGAGTGTACATGTCACATAAAAGTACAACCTTCTACTTTAGCACTACAGATTTCATTTAATAAAAAAAAAATCTAGATTCAAATAAGATTAATTTTATGTGGCATTGTGTTTTTTTTTTAAAAATATTTTTATTGCAGCATAAAACAACAGGACAATAGTCATATAGAGAACTCTAATAGAACAAAAAAGAAATGGGTTGAATACAGAAAAGTTAACAAAAAGTGAAAATTAATTTCTCAAGACATGTAGGAAAGTCGACAATTTTCACATTTTCTAAAGCCTTGCCAACAGAGTACGATAATATAAATATATTGTAAGAAAGATACACTATCAAGCCAAACAACATTTGTTAACAAATCTATATTTAACAATGCTTACCCAGGGCAAAGCTTGATTATCCATCCACAGATCCAAAACAGGAACATAATTAAAAATGGAAAAGGGAGCGATGGATAGTTTGGAAAAAAGGAGGAGTTAGGGGAAGGAGGATGACTATCAAAGGACAATAGGGATGTGATTAGCCAACAAATATAAGAGCATCATGTAGGTAGTATATTGGAAGCAGTGTTTGAGAGCCTGCTTAGTGGTATGAAGGAGGGTATAAATATATCAATCCCAGCAATGAGTCAGGAATTCTTTATTCTGCATAGTTTCCAACTATTCCATATTTACTAAAGTGAGACTTTTTAGAAATGGAGATGTTGTCTATGACAACCAACCAGATTCTAGCTATTATCTTCTATAAGGTGCTAGTTAAATGTTAAATAGAATATGATTGGTTGTTATGGGAAACATCTACATTTCTAAAAACTCTCACTTTAGTAAATATACCCCAAGTAGTCTATTTGTGGCTAAGTTCAACAAAGTAGTCTCAGTTATGATCCCTTGTTGGAGAATAGCCTTGCAGCCAACTGCTGTCAGAGCCATTAGCAGTTTCTGATCTTTCTTTAGGATGGTAGGCTGGTCAGCTAGGTACTGTTCCTAAAGAATGACTATCTAGCAGTACCATGTAATGGAATTTTTATAATGTAATGGCCAAAATAGCCCAGGGATTCCTAAAATCGTCATATATGGTGGCATTTCCATTAACAATGTAAAGGGTAGCATTCTAACCAGAGCTGTAACTAGACTTTTTGGTGCCCTGTGCCAGAAAGAGCATTGGCGCCCCCCTCATTTTTCAAAGGGAAATAATGTACACAAAAAAGGGCTATGACTTCATGGGCAAGTGCCAGGGAAGAGAATGCGAGGTCAGGAGATGCTGGGGATGAAATAAGAGGAAGCTATAGCAAGAATGATAATAAACAGAAATTTGACATGCACAAACAGTGCCCCTTGATCTGTGGTGCCCTGTGCGATGGCAGCGGCCGCACTACCCTAGCTATGGCCCTGATTCTAACATTAAGTTGAAAGGCAAGTAAAATAGCATGGTACAAGCTGGACAGGCAGGCAGCCCATTTCTGTATAACTGAATCAGCTTCCAAACAAATTGCAGCATAAATAATAGAAGTAGAATAAGTCCCAACATGAACAAGAGTATCTAAGGTGTTAGATAAGGCAGGTTACATTTTGACAGAACATCCCTTAAATAGTGTGTCATCTGAATATTTGGTGATAGAGGGTGCCCCGCTTGGTTCATTTATGTCCACTGGGTTAATACACAGGACTTGCATGCTGATGGGTGCATAAAAACAGTTCTGCATATGTCATAAGGGAGTGTGACACCTGACTATTTCTCAGCCAATCAGGGATCATTTCATTAGAGGAAGGAACTCCCCTACCTGGGCTTTCTAGTTTTATACTCCATGTGTCTAACTAGAAGACACTGTATGAGTCCACAATGATATGTACCAAATTATTAACCCTATGGGGTTGATGTACTAATCATTGGAGAGTGCAAAATGAAGAGAGATAAAGTTCCAGCTAATAAGCTCCTAACTGCCATGTTACAGGCTGTGTTTGAAAAATGACAGTTAGGAGCTGATTGGTTGGTACTTTTGCTCTCTCCACTTTATCACTCTCCTAGGCTTAGCACATCTGCCCCTATATGTCATCATAACATATCATATATCACTATCATAGTAAAAAAAAATAATATACAGTCAATATCAATTACTGAATGCTACTAAGAAAAGCCAAGGCAAATGTATATCAGAATCCATATAAAGGTCTTTCAAATAATAAATAAAATATCAATAAAACAAATAAAATTATAATACAAAAAAACTATAAAATTCATGGAAATAAACACATATGCATGGACCAACCATTATATTTTCAAATTGAAAGATATTATACTGATAGTCCAGAACAATATTAAATTGTAAACTATAGGATTATATTTAGAGAGAAAACAGGTGTCAAAATAATCCTAGTGTCAGATACCATAGAGCAATAAGGATTCAAGAAAATTAGTACTATATAGTACTCATATAAGAAAAATAGACAGCCAATTTCCAGCCAAATTATAGCATAAATAATACATATATCATAGTCCAGGTTTTAGGAATATCCATGTTGACCACAGGTGACTTAATTAGTACCTCAGTCAATTTAATTTAACCACCTGTGCTCAACCATGGATATCTCTAAAACATGAACTGTTGGGGTGCCTCGAGGACCATGTTTTGGAACCTATGACATATACCATAGAGACATAAGGATTCTAGAAAGTTAGTACCATAAATTACTCACATAAAATACACACACATAACAACAATATAATAATATAATTACCCCTAATAAAAACAATTATAGAATAACTTTAGATCAATATAGATAAGGTTACATTAATAATTAACTTCTTAATAATATATTAGTAAAGGTGTGTAAACACACAACGATATAAGTAATGAATGATTTTCGTTGAACGATTTTCGTTATGTTTTTCCCTTGAAAAAGTGAACGAAAATCGTTTTACTAAGTAGTTGGTTTTACTTTACATAATAAACGATTTTCTGTGTTGAAGGAAAAATGTTGCAACTTCTATTGAAAATCGATCAGTTGGCCAGTCTGACTGAACTACAAACTACAATCGACAAACATCAACGCGCATGAATGATAATCGTTCATCATTTATTGTTTTACACTGAAAAATTTTTTTTGAACGATTACGACGTCGTTATAGTTAAATCGTTCAAAAAATCGTTGTGTGTGTGTACGCACCTGTAGGAATAGGCTTAATATCTTAATCACTTAACTTGCTCATTTTTACCCAAAATATAATTTTTTTCATTATCAAATTATTATTTAAATGATAGCTATTTAAACCTGACTCTGTATAATTTAATACATATCTGTTAAAAAAACTATACCAAATAAGTGTTAAATAGCTCTTATTAACAAAATGTCATCATTTTAAAAAAACAGCAATTTTTGGATATTTTTGGAAAAAAGTTCAGCCAGCAAATGAAATAAAAAGATACTATTGAATTAAATAATATTTAGTTAACTATACCCTTCTCTTTATTTATGTACATTTTTAATGCAGTCCCATTTTTTCTTTCTTCTCTCACTCCTCTTTATTATAATTTCAAGAGGCACATTGATTGTGGCTATATAGGGTTAGTGGAGGAATATAGGCCCTCATTCAGTGCCGTACGCTCTGAATGAGGGCCGGGCTCCATGAAAATGGAGCGTCCTCCTGGACGCTCGTATAGGTGTGGGTCACCACCCACAGGCTATACGAGCGTGCATTGTGATGGCCGCGATGGTCGTGACCATCGCGACCATCGAAATTGCGAGCCGGAGCCTGCGGTTGAGGTTTTCAACAGCAAGCTCCGGAGTGATTTTGGCTCTATCAGAGCCAAAATCACTCCCACTGACATCACCCGTGGGAATGCCCCCATCAGGGAGGCACGCCCCTGGCATGCCCACCAAAGGGGGCGTGCTGTCAATCAACATTGACAGCACGCCCCCTTTGATTGGACACAACGAACGAAGGACTTTCCTTCGCTCGTCGCGTCTGGCGCATGCGCACGACTGAGCTCCCTCTGTCGTGCGCATGCTCAGTCCATAACATCGACCCACTTGCGAGCAGACAGCCGCTCGCGAGTGGGTCTGAATCAGACCCATAGTTTCTTAAGGATTCCATTGTAGCCTTTATGTGTCCCACACTTATTGTTCCTTATCATCATAGAGTGAGGAATTTTTAGTTATACGATGCTACACATCAATTCACCCATTATCAATCTCTATATATAGAATTCTAAGAGTCCTACAGTATATAAACATATGGAGAATAGGTATGAGATATATACATATGAACACACTACAGTTCAAATGAACATATTTGTTGAACTAATTGGAATTGAGGTTATGATGTATTTAAAATATTAAGCCTATTACTTACTGAAATATAAATAAGAAGTGAATTACTAATGTAAACAGGTTGGACTGACCCACCAAGGGGCCAGGCAATTCACCAGTGGGCCCCACTGCTTCAAGGCTCTGCCCCTTTATACAAGGTGTGTGGGGCTTAGTGGGCCACAATCAAAGGGGGACATGCTATAGAAGAACATGCACAGATGACTTTATTCTGTGGGACTGATTGCCCTCAGACAGGGCTGCCCACACTTTCTCTAATAACTGCTTTTGACTGAAGGTCATGAATCACTTAGTTTTCCTCTGAAAGTGCTGCAGTGGATAGAAGGAACTTGTATACTTTTACCACATTCCCCTCATCATCAGGACATTTTAAGCAGGTGCAGAGTAGAAGTCATCCAAGCCCAACTGCTGGAGACTTCATCCAAGAGATAAGAAGTGACTGTGGTGCTAGAAGTAGCAGGAACTAGAAAGGCTGCCCAGCATGTCTGTACAGCTAATTGCAGGTGTGTCTGTGACTGTCAAGTTTGTTTGTAACTGTCAAGTATGGCTGTGACTATCAGGTATGTCTGTGACTATCAGGTATGGCTGTCTGTCATTTTGATTTTGTATTATTTATAGGATAACTGTAGGGAAAATGGCATATTGGGCTATATGGTGTTTCTGTAGTGGCATGTGGAATATGTATATAGGGAGATATTTATGAGTGAGTTTGACGGGTATTTTTATGTGGGCATGCAAGGTATTTCTGTGGTGACATGTGGTTTATTTTTGTATAGGCATGTGTGTTATTTCCATGGTGGCATGTGCATACTTATGTGGGAGTAAATACCAACTGACATTTTTTGTAACAAATAATAAGTGGCATTGCAATATGCCATTTAATTCTTAAGTCCTTCATATGTCTTTGTTTCTCTTTTGAGGAATAATATATTTTTATATTCTTTTTGTTAATTAAAGTATTAATTACAAATGCAGATGGATGGAGCATTGGCACATGTAGGTGGGGGTTCTCAATACCCAGAAACCTCTCCAGATGGACTGAATTTTTAATTGGTCTCTATGCTGGAACAATAATATGAGATTCTATGACAGAGGTGCCAGGGTCTAAGTTCCCATCCCCATCAGCTATCTGCTGAAGAAGTGAAGCAGCCAACTTTCCTTTTGGTAAAAATCAATATTGATGTTGGGGTATATGTGTTGTAGGTTTATGTATATACAGGCATGATGAGAGCCGCGCTGGGCCCGGGGTAAAGGGGGCATGGCCAAATCATGGATAAAAAAAGTTTAGCAACACCGATGCGAGCCCCGCAGCTTGGTGCAAAGCTGGGGTGCCCTCCCCCCCACAGGCAGAGGAGACTGCTGCAGCTGCTTATCAGCTGCTGAAAACAGACTCCCACTGCAGCCCAGCAAATAGCAGCATGTGCCTTGCTGCTGTGAGGTAAGAGGGAGGAGGACGGCACCAGACCAGGGCCCCTCCAGCAAGCCCTGGTCTGGGTAACTATTAACCACTACTCCCCCTCTCTCGATGCCCCTGTGTGTATATATATATATATATATATATATATGCATATATGCTCTGAATATATATCTAGAATGCACATGCAGAAACCCCCTATAAATCCTTTGTTGCTCCTGTGGAGGAAAGTGGGGTGCTCCAAAAATTCTCAAGGTGGGTGCTAGTGGACCTTGGGCCTAGCCTTGTGCTAAACAACATGTTGTGGCTCTGTTAGAACACAGATGAGAATCTAGGAGGAGCTGTCCATGTAGGGGAACTGCTTAATTAGTGGCTTATGGATCCTACTCTGAGGAACCAGCTGTCAGCGCCATAGCTGCAAATGACAAAGTACTCCCTCCATTTATTGAGACCCTTCCCCCTTATTGTGTGTCCTTGCCCTCTCCTCTTGTCTGTCTATCTGCTCTGCTACTCCCGTCTATCACCATCAGGGATCCCACTCCATCACCCAAGTCCCCACCCATTCCTCTCCTGTAGCCTCTCACTGATTCCTCTCCTGTCACACAGTATTGCAGGTACAGTACACTGGAGACCCACATGAATCAGGTACAGGGGCTTATCTATAATGGGTGCATGGTGTGCAAGGAACATGGGCCCCTGGGTCAAGGGGGGGCCCGCAACACACACCCTGCACCCATAATATTATTTACTTCTCTGGAGTCCCATGTCGGCAGGGGTCCGGCACTGTAAAACGACTGGAAAATGGCTGTGGCAGCCATTTTCCCATCATTTGCGCTTGCACAGTACAGGGAAAATAGCCGCTGTGGCCATTATCCCGGTGACCTGTGCATACACTATAGACTTTGGGCACACTCTAGTGCCCAGAGTCTATAACTCTGGCGCTGGCAGTGCACAGCTCAGTGCGCTGCCGGCCGCCGGGCAGAGAGGAGGGGGCCCATGTTGGAGACTGCACAATGGCCCCCTCCTCTCTAGAAATGCCCCATAGCAAATATAACCTCTCTCTGGATAGGTAAATGCCAGTGGTGGTGTAAAAATGTTTTAACTTTATCTAGGGGTGGTATATTTGTTTTGTTTCTGGGGGGTTGTTGTATGTTGTAATACTGTGGTGGGGGTGGTGTATATTAATGTTGTGTGAGAGGTGCATTCATATTATCTGTGTTATATGTGTGTCACTACAAGTCTCCCTGTATTATATGGCAGTCACTGCCATGCTCTCTGCAATATATGGTGGTCACTGCAGTGCGCCCTGCATTAGTTGGCAGTCACTGCAACACTCCCTGTATTATATGGCAGTCACTGTGATGTTCTCTTTATTATATGGCGGTTACTACAATGCTCTCTGTATAATATGGCAGGCATTGCAACTCTCTCAGCAACACACCCTCAATTGGCAGGCCACACCTTTTCAGCTTTGTACCGCCTTCCTTCGATGGGCACCTTTGCATTCCCTCTGTGGGCCCTTCATGCCCCAGTCTGACGCTGAATATAAACATACCTATATTATTCTGAAGGTATTCTATAATTGTTATAATTTATTAGAAATAATTATTTTAAAATTTTTTTGTTTTATATAGTTTGTCCAACATTATTAAACTAGGGTGTTAAATAAGGGATTCTCATTAATTCTCATCAATCCACAAAAGTAGTGGAGTAGAAAATTGATTTGTAATGCGGTTATATCTGCGTGTGAAATGTTACGTTACAGTGTCAGAGGCTGTGACACTGTAACATAACATTTTGCATGCAGATACAGCCACAGTCGCACACAGAATATACTATAGGCATGCCACATATAATTTAAATCAGTATAAGCTGCTTTTGTGTCTTATTTGCATCACTTTGCAAATAAGCTGATTTCTTGAGAGCAAAATTAGCATGATAAGGCGCTTGGTGCTACAGAGGGACAAGAAGGGCTGTTTAACCCACATGGAGGCTAGATGTATGTGGGAACATCTGTAGTATGAAGCAATCAAGTCAAAATCAATATAGCAACAAAATTTCAAGGGTAATAAGCAGCCAATATATCACTAGAATATCAAACTCCACAAAAGAGCAATTATTTAATTGTAGTTTGAGAAAAACTAATTTCATTATTTAGATACATAAAGGTTTAGAATAACTACTGTTTTCTACAACAAACTTAAACACTATAACTTGTTGGCAATGATGGTATAGTTATAGAATACCACAATTCAAAACTGCTTACCCATAGTTGATCTTCGTAAAAGATCTTCCTAGATCACAACTATTGCTGCAACGTTGACTTGCCAAACTTGGAAGAAAAAAATTGTACAGCAATCAAACCATACTACTATGCTCTTCTGGAATGTCCAATGGGGTGAACACCAGCCACGCCTAGCAGCAGCCCAGCGAGAGCTACACTATGCTGCAATGCACGTGCCCATGAGTATGCATCACAGCAACAATGCAGGTGGCTACATCTGTATGTGCATACTATGTATTTTAGGGTCTTTTCATCACACCATGCTGTAAGACCCACAGACACATGCTCCAATAATGTGTAAAAAAATATGGCTACACTTCTTTATAATATATAGAGATGTGCAATTCAGTTTCAATGCACTGTGTTAAAGCCTACAGAAGCACTTTGTTATTTCAAAAAATGCCATTAGAAGCACATTGGTTAAATAAAGAGTCATTGTGAAATAAAAAAAAACACCATAGGAGTACTGTGAGGGAGTGTATTGTGTGTTTAGGCACTGTTAAATAAATGTATATAAAATGTTGAATGTTAATGCACTATTAAAAAATGTAAATAAAACTTGTGCGTTAAAAAATATAACATCATTAGGGTGCCATCATTACTAGGAGCACTGTTAGGCAGTGTGTTGAGTATTAATGCAATATTAAAAATTTTAAATAAAACATTTGTGTAAAAAATATAATGTTGTTAGGGTGCCACCCTTATACTAGTAGCGCTGTGAGTTAATACGGATCAGTTGATAGTGAGCAGGAGCAGCTACCCAGTACTAGTGCTGTGAATGCTGCCAGCAGTCTTAATAGTACTTCAAATTCTACAAAAAGTGGTCTAGAGGAAGTAAAGTTTAAGAAGGGTATCCTGAAAACTAACCAATATTTTGCAATGTTAAAGAAAACATCACCTCTTGTAAGAAAGAGAAAATTTACCGCAGAAAAATGTAAAATTGTCAAAATTCCATTTGTGCATCTGACACTAATGAGGATGTTGATGATGAGGATGTTGTTTGTGTCAAAGTAAGTCAGCCACTAGTGACATCAGTTCTTACCAATGATAATAAGAAAGTCATTGTCATGCCTGGGCACAAGACCAAATAAGGCACCTCTTTCATGTAGATTTTTTTAAAACAAATCCTGACAACACTTTTCAAGCCATCTGTACTATTTGTGAAGCTAAAGTAAGTAGAGGTAGGGATTTTAACCATCTTGGAACCTCCTCTTGGTTACATCATTTGCACTCAGTTCATGCAAGAAATTTGGGAAAATCTCAAAAATCTTGCAAAATAATACCAAGCAGTCCAGAATAAGCTGCCAGCAGCATGAATAGATCCAAACACATGCAATCTCCACTGCCAACACCTTCATAATCATTCTCCTTAAAAATGAGTGGAGGTAGTCCTCCTGCATCCAATTTCTGAAAGCTAACTGACTGCTCTATTCAGGATTCCTCAGAAAAATCCTTGTACATTAGGGCTGCTACTGCAGGGGGGTAAATCCTCATTCCATAAAGAAGATTAGTTTCAAACTACAATTGACTGTTAAGCAATCATTTGCAAAAGGAAGAAAGTATGAAAGCTTCTATCCAGTTGAACAGTGGATCACTGAAGCCACTGATAGCTACACTAGAATTATGTGCACAATATCTGGTTTTAGACAGTTAATTGAGGTCCTGTGTCCCTGCTACCAAATTAAATCTTAACTCCATTTTGCCAGAAAAACAATTCCTCACCTGTATCAGGACATTAAAAAAAAACTAGTTCTTGGCCTAGAAGATGCCATTATACCCACAATCTAATTAACCACAGATATGTGGACAAACTAAAGATTATATGCGGTGACAGCCCACATGGTGGGTGTATTGCCTTTAGCAGCAGCAGTATCTAACACAATATGCCAGCTAATTCACAGACAGGCTACTCTCTGTATTTCTGGCTTCATTAAGATGCCTGCCAGTGTCAACCTATTAGAAAAACTCTCTTTAGGATTTGTCATTTCCGATAAAGCAAATAACAGTGTGAGAGCATTACAACTGGGTGAATTTGAACACGTCCCAATTTTTTCCCACACAATAAACTTGGTGGTTCATATTATTTTTTAAATGAAAGGGGAGCGTAGGTGATGCTGTTAGTGGCATGAAAAATTCTGAACATTTTCAGCAGTTAGCAACCAGGTATAGAAGATTGCAGTGGCTACAAGAACAGTTCAATTTGGCATGTCACCACTTGAAGCAAGAGGTAGTGACCAGTTGGAATTCCACCTTTTATATGATTTAGCAAATGGAGGAACAGCAACAACCTACACAACAAGCCATGACATAGAGAGGAGGAGGATGTAACTTGGACTAGCACCCTGGATAATTCTCTCTGTTTTATGCAAGCTACTGAAACCATTTGAAGTAGTAAACAATGAAGTGTGTTCAGAAATTACCATCTTGAGTCAGGTGATTCCTTTAATAAAACTACTGGAAAAGCAGCATGAGATACTGAAGGAGGAGATAAAACAAAGTTATTCCACTAAGTATGTTGGACTTGTACAGTAGATTAACTTTTATTTACTTCACAAGGACCAAATGGTTGTCAAGTTCTTGCAATTGGATCACTACATTTTGGCAACAATGCTTGATCCTGGGATTAAGCTGTATGTAATGCCTTTCTTTCCAACTGACATAGATTTTAAGAAATTTAAAAAGCTCCATGCCAGCAAGCTGTCAGTGCAATTGGCATATGACACAATGACATCTCCTGCCTCAGTTTCTCCTGCAAATACTGCTGCCTGGAAAAATCAGATATTTTCCAAGAGACCCACTGAAGGTGAGGATGATGAGTCAACTTAGAGAACCAAAGTGAAACACCATTTTGACATCTGGTCAGGCTTAAAATAATTGCCCACAATTATTGACACCTCTACTGTGACTCAATCTAATACACTAAGTAGCATTAGAATAGTGGAAGAGTATTTCAATGACAATGTAGAAATTAGCATGTCGCACAGTCCTTTTGATTACTGGAAAACAAAGGCAATTTGGAGCCCCTTATAAAAACTAGCTTTGGTGTACTTAAAATGCCCACTTTCTACTGTGTACTTAAAAAAGTGCTTAACACAACCGAGAACCTTGTGAGCAATCTGCGTTTAGGCTAATTCCTCAAAATGTGGAATAACTCATGTTCATAAAATTGAACTACAATTTCTGTTAAGAAGGCATTTGATGCAAATTGCAACAAAGTACAGAGACTTATGTAATGGTGGATTCCAATGGGGATGAGCTAATATTGTGTGATGATGATGTTAACAATGATGTGAGTGATAATGACATATTCCCAGTGAGGAGATAATTAACAACACTGTTAGCTGCCATAAACCCAATGGTAGCTTGTTTTATGGGAGCCCAAACAAACCAAGCACTTCAGCCACAAAAGTGCCAGTCCCTGTTGCTAAAGTGCTTGGTTTGTTAAACTATGCCTGCCCTTTTTAATATACATTGCCCTTTTTAATATACATTACCCAAGGATAATTATGTTGCGTACAATTTTTCATTACAGTCTTTGCCAAGATTATGTGTGTTTGACAGGTAGCCTATATTACAGTACTATACTTAGGCGTTGGTACACTTTAGCTTGCAAGACCATTTCTATTATTTGGTCTCTGAATAGTTATAACTTTTTTTTTATTTTTCTGTACAAATTTAGTTTTATTGTGACAAAACAAACTGTACACTTTAACGGTTGAAACTGAGCATTATTTTTTTTTTCCAGAACTGAGCACACACAAAAATAAAATAAAAATAGAAAAAAAGGGAAGAGGAGGAAAAAAGCAAGAAAAAACAAACATAACAGCATCTTGCTTTTATGGACTGGATAAATAAAGGGGAAAAGTCTGTAATCCAAACAATGCAATAATTTAATCATAGTCACCTATAACTATTATAGAATTAATGTAGACAATTAAAATTCTCACCAATTCCAATTCCAGTACAACTCAGGCTTTTCTCCCCCTAATGAAAGAGATATAAAACAAACAAAACAGAATAGTGTATTTAACATTGATACTCTTTCCTTTTTAATATATACTGTGACAGCACAAAGACAATTTGGTCTAAAACATGTACAGACTGATGTCAGAAACAATATGCAGCTGTCTAAACTATTGCAAAAGGTAAATGCAAAGGGTCAAAACATGACCAATTGAACAGGACTTTCAGGATGAGGAACTGGATGGTGTAAATAATTGAAGGTCAATAATCAATGGTTTCACAATTTGCAGGTTACTCTATACAAAATTACATTAGCTACAGTATAATTGTCAGGTCACTAATTTAAGATGGTACAGTGCTGATAATAATCCCTAATACTACAACATTATGCCAATTTATTTTGGACTTTCCTATAATAATGTCCATTGGAATATATAGACAGGATTGTAGGTACCTTTGTCGATTAATCAGGCAGATAGCTTGCTGTAGACTTTGGATAATAATGGTGAAAACAATATTGAGAGCTGTGAGATGGTCAAAATTGGCTGGAAATGATGGTGCTTGCAAGACTACAAGTGGCAGCATATCCTGACATCTTAAAATATTGGTGTAGATAAAGAAATTGACTTCAAGCAACTTGATTGTGATTGGTCAGAGTGTGGACACAGCTATTTTTGGTGAACCATGTTTATATATGTACTGTATTTTTTTAAAACGTATTCACTTTCTGTATCATTATGTATTTGTTTCTTAAAGATAAATACCATGCTTATGTTTTTATAAAGTTTCCCCTGAAGGCATCAGAGCATGGGACAGTAGATAACAATTCTTTGTAACATATACCATGGAAACATGATGCAGTTGAAGTGCTGATTTCTGCCTGCTACAGTGTGTTCTCTTTCCAAAACATAACAATTCTATACATTATACTATGTATACAGTATTCTACAAAAATTGATTTTGTGCTTTCCTTTAGAACAATTACTACTGTAATTATGCTGCATAGATGGATGAAACCTAATCAGTTTGATTGATCGTTTTTTTAACCCTAATGACATTCTCAATATCTATTCCAGCTAATGGCAAGATCCAATATAAACTATTATTCATTTTATGGCATTGTGATTTTATTGCCATCTGAAGAGCATTTTATGAAGTTACCTACATACAATAACTTTTGAACTAGTTATACAGATTATTTGCAGCAAGTACTATCAGTTATTTGACAAATGATACACAAACATATTAAACAAATAGCAGGGCTTCATAGCAAAACTACACATTTTAACCATTTCATGACCAAAGGACTTTTTCATGAAATGCATAAATGTAACATTTTAGAAGCATAAGTTCAATGGGAATAACAATTAATTCTGCCTTAACAAATTTCATATACCGTATTATGTAGGCTCTGGCAATCATGTATAACAATAAGTAACTGTCCTTGTTGCCCTCATTAGAAGGGTACTAAAAATAATTGAGTCAACACTCAGGTACAAAGAATGTCAAAAAGTAAAACTATATCCAATAGTTCAGTAGATTAACATACCATTGCTAGGCATATTAACTATAGTATTTTAATAAACTGAAATGATGGATAAAATTGGACTATTTGTCATCCTTTATACCTGTTGCCGCCATAATTATATATATATATATATATATATATATATATATATACACATATACATATATATATACACACATATACATATATATATACACACATATACATATATATATACACACATATACATATATATATATACACACACACATATATATATATATACTGTATATATACATACACACATTTTTAATTGGCAAAGTAGGAATTTGGGTCATGTATACCTGAGCCATTGGACAGAAGGGATAGATTTTTTTTGTAGGGTTATACAATGTATGTGACTGAACATGTTTTTATTCAGTATCAGTAATTTGTATTTCCAGCTAAAATGAAAGGTGTTTCCTATTCAGAAAGTTTAAAGCAAGTTTAAAATGTAGCCACATGTTGTTGAGTTATGTGACCAAATGCCCCCCTAGTATGGTGTAAGGAAGGTGTTAACTTCTTATGAAGACTGGGATTTTTTTTCCTATTACTTAAGGTGCATACACACACAACAATTTTTTGAACGGTTATCGTTAATGATATCGTTTATCGTTCAATCGTTGAAAAAATCGTTCACTTTCAGAGTTAAAATGATGAATGATTATCATTCATGCACATTCACGTTTGTAGTTTGTAGTTCAGTCAGACTGACCATCTCAATGATTTTCAGTAAGGGAATATGCAAAAATCGTTTGTAGTTCAAAAAAATCTTTCATTACATTTAGTAAATGAACAATTTTAGTCAACGATTTTCATTCATTTTTCCCTTGAAAAAATGAATGAAAATTGTTTACTAAAATCGTTCATTTGCTAAATCATTGTGTGTATGCAGCTTAAGAGTGGGAGGATTAATGCCTTAACACCTATCCTTGACAGTATGTAAAAGGATACTTAAAACATGTTGTGTACAGCAGTATTGGCTCATTCTGGGCTACATTCTGCAATTGTACATACTTTTTGTATTGAATATAGCCCCTTTATTCCATCTTTTTACCTGAATTTATCTGTTGCCATTTTTTTACTGGAATTGTTCATAATAATGCTGCTGTTGAACTGCTCAGCAATGGCTGTGTGATTATGCCAGAAAGGTAACTACACTGCCAGCCAGTGGAAGTCATAGGGCTGGAACAGTATATTAATGGAATGCCTTAATTATTAAAAACTAAAAAAATAGGGATACTGAGAATACCCCAAATCCCAGTGCTGAAGAAAAATCTAACAATAAAAAAACCCCACACCTGCTGCAAGTCAATATGATCAAATTGTAGTATAGTCAGAAACTACAGTACTTACAGTAAAATACATGCAATAATGACTGTACTAGTGAGGAAATACATATTAATATTCATTATACAGTATGTGTTTTAGTATGTTATGTGTTAGTCAATTAGTCGTTTTTTTAAAAGAGAAGCCATCTTTGATTTTGTTCAATGAACAAACATATTATTTGATTTATATTTATTTCCCCACTAGTGCAGTCATTTTGCGTACCTTAATTATTACACCTTTTGCCAGTATAGTTGAGAATACATTGGCAGTGAAAGAGGCAACGGGACAATCTATGACACCCTTAAGGTCTTGAGTTACCAGTATGGACTTAATGTATTGTGGTGTCACTGAGAGAAAGCTACAATGGAGAGAGTAGGAACAAATAATTTGTTACTATGACCTCAGGCATATCTATAGGAAACAAAAGTCATTCTGTCTTCCCCATCTTAGTAGCTGATGCAAACCTCATAAACAAAAGCAAACTCCTGGGAAGGATAATCACTCCACTGCCTCTGGACTCCAGCTTCAAATTAATTTTAATAATCTCAAGATTTAATGCACTATCTGTTTGGGTATGATGAGAAGGGGGATTCTGAAGCTATATGTACTTACTGCTTTTTAAAGAGGTCGTTCCCACTGCTCTTGTTG
This sequence comes from Taudactylus pleione, assembly GCA_031769625.1. Lineage (NCBI taxonomy): Eukaryota > Metazoa > Chordata > Amphibia > Anura > Myobatrachidae > Taudactylus > Taudactylus pleione. Next base: position 8,995,984 of record JAUIMM010000061.1, on the reverse strand, counting down.
TAATGGGGACACCTCATATATAGGTTTTACCCTAAATCATGACAGATTAGTCAAATGGATGGTATACAATAGTGTGGGGAATACCATGAATTTGGAATGTTTGTTGCCAACAAGAAGTGACCCACAATGGCTATTTTTTTATCCAACTGTTTAAGTCCCCCTTAATCTATAGGAAAAATTGGTGTTTATCTTTACTTGAAAGAAAAACATGGAATCTGAGTTAGAAGATTAACATAGTCTGGTCTCACAAGAGGTTCTAATGCAGAGTATGTTGAGCTATAGTTTTGAATGATTTTGTCAAAGTTATCAGATATCAATGAAAATGTGGTAATTGTTCACTTAGTTAATCTCTTTGATTTCATTGTGGATCATATGGAAGATCCAGTTGGGTAAATCATTTGAAAATCTGTTTTTTCTTAATTGACAAATATTGCTGGATATTGGACCTCATTGAGAGTCGGTCATTGTGGCCGCACGGTCGTACGCCACCGATTTTCGATAAACTGCGCATGCGTAAAGTTCGCAATGCACGTGCGCAAACTAGCTGCTACGATCAGAAATTTATTTCTCCTTGAACACAGCCAGGTCAGTAGTTTGAGTGACAGAATGAGGCATTTGTGGGTGGTAACAGGGGAAGGTGCTTGAAAATGGGGGAGCGGAGATCCGAACACAGGCATGTCTAATTATGCGAACAGTGTTTTATGGGAGTGCATAATTAACAAAGTAGTGTCATGGCACACGTGACATGGGTGGTTTGTACACTGACCTGGTCGTAGTGCTTAAGAGAGGGTATGGTCAACCTTAAGCTCTACGACCAGTTCCGATGGTTACCGATGGTCTTGATTAATCCTTATATGGCTGGAGATGATGTGTAATGCATACGAGAAGGGGGCATATTTTTGTCTTACGGCCGCATCCTCCCCTTGGTTGGCCAGCTAACGAACCGATCTTTAGGACGCAACTTGCGAGTGCATCATTTGCATATCCAGACCCTTTTCCCTTACAACCATGCGGCTGCAATGACCAACTCTGAATGATGTCCATAGTGTAGAAGCATCTAGGTATACTTAGTGTATTTTGGTGAAAGTTATTTTTAGAGATAAAGCAGGAATAATCAAATGGATGAGATTCTTCAGTAACTGGTCATCCCAATCCCCATGAGAAAACAGTTGTCACTCCTTGCCCACAGTGATAGCATGGTCACTTAGGGTCATTTAATAGTTTGGACCATCCACAAAGATAGTTAAGTGAGTTCACATCTGTATTTTGTGTATCCTCTACTCAAGGTTCATTAAAAAAAATATTGATAAAAGAATTAGAGGGCATCCCTCTTCTAAGATACTTAAATTCATACTTGTGGATGTACCTGGAAGGTTGCTATGCAAATGCAATTAAAGCATGAAAGGTTGTGGAAGGTCACTGTAGAACCAGGTGCAGATTCAAGCCAGATGATATAAAGAAAGCCATGGGTATCATAGGCTTGGGTGCATAGCAACACGTATACTCTATAATACATGGGAAAGAGTCAGAAAAATACATGTTTTAAAGCATTGCATGCAGATTATCAAGGAGGTTTTATGAGGAGGTTACATTTAACACGTGTATTATATAACACCAAACTGTATGCAGCAGTATGAGTGATTACATAGAAAAATTGATGTCTGTCTCTAAGCAACTAATGTCTGTTGGAGTGCAAGCGGATGATGAAGCAATTCTGCATAACTTGATGCCTGAGTTTGACTTTCTGGTTCTGGTAGTGGAGGCAAACATAGCAAAGATAATAACATACACAGTCAGAACAAAATTATTACAGATACAAGAATGACTGCCCTGTGAATTAAGTGCTTAGACCACTGTATCACATTAAAATGGTGAACAATTCAGGAAATTTAAATTCAAGTGTTACAATTGTCACATTTGCAACTGAACATGAATCCTATGCAAAGCAAGAAATGCATTGGCAAAGATGAGTCAGCCCCAAGTGTTACAGATAACTGCAGAGAAGATTGTTGGTACATAGATTCAGGTGCAACAAGCCCTTTCAACTGCATTGAGGAATTGTTCACTAAGTTAACCAAATGTGACCCTATCACTATGAAAGGAAGTGGCAATCAAGTCCTTACAGCTACTAAAGTTGGGACAATTAAAGCTTATTTAAAAATGGGGACAAGAACAAAAGTCACAGAGATCCAAGATTATTATTATTATTATTATTATTATTATTATTATTATTATTTACTTAAATAGCACAGAACATTCTGTTGAATATTACAGTTGGAAACAAACATTAATAACACAAGACTGGGTGATAACAGGCAGACATAGAGGTAAGATGGCACTGCTTGCAAGCTTAAAATCTATAGAGAATTAGTCATTGATACATAAGGATAGGTGCTACCTATTGCATAATGGTCCAGCAAAGGTTATTGCTGGGCTGTACAACCCAGTCACACAGGAGTATTGGCCAAGATGTGCTATATGATCCAGAAATAGGTATAAATTGTATTGCCATCAGTCTCCTAGAGCAGCAAGGTCACAAAGTTCACTTAGTTAAAGGAGAGTGCATTGTGAGAAACAAAAATGGGACCATCATAGCTACAAGCAGAATATGTTAGCAATTGTACATCATTGACACACAGTACTGTTACGTAATGATGACAACTGAGTCATACTCATTAGAACTCTGGCATAGAAGGTTTGGTCATCTTGGATATGAAACTTTTTAGAATCTACAAAACACAGGAATGTTAGTGACTAATACAGATAAACCCATATGTGAAATCTGTATTGTGGGGGATAACATTTGTCAGCCATTTCCAAAATCAACAAGCAGAGCTACAAAACTACTTGAAATAGTACATCCAGATGTGTGTGGTCCAGTGGAAGTAAAGTCTGTGAGTGGATACAGATACTTTGTGACATTTTAGATGACTGCACAATGTTGATTCATGTGTACTTCATCAGAGAAAAATCTGAAGTTCAAAAAAAGATTGCGGACTACAAGAGACTTGTAGAAAAATAGAAAGGTCACATACTCAGACCCCGAGTTCTGATAATGGTGGAGAATATCTCAACAGAGAGGTTGACCATTGCCTGTACCCCTGAGCAAAATGGTGTCCGTGAACGAGCAAACCGAAAACTGGTGTGAGAGCAAAATGTATGTTAATGTATGCCTAGACAAACAATTTTGGGTGAAAGTTGTGCTAATCGCAGTTTAACTGAAAAACTTTTCCTAGATTTGCTCTACAATATATAACACCTCTTAAAGTGTAGTCAAAGAGAAAACAAAGTGTAAAGCCTCAGAGCCTTTGGAAATATGGCCTATGTGCATATTCCAGTTGAGAAAGACAAATGTTTGATTCAAAGTCATTAAAGTGCATCATGCTTAGCTATTGCCATGAGATCAAAGGTTACAGATTGTGGAATACAAATACCACAGTTGCTGCTTGCCTTTTGAGAAAACCCCTGTATAGGGGAGAAACGCGTCAAGGAACCAGTGAACTGCCGATTACTTCACACACTCTTGACTCCAAGTGCTGGAGGGATTGCACTGGAGTGACTGCCTATTGTGCTCTCCGGTCGAGATATCTGGGTCTCTGTGTGCTCAGCTCCCGGCAACCGCCCAAACTCACCTAGCGGTCATCTGACTTCATCCCGCTCAGCCGCCGGGCCTCTGTGCTGGCCAGGACGGACACACACCTGCTGCCGCTTGTCTCTACCGTCCATTGGGGCTATTTGGCCTTGGTGCCCCCTCCACATGGGCTGGTGTCCCTCTGCCAGCGCTACATGTGGGAGCCGGTCCCGTGGTGCCAATCGGCTATACATCAGCATCCACAGATTTTCGCTATCCATCCCATTGCAGGCAGGAGTCGCCTGAACGGTGTGACTTTATCATACACCACTGCCGCTCTATATTTCTCCTGTGAGCCCTTGGGTTAGGAGTTGCAGTCACTGGACTTTATACATTGGGATGTGAGCGATGTGTGACACTGAATAGTCAGAATCATATTCCCTATTTTGGGCCTTCTTATAGCAACATTATTGCCATTTGCTGGACTGTGTTTATTGGCTACATATTAGCCCTTGGGAACCATTGGATACTATCCATATGCAACAACCATCCTATTTATCTGGTTGTTAGCATTATTTGTGGCAACATTTTTTAATTATCTGTTATATGTGTGTATGTTATACTGAACTGCAGTTCACTATTGAATAAATTACATAAATTTTTATATAAACAAGGTGTCATATATTTATATAATCACCAGCGCAGATACCTCAATTCTTTCTCTTTTTTCCAAATTTTGAGGGTTAATGCACAAGCCCCTCTGGTGTCAGCTGCAGGTTTATATATTAAGACAGCAACTGAACCGATAGCGCACCTATTTGTTTTCCTTTTTTTATATATATATATATTAGGGGTGAGCGGGTTCGGTTTTACTCGGATTTACTCGGATCTTTAAACAGCATTTTATTGGCTAGCGCCTATCATGTGTTTTGGATAGCCAATATAATAAATCCGAATTTGCGGTAAAGTGGCGATAAGAACCGAGTAAATCCGAGTAAAACCGAGCCTGCACATCCCTAATATATATATATATATATATATATATATAAATCCCCAATAGGTATAGCAGACTAGAATTTTATATATAAAAACACACAATAATATATAAAAAAAAAGTTATAAAATGCCTACAACAAATATAAATAAATAAGAAAATAACATATGCTCTAAAGTCAGAATGTAACTATAAATTATAAAGTGTGACCATGTGGGTCTATATGGCCCAAGAGATGAGGGTAATTAGCTCTGTGATTGTAAGAATGCACACTTTATCTTACACTACATACACACGATATGATCTGTACCACCAATGACTTGAAAGATATCTTTCAAAGATATCTTTCAGTGAAGTCATCCTGCCACATCAAAGTTGACAATATCGTGCAAGTTGGCCTGCATGTACGGACGATTATAGATATTGAATAATTGATGAGTGCAATGCGCTTGTGGTGTAAAAGCAGCTCAGTATTATTGATAGTATATAAAAATGAGAATGAGCGCTATATGGATAAATTAGGCATAATAAATGTGTAACATAAAATAATCATAAATGATATTGATGTTTATAGTCTTTTGACTAATGTGGGAGGAAAGTCAGGACCCGGTCCGGGTGATGGTCCGCCTATGCCTGTACTACCTGTCCCTACCTTACCGCCGATCTTCTTAGGGGTTACCTCCGTCAGGGACTTCCCTTTGCTTCTTTGGTGGGGACTTGTTGCGGGCAGTCGGCTGTGCCGCGGCGCTGGTTGATGATGTCTAGCGACCGGCGTCAAGCACATGTTGTTTATTTGGCCCAGGAACACGTGCTTGACGCCAAAACCTAAACTAATTACCAATAAAGTTTTACCTATTTAAAGAGCTGTGGGAGAGGTCTCTCCCATTCTTGAGAAAGGACCTAGATGGTCTGAAATGCATAGAAGCAAGGAGGAAAGAGGAAGCAGTACATTCAATTCTGACAAACGCCTAACAGGACTCGAGTATTACATCCGGCGCCGGGCGCTAGATGTCATCAACCAGCGCCGTGGCACAGCCGACTGCCCGCAACAAGTCCCCACCAAAGAAGCAAAGGGAAGTCCCCGACGGAGGTAACCCCTAAGATGATCGGCGGTAAGGTAGGGACAGGTAGTACGGGCATAGGCGGACCATCACCCGGACCGGGTCCTGACTTTCCTCCCACATTAGTCAAAAGACTATAAACATCTATATCATTTATGATTATTTTATGTTACACGTTTATTATGCCTAATTTATCCATATAGCGCTCATTCTCATTTTTATTGATTATAGATATTGGTATTGTTCATGCAGGAACACGCATCATTGGTTGTTCCCTGCATAAAAATGAATGATATGAAAGATATATAATTGAACAATAGCATTATCATTCATATCGTTCATATATGTACACACCTTTAGTATACGCTATTGTGTGCAAGTGTACATAATCTCCACTGCTTCATAAATTAAATGCTGTCCACCACACAGATCAAATGTCAATGCTTCCGAGCATCCCCAGGTGCAAAACAATATAATAATAAATACAAAAATTACCTGTATTCCCCAAAGTGGCTGTGCTCCGTGGTGTGGTAGGCAGTTATTATTGTAGATCCTGGTTGGGAATAGACCACCTCCTCTCTCTTTGTGACCTGCCATGTCTTTTCAGTGTGGATGTTAACTAAAGCTTGCAGGGACTGGCACACACTTACCCATTTGTGCAGGCAAAGCACACACTTTCTCTTGGACCAGACCTGAACTTAATCCAAAATAAATAGGGCTGAACAGCTGATCACATCTAATAGCTTCAGTAGTGAGCTCATTGGAAATGTTCAAAGCCCTTTACAGCGGTTTACATAAATCACAGGTCCAGATGGCAATAACACTGACAATGGGTCAGGACGCGTTTCTGTTCTCAATATACTTTAGTCAGGAGCTTATCTCATCTCCACATTGTGAGGGTCTTCATAGGGAGTGCAAACAAACTCAATCAAGTTAATATCATAAAGTGGGACACTTAAAGGGTCCTAATTATATAAGACCATATACCTGAATCAGAAAGAGCACTTAAATATAAAGTTGTTTTATTGGCAGTGTCCCACTTTATGAATTGATTAATTTTTTAATCCAATTTATTTTACATTTTGATACAGAAAAAGCTGAAATTGAATGTTTGTGCAACATGGAGTAGCTTATAGTGAGGGAGGGGTTTTGAAAATGGAGTGCGCTACTGCACAGTCTTTATCTCACTGTCCCTCTAGGAAGACTTCATACCTTGTACCAAGATGGTCACTGTAGTTAGTACTGCACATGCGCTGCACCATTATTCAACTGTTAAGTGTGACAGGTTGGGAGAAAGACATCTCATACTTAGCACCTACTGTAATTAGAGACCTGATAATTACCTACCATTACCCTTTTCCAGCACTGCTACTCACAAGCATCATGCACTCACCGGCTCCGCTCCACCACAAGTGTGTATACCGCAAGTGATTATGGATGTACCTGCTATATCCAAAAAAACCAACACCACTGGTTTAGTGACTTAGCTGGTCATAGTTTGACTCCTCCTCTGGTGTCTGCCTACATAACTCTGCAACATCAGCACCTTTACACACATCATTTCTAACAAATAGAACAGATATGTCCTTCCTTGTCTATCCTCCATGCATTATGAGTCTTGTTACACAGGGAGCATGAGAACATTAGGAATAAGATGCACACACAGACTTTGCTGATTAAAATGAAATGTGACATGTGTATGTTCTGTGTGCGGCCAAGTCTGTAAAATCATAACAACAGAACGTGGTGTGGAAAAACATTTCATATACAGATGCAGCTGCAGTCGCACACAGGGCCTGATTCATACCCACTCACAAGAGCATAGTGCTCGCAATCAGGTCAATGGTGGCCCACTGCACATGCACTGCGGGTGCGCGAGCCCTGGAGCGAGCGCAAAAAGCACTCACTCCGTGACCAACTACAAAAGGGGCAGCTGTCGATGTTGATCGACAGCTCGCCCCGTTTGTGGGGGGCACCACTGATATCACTGAGAGAGCTTCCAGCTCTTTTAGAGCCAGAAGCTCTCTGGGGCTTGCGGCCACGAGACCCTACCACAAGGGTCTTGTCGCAAGCCTGATGGTCGCAATGGTCTTGACCATTGCGACCATTATCCTGGCCGCTCGCAATAGCTGTGGGTGGTGACCCACAGCTATGCGAGCGGAAAGGAGGCCGCAACTAAAAAAAACAGCGCCCGACCTGATTCAGAGTGAGCGCTCGCTTTTTGTGAGCGCCTCTGAATCTGGCCCACAGATCATACACATACCGCATATCATTTTAAACAGCAAAGTCTGTTTGTGCATCTTTTTTGTATCACATTGCAAGTAAGACACATTTGCAGCAAAAAAGATGCCCAAAAAACACTTGGCACGAGTAAGCTCGCACAGGACTAGGTTTGACTAGAAAGGCTGTTTAACGCAAATGCAGCAACTATGATGATGGACACATCTGTACATTTCAGACATTAAGCAAATTTACATTAAAACACATGAAACCACATGTTCATATGGGATATGGGATAAAACTCAGTAAAAAAAATTAAGCAATATAGTAAAGAGCATCTATTATCATCGAGATAATTTATTCATTGATTGCTCACTCAGATTCAATGGGAAGGTCCTCTTTGCAGCAACCACTTCCTGGCTTGGCTATCTGAAAGTCACATACTGTAGGTCTAGTTGAGCCAATCTAGATGTTACATTCTATACCTAAGAGGTGAGTGGATTTAAATGCAATTTAATGGTGTGTTGGGTATATATGTTAGTGTAGGATCTTGCAGAGAATTGGGGTCCCTTGAAGATAACTTACAAGCTTAAATTTGATCAAACTATGAACAAAATCCACATTCTTTTGTTTGCTATATACACACAGATTAGCTGTACTGTATATTATCGTCAGTGTTAATAGCAAAAGTTTGGTTTAATATTAGACATCCTACTGTGGATATTACCTCAACACTCACAGTGCGCCTATGCTGAGAAGTCCTCTAGTGCTTTCAGAATAAGGCTGTTTTTTATGAGGGGCTACATTTTTTTATTGCTAGCCTTACCCTCCTAGGGAATACAGCTGTGTGTTGACTGACCTAGTGCTGGTTGGAACTAGGTGGGGGTACCCAAATGCAGTGTGTCCTCCCTTCTATAGTGGCACCAGTTTTGCCTTGTAAATCCTAATGCAATGGAAATATCAGAGGGACCCCATGCTTTTTGCCTCCCTTATTTTTTCCACTACCAACATAGACTTAAAAACCTATTTCTAGTCACAATACTAAAAAGACAAGCCATAATGAATCCAAGGGATCTATGCAGCTCTACAAAAATACCAATATTTTGATGTGGCTTTGAACCTGGAGCAGGATTTGGAAGTTGAAAAAGACCTTTATTAAATACTGTGGTTTAGAACAAGAACCTGCCCTCAATTAACAATGGATCCCGTCTGCATCCAAATCACCATTTGTATATTTAACGTAGGCATTTTATTACATTAAACAATCTATCTACTTGGAAACGATGGTAATATGGTACAGGTTGATTCTCCCATATCCAAAATCAGAATATTAAATATTTTGGAATATTTTTATACCATAATAAAATATCCTGGGAATGGGACTCAAATCTAAACACAGAATGCATTTATGTTTTACATATACCTTATACACACAGCCTACAGGTAATTTTATACAATATTTGCAATAATTTTGTGGCTCAAACAAAGTTTGTGTGCATTGAACCATCAAAAGGCAAAGGTTTCACTATCTGAGTAATGCTAAAAAAAAATCTGTATTTCGGAATATTTCATATTTCAGAATATTTGGATATGAGAGACTCAACCTGTATGTGTATTCATATTTTATTGCTTTAAAAAAGCACATTCAGTCAATGCATAATGTTATTTCCAGATTGAAATGTATGTGCTTGTGTTTCCCTATCAATCATTAATTATGAATTAGAATCATCAAGCCAGCATAAATCTAATCAGACTAAAGGCGATTAACAAAGTAATATAAGAAATCATTTTGTTAAAATACTCTGCCAAAGCCAGCACTGATCTATTGCAAATTTGGTCAACTAATGAAGACTTAATTAGCATCTAAGGTCAAAACAATTTATGTCACAAGTAGAGATGAAAAGTAAATTTAAACTTTAATTGCGAAGAAGTCTAAATATAATTATTTGTTCTTTTATTTTTCTAAATGTTATAGATAAAATCATTAAACATTTAAAAGTGTAGCAAACATTATTGTAAGCCGTAATTTAATTTGCAGTGTTTATGGTCATAGAAGATAAGTGAGAAATTATACAAATATTTTCATGCCCCGGTCCTTAAAAAAAAAACTTTCTTACCACTCCGGTGTCTGTCCAGAGGTCCGAACATTGCTCCTGTCTGTGACTCTCCAGACCTATATGCTTAGTGTACTGTCACTGAGCATGAAGATGGCTCTCCGCTGCCCCTTGCTCACAGCATGTCTTCCCAGCATCCATTTCCTGACTGGCCTCTGTTGCCAGTTCAACATCACTTCTGCTGAATCTCTGTGCTGAGCTCCCAGGTACTCTCTATCTGAACAGTTCCAGTCTGTTATATTCCAGTTCCAATTCTAGTTATCAAGTCACCTATTCCATCTAACATTCCTGTCTGGTTTTACCGCAGTGACTTGTTTACATTAACCTATATCGGTATGAGCTGATACCTCCAACCATCAGTCGATTCCATTACTTTCATCATCGATCCATCATCAAGTTCTTCAAATCATCAACATATTAAACAACAATAGAGGCACTCCATAGATTTAAAGGATATCTCTTTTTAAAACCCACATTGCAAGGCTAAAATCACAACTTCACATATAACATTAGTCCTATATTTTTATTTATCCCCATAAAAGCCAAAGTTTAAGATTAAAAATCCAAAGTGTTTCCAGATGCCTTAATTTTTTGTTTATGTTACCACTTCTAGACAAGAGGGGGGGAGGACAAAACATGAACAATTAATTTGTATTTGAAGCAGCCAAGGAATGGCTTGTGGACTTGAAATGGTGGGCCACAGGCTGACCTCTCTATTTTGCCTCCAATGTTACCCTTATTGAAGAACTGTATTGAGCAGTTCTTTCTTTTAAACAATATGTAGTATTTCCAATATAAGCCAGCTCACATGGCAATTTGAGGATATATATATACAGTGGCATAAATAAGGGGGGTCGAGCAGAGCTTGTGCCCTGGGTGCCAGTGGACCGGCGGCGCAGGGGGCACCACGGGCCATGGTCCAGGACACTGGTCAGCGTAGTGTCCTGGACCATGTCACAGTAACATACACTGCCACTGGTTAGTACACTTTTACTACCCAGCAGCAGTGTGTTTGATTTGGAAGCCAATGAGAGTCAGACAGACTCTCATTGACTGATGTGCCCACTGCCAGAGCTGGGCTGGAGCTCACTCATGAGCTCCATCTTCTGCTCCCACAGTGGGTGATGGGAGAGACATCACAATGTCTCTCCCATGGTGCAGAGTGGGCCAGCCCAGGAGGATGGAGGAGCGGATGGTGGCGGGCACAGGAGCAGGGATTTAGGTACATTATTTTTGTGTGTCTTTGTCTTGCACTGTCTGACATTGCTGGGGGGAAATGCATAGGGGGGACTACTACTGGGGCCACTAGATAAGGGGCACTGCTGGGGGCACTGCAAAGGGTGGACCACAACTGGGGGCACTGCATAGGGGGATTATTACTGGGGGTATTATATAAGGGGCACTGCCTAAGGGGGACCACTACTGTCAGCACTGCATAATGGGGACCACTACTGGGGGCACTGTATAAGGGACACTACTATGAGCACTGCATATGGGGGACCAATACTGGGGGCACTGTGTAAGGGGCACTGCATATGGGGGACCACTTCTTGGGGCACTGTATAAGGGGCCCTACTAGAGCACTGCATAGGGGGACCACTACTAGTGGCACTGTATAAGGGCATTACTGGGGCACTGTAATAGTGGTACTATGGGGGACATTGGATAAGGGGCACTACTGAGGGCACTGTATAAGGGGAACTGTATAAGTGGCACTACTGGGGGCACTGCATAAGAGTGCATTACTGGGGGCACTGCATAAGGGGCACTCCATAAGGGCACTTCTACAGGTGGCACTGCATAAGGGGCACTGCTACTGGGGACATTGCATAAGTGGCACTACTACAGTGGGCATTGCAAGAGGGGAATTAATGTACATATGGAATGGAACGGAATGTTCCCAGAGTGAAGAGAAATGGTGGTGTCATGTTGCCACTCCCCCATTTTCATGTGACCATGCCCCTTGTGGCATGTGACAACACCCACTTTTTTGGCATGTTCACTTGCTTGGGGGGGCTCCATTTTTTTACTTGCCCTGGGCTCCAAATACCCTTTTTACGCCACTGTATATATATATATATATATATATATATCACAAATGTAGAGGTAAACAAAAGAATATGTCTGATCTGAATTTTTGGGGGATGGGTAAAATGGTGACCTGCTTCCAAAAAATTTCAAGTCATACAACCAGTGCATCTATAGCATTCTAGTAGTTTATTCAGAAAATGGCCAGGTTGTATTGTTTTAGAAGTGGTCACATCATTATGAACTAACCAGACCTTAAAATTTTTACTCCTTTTATAACAATTAAGTAAATGCATCTCTTCAAAGAAAGAAGACTGTTGACCATGGCAATCATAGACCATATCAAAAGCATCCCTAGCAATAGTTGACACAAAGATTAAACCCACGTCTATAAGAGATTGTTCCCCTGATGTCAAATTGTGGGATGTCTAATTGAATACAGTACTAGTTATTATCAGCCACATTTTGTGCCCACCCCTCCTCACATGGGATTTAGGGTGCCTCCTCTTGTATGGATGGTTTTGTCACCAATCTATTATATATCTGCCAGTTTATTTTGCTATATCTGCATCTGGGACTTCATATGTGGAGTTCATGTACATTTTGTTATTGCCTACTATCATGTCCGCTCTCCAGATATAATCATCTTTAGCTCATCCTGCTCCCGATGTCCCTGGGAAGATGGCACCTCAGAGGAGGAGGTACCCATTTGCTGATACAAGGAAACTATACTATGGGTGCAAGGTGTGCAGTGTGGGGGCCTCCTAAGTGTCCTCCATTATACATACACCTATGGTTTCCAGATACCCAAAAACTGGCACCTAGGCTCTACAGTTCAGCAGGACATAATGAAAGTATTTGACTCAACTACTTGGTTTTTCTATTGACAATTATCTATTGACATTAATTCTGAATGTCCCCCCCACTTACATATTTTTTTCCGTATTTTCTGCTGATCTTAATTTTTTTAGAATTTTCCCCCTCTTCTTTTTTTTCAATCTTTCTCTTCTCTCTCATCTTCTTGGTTGTCATGTCCCATACCCGCTGCTCTACTTACTCTCCCCCCAGATCCTCTGTGATTTCTCCCATCTCATTTCTGTCCTAAGGATGTCACAGCCTATGCTGCATCATGAGCTGTGGCTACTAGTTGAGTCAACATTGCTCTATCTCCTTCACCCTCATATGGTATTTTGTTGTTGCCCCAGTAGGTGTTTTCTCATACCTTCTGATGAAACTATCCTTTACACCTGGACAGAGAAACACGTAAAGAGATCTATATTTACCTATTATTAGATGCTGCTGATTTTTGAAATGGAGTACCCCACCTTGGTTCCTACCCATGTGATGAGGAAAGTGGCTTCCCACCTTTTAAAACATTAACCTGCTGGTACAACTACTACCTGTGCTACTGGTGCAAACAATCCGTATAATCCAAATTGCAGCTGGAACTTTTCTTTTCTCTGGAAACCAGACCAGCAAATCATTTTGTGAAAACCAAGGTAAGCTGAGTAACTATACCGGGACATAATCAGTACTATATGCTGCTGAGAATAGTTTGCACTTAACAAACGATACAAATAAGGGGAAAGCTCTTGCAGACTACATCCGTAGTATGATCACTTTACGAGTGGAGGGGACTCCTCTTCTATTTTACTAGTCATCTTCACTATAAAAGATGGAGAGTTATTTAGCTCTGTGTTTCCTTTTTATTATCTGGTGATTAGTTAACTACTATGTGAAAGTCGTTACCATTTTGTGTTGTATATTTGTTTTTATGCTTATAATATTTTAAAAAGATATAAAGATATGTTCTATTTAATAAAAAGATATGTTTTACCTTCATATAATGTGTTCTGTAATAATCTTTGAGCGCCCCCTGTGATTTATTATCATATTAGTTTTCTCAAGCCCCACATGTCAAACCACCATCTCTGATACTGCAACATGAGGCTTTGTCTGGATACCCTGGCTTCTGATCACCCAGACTTCAGCCACAGATGTGCAGGCACACCACCTTTCCTGTTTCCTGGATAAAGACTGTGGGGAGGGGATGCCCAGTGGGTACACCACAAACTCTGTAGTAGAGGAGCCCCCAGCTGACTGTAGATTGGGCTGGATGACTGCTCTTCAAGTGGCGGCAAAAGAAGGGAATAATTTGCATCATAGGAGTAGGAGGCCCCCTTACAATTATACAAATGTGATGTTGTACTACCAACATTACTGTCTGTGTTTTATTATAGTAGAGAATGAGTTTGTTAAGCGGTAGTATACATTTCTCTGTCAGGCTCAGATCCCAAAACAAGGCAAAACATCATCTTTGAATTGTCAGTTCTCACAATGTTTGAGATTGCATATAAAAGTCCCTTCCATGTGTTCGGCCACCATTTCTTGGTGGAGATATGACGGGGGAGGTAGTGTAGGTAGGGCTCTAGCGCTAGAGAGAAAAATGGCTAGTTTAGTAATCTTGGCATCAGTACTTAGTGGCAGTGCACAGTCACAGAGTGTCCCTTCTCTGTATATAAGGCTGGGGCACTGCTGGTCACCTGTACAAAAGTAATAAAAAAAAAATAATTGATATTGTTTGTGGTGGTCACTAAATAAAAAGAAACTAGTAAAGAAAACTTTTTTCAATTATTTAAAATTTGTGTGTTTTTTGTCTAGACTAGTGAATGTACAGTAGCTTCATGGTCACCATGTTATCTATGCAGTATGTTGCAGACAGTTTGTGCAGGGTTATAAAAATCAAATTGTATTTTTCTTGTTTAATATAATTTGCATCTTTTAGACTAGTGAACACCAGGCAGGCCCATGCTATATGACTAACGCACATTACCTTGGGGGTTAGCATGTTTTCTGTGCATGTGTCACAGACAGTTTTTGCAAAGTTCTAAAAAAACAAATCATATTTTTCTTGCTTATAATAATTTGTGTCTTTCAGACTAGTGAATGCCAGACAGGCATGTGGTGCAAGACTAATGCACAGTAGGTTCTCTGAGTTAATAATACTGTATATGTGCAGTAGGTCAATATGGATCAGGAAGATCAATCAATAGAACAGCAGGAGTAGCAACTGAGTACTAGCACCGCAGCTGCTGCCACCAGTCATGAGGATGATACTAGTCCTTCAACATCATCTACTAAAGCCAGTGCTCAAGTACATAGCATGTTTAAGTCAGTATACATTAAACTGAGAAGGGTATAGATGAGGATGATTATGACAACAACATCTTGCCACTGTAGAGTTAATTGATAGTACTGTTAGCTTAGCTGCCATAAGCAATAACATTGTGAGCTGCCAATTGGTAACTTGTTTTGAGTGGGCCCAAACAAACCAATCACTTCAGCCACAAAAGTATCCGCCACTCTTGCTGAAGTGATTGGTTTCTTAAACTGTGCATGTCCTTTTTAATTTACAACAATGACAACTCCATCTTGCACTACTTTTCATTATTGGTTTTGCCAAGAATGAGTGTGTTTGATAGCCAGTGTACAGTATATTACTGTACTTGACTGGGTCATTCATGTTCTTTTATATTCAATTTGATCAGGCTTTAAATCCTGAGGAATCAACTTCATTGAAATTCTGGTTGCTTGTTTTGCCTTCCACCTCTCATTTGATTTTTTTATGGTTAAATTATCAACAGTTATCATGTGTGGAGATTGTATATTCTCACTGTGCTTGCATTTGTTTCCTACAGGTACTCCATTTCATCCCACAGTCCAAAAATATACTGGTTAATAATTAGCTCCCTACAAAAATTATCCACTCTACTGGGGCAGGGAATGATGAAAATGGGAAAAATTGCTCTGTAATCTGCTCCCCTCTTCCCTCATAAATATGCTTCAGAATCAAAAAATTTACTTAAATTTACAAATGAATCAATCCGTCCTTCCTTTCCCTGCCTTCCACTACATACATACTTCAATCCCCTCTGGGCTCTGATTCCATCAAGTTCCCTGCTTTCCTTATAAATTTACTTTAGAATCCAAAAATGTAATTACATTTGCAAACAAATTAATCCTTTCTTTCCCTGCCTTCCACTGCATACATACATTCTTGGATTCTAATATGGGGTCACTTAGTTTATGAAACTTCCATCTTGTCTGCCACTGCAGTGCCACTCTGTTTTCTAGATGTCCTATGTTGGAAGTTGAACTGCCACATGTTAGGGCTGCCCACTGCTATTGCTTAGCTTAGTCAACCAGCTAGCTTGGTGCAACTTTCTGGCCTAAACTGGATGAAAACAATAGTGTGAGCTGTGTGGTGGTCAAAATTGAATGGAAATTACTGGAAATTAATGTTTTAGAGGTTAATAATACTGCAGGAACAAAACAGGCCCAAATTATGTGATTTAAGCTTTTTTTAAATAATTTTTTGAAAACCAAAATCAAATCACACAAGGGCAGTTCTTACAAAACCAAAACCCAATGATGAATTAGAATGAGAGCCAAAACCATAAAATGGGATCGGCACACAGCTCTAATATTAATACACACACACTTTGTTAATACACCACACCCACCACAGACAGTAATAAAACACATATCACCACCACCCCCAGAAAAAAACAAATACACTTGAGATGTGTTGTGGTTTTGTTTCTAAATCATAATGTTTTGGCTTTGGTAAAACATCCTTCAAGTGTTTTGGGTTTGGTTTTGCTTTTGTTTTTGTATCTGGATTTCTTTAAAAAAATATTAAAACTTCTAAAATCTTGTAACTTTGATCTGTTTTTGTTCCTGTTATCTTTTTACCATCAATGGCATTCATTTCCAGTTACTGCCAATCATTTCTGACCCCCTCGCAGCTCTCAATTTTGTTTTCACCAATATTGGCCAAATGTTGCAGTGAGCTGACTGGCTAAACTAAGCGACAGAGCAGCGGCACAAACACATAACAATATAAAGAATAAAGCACATATATGAAAAACAATTGTATGTAAGTGCAGCTCACTTCAAGTTCACTTCTAAAATACATACACAAGAGCTTGTTTGCACTGGATTGCAGGTGCTAGCTACTAGTGTCTTAAAAACAAACATACACAGTGACAAATACACATGTAGTCTTTTACACACTTCAATACACTTCATTCATAACCCTACAATTCTCTCTAATGGTGACTATTATGTAGTATTGCAGCATAAACTACAGCTCATATCTTCTCCATATACTTTCATGAGTGAAATGGCACCTGCTATCAAGAGGGAGAGACTTACATGCAATCCAAAATGACGATATGTGGGGTCCCTGCGAAGCTCCTGGTTACAGGAAAGGAGAGACAGGGCTAGACTAAATAGGAAGGGTGGGGACTCAGGGTTGGGGGGTTGGGGATTAAGACAGGTATAGGTGGATGACTGTAGAAGAATAGACAGAGGAGGGAGGAACTTTACAGTTTCCCTCATCAGAAGGGGGGAAAAACAACAGCTTTCAGTGGGACATCCTTTGTTAATTCTGAACATTAAAGGAAAAGCAAGTGCACAGTTAGATACAATCAAACAAGGTCCTTAGATGTTTCATATAAATGCTTCAACTCAAATAAGTACAGTCACAGGGGTCAATCCAATTAGCCGCGAGTTGCCATTGCAACAGCATTAAAATGCCGGCAGCGGACCAGCACCTCGCACCCTTCACTCTGAGCCTGAATTCTCCGAATTTTGCTAGCAGCCCTATGGGTCTGCGAACAAAATTCTGTGAATGTAGGCTGCTGTAAAGTGCGGCCATTGCTGCGATGACTCGCGCTGGTGAGATCATTGCAGTTAAAAGGATCCACCCACAATGTCTATTTTCTTAAATTAGTTAAAAGTTAAATGAGGTTCCCATTTAAATAAAATGGGAAGACTTTTAATTAATAAATGTAGATCTTGTAAGTGCCAATCTAATTGATTTTTGTGTATAAAGCATGTGCAGTGGCATCGAATTAGGTACACCAATTAACATTTCTATCTATATGCAGACCTTCACTGTGTTTGATGTCTGTCTTTGTTAAGAAAATATGACTGGCAAAGCAAGATCAGTACTTATAGAAAGAGGAAGCATGGACTTATTGCACTGTTTGTACAAATCCATAAGAATACACTGCCATTTTAAAGGCATGAAATTCTTGTAGTTCAGTTTGTGGAACAATTGGTTGTTTTTGGTCATCAGAATGATTCAAATCAATCTAGATTAGATTGATCATTAGATTGATAGCAAATCAATTTCTAAATATATTATCATTGATTAAATTAAAAAGGTAATTTAAAATACATTAGGAATGCAAGAAAGCTCATTAGTAATTAGATTTTTTCAGTTTTTTTTTATAGAATTTATATTCATAGTTTTTTAAACTGCATTATTTTCTTTTTATCAAATATTCCCCTATGAGCAATTTTCCTGTTATTCCTGTTGTATTCTAAACTCTTGGTATGTCAAATCCTAAGCAATATAATGGAATGGTTAAGCGGCCCATACACGTTGGGATAAATCAGCTGATCCGTCGGATTGGTACGGTTTAACTGCTATATAGCATGTGTATAAGCATGATATTGGATAGTGCATGTACCCGTGGGGTCATTCATTGCACCCTCAGATCTTACTGCATTTTCAGTCAATCTGGGGATTCGATGTGCGATCCCGTGCAGTGCTATGTGGGTGGCAGGGGCAGAACTATGGGAGACAAAGGAGGCACCTGCCACCAGGCTCCAGCACTGAAAGGGCACCTCCTCCATTGCCTACAATATAGGGCTTATGGCTGTAGTGTACCATTACGGCCACCCAATACATGGTACCTCTTCCTGGCAACTGAGAAGCCACCACACACTAGTGGAGGGCTCAGTATCCTACCATCAGCTGCCGCCTGCGTCTATCTATAACCTGTCCCTAATCATTGGTGTTGCTGCTCCACAGCAGCTTCTTAGTCACTGTTACACGTCCGGCACCCCCCTCACCCACAACTCTCTGTCTCACTCCTCCATATAGTGTCAGCAGCTGTGACTAAGGGACATCAAATAAGAACTTGCCTCTGGGCATCTGGTATGAACTTATGCCACTGGTGGGGGTTAGTGGGAAGTCGGCATATCGGGTGGGTGGCCACCCAATTGCGCCTTGTATGGGGACTGTCTGATATGTTGGACGTCAGATCCCCCGTCAAGTTTCATTATGCATATCGTACCATGTATAGGCCAATTTATGTTAAGCATTGCACACTACAGTACTTACACATTTAGATGTGCTGAGTGGTACAATGTAAGTTTTCATATAGATGTGCTGGTGGTGTAATGTAAGTATATATATGTCTATCACATTGTGATAGGACTTCCTCAGTTAACCTTAGGGTACAGAACATTGAGCTTAATAACACTCTCTGCTATACTGTATCTGTAATAAACTATTGGTTTGGGATTTTTTCTCAGGTCACACTAGATGTAAGTGAATAGGAGTAAGGACACACCAGTCCCTTTCACTTACTGCAACAACTGATTACGGGGCTGAGTCAGGGATGTACGCTAATGCCACCGCAGCTGGGAATTTGTATGCATTGGCATCATGACAATATGCAAATCTTTCAGCGACTGGGATTTACCCACCAGTGGCTTCGCAAACCCAAGTGATTGCATACAAAGGTGCAGCATCGGTCACAGATCAGTTGATAAATGGGCTTCTAAGTAACCCTATGGTCACAGGAACTGAGTCGCCGATGCCACTATTACTGCGTATGGGATCGCAGTCACAGGTTGAGACATGCACCGAACACAGTCGCGAAATGCCTGATTCTTAGTTGCCACCACCCTCTGTTGCTGCCCACAAACAGTCCCTGTCTGCGAATCACTTTGCAAATAAATCCTCATTGTGAGTAGCGACGAAAATTAAACTTGATGCATGTAAAGAGCGACTCATACACATGTATATTACCGATAATCACTCAACTGCATAAACATCGGCATTGCAGCCATTGCTGAATCTGGCCATATGATAGTAACAGCAGTTACTGAGTATCATTTGTTATTGATCCTGCAACAGAGTATGGAATTACTATTTTTTACACTGATATTACTTTGGGCAAAGTAGGATCCATCCCTCCAACTTCTTCCTTTCAGAACAGATTAGGTCTATTATTCATTTGCAAGATAAAAAATATGACACTGTATAGCAATCACTTTATTGTATATCTGCAAACGTGTATCCCAGCAGACTGGGTGTCTCTCTCATCTGCTTCATAGCCAGTATGTGCATCTAACTCACATCCCCTTTGGAACTTTACTGCTGTTGACAGGCTAATGGAAGAATAATTTATTAAATCATCAGTTCCAGCCAGTTCATAAAGCTAGTAAGATAACTACGCTGTACTGCATGTAACCATAAAACATGGCTGAAAATCAAAAATAAAACACACACTTATTTTGCATGTTAGATCCACAGAGTGGATTGGATTTTTAGGGGGCCTATTTATCAAACATTTCTATTTATCAGTTTGTATCGCAAGTTACAGAAATTACATTTGAAGCTTTGAAACCATTAAAAAATGGAAAAAAAAAAACACTGTCCAGTGTCCTGGTGAATATGTATACTGTATTCTTTTCTGGAGAGCATCAATCTTCACTGCCACAGATGAATGCATTTATGCTCAGCCAACAGGCTGTGCATGTGCAAAGCAATATAGTTGCAATGTCCATCAGGAAGAGGACCAGCCTACTAGGGAGGGATAAAGAGATCCCTTCTCCATCTGGGCTTATCCCATAGTGTACAGCTGACTAACACCATCTTCAGATGGTATTAGCTTATAGAGACAGTATCCAAAAAGCAAAGCTTATCAGTGTTTTCTAAATAGTCCCATATAGAGATGGGCCCCGTCTTTTGTTTTTGTTCTCGGTTTTGGATCTGTATCTCCTTCGTATTTTGGATCTGGATCTGGTTTTGCAAAACCACCCTTGTGTGTTTTGGATTTTTTTTGGATCTGGATCTTTTTTTAAAAAATTATAAAAACAGGTAAAACCACATAATATGGGCCTGTTTTTGTTCCTACAGTATTATTAATCTTAATAACATTTATTTCCAGTCATTTGCATAAATTTTGACCACCTCACAGCTCACAATATCGATTTTTTCATCTAGGTTAGGCCTAGGGCCAAAATGTTGCATCCAGCTAGCTGGCTGACTAAACTAGGTTGCTGCTGTCTGATAATAAGTGCGGCTAATGTACACGCACACACAGAAAAAAAAATACACTTTTTATCATATATTTTTTTGTCCATAACTTGGGGCCCGTAGCACCCCTGACTGAAGCAGCAGTGATTGATGACACAGGCAGCACTAGGTTGCTGTCTGATAATAACAAGTGCGGCTAATGCACATGTACACACACAAAAAGAGACTTTTTATTATGTAGATTTTTTTTTTGGTCAACAACTTGGGACCTGGAGCATCCCTGACTGAGGCAGCAGCGATTGATGTCACAGGCAGCACTAGGTTGCTGTCTGAATAAGTGTGGCTAATGCACACGCACGCACACAAAAAATACACTTTTTATTATATAGATTTTTTTTTTGCCCACAACTTGGTGCCCAGAGCTCCCATGACCGAGGCAGCAGCGATTGATGACACAGCCAGCACGCTACCAGCCCAGATGGACACAGCAGCCCAGATGGACACAGCAGACAGCACCAGCCCAGAGGAACACAGCAGACAGCACCAGCCCAGAGGGACACAGCAGACAGCACCAGCCCAGATGGACACAGCAGACAGCACCAGCCCAGATGGACACAGCAGACACCACCAGCCCAGAGGGATACAGCAGACACCACCAGCCCAGAGGGACACAGCAGACACCACCAGCCCAGATGGACACAGCAGACACCACCAGCTCAGATGGACACAGCAGACAGGACAGCACTAGCCCTACACTGCCCACCCTCCCTGTTCACTCTCCACAGCTGGAGTGAAATGGCGCCAACACGGGCTCCTCCTTATAAAGCAGAGATGAAAGCTCACGAGCTGTGAGATTTAGTCTCTGAGGTTTTGGCTTGGTTTGAGATCCGGGGCCGGTTGGGGAGCCGAACGCACATTCGGTTCTCGCCCCGGATCTCTAAATTTGAGTGGGTTCGGATCTCTGAGATCCGAACCCGCTCATCTCTAATACCATAGTGCCTTCATCATGGAAGACTATGGGAACGGCTGCTGCAAGTGTTAGTAATCTGAAATAAGAAGATAGCTGTGATATTGTGTGCTTTTTAAATAGCGTCTGTCATAAACATGTAAACATTAATTTCTGGATGTTTTAAGGACAGAATTAGTTTGATAAAAAGACCCCCAAATGCTTGAGATAAAAAAGTTGTAAATATCACAGTTAGGGGTATAATTACTAAAGTGCAGGTTTTTAGAAGTGGATGTGTTGCCCATAGCAACCAGTTAGAATCTACTTAACATTTCTCTAGCACCTTAGATAATAGCTAGAATCTAATTGGTTGTTATGGGCAATATCTCTACTTCTAAAAACCTACACTTTAGTAAATATGCCCCTAAGTGTGAGTTGGAAATGAGAGTTTTAGTCCCAACTCTCTGTTGTAGTTTATGAAACTGGTTCTATCATTTTACCCTTACACCTTATCACCACGTTAATGCAGCCATACTATTATCTAAGCATCACAATGACAAATAGTGTCAAGTGGATGATGTATTTCTAATAGCTAGGTCAGCGGTTCTCAAACTCGGTCCTCAGGACCACACACAGGTCACGTTTTGCAGGTCACCCAGCAGGTGCACAATTGTAGTCATTACTCACTGACACATTTTATAGGATCCACAGGTGGAGCTAATTATTTCACTTGATTCAGTGTGGAAACATGGAAAACATGCACCGTTTGGGGTCCTGAGGACCGAGTTTGAGAACCTGTGAGCTAGGAAATATGTTTTCATACTCTGAATGATACCAAATAGACCACAAACTGGACAAATGGGTTGGAATATCTTACTTAAATGAAAAGTGTGATGGTGGAATCACAAATATGCTTGTAACATTATGTTTAAATCACATAAGCATGTGTACAGATTAATGTAAGTTTTTTCCCCATAAAATACATCATATTGTGTATTTTTATGAAAAGTAAGTAAACTTGTAACCAGGGGCGTATTAAGAGAGGAGGGGGCCTGTGTGCAGTCTCCGTCCGGGGCCCCCTCTTCTCTGCCCATTGGCTGGCAGCACACTGAGTGCAGCAGTAGACTCTGGGCCATAGTCAACTGCAGCCATTTTCCTGGTAATTTCTCTACTGTGTATGCACAAAATGCCTGGAAAATGGCCACGGCGACCATTTTCCAGGTGAGTTTTACAGATATGTTATTGCCACCAAAGGACTATAGAGAGGTAAGCATGAAATAAATAGGTGCAGGGTGTGTGGTGGGGGCCCCCTGAACCCAGGGCCCCATGTGCACCGCACACACTGCACTGATTATAGATACGCCTCTGCTTGTACCCATAGGCAGATTTGGCAACATCTTACTCATGGCCCTTTATGCTTAAATAGGCAGAAAGTGGGAGGGAAAGAGCAAGTAAACATAAGGCAAGTACAGAAAGTTCATGTCAATGCAGAATATTAATTGTGGAGCCATATGCCTGTAAAGAAGAATTTATTTTGTGGGTGCTCGACCAGTGGCACAAGGTTTATCGATGCAGTTGCACCAAACAGCTTTTCTTCGTGGACAATGTCCTGTGCACCAGGCATATTTTCTTTTGCTGGAATCCATCTCAGTCACAATGCGATGCGACAAAACTGCTCTATGAGACTGCACTGATTAATTTGATATCAACATCTGTATATCTGTGTGCAACTGAGTCTGAATCTGTATATGAAGTACTAAAATAGAGAGGTTGTTTTGTTGTGTAGATTAATCAGTACAACCTCATAAAGTGGTTCTGTCACATCATGTTGCATGCACCGTTATATGAACTTACTGTTGAAAACTGCTTTATATTTATGCAAAATTAATAATATTGAAAAACGTTGTCAAATTCCCCCCTCTGTATTGAATGATCCATCACCTGAGACCCTACTATCAACTTTTGAAAGAATGGGAACTGTAACAGTCCATCAGTGCACTAGAATCCTAACTCACAGCCAAACAGTTTCTACAGCCCACCTGAGCTGTACAGTACATCTACTGCATGAACTCAGTAAAGAAATAAAAAATCACTAACATCTAATCCAATTTCTAACTACTGAGTGCTGCAGATCTCACCCTATGAATGACAGAATCTTGATGCTCGATATCTAATCTAGAGTCCATTCTTTCCACCAAGGTATCCATCTAATACTCTACACTTCCTTTGGAGCTACGTGAGTACGTGGCAGTTTAATCCTCGCAAACTCTTGCTACATTGAGTCATTTAATAGGACATATCTATGCAGCATGTAACATAAACACATATGCCACCCTCTATGACTGCTAAAGTATTATCGCTGAATGTAAATGGACTGCAAGCACCCTCCCCCCCAAAAAAGTTTGTTTAGCATAGCAATACTTTAAGAATAAATATGGGTACACACTATACCAGTGTTGCCTAACCTTGACACTCCAGCTGTTATGGAACTACATAACCCAGCATGCACTGCTACAGTTTTGCTATTAGGGCATGCTAAAACTGTGGCAGGGCATGCTGGGATATATAGTTCCACAACAGCTGGAGTGTCAAGGTTAGCAAACACTGCACTCTACGATATGTGACCCAGCAACAGTGTGATGCTATGTAACGATTTATCGCCGCACCGTACAAATGCCTGATCTTGTGTAAAATATTGCAATCTGTCGTTACATGCTGCATGTAACAACACTGCATCTTTCATTGCATCATTCCATCTGCTGTGCTGTGCAGAATAGTAAAGATAGTATACAGTGCTGTCCATGCTGGCTTTGTTGTTCATTTTTTTGTTTCTGAAGACTATGGTCTTTTACAGTACATGGACCAAAGAGGACCTGATCCATGGATTGGTGAATATTATATTTTTTTTTAATACAGGACTTCCCCATTTGGTGTTCATGTCCTAATTATGTTAATATTTTGCTTACAGTGAGAAAACAGGTGCCATCTGGTACTTAATGTCCAGGCATAGTGGCACTTGTTGTTCCACAAAAAATATTATTTTCCATTTTTTACACATTACCTCAGCACCCATCAGCTGGGCGTGTGGAGAAGAGCCTTAAACTTTCAGCCCAGGGGGTCTGTATGTTCTTCAGAAACAGGGACTCCATTTTATATTGGGGTTCCCACTTTCCAAGGATTTCCAGCATCGGGATGACCAGTTTGTGACTGGTTAATGTTTTAGCAGGGGTCCCAATGCTGTGTATCCGCCTGCTATGGCATTACCACCCCAGCTAGTTAAACCTGGTGCTTTTTATAGGTAAGTTGGTGGGACTTCACAAGAATATTTTTTTTTACATTTTACCTCTTTATTTACTTTTTAAACCAACAAGGCTTGCACAGATCAAACTGATCTGTGTATTGCTCCTCCCAAACTAGCCTGCCACAGACAAGTATTTTGTTTAAGTGGTTTTGATGTCATTTTCGGGTTGGTTTTTGGAAATGTTATAACTGACTATTAGTAAATCTATGGTTTTCAGAAAAAGGGGACATTTCTCCTGCTATACAGTTTATTTGCAGCCTGTCTTGAAGCTGTGCATGGGCAGCTTGAAGACAGGTTGTGAAGAGACAGTGAAGCAGCAGGAGTCCAGCCCCCCTCCCCCCTGTGCACTCAACAGGCTGATCCTCTTGTATCTGCCCATTGCTGGTCCCTGTCTGACCCTGCTGCTTGTTCTTTGACTCCCTCCTACCCTGCCATCAAAGACTCCCACTGACACCATGCAGCCCCACATTTCCAGTCCCCCTCCGCCACTGCTGAGACCTCTCTTTTGTTCCTGGCTCACTGAAGGAGTGCTCAGGGAGCAGGGAGGCAGCTCTGGCAAGGTAAGATGACACAGCAGTGAGAAATATTTTCAGATCCCTATGCTGTATCGGATGCTGTATGCTGTATGAAATTCCACCCCAGCTGTTTATTTTAATATTTAGTCCTTGGGCTGTGGCTGAGGTAGCACTGCTTTTTGCCACCATGGCCATTACAATTTGATATATAAATTTGGCTATGACCTCCTGTTTCCAAACTTATTCAGTTGTTCATGTTGTTATTTATTTAGTTAAGTTTAGCAGAATGGAAAAAATAAAATCTTTGGTTGACTTAAATTTTATACTATTCTCGCTACCAATAATTTGTACAGTATCATTAATGTAATGTGGAAAACAAATTGGTTTTGAACATTTTTGTAGTCATTTTTGTAGTCACCTTTTTATATAACTAACAGCTTTGTAATTACTAAGATATTTTCTGCCTCACTGCTTATGTGTGCACTTCACAATGTGATAATGGAATCATTCAAGATGGCACATTACAGAACAGTATTTTACAAACAATGGAGCAGTCACAGTCTCTGCCACCTCACATTTGGAGTGGTGGATGCTACACTTTACATAAATACACCTTTCCATTTTCTCTAACCATATATGGATTCAGGGCCAGATTCAGACCCGGACGCTATTTGCAGACGGTCATTCCAAAAAAGGGGCCGGCTATTTAAATTGAGTGCTCACTCTTTGCGGTTTGTTGACGCCTCTATGTCTGAGCGAGTGAATGAAAAATGCGCTTGCTATTTTGTAAAGACACCCCTTTGTCATTCACATCACACGTCATCTCCAGTATTTATTAGATTAATTGGGTACATCGAAAGGCATCTGAACTGCTCGCAGTGCTTGTGGTAGGTTTTTCTTACCACTATCACTGTGAGCAGTCCAGGCTAAAAGACAACCAAGTGACGTGGTCGATGACGCTCCTTTACTAATTATGCACTCCCATTAAACACCCTTTTGACCATTAGGCACGCCTGCTTTCGGATCTCCAATCCCCCGTTTTCAAGCACCTTCCCCTGTTACCACCCACAAACGGTACTTTCTGTCAATCAAATTAATAGCCCCTCGCTGTTTTGCGAGGGCAAGATTTCTGACAGCAATAACTGGTTTGCGCAGGCGCAGTTGTGCGAACATCGCTCAGAACGAACGAGTGGCCGCTTACGAGGGGCTCTGAATCAGGCCCTCAGTTGCAACCCTTCTGCTAGCTAGAATTTGCACACTCTTAGGGGTATATTTACTAAAGTGTGGGTTTTTAGAAGTGGAGATGTTGCCCGTAGTAACCAATCAGATTCTAGATATTATCTTCTATATGGTGCTAGATAAATGTTAAGTAGAATCTGATTGGTTGCTATGGGCAACATCTCTAGTTCTAAAAACCCACGCTTTAGTAATTATACCCCTTACTGTGAAACATTTTTTATGAATTGATCATCTTTATCATTTATGGGCTGCAAGTAATTAATGCAAAATATGTTCTTTACATTCTTATATAATGTATTTTGCAGAGAATAGAACAGCAAGGTCCTGATTCATTGTTGCAAACGGGATGTAGTAATATGACCAAAGGCCGCAAGGCCGCCGGTCACAATCCCAACAGCGGAATGCCAGCTTGGGATTTATGATAGGCGTCGAAAATACAGATGCCTATCATAATCCTGATGCCGGAATGCCAATGATGCTATGCCGAATAAAGGTAAGTCCAGGGTGCCCTTAGCGTTAGCCGTGGGGGAGAGGGTTAGGATTAGGGAGTCTAGCAGGGTTAGGGTTAATCACCTCTAGGGGGTAGTGTTAAGGTTAGGCTCCCCCAGGGAGAGGTTAGGGTCAGGCACCCCCTAGGAGGCTTAGGTTTAGAAAGCAGTAAGGGGGGTTTAGGGTTAGGCACCACTAAGGGAGGGTTAGGGTGGAACAGGGGAGGTTAGGGTACTTACCTGCCCCTGTCGGGATCCTGATCCTGTCGGGCATCCACTGTCAGGAGTTGAACCAGTGAAATAAACAGCCACTGGCATTTCAGTCCCATTCCATTGCAAAAAAATCAGCCACACTTGTGGTTACATTGCTTCCATTAAAATATATGTGGCTCTTCATTTCTGTTCAGAGATGGCCTCATCTATGCGGCTACATTGCTCCTATCCATCCGCTAGTGAAAGTAGCTGTCAGATGCTGTTGAGATGCATATGACTCACTAGAAGCTGCTAAGAGTTGCATATGCTTGGCTGGGATGCATGCACAGTGAGAAAAACAGCAGGATCCATCCACAAAAAGTGTATCTTGCATACTATGTATTAGATAACAAAAGCAGGACTGATTTAAAAGTAAGCTGTCTGCTTGTGACTCTCCCACTGTTCTAAAACTACAAGCCTAGTCTCATTCACACTTTTCTATCCTCTGACTAGCTAGGGATAACTAGCTAAGGATGTTTAAGAATCCATAGATAAGGAAATAGTCCTGCAATACCATCTAGCAAATATTAAAATACTGCAGGAGGCATCTATAGAAAGCAGATGGAAAGCTATTGCTGTGAGGATTCAAGTGCAGTGTCCATAGATGCTGCCTTGGATCACCATTGCATCATTGGTCACAATGGTGGCAGCACCAGCCAGCCTGATTAAGCTTCAGCGTACTCAAGCTGACAGCCTGTGAGGCTAGGATGCAGACCCTGACTTCAGCACTTCCGGAAAATGATTTAACTATTAAAAATATTTTTGACAACAAGGTAATTTCAGTGTATTTCATTTTGTATATAACAACTGCAGTCATCAGGCCATATGAATATGTTTATATTCTATTAGGCCATATGAATATGTTTATGCAGCACAGATGTTGTAATGGTTAGCATTACTGCCTCACAGACTGAGGTCATGGGTTTAATACCCACTTCGGCCGTAACTGTGTGAAGTTTGTATATTCTCCCTGTGCTTGCTTGGGTTTCCTCCGTGTACACCAGTTTTCTCCCACACTCCAAAAATATACTGGTACTGTAGGTTAATTGACTCCCAACAAAAATTAACCCTAGTGTGTATGTGTGTGTGCATGTGATACGGAATATACATTGTAAGCTCCACTGTGGCAGGAACTGATGTGAATGGACAAATATGCTCTGTGGAATATATGTGCGCTATATAAATAACTGGTAATAAATAAGTATCATATTAAGCCATATGAATATAGTTATATCATAGTTTCTTCTAAAGAAGCATCTTTATTTTTTGTTTTTTTATAGTCATTACATGTATAAACAAACACAAAGGATATTTTTGATAAAAATTTTAAGGAGAAATATTTATGAGCTGGAAATATAAAATTAAAACGATGTTGCTTTAATTTGAATTTCACTGTTCAGGGAATTATTGTGAAAACTTCCTTCTGCATATAATGCTTCCCTTTGAATGATACTTCTTTTTATAGTATCCATATATTTCTAAGATAAATCAGAAGTTTGTCTCCATCTGTTGAGAGTACAGACAGCACCAGTGGTACCTAATTCATAAGTATTCTACTTGTAAGCTCCCAGATGTATCAAACACACTCTAAACATCACTAGAAAACCTTCAGAGTCTTGTCAGAATATTTCTTTGTGCTTGAAATACTATAATTTGTATTAAATTATTCTGGTTTATAAAAACTCAAGCTATCTGAGCAAAGAAATATGTGGCTTTAATGTTCTAAATTACAGCAGTTGGTTGTCAGAGGCATTTATTTGATAACTGAAAAAAAGTTGATACTATACTATAATAACAGACTGTTTCAGGTGAGATTATATTAATTACTGGTCACTATAAAAAAAACACCTTAAAAATTGTGTTATAGTTTCTTAAACCATTGATATACAACATAGCTATACAAAAGTAGTCAGAAATGCAGAACTGAGCATTAATGGATTGTTCTCTCTCATTCACAATGTATCAAATGCATTATATTGCATATGACTGATCTCAGCTAAATTAATCTTTCTGCAGTTTATGTTTGAATTATCAGAAACATGAAATGAATATATCTAAGAACAAATGGTTACACAGTTACACACATTGAAACACTAAAAAAAGTATAGGATGTTCACACAGGAGGTTCACAAAGGGAATTTACTTTCAGAAAATGTTTTAGTGTTTTATGTACCTGCAAAGAGAAATTACCAATATAATCACATTATGATAGTTACAGATAGTACAGTAATATAAAGTTACAACTTACAGAATGCAATATACTGTATATTTATTTTTCCATAACAGGGGAGAGAAGAAAAGAAAGGCCAGTATATTCATCAGAAAGCTGTTGCTTCTCTATAAATGTCTGGGAAAAAAAGGAAAGTTATAGTATATAATGTAACACTGTGCTACATGTGTATTCAAGCAACTCAATTAGGATAATGACTAGATATAAACAATTATTGAGTGCTATGTGTGATGTGCATTAAAAATCCAAAAGTGGCACCAGTAAAGAAAAAACTGGTTATTTAGTTGCGTTTCACAAGCCACCCTCCGTCACCACCCCCAAATGCTCACTTCCTGTCAATCACTTTGGAGTTTGTCTGCATAGTCACTGCACAGCAACAATCGTCTGTCTGCGAGCATAACTGCAGTTGCGATCGGTAATTAATCCCTGTGACTACTTTTTTTTATGTGAATTAGGTAAAGTCATGTGTTACCTCCACCTCCCCCCCACCCCATGCCAAAATGCAAAACATGATAAGGTGTTGGAGGTGAGATTATTTAATTATATGCAGGAAGTGGAAAGGGCACATTTTTGGGGCATTCATGTGTTGCATCTCCCATTCCCTGACTGATGTTATGATGGAGAGAAAAAAAAGCACCTACACCTGAGTACTTTGCTTTCATTAAAAGAAGGTACAAAATAAGGGCAGGAACAAGTAGGTTATGTTACATGTCACCAACGTGGGTAGGAATCAGATAACATCTAATTATACATCTAATATTTTCAATCGTAAATTGAAATACAAATCCCAAAAAGAATCTGATAAGAACCAACACAGCAACATCATGCTTATGACAGCTATACTGGAATCAGAAAAAAGTCTGGTCTGGAAGGATTAGTAGTACACCAGATCAGTGAAACAAATAGCACATGGTCAGCATGTGGAACAAGAGGCAGAACAAAATACGGCATTTGTGGCTGGAAATTAAGTTCTCCTTCAAATAAATATTTTTGACCTTTAGTATAACAAACACCATTTGAAGTTAAGTGGTTGTAGACAATGGTACAGCTCCTCGGTGCCTATAGCAAGGACAATCAGAATAATATAATTGCATCAAAATCAAGACAAGAAAACCTTCAGAAGCTGCAGCAAAGTATACCCATTTGGGGAAGCAGCTATTGTATTCAGAGAGACACACAAGACACGTGAGATGATGTGAACACAACTATTCAGGTCCATTTGGGTCAAAGATTATGGGCATGCAGTGCTAGACAGGATTTGCACAGATGTAAACATTCTTCTAATGTTACTGATAGCATGGGTTCCTTATAGGTACCAATGTACTACTTCTACATTACATAAGATATAGGGCCAAATGTAGTAGGGTGAGAGTTTAGAAAATGTGAGAGTTTGTCAGTAAACCTTCACACTTTTTAAATTCGGCCAATGTAATAGAGTCAGAGAACATGCAAACTCACATATTTTAAGGCTAAAAAAAACTCTGTTCAAGATGTTTTCCCATTATGAAGAAAAAACTCAATCAATGTGAGAGTTTACTGCTAGAATCTCACATTTTGTAAACTCTCAACCTATTACCAAGGGTGTAGAGAGCCCTACTGGAGAAGAGGGGGTGTGTCCTAATTGCAGGAGGTGTGGCCATGCTCCTTTGAGCAAAAAAAAAAAAAACACACACACTTCTGCTCAGCAGCCACGAGCAGTCTTACACTGCAGCCCAGCACACTGTGTGCTGGGCTGCTGTGAGGGAGGGAGAAGGGAGGGGGGCAGCACCAGACCTGGGCCCCCCACCAGGCCCCTCAAGAAGCCTGGGCCCAGGTAAATAGTACCCAATCCCCCCACTCTCGGCGCCCCTGCCTACTACATTTGATCCATAGTATAACTATATATATTGAGAAGCCATGTAGGTTGGAGTAAGAGTCTATAAATGTTGAGCTGAGATGTAACACAGGAATAAGGGATGAGTGGGTTCGGATTTCTGAAACATAAACCCCCCTGAGCCCCCCCGATCCGAACCAGGAACCAAGTCCGGCTCAAGTTTTCCCACCTGGCTCAAATCTGAAATTGAGGCAAAACGTCATCATCTCGCTGTCGGATTCTCGTGGGTTTTGGATTCTATAAAAGGTCCCCATGTCGGCGCCATTTTTCACTCTGGCTGTGGACAGGGAAGAGGGAGGGTGAAGGTTTGCTATGCTGGTGCTGCTGTTGTCCATAGGGTCTGTGTCCAAACTCCAAAGTCCATAGGGGCTGGCTGGGCTGTGTTGTGCAGTGCTGTTGTCCTATAAAGGCTGTAGCCCTAAAGGGGTGCTGTAGTGTTATCCAAGGGGTGCTCTGTCCGTCAGGGGTGCTCCCCCCCATGTGCAAAAAAATTATATTTTTTTTCTGTTTGTGTGCACATTAGCTGCACGTGCATCAACAAAGTAGCAGCTCCAAGTGAGCGCCTGTGTCAAAAGTCAAGGGCCAGCTGGCTCATCTGTTGAAGGGTGATGTAACCCCCAAAGTGCCCCCCCCAAAAAATTGTTTATGACTTGTGTGCGGCATGCCTTAGCCACACGTGCAGCAACAAAGTTGCAACCCCAAGCATGTGCCTGTGTCATAAGTCAAAAGCCAGCAGGCTAGTCTGTTGAAGGGTGGTGTAACCCCCAAAGTCCTGGAAAAAAATAATTTTTCTTTGTTTGTAACTTGTGTGGTGCCTTAGCCGCACGTGCATTAACAAAGTAGCAGCACCAAGCATGCGCCTGTGTCATAAGTCAAGGGCCAGCTGGCTAGTCTGTTGAAGGGTGGTGTAAACCCCTAAGTGCCGTGAAAAAAAAAAATTCTGTGTTTGTGACTTGTGTGCACCTTAGCCGCACATGCATCAACAAAGTATCAGTGCCAACGTGCACCTGTGTCGTAAGTCAAGGGCCGGCTGTCTCATCTTTTGAAGGGTGGTGTAACACCCAAAGTGCCGGAAAGAAATAAAAATAAATAATTTTTCTGTGTTTGTGATTTGTGTGCGCCTTAGTCACACGTGCATCAACAAAGTAGCAGCGCCAAGCATGCGCATGTGTCATAAGTCAAGGGCCTGCAGGCTCTTCTGTTAAAGAGTGGTGTAACCCCAAAAGTGCTCCAAAAAATAAAAAATATATTTTTTTCTGTGTTTGTGTGCGCCTTATCAATATCACATAAATGGAAGACAAAAATTTGTCCGATAAAAATAAAATAGGGAAAGATCAAGAACCACTTCCTCCTAGTGCTGAAGCTGCTGCCACTAGTCATGACATAGATGATGAAATGCCATCAATGTTGTCTGCCAAGGCCGATGTCCAAAATCATAGTATAGGGCATATAAAATACCATATGCCAAAAAACAGGAAAATTACCTTAAAAAATAAATTTCAATAATCTGAGGAGAAACGTAAACTTGCCAATATGCCATTTATGACACGTAGTGGCAAGGAATGGCTAAGGTCCTTCCTTATGTTCATGAATAGTGGTTCAGCTTCACATGACAATTGAAGCCCTCCTCCCGCTACAAAAATCAAACGAGTTAAGCTGGCAAAAGCACAGCAAAGAACTGTGCATTCTAATTCTAAGAAGATATCACAAATCACCAAGAAGAGTCCAAGTGTGGCAACGGTTGCGACACTGGATGGGAAGAGGTGGCTCCTTCCACCATTTGCATGCCCTCTGCAAGTGCTGAAAGGAGTACCCACAGTCCACTTGCTGAAATTCAAATTGAAGATGTTACTGTTAAAGTACAACAGGATGAGGATATTGGTGTAGCTGGCACTGAGGAGGTAGTTGACGAGGAGGATTCTGATGGTGAGGTGGTTTGTTTAAATCAGGCATCAGTGCAGACAGTTGTCCGTGGAATGAAAAAGCCCATCACAATCATGCCTGGGCAGAAGACCAAACATTCCACCTCTTTGGTCTGGATATATTTCTATCCAAATCCGGACAACAACTGTCTTGCCATATGTACCGTATGTAAAGGTGGAATAAGTAGAGGTAGGGACATTAACCACCTAGGAACATACACCCTTATAAGTCACCTGCAGAATGTTCAAAAAAAGTTTCTATCAAGTTCAGAAACTGTGGCTAAGACCATAAGCAGTCCAGGGACACCTAAATCCATTTGGCCTGTTGTATCCAAGCACCTGCAAACCACACCATCAACTCCCTCCTCATCAATTTACTCCTCAGTCCAGATCGGAAGTAGTCCTGCAGGCCATGCCACTGGCATGACTGACTCTCCTATCCGGGATTCCTCCGGAGGATCATGTATTGCTACACCAACTGCTGCTGTTGCCGTTAAGAGCCATTCATCATCCCAGAAAGGAAGTTGGAACACCACTACTTTTTTTACTAAGCAATTGACCCTCCAATAGTCCTTAGCGAGGAGGATGAAGTACGACAGCAGTCACCCTGTTGCAAAGTGGATAACTGAGGCCTTGACAGCTATGTTGGTGTTAGACGTGCATCCGGTATCCACAATTAGTGCAGTTGGATTTAGACAATTGACACAGGTAATGTGTCCCTGGCACCAAAACCCATCTAGATTCCACTTCACAAGGCAGGCGATACCGAGAATGTACAGAGATGTCAGAAAAAGTGTCCTCAGTGTCCTAAAAAATGTGGTTGTACCCAATGTCCACTTTACCACGGACTTGTGGACAAGTAGAACAGGGCGACTAAGGACTATATGACTGAGACAGCCCACTGGACAGATTTATCACCGTACGCAGCAACAACAGCAGCGTCACAAGTAGCAGCATCTCAGAAATGTCAGCTCGTTCCAAAGCAGGCTATGCTGTGTATCACCAATTTCAGTAAGAGGCATACTGTACCACCAGCAACCTCTTAGAGAAACTGAGGGAAATCATCGCCAATGGCTTACCTAACTTAGACTCTGCTGGGGATATGTGATATCTGATAATGCCACCAATATTGTGTGGGCATTACATCTGGGCAAATTCCAGTACATCCCATGTTTTGCTCACACAATAAATTTGGTGGTGCAGAATTTTCTGAAAAATGACAAGGGCATGCAGGAGACTCTTTGGGTGGCTCAAAAAATTTCTGCCCACTTTTGCCATTCAGCGACTGCATGCTGAAGACTGGAGCACCAGCAAACACTCTTGAACCTGCCCTGCCATCACCTGAAGCAAGGGGTTGTGACATGGTGGAACTCAACTCTCTATATGCTTCAGAGGACGGAGGAGCAGCAAAAGGCCATTCAAGCCTATACATCCACCTATGACGTAGGCAAAGGAAGGGGTATGCACCTGACTCAAATGCAGTGGAGAATGATATCCATGTTGTGCAAGGTTCTCAAGCCCTTTGAACTTGCCACACGTGAAGTCAGGGTCTCATTCAGACCCGCTCGCGAGTGCAGGACGCTCGCAAGCGGGTCGATGGTACCCAAATGCGCATGCGAGAGGCCCGAATAATGATGACCAAGCTGTCATTATGGGTCTCGCACTAAAGGGGGCGTGCTGTCGATGGTGACTGACAGCACGCCCCCTTTATTGGGCGTGCCGGGGGCATGGTTGCCAGACAGAGGTGTTCCCATGGGAATGCCTACCATCTGGGACCGGCCCCACTGACATCTGATAGAGCCAAAATCACTCCAGGGCTTGCGGCAGCGAAACCCTACTGCAGGGTCTCATCGCAAGCCCGATGGTCGCGATGGTCTTGACCATCATGACCATCATTATGGACGCTCGCATAAGCTGTGGGTGGTCACCCACAGCTATGCGAGCATCCAAGAGGCCGCTCCTTTTTCAGGTAGGAGGGCCCTGATTCAGTGCGAGTGCTCTGGTCAGAGCGTCGGGCTCTGAATCAGGCCCTCAGTTCAGACACTGCCAGATTGAGTTAGGTCATTCCCCTCATCAGGCTTTTGCAGAAGCAGCTGGATAAAGTGAAGGAGGAGCTAAGATGGAGCAATTCTGCTCAGTATGTGGGACTTGTGGAAGAAGCCCTTTATTCACTTTGCCAGGATTCGAGGGTGGTCAGTCTGTTGAAATCAGACCACTACATTTAGGCCACCATGCTCAATTCTAGGTTGAAAGCCTACGTGGTGTCTCTCTTTCTGTTGGACACAAGCCTGCAGAGGTGCAAAGACCTGCTGAAGCGGATTGTGACACATCAACAGCTCCTTCTTCATTTTCTCCCGCAACTGGGGCTGCCAGGTAACAACTTAGGTATCCTAAGCCACCCACTGGCAGTGATGCAGGGCAGACAGGAACAAGTTTGGACATCTGGTCTGAACTGAAGTTCCTGCCAACAATTTCTGACATATCTACTGTCACTGCATATGATACGGTCACCATTGACAGAATGGTGGAGGAATATATTGGTGACAGCATCCAAGTAGGCATGTCAGACCTGTTCTAGCAGGAAAAAGAGGCAATTTGGATCCCCCTGTACAAACTGGCTCTATTTTACCTAAGTTGCCCCCCCCTCCAGTGTACTCTGAAAGAGTTTTCAGTGCAGCTGGGTACCTTGTCAGCAAAATGTGTAGGAAGTTGCTTCCACAAAATGTGGACAAGATGATGTTCATCAAAATTAATTAGCATTTTTTCCTGGAAGACCAGCCTCCGGAAAGCACAGAGTGACCTGTGGTGGTGGATTCCCATGGGGACGAACTAATACTCTGTGAGGATAAGGACAACACTGAAGAGGGTGAGGAATCGGTGGTTGAGGAGGATGAGGACGACATCTTGCCTTTGTAGAGCCAGTTTGTGCAGGGACAGATTCATTGCCAGCTTATTTTGTGGGGGCTCAAACGAACTAATCATTTCAGCCACAGTCGTGTGGCAGACCCTGGTGCTGAAATGATTGGTTTGTTAAAGTGTTCATGTCCTGTTTATTCAACATAAGGGTGGGTGGGAGGGCACAAGGACAATTCCATCTTGCATCTCTTTTTTTTCTTTGCAGTATATACTCTTTGGGGCCTAGTTTTTCAAACTGCCATTATGTCTGCCACTGCAGTGCCACTCCTAGATGGGCCATGTGTTTGTGCTGCCCACTTGTGTCACTTAGCATAGTCATCCAGCTACCTTGGTGCAACCATTTTGCCTAAAAACAATATTGTGAGGTATGAGGTGTTCATAATACCCTGGAAATGAGTGGAAATTAATGTTATTGAGGTTAATAATAGCGTAGAAACAAAGAAAAAACAAATTTTGTGATATTTGCAGTTTTTGTGCTTTTTTCCAAAAAAATACAGATACAAAACACAAAACCCAGAACTAGAGATGAGCAGGTTCGGTTTACAGAGATCCGAACCCTCCAAAATTTAGCATAACCGAGTTGGATCCAAGCAGGCTAAGATGTTCCCGCCTTACTCAGATCTCTCAAATCGAGGCAAAACCATAGAGCCGAAATCTCGTGGTTCGCAAGCTTTCATCTCTATGATCAATGTAGTATAGAAGGGACCACGCGACGAATGTCATTTCACTCAAGCTGTGGAGACTGAACAGGGAGGGTGGGTAGTGTAGGGCTGGGAGAGGTGCTGGTGCTATCTGCTGTGTCCTGGGTTGTTGACTGCTGATCCATTCTAGTCTCTGGTCATGGTGCTGTCACTGTCACTGTGCTGTCTGCTAATCCATCTGGGCTGTTTGCTGTGTCCTGGGCTGGTACTGCTGATCCATTCTGGGCTGGTGGTTTTTGTGTCTGCTGTGTCCATCTGGGCCCAAGTCAAAAGCAAAATCAAAGTGTCTTATATTTTTCTGTGTGTGTGCGTGCGCGTGTGTTAGGCTTAACTGCAGTACCGCACAAGATCCAGCTCAACTCCAGTCATGCTAAAAGTAAAAAATCAAAGTGTCTTTTATATTTTTCTGTGTGTGTTCGTGCGTGTTAGGCTTAACAGCAGTACCGCACAAGACCCAGCCAGCAACGCAAGTTGCAAGCTAGTACTGCCCGACTCCAGTCATCATCAATCTGTGCTCTGGGCCAAAGTTCTGGACACGAACCCCCCCCCAAAAAAATAGTGTCTTTTGTCTATTTATTTTCTCTGTGTGTGCGTGTTAGGCTTAGCCACACAAGATACAGCAACGCAACCTTGTGATGCCCAACTCCAGTCATCACCAATCTGTGCACTGGGCCCAAGTTCTGGACCCGAATAAAAAATAGTATCTTTTGTATATTTTTTTCTCTGTGTGCATGACTGCATGTGTGTGAATTTTGTAACCGCATCTTGGCTACACTATTGGTGCTTGTGACTCTGCTTCAAGACTGCAGAAAATATGGAGGGCTGTCACATGACAGGAGAGCAAGGCCAAGAGCCACATGTTGTAGCTGCCGCCAGCAGTCATCATGATAATGCAAGGCCGTCAACTTCCTTGTCCTCTATGAAGGCCCATGCCTTCAATCCTCAAGGGTATCCCAACCATCATCTTTGCACAGTCCTCAACTCTATTAATAATTATATCAATCAGTTTTGAGCCTGCAAGCTGGATGCAACCTTTTTGCCCTTTATCTAGATGAAAAAATTCAATATTGTGAGCTGTGAGGTAACCAAAATTGATTGGAAACGAGTGGAAATAAATGTTATTTAAGTTATTAATACTGCAGGAACAAAAAAAGGCACATTTTTTGTGATTTTAGCTGTTTTGTTTATTTTTTTAAGAAAAAAATCCAGATCCAGAACCAAAACACAAAAACAAACACCAAGGAAAAAAAACCAAAGCCAGATTCAGATCCAAAACCAGGGGAGATCCAGATCCAAAACCAAAACACGAGGGTCGGCGCATATCTACCAAGAACCCAAAACATGGAAGGGTGATTTTGGCGGAACCAATCCAGATCCAAAACACAAAGAAAGATCCAGATTCAAAACACAAACAGTGGCCAGTGCACACCCCTAACAGGAATATGACCTAAAAAGAACATATACCCTGTCACATACAGTATATTCCATCCCCTTAGCACTGAGATTCATCAACAATGGTAACTGTATTATATGGGTGCACTACCAATTTTTATAAAAAGATTTTGCAATGCAGTAGAAAGGGTTATTGTTTTTCAATCATGGGGCATACTTTCAAGTCTCCATGGGCCAAATGTAATAGGGTGAGAGTTTAGAAAAGTGAGAGTTTCTGACACTTTTTAAACTTTGTCAATGTAATAGAGTCCAAAAACAATGTAACAGAGCGAATTTGAATGTTTTTTTAGACTTAGAAAACTCTCACGATTTAAAATCTCATTCAGATGTTTTCCCATTTTGAAAATAAAACTCAACCAATGTGAGATTTTACTGCTAAACTCTCACATATTCTAAACTCTCACCCTATTACATTTGGCCCCAAGTGTTTGTTTCTTTTGATTTCTCTTTATGACCACCCTACTTGTCTATATGTCAGTCACAGCTTAATTTTTATATACATCTATTACAGCAATTGCTGTACCTTTTTGTTTAATACTATTACAGAGGTTGCTGCTTTTTTTAACACATTTATTGGGGATTAGGTGAAAGCCGGACCGGACATGATTCCTGAATGCAAGACTGGGACAGCTCCCTACAGTGACCTCTGCTTCTGAGGAGCTGTCAGCTGTATAATGAGTCCCCATCCGGGGGGTGTGTCAGTGACAGGCAGGGATAGATCATTACAGTGGCTCCCTGCCGGACCACATGCCGGGACGCCAGAACACGCTGTCTGTCCAAGGGAGCCGACTGTCACTACATAGCACTACACAACCCCTGGACACAGCTTCTTAGCAGCAGAGCTGGTCTGTTCAGGCATCCCGGCATCTGGTCCGGCAGGGAGCCACTATAATGAATGCTCCCTGCCTGTCACTGACACTCTCCCAAGATGGGGACTCACATTATACAGCTGACAACTCCTCAGCACTAGAGGTCACTGCAGGGAGCTGTCCCAGTCCAGCGTTTCGGAATCTTGTCTGGTCCGGCTTTCACCGATACCCCATTTATTGCAGCATTCAAACCTGTTGATTGAGAAAACAGTAATTTCATAATCCTGTCTACTGAGACAATAGTACTATTATTTTAAGAAGATTGCTATCAATGTTTACACTAATAGGTAGAACATGTCAACCACGTGACATATTTTTCTACTGACATTTGTCAATCTATTTGCACTGAGTTACATACATGCTTTTTTTCTTTTTTTATGGCAAACCCCCCTTCCCCAAACATATGTCAGAGATTTGTATATGTGTAAAAAATAGCTATACTCACCAGCCTGGTCATATGCATTAATGATTTCCAAATCTCAACTAGCAGGAAGCAACTAAACTCTTTCTCAATCAAAAGATATTATACAAGCAGGGAAAGGCCACTTCTGTTGCTGCAGAAGCTCTGTTTTACATCATGCAAACCCTATTCCACAATGCCGTTTGTGGCTCATTGACATATTTGCTGTCTGATCATACAGTAACAGCCAACTATGTTAATAATAATTACATGGTTCTCATCATGGGTAAACTGAAAACTTAGGCTTAGCTTTAACCACCTGGCCATTCTCCTCACCCTACTGTGTCTCCTCTTATTTCCCTTTCTTCCTCATCCACATTCTCTCCAAAGCCTTACACCAATAAAATACACAGAAACACCCCCCCAAAAAAACATTAAACTTACTATATTACCAGTCACACTAAATTTCCACATAAATAACACATGCATTTAAAAAAATACAATATACAGTAAGGACAACAAACATATTAAGATAAAGACACAAAAACATGACAACTCTCAAAAACAAGAACTTACAACACAAATTGTATCAATTGCATACAAAACTACTGGTTAATAAATCCCCCCACCACTTCCCAGTGTCCAGTCACTCTCTTAATCAATATAAGTCTAATGAGGCTAAACTAAAGACTTTTAGGGGTGAATTCAATAGTTTTATTGCACCTGATTTTTTTAAGTAATAGGAAATCAGTGTACAATATTCAATAATTTTAAAGCGCCATGCTTTATCGTGCCAGTCGCGCAGAAAAAGCCGTGTGAGCAGCTCAACCCATCTATAGTCATGGTTAGAATACCCAAACAGTAGTTTTGGCGCGCCAATCCAGGACTTATCACAAACTTTTGCTCGCCACCTCTGGAGGGTGCAAGCAACAATGCCTGACGCCGGCAGCTGTCATGTCAAAATAGAGAAACAATTCAATTGGTCCGTTGGGCACTCAGTAGTTAAAGACGCCAGTGCAAACAATTAAATTCCACCCTTAGAATGAAAATTCTAAACATTATGATAATAAAAGTGTTTTTTGGACACTGAGGTGACATTTACATCTTGCACAGAACACCTTGGTGCAAACCTAATCTGCAGAGGAATCTTTGAGAACATGTACATTTTTAAGCAGTGAATGAGCCAAATAAGTATAAAAGAAAAGCATTTTGAACTGTGCATCCAGTGCCCATTGTAACTGAGATCTTCTGTAGCTGTTTCACATCTATTTACCATTAAGACGTGATTCAAAATCAAATGAAAATCTTCAGTATGGGATTGCAGCATTTTTCCTTTTCTTTTATTAATACTCTCATTTATCAGAAATAGTCGGCTTTGGATAAGGTTCCATTGCTCTATACACAAAAGATTATATTAAAAACATGATCTGAAAAGTGGCTTGTAAGCATTCTCTTACTTTCTATGGGGTTCTACATATTACTATAATTCCAACAGGATAATAGGATATAAACATGATGGCAAATTGCTAATACAGAATGTATTTTTCTTTCTTTTTTTTCTTATTTAAAGGGCAAGAACATTCATTTGGAGTATTCTAATGGTTAAAATGTTATTGCTTTTATACTTGTAATAGAGACTAAGTTCATGCACCTTCCAAGAGCATCAATCTGGAGATTTATTAACCAATTTAAAATACTATTGTCTTTCACTTCAATGTGAGATTGAGGTTTGTAGTCAGAGGAATATAAAGCTACAATCAGTGAGCCATACTGCCAGTAGACACCAGTATCTGGGACTCAATAGATATTCATGAACATTCTCGTATTTAGTGAAGGAAATAACTTAATACCGACAGTGTCGATGGAATAATAGCCATTTCCTGGCTGACTTGCAGCCCTCAGAAAATGAGATTGTGGCTGCCTTCATTTTTCTTGTCTTCTCAGGGTTTTCTTGCAGTGCTGCACAGAAACTCGGATGCTTTCTGCATTCCAAATGAGCCACAAGACAAGCACTTCATTTTCTAAGGTGCCTTGTTTTCAAAGAGCAGCAGAACTGCCAAACTCTTACCCAGTGAGGACCACCATCATCATCGCATATTTATTCCATGCATGCTTAGCTTATAAATATCCTAATTAATATTCCAGCAGAGTATAAGGGCGAGCAGTGGCTTCATCTAACTTGTTCACATATAAATATGCATAAAACAGTTTGTAATGCTTGGAATTTTTTTCCTCTCCGCCTTCTGTTTACAATTCAAATCATGGATAGCAGTATTGAACTGAAAGTACTGTGAAAGTGAGGCTTAACAAAGGCAAAATAAAATCATTTCAAAATGCATTTGAAAAATAAACAAGAATAACATTGATTTAAGGTGATTGCTAAGCATTTTAATGCATATATAGTTTGAATTGTCCGTGCAGGGGTGTTTTAGGATTCTTTTGTCCATAGGAATCTATTTCTTTTTACTGAGTTATGTAGTGAAATAAACGTAAAGGTCTCATACTGAGAATGCTTTGGTGCTATTAAAAACTAAGTGTCACTATGTTATTATTAAAACATAAAGTGAACTAATTAAAATTAATAATTATTAATAATGTATTAATCACCATGAATAATGAAACACAGTGTAATGGTTATTATAATAGTCCCATGCAGGTGTAAAAGATTGGATAGACAGTTAGATTCAGTGGAATACTGTAGATAAATAAAGGCACAGTGATAATATTTATAGAAGAGCAGATAACATATATACATTATACTATATAAACTGTAAATTGTACATTTAAATTTACAGACAATGAAAAATGTAAATGCTGATTACTGTTCAAGGGTGATACAGCAAATATTATTACAACTTTTACTAATCAGCCACATTTAATAGATATGGTTTGTCACCTGATTCATTTTTAGAAGAATGTACAAAAAAAATGCCACAATATACAATATAGGCTATGGATTTGTAATAATTCTCAATAATATTTAACTTTTACTATACATTTAAAAAATCTAATTGTGTTTTATATTGTGTAAGTAAAATGTTTACCCACAGTAATTATAGTATAGGTACAGATGTGTCCTTTAATATTGAGGATCAGTCATGCCAAATAGCCCCTCTTGGTGCACCAGGACCTAGGTGACTTGGCAGCACCGAGTGCATTTCTCGCTCAAAATTAGAGTCTTTTTGGCATAGAAAAATCAACTGGTAGTGACAAAACTAGATTGCTAGCTTACACTGATTAATTTGATGTGTGACATTTGTACATCTGTGTGCGATTGAGTCTGAATTTGTGCAAAAATGGCTCTGATGCGAGCTGCCACAACTTTTCTTCACACCAGGTTCCATTATGCTTAATCTAAAGTGTGACTGTGTGTTTGTGTAAAACCAAATGCTGTGCGGTTAATGTTGCAGCCTAGCATTTCTAGCACACTGTGAGCAGCTTTTGTTGTAATGCCCTTTACACATAATGCTAAATATTATAATGCCCTTACACATAATGCTACATATTGTAATGTCCTCTACACATAATGACATATATTATGCCACTTACATATAAT
This sequence comes from Taudactylus pleione, assembly GCA_031769625.1. Lineage (NCBI taxonomy): Eukaryota > Metazoa > Chordata > Amphibia > Anura > Myobatrachidae > Taudactylus > Taudactylus pleione. Next base: position 8,952,212 of record JAUIMM010000061.1, on the reverse strand, counting down.
GCCCCCCTTCAGCAGTGCCCCTATAGTAAAGCCCCTATAGTAATGCTCCCTGCAGCAGTGCACCCTGCAGCAGTGCCCCTATAGTAATGCCCCCTGAGGTAATGCCCCCATATTAATGCCCCTGCAGCAGTGCCTCTATAGTAATGAGCTCTGAGGTAATGCCCCCATAGTAGTGCCCTCTGAGGTAATGCCCCATAGCAATGCTTCCTGTAGTGCCGTTTACACAGGAAAAAACAAACAAACAATACTTACCTTAAAACCCGCTCTATCGTCTGCCACTGTATGGTCCACCTAGCTGCTCCTCGGGACTATGGGAGAGACATCATGACGTCTCTCCCATAGTGCCCGTGGGGGGAGCTGGAAGTTCCAGCTACCACTGTGCTGCAGGGAAGGAGCCGGGCACCCACTGCTAATAAAATTCCAGCGGGTATCTGGCAAATGGAGCCTCCCTGAAGCAGAGGGTGCAGTGGCACTATCGGATGCAGGTGCTATGGGCCCCTAATCCGGCACCTGGTGCACGCGCACCTCCAGCCACCCTAGTTGCAGCCCTGAGTGTATAGACTCTGTAGCTACTTGTGCGCCTGACTGTGAAACCAAGATAATATTGTGACAAGGGTGCAGGAATAACAAAAAGTCATGGGATACAGCCAAAGGCAGGAAGGGGTGAGACAATGCTGTACCATGGGAGGGCACAGCAGCAGTCAGACCATCCCATATGTCTTCACATCATTCCACCTCCCCTCCTGGTACATGCAGCTGCTTGCTCTCCTGTGCTCCAACCCCCCCCCCCCCTTGTCAGAGCTGCCTTCTCTCAAAACATACTGCCTCCCCATACAGGAATGCCATTAGGTGAGTACAGCTGTTAGGGAACCACATTGACTAGTGAGCTATTCAGGAACTACCTGCCCAGTCAGCCTGCGTGAATTCAACTTTTTTGTTTTCAACCAGCAGATAGGTAAATTGAAGTATTTCCAACATATTGGGCTAGGAATTCTGGGTAGTTTTCTCTCCACAAGAAATGGGAACTGTAGTTATGTGCAGAACTACAGTTCCCAGCAGCACTTAGCAAGCAATGAACTTCTGCTATGCCAGTTTTTTACAAAACTACAGCGGTGGATTCTGCTAAGGACAAAAAGTTCATTACCGGCAATATATTACTGTGAATGTGTGGATAACTTCTCCTAGTGAGTTCAAGTGTACCTGAGAAATCAGAACACTGCTTTGTTCACAGATATACAAAGTAACACGGTTTGATTGCTCTTTTGGAGCTGATTCTTTCTATCTATCTCTCTATCTAACTGAAAACAGGCTACTTTTTTCTGGTGCTCAAAAATAGACTTTTTATTGTTTGTTGAACAGTGATCATGCACTTGTTTTTTCACTGCAGTTTATATATATTGTCACTTTTCTATGAGGGCAAAGAAAGTGTTGATTTTTAATACTGTGCTGTGTCTAAGCTGCACCCCAAAGAAGACCTATTTTCCTCTTTGCTATTGGACATGCATAAACACCTCACTGCACATGCATAGCACTTGCATTTTGATTACTCTTGTACACAGGAATCAGTTGCAAAGTGAGTGACAGGTAGTTAGTGAATGGGGGTGGTTTAGAAAAACACAGATGTGTCTAATTGTTTATACGCTGTTTTTCACAAACCCAGCATATTACCCCTGCCACTGGGTCACTTACTGCTCCTGTTGCCAGCCAGCTCGCTCCCTGAGCTCAGTTTGTACATCCACTACTATCCCTGTGAGACGCATGCTTCATTGTTTCCAGCCTGACAGGCTGCAGCACACATCTCTTCAACCCCAGAGTACTGCTGTCCCGATCACCTGATCGTGATCCAACCAATCAATAGTCAGCCTGAGTCAGCCAGGATCATCTGACAGTGCTCATCCAATCCTGGCTAACCCCAAAGTGTATATACCAGTCTCTGGTTCTCAGTGATTGCCAGTACAATGTCTAGCTCAGTCCCTACTGAGTAAAGCTTACTGAGCACCTGCTGCCTTTGTTTGTATCCTGCTGGTGCAGTTCTGATTGTGTTTGCTGCACTAACTCCTATGTTATTCTACTCCTGTGTAATCTGCATCTCTAGTTGCATAGGTAATATCCAGCCTGTTCCTGTGTTGCTGATTCTGGTTTGCACCTGTGCAAGTATACACCTGTCTTGCTCAGTCCCCACTGAGTGAAGCTCAACTGTGCTCCAGTTGTATTTGTTTATTTGCTGCTCTAACTTCCCATGTCATTCTATTCCTGTGTAATCAGCATTTCAAGTTACAGAAGTAATTCCAGCTTGTTCCAGTTTGCTGAACCTGTGCTACACCTGTGCAAAGTATCCACCTGTCTGCTCAGTTATATCAGCCATTCCTGCTTCCCTGGTTCCATCACAGATTATTCCATAGCTACTATCTATTCTGGTGTTTGGTCTGTATCCAGTCCTGTCATCTTTAGACTGCCCCCATACTACAGAGAAAACCCAGTTCAAGCTTAGTAAATACTTCTGCCAAGATCTGCCACTCAAGTGTCCTGGACTACAGAACCAAGCATGAAGAATGCTTTTATTATTATAAATTAAAAACCCAGTTCAGCCTGGTTAATCTACTGCTACACTCTTCTCTGCTACATATATCATACCATCAACAACACTGACGTCCATGGTGGTCTAGTGGTTTTGATCCGACATCCCTCTTCTGAGACCCGAGTTCAATTCCCGGTCAGGGAAGCATCTAGTCACATGTCAAGAGATATCTTCAGGCCTGCCAGATTTCTGTACACACCTCCCACTTCTTAAACAGACATTTACCCGATTCCACAAACAAACACAAGCTTGACACTGTTTCATTGGCATGCATAAATTAGCCATTGCGATCACCTTTGCAGCATAAGAGCTCTCTGCATGTCAGAAGAGCTGCTGTGTTTGAGGCTGGTCAGACTTGTCTTACATACTGCGCCATTGCGTGATGTGCATTGATGGTACCGATATATATGCTGTTGCACGTAATCAGACAGATAAAAGAAGGCAACAGTGGGCATCCCTATGCTCAGTTAAACTTTGGAAGGTATTAGCATTGAGTATTTTACTGACTGCAATCCTTAAGAAACCGCAGTTGTGAATACATTATCATCCTCTCCTGAATCAGCCCCAGTGTACGGTGGAATCCCCATCATCTGCACTGCAAAATATATATTACAAAGTAAGCCTTTTCTATTCCTGGTGTGTAAAACAATTGCCAATCTTTTATAATCGAATTCAAAAATTTACATAGTGTTTTTATTTAGTAGCAACTAATGTTTGCAGTGGTATCCTCATCACCTGCACATAAAGCAATAATTGTAAAGGAAACCATTTCTGTTTTGGATGTATTAAACAATAGACAGTCTTATATAATCAAATGTAAAAAATTGCATAGTGTGTTTTTCAGAGGCAGCTACTGAGTGCCGTGGCATTCCATTAGCTGCACTCCAAAAATCATAAGTGGGAAAAAAAAATGTTTTTGCTGGTGTCACAAAAAAGCTACAATCTTTTAATAAAAGTTCATCCTTTCCCTACTGTATCTTATTGTACGTTCACATGGTGTGTTAGCAGTTAAGTTCAACTACAGTAGCTTTACTCCTGTCCTGGTATAAAAAAATAAAACTATTTATGGATCAATCGATAGAAAAGCAGGAGAAACCTTGTACTAGTGCTACCAGTCACAGTACTCTTTCAACATCTACATTTAAAGGAGGTCAAGAAGACAAAAATTGTAAAGGGCACATAAAATCACAATCAAAATGAAAACATCATCCCTAAATATAAAGGGAAAATTTTCTGCCGAAAATTAAAAATTGCCAACATGCCATATAACACATGCAGTGGCAAGAGAAGGCTCAGACCATGGCATTTGTTTTTTACAAGTGGTGGTCAAGCTTCTGCTGTTTTATGCACTAGAATGCCTATTGCTAAAGCTGGGGTCAAGCACATTCAGGCATTTTCTGTAACCTCGCATGCAACAGTCTGAATCTAAATGTGTCACCTTTAAAAGAGGGAAATCAGGGCACAAAAAGAAGAGCAAAATGTTTTCTCAAACTCCTCAGATCCCTAACCGGTGTCTAAGGGGTACATTTACTAAAGTGCGGGTTTATAGAAGTGAAGGTGTTGTCTATAGCAACCAATCAGATTCAACTTATTTAACTAGCACCTTCTAGAAAATAATAGCTAGAACCTAATTGGTTGCTCCATGTCTATAAACCTGCACTTTAGCAAATCTACCACTATGGGTGTACACAAGTGCTGTGAGTGAATTGGCATTTCTTACACTAGTCATAGAGAAGCCTCCTTCTATCATTTCGGAAATCTATGCAAATAGTGGCAGTAAAAGTAATGATGATGACAAAGAAATTGAGGATGCTACTATGAAAGTGCAACATCATGAGGGGGATATTTGTAAGTCTTATGCTAATGAGGATGTTGATGATGAATGTGTTAGAAAATAAATTGATATAATTCAGAAACAGAACGTTGCTTGTGTCAGAGTAAGTAAGCCACCATGGCAGCAATTCTTGCCAATTATAAAAGGAAGGACATTGTCATGCCTGGGCAATATTTGTACCATTTGCGAAGCCAAAGTAAGTAGAGGTAGGGATGTTAACCATCTAGATACTCAGATTTAAAGAATGCATCCTATATCCCACCTATACATATCTACTTCAGACCATACTAATTCCAATTTTGGTATAAAACAGTTCCCTGTTCATAACAAAGGGAGTATTTTCTGTCTTAGAAGGAAGAGTGAGTAGTATACGGCTATACCCAATTTTTTCTTTATCCCCCCCTTCCATATCTAGCAGATTCCATTATTATTTATAAATTTAATATTTTAAAGCTTAAATTAACTAAATAGATTAGGAATGCCCCAACAAAGAGTCTCTCCTTCTTTGAAATGTCCTCTGTTGAGAAGCTGCAGGAAACGGGGCCTGTACGCCTGGATAAGACGCTATTGATGGATGGCATTGCATGATACAAAAAAACAGGAATACCCCAGTAAAGTACAGTACTGTACAGTACACTGACTGTCAATACACACAGCAATGGTTTTCCTTATAGAATTTGTATTTAATTATTAAGAACATAATTTTTTCCACATTTTTAGCTTTTTAGATCTAATGCTAGCAAAACCATCATAGCTTCAATGATCCCCGTGCAACTGGATGGCAACTTTAATATTTGTGTCCTCTTAAAAATTATTATTTCACCGTCAATTATAATTTTAAACTACTGTACTAGTTTTCTTTGTCCCCTTCTGTGATAAAAACAACTCCAGCAGCAGGAGCTCTAGCGTGCAAGAATTCTTGTTGGGAATCCCGGAATAGGGACGGAGCCAGTTAGACTTTCCAAATTGGATGCAGGAGGACTACCTCTAATCATTAATCAGGATGTTGATGATAAAGGTGTTGGCAGTGGAGATTGCATGTGCTGGAATATGTCCATGCTGCTGGTAGCTGATGCTGAACTGCTTATTATTTTACAGGATTTTTTAGATTTAACTTGCATGAATTTGCTGTAAATAACGTATCAGTAAGGAGGTGCCAACGTCCCTACCTCCACTCTACTTTGGCCTCACAAATGGTACAGATAGTTTGCCAATGTTGTTACGATTTGGTTAAAAATAATTCCACATAGAGGCAGTGGCTTATTTTGGTGTTATGCCTAGGCATGACAATGGCTTTCTTTTTATCACTGGTAAAAGCTGTTGTAACTAGTGGCTGACTTATTTTGACAAACATCAGCCACCTAAATTTTATAAACTTCTTGTCCAACACATTTTTCATCAACATCATTACTAATATCTCTCTCATCCTTTTGCACTTCCACAGTAGCATCCTTAATTCATATGTCACCACCATTACTTTATTAATTTATCATATTTACATTTGCAGACAGTGCAGAAATGGTGGAATGAGGCTTCTTTAAAATTACAGTTTCAGAAATGTCAGACTCACATTTAGCACTTGCAGTCACCTTAGCCTCATATCAAGGATCTATAAAGTTTCTGAACACAGTTTGTTATTCAGCCTTAGTGTTATTATTTGTGCCCTGATTTGCATTTTCTACAGGTGACACCTCTCAACTCAGAAGGCTTTGCATGCAAGGTCACAGAAGATGCTTGACTCTGTTTGGCCCCTAGCTTCCACAACAGATATTCCAGGCATGAAACAGCAGTAGCAGCATCAACACTTGCAAAGGAAGGCAATGACCTGAGCCTTACCTTACCACTGCATGTTGGACTTTTTTGTCAGTGAATTTTTACTTTATTAGAGGTGATGTTCTTTGTGCAATCATTGTAATGATTTTCACTGTGGCTGTGAAACACATAAAGGTATATGCAAATGGGATCAATGTATAATTGAATGCAAGGCATCTGTAATTATACCTGAACTATGTGGACTTGGGAAAATGCAGATATTCATACATATGCTGAGTTTTACACCCTATCCATATGGTTGGTTTTCTAGCCATGATCATTTCCACCATCATCCTTGATGCAAGAGATATGAAAATAGGCATATCTAGGAGTATGCAGAAGTGCATATCACAAAATTCCATTGACACTTCTTAACTAAACTGTGCCTACATATGAATGTCCCATTAACACTCAGTTGAGACCTTGTCACAAGTGGAGATGCAATTTGGCAATTGCATACACTTGGATCCAGAGCCTGAGCAGAATGATTGATAACATGGAAAAACTATCCACAAAATTTACTGCATTCAACTTTGTATCAGCCCCATTGACTTTAAATTCTTCTAAATCAATGGTAAACAGGGTACCATCATTGTAGGGAATAATTAGTTGAATTTGGTGTCTTAATAACTTTTTCTAACATAATGAACCACTGTTACCTTGAAAAAGCCTGTTTGTTCTGTTTAGATTTATTATGAATAAGAGAAGTATAAGCTTAGTGTTAAGACATTCAGTGGCTGCCGCTGCACTCAGTGCTGTTACTGCTTCATCTGCACAGATATCACTTCTCTTCTGGCTGTCAGTGCAGGTTGCCTAGCGATAAGTTGAGCAACACTTTTCCCTGCTCTCTTCAGGATTAGTTGCACTAGTGCAGCAGAGTCATGTGTTTTTTTGGCTCATCCAGTTTCTATGCACATTTCTGTGCAATGTTTATCTTCTTAATAGAACAATACAGGTGACAGCTTGATCATGTAATGCAGTGACTGCACCTTCAGACACTCCTATTGGTTTTATATGTGTTTATTAGGCTCCCTATACATTGCAGCTATGCTGATTGTAGTTCGGTCTGACCCAGTGTGCTGATAATGTGAATTGTGTACCAGAATGTCTTTGGATTCTGCTTTTCTCTCCTGCCCTGATCTTTGTCTATTACTGGACTTACTAGACTTACTCTTGCAAGATGCCTGTCCTGACCTTGTATTATTATTTGGACTTTGGCTTGTCTACCTCCTGCCCCTGATCTCAGATTATTAACTGGTTTCTGCTCTTGCCTGCTGCCTGCATTTGACCTCAGATTGCAACTAAACCTGTTCTAGTTTACCACCTACCCTGACCTCAACTTGTTAAATCTGGTTCAGTCCACAGCAGCATGCAGCTAATTTCCTATCTATACCCCCTGTGAAATATAATCTAGTAAAGATGTGCATGAACCCCCATGTTTTAGTTTTGACAAAACCACCCTCGATGGGTGGTTTTGCCAATTCCTCACATGGAAGAATTACAAGCAGCTACAAATAGGACTGAATTTTCCACAATTGCCTCCAGCATGGAAATGAAACTCAGATTTACATTTCCAGATACATTTGAAGGAGACCAAGCACAGTAATGGTCATTCCAGTCTTAGGGGTATATCTACTAAAGTGTGGATTTATAGAAGTGGAAGTGTTGCCCTTAGCAACCAATCAGATTCTACTTATCATTTGTAGAAGATAATAGAATCTGATTGGTTGCTATGTGCACCTCCACTTTGTTAAATGTACCCCTTATTGTCAGTACTTCAAAAGTGTTCTCAAACATATATAGTTGAATCAATGGACATGAGCATGATCCTGAATCTGTAAAAGCGTGAAGTTCTAACCTGGGCAACCACTTATTGGAGAGACATGATCATTTGGCAGAGATTTTGATGACAAACAAAAAGCTGTAAGTTAGTTTTTCTAAAAACCACATCAAGTTCATGTTCTGTCCTAGAGTTTGTGGTGGAATTCCACTAGTGGATGCATAACACAGATTGGAACATGTTTTCCAAAAAAAATTCAGTGCCTAAATAATAATAAGTTTGAATTGAGTTGAAGAGATTAACCACAAAACTCGGGTGATTTGAAACTCACAAATTTACTAAGAAGTGAAACTAGCTGAGAGTGAATTTTCCAGTGGTGAAGCAGATCAATATTTATCCCCCGAGTAGCAAGTTTAGATGAGATTACTCACCTGAGATTGTAGTGCTTTCTCTCTGCAAAACTCTCCCTAGCAAGCAGCCTGCACATATCAGTGATATATATGAAATCTGCTTGTGTGTTGTACATGTTAAAAAATTATTAGATGTAAAAAAAAATGACATATGGTCACCTTCAAAAGACATAACCAGCCCCGGACTTCTCATCCAGTCCTGGTTCCTAATATTATGGGAGAAAAAAGTGTAGGGTTCCCCCATAATTTTAGGATCCAGCACCTGGCTGCAGGGCAAGTACTGGTTTTAAATATAGGGGGAAAACATGCGTAGGGATGCCCCTATATTTAAACCAGGACTGGACCCAAACTGACCGGGGTATAATACCACAGCCAGGAGACCCTATCACGGGTCTCCACAGCCAAAGCATTAACACCCAAGCCAGTCAGCCAAATCTGGGGATCTTAGAGGAGGAAGGTACCCCCCCAAGAAGGGGTCCCCCTCTCCTGAAACCCCAGGCTTAAGCTGAAGCCCGGGACTCTTCCCGGCACCCCATGGCTGTGGAAATGGGGCTAATAGTATTGTAAAAATAGTTCTACGGGACAAGGGGACACCTGGCAGCAGGTAAGTATGTGTGAGTGAGGTAAGTGTATGTATTAAAGTTATACTGTATATGGTGTGTGTATTGTGGTTATTTAACTATTTTTTACAGTGGGGGTACGGGTGCCGGATGACTTCTGGCACTTGTAGTTCCATAAGTGCCAAAGTACATGCATGCTGGAACCTGTAGTTACACTGTAAAATACAATAGTTTAGAACTATTTTTGCAATACTATTACCCCCGTACCCACAGCCCAGGGGTGCATGGAAGAGCTCTAGGCTTCAGCCTAAGCCTGGGTTTACAGGAAAGGGGAGACCCCTTCTGGGCAGATCCCCACCTCCCCTGAGGTTCCTGGCTTGGGATGACTGGCTTGGGGTGTAAATGCTTTGGCTGGGGAGACCCAGTGATAGGTTCCCCTGGCTGTGGCATTACACCACAAACAGTTTCAGTTTGGTGCTTGTTTTAAATATAGGGGGACCCCTATGCATTTTTTTCACCCTATATTTAAATCCAGGACTGGCCCTGCAGCCAGGTGCTGGTTCATAAATTACTTGGGAACCCTACTCATTTCCCCCCCCTGTACTTTTAGGAACCAGGACTGGCTGAGCAACCTGGGGCTGGTTATGCTTTTTGGGGGGACCCTACGTCATTTAAAAAAAAAACTTTATATTAGGTATACAGTCAGAAATATACACAAATCACACTGATCTGTGTATATTTCTGGCAAACTCACAGCTCAGGAGGTGGAGTGTTTTAAACTTCAATTTCACAGTGAGTTAGCTACAATCTCACCCAAGATTGTAATCTTGATTCTTGGTAAATTCCTGAGGTGCAACTTTTTCCTAGTTTGCTCGATGGTGAGTTGCTTCGAGTTTGCAAACTCTGCCGAGTTTTACCAGTGAGAAGAGAAATCTCTCCCAAACTCACCGAATTTATCTTTAGTAAATTTGCGAGTTGAAAAAAATTGCTAAACTCACCTAAGATTGCCATTTTGACCAAGCTCGAATCTTAGTAAAATTACCCCTAAGTATTTCCTAACTAACTTGACCTCATACATTGTTCTCACCTTGATAACAGATGCACATAAAATGATTATTAAACAGGAAATTGATTAGTGTTTACAATGCAGAGAAATAGAGCTAGACTTTATACTTTCACTGGGGGCAACATTCACTAAGAAGCGGTTTTGTGAAGGTTTTCCAGTGTTTTTCCATCCCGTCGATTTACTAAGTCAAATCCACCACAACATTTTTGAGAACCCACATCTTAAAATAGAATATCAATGCACCATTGACATTTTAGGACATGCATAGAATAGAATGGAAATCGCAGACTACTGTATGAAGCGGCAGTTTTTAAAACTGTGGTAAAATTGACAGAAAAGCCAGAAGACTATGCACAGACAGACATGATTGCTGAAACAACAGATAAATTAATTGATTTTGACAGGCCCCCTCCTCTGAGCAGCACCCCCCACCACCACTGTATTTGGAATATAACACCAGTGTGGTGATCAAGGGTATATTATTAATTTCTGCATTATTATTTGATAATTGTTCTTTCCCAAATTTTCCACATAATAAGTCATCCCTCAGCATATTTTCTTTTTTATTTCAGATATATGCTCAGGTTTGGTGTAAATTTTTCTGGGTACTACAGGCAATAACTAATTGTACAATCTAGTGTATAAAATAAACAGATTTCTCTGATGCACTATGAGAATAATAGTATACTAAACTTGTTACGTTATGACCAGTGCAGTGTGGAGCATATGCCTGTATGCAGAGCATATCTTCCATGTTTTAGTCTTGCAGTTGCCCTGGAACTGAGAGTATGCAAGTATAGGCAATGGAGAGCTTAACACATTTTTTGGACATCTCCACTTGCCTGAAGGGGCATAACTGATCTGTAACAGAATGTTTTCATAGAGAAAACATTCAGATTGGGTATGTTGATAGAATTGCAATGCAGAGTTGATTGTTTTTCGAGATATCATTTGCCTTTAGTGTTGCGTTTTTACAAGTGTGAAAACATGATGATTATGGGCATCAAATGAAGAGTATGGATATGGGTAATCTGCTCACAAAGACATGTACAGCTCTGCTTATGTCCTTATGCACCTATTCTCAAATCACACAAAAAATCCATGTTTGGAAAAACGTGGACTTTGCGACTTAGCCACGCCATGGTTAATGCCACATTTTTCATAAAATATGCATTATTATCCACATCACTTATACGACCCAATTGAAGTATGCAGGTACCATGGATACTAGCAAAGGCATTGCATGCAGCTGCTTTGTGTAACTCAGATGCTAACCTTTGTAAAAAGTCAGACGACGTATGACCAATATGAGTGACCCACACCATGTATTATGCCATGCATGGTTATGCTTAACATGAAACTTAATACCAATTATTTTGCAACAAAAATACTAATATTATGTGCCCAGGACACTGGTAGAAACTTTGGCCCTCATTCAGACCCACTCGCAAGCGGGCGCACGTACATTAGGCGTACGTACAAAAATATTTAAATTCAATGGCTCGCTCGTATTTTCGTTCGCATCTAAAATTCCTCCCTAAACTCAGGCGACCCCTCCTCTAACTAACGAGCGTACGAAATAGCGAGCGTACATCCCCGAAATGGCTTGAAAGGAATGCACGCACAAGTATAAACAGGAAGTGGCCTTGTCAGATGTCGATTACCTGCTCCTTTATTCTGCCTACCTCCATCAATCGTATCATGCCAATCAATGTATCAATTAGCTTAATTGTTTGTTTTTTTCAACACAATGCAAGAAACTTTACTCTTGTCCGTGTTTGTGTTTACCCGCAGAATACGTACGGATGAAACATTCGCTTTTATTGTTCAAAAAACATGTGAACCACAATTAAACAATTGTACTATTGCTGTGGATCCCCGCATATTTCCCTGGGTTCATTTCTTTATTTAAATTTGCTTACGCATGTCACTGCATCAAGCCTATCATAACTCTCCAGAGATTTCTGGCCCTGTCGAACACATGACTCATACACTAACCAATAAAATTGCTCCTGTTAATTTCCAAAGTACATTAGCCAATCAGAAAATTTTTACACACTTTATCAAAAATGATTTTTAAGAAAAACACCATTGCCATCATGAGAGCCTCCGCATTCACCAGGCGCGAGCTGCTGGTGCTTACGGAGGTCAACCTCAACCCATGACCAACCGGCAGAAGCGCTCCGCGTATGCGGAGGCACGGTCCCGCCTGCGGTCCATCGGCTCACGCCGCAACATCGGGCAGCTGGAGCGCAGGTGGTCCGACCTGCAACGGCGAACGCCCCGCTTGCTGGCATGCTTTCGCATGCAGATCCTGGCAAGTAAGTGTTATGTATTGTGGTTTTAATATTTGTGTTTGTGGGGCAAACTGCGTGTGCATGTTTTCCTGTCTGTTCTATTTATTATTTGTACTCATATCTGCATGTGCATGTTTTCCTGTCTGTTCTATTTATTATTTGTACTCATATCTGCGTGTGCATGTTTTCCTGTCTGTTCTATTTATTATTTGTACTCATATCTGTGTGAGCATGTTTTCCTGTCTGTTCTATTTATTATTTGTACTCATATCTGCGTGTGCATGTTTTCCTGTCTGTTCTATTTATTATTTGTACTCATATCTGCGTGAGCATGTTTTCCTGTCTGTTCTATTTATTATTTGTACTCATATCTGCGTGAGCATGTTTTCCTGTCTGTTCTATTTATTATTTGTACTCATATCTGCGTGTGCATGTTTTCCTGTCTGTTCTATTTATTATTTGTACTCATATCTGCGTGAGCATGTTTTCCTGTCTGTTCTATTTATTATTTGTACTCATATCTGCGTGTGCATGTTTTCCTGTCTGTTCTATTTATTATTTGTACTCATATCTGCGTGTGCATGTTTTCCTGTCTGTTCTATTTATTATTTGTACTCATATCTGCATGAGCATGTTTTCCTGTCTGTTCTATTTATTATTTGTACTCATATCTGCGTGTGCATGTTTCCCCTCTATTTCTGATTTATTCATTCTACTGCTATTTGGCTTATTTGTTTTTTTTTTTTTTTTTTTTAGTTTTGTTGCCCGGATTTGTCCATAAACTAACCGCAATTTCTTTGTCATATTTTAGGGGGACAGCCAAGACTCCGCCGTCACCGTCCGTCCAGATGGCGTTCCCGGCCACTATCCCCAACCCCCAGCCAACACTCCACCCCAAATCTTTCCCCTATTCCCCACTCCTCCCCATCCTTCCCAGACCCTCTCCCGGAAATGTCGGGCCTCCTTCCCCTCCGTCCCACTTCCCCCTCTCCTCCACCCACCCCTCTTCCAATTACCCCCTCCCCGGAGTCCATCATAACTCCTCCCCATTCTTTGGGTAATGACGGATCCTCCGAGGAGGATGATGGAGGTATTTCCGGAGCTCCCGTTTTGTCTCCCGGTATGTTTTTTTTTTTTTTTTTTTTTTAAAGCACAAACTGTTTGTATGTAATCATGTGTCGTGCCTTTCTTCGTGTTTTTGTGGCTTGACTTTTGGTGATTTTGAAGGTTTGCCTTTACCTCTTCCTGGTGATTTCAACATACACATATCATACCTGTGGGAATTTGTACCTAGGCCTTGTATTTTTGCCAGCCCCCCCTTTTTTTTTTTTGGTTTGGGTTTAGGAGTGATTTGGTTGTGTTTTTTTTTTTTAATGTGGATTCCCTATTGTTGTATTAACCCACACACTTTTCTCACCCACAGAGGAACAGAGGCGTCGGCAAGAGGTGGCGGATTGTGTGGGGCAGATGCGCCAACATGTCATCGGCATTCTGGTGGCCCTCGACCGGCTGTCTGGCCTCCTTCGGCAGTAGTTTTTTTTTTTTTGTTATATTTTCTAAATAAATTTATTAAGACAAATATACGTTGTGGCTCATTTTTAAAAACCAAAACCAAGATAGTTTAGCATGACATAAGTAGACTGTTCCTGCAAGGATTTCCCTTTTTTAAAAGTTAGATTGTGTTTTGTCTTTGTATGTCAAACAGACACAAGAAACACATAACAGTAACAATGTCATTTCCCTTTTTGGGTGTAGTGTCAATTACATATTTCTACATTTTCCAGGTTCCTAGTTGGTGCGCAAGCTGCTTAGGCCAATCTTACAAATCCCAAGGTTGGGCCAGGCTTCCTTTTGGTGTGGATTGGGAAGCTGAAAACATATTTCAGTTTAGCTCAACTGGCGTCAGTACTGGTTTACCCCTTAGTCAAATGTAACTTGTGTTAACCTGGTTACACTTGCTGTTAACGTCCCAAAAAAGGAAGACCATTTCACTCTCCAAACATTTATTCACAACATAACAGAGAAAACAAAGTGGTCACTCCCAAAAAAATAACACAGTGATAAATTCAAATACAACACATACCAAGAAATAATTAAATAAAAACAAAAAATCAAGAACTGGTTGACGAAGGACCATGCCAACATGATTCCACAAACATGGCGTTGCGATATGGGTTCCAGAATATATGCCCAAAAGGACCAGATCCAGGTTTGGTAAGGGTAGCAGGAAATAGTGAGCGTTGGAGTGCCAAAGATTATGTGAACAAACAGAAGATGGTGAGAAAAAAAAAAAAAAATTAGATGTTCGCAAACAAACACAAACACATTAGGTATAAACACTGGAGTTTTGTTCAAACTTACCTAAAAAATCTGGCCACCACATCATCGCGTATGGCCCCCACACATACTGACCTTCGACCAACCTCGGGGGGGCCATCCTCAGGTAAGGCATCCTCTGGCTGCATTGGGACACCACTCCTTATGGCAATGTTGTGAAATATCCCACACAGGACCACAATTTTAGACACCATATCCGGCACATACATGAGCTCGCCACCAGAGCGGTGGAGGCATCTGAATCGGCCTTTTAAAAGGCCGATACAGCGCTCCACCACTTGCCTGGTGGCTGTAAGTGCGGAATTATACGCACTTTGTGGCCCTGGTGTGGGAGCCAAATAAGGAGTGAGCAGCCAGGACATGCAAGGGTATCCACTGTCTCCTGTGAACAAAAATAGACCACATCAGGAACACTGTGTATCAAGCTTAACATTGTTATGTACTAAAGGTCTCCACTTACCCAGAAGCCATGCATCACCAGCTTGTAGGTTGGTTAATTTCTGCCATATCCCTGATTGCCGGATGACGAAGGAGTCATGAGCACTTCCGGGTAATTTAGCATTCAGGGACAGGATCTGGAGGGAGGCATCACATACCACCATTACATTCAGGGAGTGATAGTGTTTACGGTTTCTAAATATTGCCTCCAGCCGTGCTGGAGGCTGAAGTGGTATGTGAGTACCATCCACAACCCCTATGATGTGTGGGAAGCCAGCTATTTGGTAAAAATTGGCCTTGGCCACACTAAGGGCACCCATATCCAAAGGCATTTTAATAAAATGATGGAGGTGCTTGAAAAGTGCATCCATCACTGCCCTCAGGATCCGGGAAAAGGAGGATTGGGAGATGCCCGCCACTATTCCCACCGTTGTTTGAAACGATCCTGAGGCACAGAAATGTAACACCGCCATAAATTGCGTCAGTGGTGGTATTGCTGTTGGACTGTCAATTTGCCGCTCAAGATCACTTTCTATTAATGAAAGAGTGTCTATGATGATTTTGGGAGGTAGACGGTAGCGTCTTAAAACCTCATCATCGGGCATTCCAAAAAGGGTGACACGTGTTCGAAATATCTGGGGCCTTGCATGCCTACGATGCCTACGCCTGGGACGAGTTTGAGGTTGGTCGTCTTCAGGGAGCAGGGCCAGAACAATGCGCCCCAGATCTACCTGAAATTCAAAGTTTACAATGTAAGGCTTTTGAGCCACCCCAAAAGTAACAAAAAACCACTTAGCTTTCTGATACCATCCATAGCTGCTTACATGCCGGGGTATTGTCATGATACGTATAAACTGTAAAATAGCCAAAAATGAGACATCAAAAATTTAGAGGGTGAATTTTTGTTTTGCAAATTGTTGCAAGCCAACACATAAAATAGGCGAAACACACATTTGGCCATCGATGAAAACGACATTGCACACCGTACGTCAAATAGGGTTCAAATGGCCCCCAAAAATGGAAAAGGGAAAAGCAAAACTGGTTTACATGATGAATAAGCCGCCAAAAATGCGTTAATTAGTTC
Source organism: Taudactylus pleione (assembly GCA_031769625.1). Classification (NCBI taxonomy): domain Eukaryota; kingdom Metazoa; phylum Chordata; class Amphibia; order Anura; family Myobatrachidae; genus Taudactylus; species Taudactylus pleione. Next base: position 8,936,016 of record JAUIMM010000061.1, on the reverse strand, counting down.
GCAAATGCAAGTCACTACACCAACAGTCAAAAATGCGTTAATTAGTTCGCAAATGCAAGTCACTACACCAACAGTCAAAAATGCGTTAATTAGTTCGCAAATGCAAGTCACTACACCAACAGTCAAAAATGCGGTAATTAGTTCGCAAATGCAAGTCACTACACCAACAGTCAAAAATGCGTTAATTAGTTCGCAAATGCAAGTCACTACACCAACAGTCAAAAATGCGGTAATTAGTTCGCAAATGCAAGTCACTACACCAACAGTCAAAAATGCGTTAATTAGTTCGCAAATGCAAGTCACTACACCAACAGTCAAAAATGCGGTAATTAGTTCGCAAATGCAAGTCACTACACCAACAGTCAAAAATGCGGTAATTAATTCGCAAATGCAAGAAAAAAAATGGACTTACCCAACTCGAATATATAAGATTTCCAAAAAAAAGGTCTTTGGGTCCGAAAGCCAAAACAAACTAAAAAAGATGAAATTAGTGTTAAAAAAAAATAGCTAACCAAAAAACAGAAGTAGACACCAATTGGCCACAAATTAGACTGCACAAAACTTACCAAATCAGGAAAGGATGTGGAAAAAAGCAAAAAAATGCGAACGGAAAACCAAAACAACTGTAGCAAAACCAAACAAAAAACCAACTCTGCCAAATCCTCCAACCGCAAACAACCAAATCCAAACAACTTAACCGCCAACAATCCAACAACCCAACCTCGACTCCACACACACCAAGCCATAAATAGTGTTTATTTTCCCTCACAAATTAAGGATGAATCATAGGGACGCACAATCAATGATGCGGCCGCAAACAAAGGACGCATTTATAAATACGTCACGAAATCACATTGAATTTCTGGTTGATTTCATTCTGGAAGCAGAGACATGGCTTCAGACCAGGGAAACAATGGCCAAAAATCCGGCGGTAAGGCCTTCATGCATTTTGTCTCAATGATTATTTTAAAACAAATATATTGGTCAAGTTGTGAAGTGGCTAAATCTGCATATTTACCCAAATAGGTGAGGAGGATGACATGGAAGAGACTGCTGGCCCCAGTCAACCCGCCAAAGCTGCCAAAAAAAAAAGGCAGCCACATTTCACAAGCAAGGAGATGGAGGTTTTGATCCAGAAGTGCGTTGACATCCTGCCCCAGGCAGCCAGGAATATGAGCCAAAGCCAGAAGTGGAGAATGTGGGAGGAGGTCGCCGTTGCTGTCAATAGGGTGGGTGATTATGTCCGTCTAGCCCGGGATGTCAAACGGCGGTAAGTAAACACTTTCCCATCCTATAAACAAACCCCATTGTAAAAAAAAGGATAATGGGTCCAATTTCATTCCACAGATGGGCAGACTTCAAATATCGTCTCAAGTAAAAACTTGCCGACAGGGCTAGGCATGCAAGGGGGACAGGTGGGGGTCCCACCCCTGTGTCATTGGAGTTGACAGACTTAGAAGAGCTGGCACAGGGGTGTGTGCAGGCTGTGGAGGTGTTTGGCGTGTCCAACATGGATACGGACATGCCAGACTTTGCGGCTCCTCATGTTGGCCAAGGTAAGTCTTGTGATGTCACCAACTCTGAAATGCTATTGTGCCAATATGTAGATTCTAATGTGAGTCTTTTCGCAATTTTCCTAACAGAGACAGAGGCGGATGAGTCTGCTCCAGAGGGGAGCCTTGGCCGCAGAATTTCTGCTGGCTCTGCAGGGGAGGAACCAGTACATCCGGCCTGTCCAGGGCATGCCCCCTCGCAGGCAGTGGGCCTCCTCACAGAACTCAATTTTAAATCGGATTGCCATACGGAGATTCTGCAGAGGATGGACGCCAGTCTGATACGGGTGGCTGAGGCCATGGAGCAAAATGCTGCGGCCAACGTGACCATTGGTCAGGCCCTGGCGGAAAATACCAGGGCCAACATCCGCATCGCCGATGCCCTGGAGCAGCTCGTTCGCCAGCACATGGTGGAGCCGACCTCCCTTCCTGCCGGAACATCCGGATCCTACACCTCTGGCACAACATCAGCCAATCCTCCAAATGTGCCTAGCCCTGTGCCTAGTCCAGAGGCCACAACATCTGCCTCTGGACAGGCCAGCCCGATGGCATCCCGGACCCGGTCTGGCGCCCACCCTCACCCAGCCAAACGGGCGAGAAAACGGTGACAGCAATGGCGACTTTTCCCACACTCCTTCTGTGCTTGGCTCATATTCCTTTCTGGTCAAAACTTCCCTCTCCTTTCTTGTGAAATGTTTTTAAATTTTGTATTTACGCTTATGTTAGCAGTTATGGTTTTTTTTTTTTTTTTAACAAATATCTTTGCCACAAAAAAAGGCAACAAAATATTAGGCCAATTTGTTTGTGTTTAAACAATAAATTTAAAACAAAAAACTGAGATTGTATTGTGACATTATTGTACAAATGGGTTACATTTAATCCTGGCCCTAAAGGCAAAAACTGACCCTCTTAAAAAAAAAAAAAGGCCTCTTTAAGGAACGTTTAAAAAATCACATAGCGATGCAAATTCCACAGTAAACCAAAAAAAAGGGGAGCTAATTAAAACATGATGACATTTTTGTTACAATAGGCCATAACCAACAAATTGTGGCCAAAATAAAAAACCAAAAATGTACGCTAATTGATTGTGTAATCATGACATTAGCAGCTCTGATTTCCACCTGCGTACGCTTTTGTGCTATCCCAATAAACTGCTTTCCAAACACATACCAAGCCGGTTTTCAATCCAACACTAATTACTTTACTGACCAGCCGCGATTAATCGCAGCACCATCGTTGAGTCCCGGGACGGAGGAGAAGGCCATCGCCAATGTGGTCGAGTAATCCTGACCCTAAGCTGTGCGAGCATTTTGAAGGGAAAGCGGATGTTCCAGTGACGTATGAGACGGTCCGAACACATTTGACGTTCGCATCTGCTAATGTATGTACGCCCCAAAAACGCCTCGCCACGCCTGCGTTTTTTCATCTCCACCCCCGTCAACACCCAAAAACGTCCTGTTCTGTCAATCACATTTGACATGTCACTTCCTGTACGCTATTTTAGGAACGAGAGAAAAAAAGCTCGCAATCTGCCGTACGCACATGCGCAGTGTAACACCGACGCATGCGCGGTTAGTCAACATCGGAACGCAACGAGCGTACTGTTGTTAACGTGCGGCTCTGAATGAGGGCCTTTGTTTGCTATGATACAAATAAGAAGTTTTGTTCTTTCAAATAATTGGGTGAATAGGCACATTTATTAATTTTGTTTTAATATTCTACAATATGGGAAGTAATGTTTACAGAAAGAAATAAGAACATTAAAAACCATGCTTGATTATGATCTGCCTGTACTTAGTAATTGTATGTTTATAGTTGTCAGGATATTTTATTAATGGAACTACAGTACAATTGATTAGAACACTTTATTGTGTTCTCTTTCATTTTGCACAAGACTTTAATTAGAAGTAAGATACCACTACATTTTATATAGAACTCTGTGTTTCTACTTTACATTGTCGGATATTTCCAATTATGTTAAATGGTTGTTTATACAGACAGTACTCACAACAAGATTTATAATCAGCTTTTTAATCCCATACTTTATTTTGTTGTTGTGTTTTCCAACAATTCATTCTGATAAGCCCATATTTACTCTATATCCTTGCTACAGTATTCACAATTCTGAAGATTGTACTCTATAACTATGTTTTCTATAACTATGTTTTTCTCTGTCTTAACTGATTCCAATGTTGTCTCTATATTGATGTGCTTAGTTTCAATTTATTCTCACTTTTTAATATCTTATTTTTAACTATTATTTTTGTTTAATCTCTTCACCATTTATCAGTCTCTCATTCATGGCTGAATCCTATGGAAACTCTTTTAATTGATCTAATTGTCAATATGATTTTTTTTCAGAATCCCTCTCCTAAATTTACATCTGAGAGAAAAAGAAGCAAGCGTATCTGATGCACAAGGATGTGGGAATTCCAAATATGTGGAAATGAAAAAGCTGGCAATAAAAATTAATTATATAAACAAGTTAAAAGTATAATATATATATATATACACACATATATATATGTAAATATATATATATATATATATATATATACACACACATACATATGTATATATATAAAGTCCCTGGTTCATGGTTCTACCTGTTCATTTGGGTTTTGGTGGTATTTTCAGTATTATATACAGCAATGGTCAATTAAGGATTGGATGTATGAACCATTCATCTGTGACAAAAGGGAGCTGATCAGTGAAGATTTTAGTGAAGCAAGTCACAGAAAAGAAATCTTGCACCAAACTGCTGTATAGGAGCTGGCCAGGGTGATGAAACTGCAAAAAAGTATTTGAAACTGAATCTTGGAATGAAGCAAGTCACAGAAAAAATATTGTGCTGCTGCTGCAGGGCTGCGGGCTGCACTCTGATAGACTCTCTGAGGTCATGAGAGCCAATCAGATATAGCAATGTGTTCTGTTGCTTAGTAGCAGTCTAGAGAGTGAAGGGAGTCAAAGAATGAGCAGGGTTAGATCTAAGGCAGACAGAGATGCCCTGATACAGCCACAGTGGCCATGAAGGAGCCAGGGGAGGCATAGCTATAAGGAATTTATTAAATACAAACAACCATTGAATGATTGTTAGTGCTGTTCTCGGACAGGAGCACAATGATGAGGAAGCTCAACAGGAAGCCCAGGAAATATAGAGTACATTGTGCAAAGAAGACATTGCTCATTGCCATGCTCAGCAACTGGGGAAGGGTGCACATGAACGCTGCAGAAAATATGTACAGTTGCCCCAGCCCCGGAGATATGCTGCTGATAATGCTTACGATAGCTGCAATACAAATCTATCATCCATTATGCTCCTGCCCTTCCCACACATCCCAGTGGCTAGGCCACAACCATCTGCAGGGCAGCAGCAGAAGGGGTTGTGGTGACACTGGTGATATGCCAGGGCAGGAGTGAGAAGCAGGGGATTGTGTTGAGATGCAGGGGTTTTGTGGTGAGATGAAATTACTCCCGTGCAAAGCAGTGGCCAGTCTCTAGTTAAAATATATGTTTGGTGATGGTTTGGTTATGGTACACTGGCAGTTAGGATGCCAACTGTCAAAAGCAGATAGTGGTATCCTGATGCTTGGTGTCCTGAGAGAGGCACAGTAAGTACCGTAACCCTCTCCCCTTAACTCTCTAGTCCTCCTTTTTTACACCCTAATACTAACCCTCCCTACCCCGCACCCTATCCCTCCCAGTTAGTGGCTAAACCTAACCTTCCCACCCTAGTGCCTGAAACTAACTTTCCCCCCTTAGTGTCTATCCCTAACCCCCCAGGTGGTGCCTACACCTAAGCCTCCCTGTCCACAGCCCAACCCTAACCTCCCCCCTCTCACCGCTTAGCACTAACCCCCCCTGGGGTACCTAAACCTAACCTAACCATCCCCCCCGGTGCTAACAGCTAATGCACCTGCCATACTTCCGATCAGGATGCTGGCTATTGGGATCCCAGCATCGCCATCACCACTGATGTCAGAATTCCGGCACTGGTCTTCTGGCGACAGTTTGGGATTCTGGCTCCAGGATTTTGGCAGCCAGCATCCCAATGGTAGGTTTAAAAACTACATCCCCTCCATGATACATTTACTAATACACAGTAACCATCGACTACAGATTTAATATACTTTATATAAACTTTAATATGTTTATTATTTTTAATAAATTTGTTTATTCACCCAGATAGTTCAAAGCATTAAATATAAAGTATATACAGTTTTAAAGTACTATTTTTCTGATAGTGCACAAGTTCCAGTTAACTTATTTTTTACTCTAGACCAGAGGTTCCCAGAGTCTGCCATTAGAGACCACGTTTTAGGGATATCCATGCTTGAGCACAGGTGACTTAATTAGTACCTCAATCCATTTGATTTAACCATCTGGACTCAAGCTTGGATATCCCTAAAACGTGGACTGTAATGGCGGACATTGGGAACCTCTGCTCTAGACTATTGATCTATCAAAGTAACACTTGTGTGTTCTGTAAAACCCTACATAATATATCCACCTCTGCTTAATTAGACACATTCATTTTCAATTTGTTTATTGAAATTATTGAATAATGGCTACCCTCAGTATTTTTAAATAATTGCATAAGAAATAGAAATAGTAATTTACTGTAGGCACAGACTTTACATATACAACAAAAGAATCAGATATAGGCTCTAGAGACTGGTCGGATGATCTGTTTAATTTAAAACAACTCCTATTAAAGAAAATGAAACACTGGTGGAAGTAAAACACTTTTGATAATTATATCAAACATAATATAACACCTGGGGGCCCAAGACCTAATTACTATTCAGCTACCAAATTAGAAACAGAAAATTTTAGGTTAGAATGGAAATATTCACTTATCACCTGCTCAATGGAATTAATTAACATCGAAGTGAAACAAAATAACCTTATGTTGGAACTCTATGCCAAAGTATTAACAACTGTAGGTAACAGAGTGAAAGAATTTGATGGTCTAGAAGGTTTTCTGAAAACCTACAATACATGCAAAGTGGAAATGAAGTACTGTAGTTAGAAAATGTTATTTTTGAAAAATAAAAAGCACAAATTTAGCGGATATAAAAGAGATTACACTCTCATGGATCTATTTAGTAAACATTAAAAAAATATTTTCTCCATCATTTCATTTGGAGGAAATACACATTTTCTCTTCTCCCTTTTCATAAAAAAGAGAACTGCAGTTAAATCATCAATTACACAGTTTTCTTATCTATTAGGGGTATATTTCCTAAAGGTCGATTTGAATCAATTTAAAATTGCTTAAAAATGATCAGACTCAATCAACATCAATTTTGTGTTTCTGGGAGTAAATAACACATTTACTGATACAAATTAAAAATGGTCTGTTAGCAAACGTGTGATTTAGCCTCATAAACAGAACATCAATGTTGATCACTTTTAATAAATTTTCATTGATTTTTTTAAAATCAATCCAAGTAAATTTAAAAAATTTACCCCTTAGTGATGCAGCCTCTATAGGGGGTAAATTAATTTTTGTGTTAGGCTCTTTACCAAAATGTTTCCTGCTGCAAATCACAATTTTACTAAGAAGCATGTTTGCCTGACTATTGGCATTCGATGGTGATACTCACCATGTTCTGGCATGCATACGTTCTTTTGTATTGATCCATAATCGCAAATTAATTCACACAGTCAGGATGAGCAAAAACTTGCATAGCAAATCTCAAAATCCAGATGCAACTGAACACATGTCAGAATTGTCAATGTAATCCAAGTAAAATATCAACACGTTTGCAAAAATATTCTGGTTAGTCCAAAGCCACACATGCTACTGTATTGTCACCATGCCCTCATAAATACATGCCCTAACTGCAGAAAAATGTACATTGGTGGTGTTTGTTTTTAAAGAAGTGTGTAATGTGTTAGGAGAGGAATTTTTTTTTTTGTGATAGTTGGTTAGTTTTGTAAGTTGTCTTTTCTTATTCTGTTGTCTTGTTTTGTTTAACAAACTGTCTTCATATTTATACTCTGCTATTTTAATTTGGGTCTTGTCATTATTTGTGTTTGTCCAGTGTGTGTAGAGTGTGTGAGAACATGTGTTTAAGCTGTTTTTTTATTTTCTTTTATTTATCAGTGTTTAATGTTGCTTGTGGTGATTGCAGAGGAGAGTGTAATGGAGGAGTGCTCAGGATTTGGAGATGTTTGAGTTGGATGTGCAGGAGGAGGTGCCTGTGCAGCAGCCTTTGGAGAAGTCTGAGGTTGATGATGTGTATTTGGCATGGGCAAAAACCAAAAGTGCTCTAAACATGAAATTCTCCTTTAAGAAGAATATGGCCCTCATGAGAGGTGTTATGAAAAGTTACAAACTGTTGTTTGGCCGCCATGCCTCAAGAACTAGTGAACGCAAAATGTCCCTGATTTTGAAAGAGTTCACGATGAGGTCAACTGCTCTAGCTCACTGAAGTGCAGTGTGCAGGTGTGCAAAAAATGCTTCAGCGACATAAAATGTTGTGTCAACCAGAAAATGGCCACTGTGGGGGCAGACTCTAGCATCAGGCATCCACAACTAGGATGCACCAGCAGACTTTACTGATTAATTTGAAATGTAACACTTGTATATCTGTGTGCACATGACTCTGTATATGAAACACAATCGAACTTGGAATGAAAAAAGTTGCAGTACTTCATATACAGATTCAGGGGGCCAAATGTAATAGGGTGAGAGTTTAGAAAACGTGAGAGTTTAGCAGTCAACTCTCACACTGTTACATTGGTCGAATAGTATAATTCAAAATGGGAAAACATCTGAATGAGAGTTTAAATTATGAGAGTTTTTTTGAGTCTGAAAAACATGTGAGTTTGTATGTTCTTGGACTCTATTATATTGGCCCTGTTTAAAAAGTGTGAGAGTTTACTCTACCAATTTTTAAACTCTCACCCTATTTCATTTGGCCCTAGGACCCAGTCACACACAGATATACAAGTGTTGCATATCAAATTAATCAGCAGTTAGCTGGTGCCATACTAGTCACATTTCATTGTGACTTACAGGGGTGGATTGGGCTGCTGAGACTTTTCCAGCTGGTCCGGTTAACACCCCTGCACTGCTACTGCTTACCGGGCTGCTCTGATCGAAGCTCAGCAATGGTCGGGCAGCTCACTGAAGTAAACCAAGAAAATGGCCAATGGGGGAGCTGCACAACTGCAGCAGCTCCTCACATACGCCTTTATGGAGCCCATCAGTCACCACTGACAGCTTTGCCTACAGCCTGTCTGCTGCCCACCCCCTTTCTGGCATCTGCAGCAGCCTGCCCTTGCACAGTGCACTGCACATACAGAGCACAGGATCAGGAGCTGCCATTCTGTCAAGCTCAGCTAATTCTGACAGTGTCATGAAAGTGTAAAAGTCAGTTAGTAAACTAAACTGTGCATTATATATTTATATTTAAAATCTGCCTGCCTGTTTATGATAGGATATCAATCTATATATACAATATAGTATATAATAGCTTAGCTGCTGTGGCAAGAAAAGTAGTATATTAGCCACTTTATATATATATATATATATATATATTCTGTATATATACATATATATATATACACACATATACATATATATATATATATATATATATATATATAGATAATATATGAATCCGGCGCCAGTACCTAAACCAATCAGTAAAACACTGGTGTAATATACAACAATGCAAGTAAACCCTAGGAATTAGTCTAGGGCGTCTGCTCCTATGTCAATAGTCTGTAGTGTTGGTGAATACACTACATAGTAAATAGAGAAAGGGAGTTATTGACTGCGGGCGACCAACCTGCTAATGATACATAGTGATATATATATGCTTATAATCAGCCTAAACAAGTATACATAGAGTCATAAAGTGCTTAGTGCAAAAAAAATAACTTTAGCAGCATAGACCAATGAAGTGATAAAAGAAAGCTAATACCATAAAAATGCATTTAATAAAGTTTGACAAAATAAAATAAACATGATAAAAATAAACACTGTGCTTCCTAAAAAGGAGTGTCCACCAGAAGGCAATAAATAAGCAATAAAAAATAAATTCAATTTCAGAAGTAAAAAGGAGAGTTTAGCTTATCTAAAAATCAATTAGAGCGGGTCTGGATGTAAATCTCCAGGGCAAGCAATAAGGTCCCAACGCGTTTCATCCGTTGACTTCTTCCTGGGGATGAAGGTTAAGGAATGGTGGTCACCTATTTATACTCCTTTCCACCTTCTATTAGGGACTGAGAACTTCCGGGTCACAGTTCAACTGTGCATCCGGGTCATATTTCAAAAGGGGGTGCCTAATATCTAAGCGTTCACCATAGGTAATGTCCTTAAAAACTTTTGTTTTATTTAAACCATCAGGTTTAGAATAGTCATATGCCTCCGCCCTTACGTATGTATACTTCCGCCAGGCTAATTACATCATGTCCGGTCAGGTGTCCCGCTCCGGGATTGGCTAACATGCTCGTCCTGCCTTCCATCGGTCCTACATCATGTCCTGTCAAGTGCATCGCCTTCGAACATCATAGCGCCACTGTACTCCCGCTTGCATGCTTGCGTCATGCGTCCATGTGACGTGATCATGTCCACACCTCCTCTGACTACACTTCTTTGTTATGTGGTTCATTTTCTGTACATCCGTCAGCACCTGTGAGAAAAGTGGCTAACTTCCGCCCTTAGAATGCCGTCACTACTGTCTATCGATTTTGATGCCTTTCAATCATAGTGGGGCAGATCTACAAATAGATAGAAGCAATAATAAGTATAATATGCGGATCAAGATGCTTGAGCATGGAGCTGTCCACCACTAATAACATTCTCCTTAGTGCAAATCATCATATGGTGTAATTAAGTACTTTATATATCAGCCATAAAAAATTAATTATGTATGCAAGTATAAAAGAAATATTGTTGATAAAAGTTAGTGATTGATGTTGCTAAGTACAACTAATAGATGCCTAACATAGAGGATAAATCATAACTAAAAAAATTAATAATCATGGGTGTGAATTTCGGCTGGAAAAGTTAATAGTTTTGTCCCTTCGTCTTTAAATTAGGAGGAGATACAGGACTACTAATAATTGGGTCAAAAAGTACATATAGGAGCTATAAGAGAAGGCTACTGTTGTTTAGATTCACATGGGACTTAATTTCCAAAATGTATTGAGTTATGAAAGTTCCTTTCCAAAGATAAAGGTTTCTGAATAATTAATGCATATGGTCCTTTCTTTCTTCTTCCTTTTTTTTATCTTTTTCTTTTTTTCCTTTTTTTTCTTCCTTTTCCATCTTTTCCATTTTCACATGAGACCAAGTTTCAATCTTCAGGTAAAAGCCTTTATGGGCTGGTAAAAGGAAAGCTGATTCACTACAACACCTGGTATTCTCAGGAGGTCCCCATCCCAGTACTAACCAGGCCCAGTTGTGTATAGCTTCCAAGTTCAGTCAAGATTGGGCACACGCTCACTAGTATGGTAGTAGATATTTACAAGGCTTCTCACCATTACATCACCACTTGGAGTCAAATGGAGGAAAAAAGGCAAATCTACTACACCTGGTATTCTTTGGGGGTCTCCCTCCCAAGTGCTATCCAGGCACAATTCAAATTACCCCATTTGGGCACCCATCAAAAGATGGGAAATTATGTTATAGTAGTAGAAGAAACCGATTCAACTCATCTCATGTCTTCCTTTTAGAGAAATGGTGCAATCTCATAATAGTCATTGAATCCTTTGGGGATCATTGTATCAAGAGTTTAATTCCAATACATCTCATGTTTAGACAGGAGGTTTCCTAGGTCACCCCCTCTTTCACTCAACATGACGTGTTCAATGGCCTTGAAATTAAGGTCTTCTGGATTGGAATTATGTTTCTCAGAGAAGTGTTTAGACACCGCATGGCCTTCCACTTTGTTCTTGATATTCCTGATGTGCTCTTGGACATGTATTTTTAATGATCTTTTGGTTTTACCAACATACTTTAATCCACAAGTACACTCCAACAAGTAGATAACAGATGTGGAATTGCAATTCATAAAACTTTTTATCGGGAACTCTTTTGAACCTGCTGAATTTAAAAAAGATTTACGCGTGGGATGTAAGTATTTACATATATTACACCATCCACACTTATAGCTACCGTTGCAACTTAAAATGCCACTCCCCATTTGCTTGACATTTTTGCGCAAATAACTGGGTGCTAACATGTCTTTTAAGTTTCTTGTCTTCCTAAAAACAATCTGTGGTTTCGGTGGAAGAATCTCCTTCAAAACAGGATCCATAAGGAGAATGTTCCAATTTTTTCTTAAGGATTTTTTTATTTTATTTTCATGTCCATTAAATGTAGTAATAAATGGAACCAGATCTGCCTTGGACTTCTTATCCTTGTACTCCAACAAGTTGTTTCTATCCAGAGTTTTGGTTTTGTTCAGGGCTTTTTCAAGGATATCTTCTGGATAATCTTTATCTCTAAATCTGTCCGCATATTGTTCCAGTTGTTCATTGCATATTCTTTGGTCACTACAATTGCGTTCGATTCTGTAAAATTGGTAAAAAGGGATGTTCTCCTTCCAGCTATTTAGATGACAACTTTTAAAACACAAATAACTATTGGCATCGACATGTTTAATAAAATTCTTAGTGGAGATTTCACCTTCATCTCCCGTTAAAACCAAGTCTAAAAATTCAACAGATTTATTGTTAAAATTAGAGGGGAATTTTAAATTAATGTTATTGTTTGAAACCAGAGATAAAAACTGATTAAAATCTTCTTCTTGCCCTTGCCAAATAATTAAAATGTCATCTATATATCTTTTATAGAAGACGATGTTAGCTTTGTAGGGGTTATTATTAAAAATATAATTTTTTTCCCAACATACCATGAACAGATTAGCGAAACTGGGAGAAAAAGTGGTTCCCATTGCCGTACCACAGATTTGTTTATAAAATTGGTCTTAAAATGTAAAATAGTTGTGATTCAATATAAAAGACATGAGGTCACATAAAAACTCCTTGTGCAGGTGGTCCACATTTCCATCCATCTCTAAGAATTCTCTTGTGGCATTAATACCTTTTGTATGTTCAATACAGGTATATAAAGATTGTATGTCAATTGTAACCCAATTATATTCTTCTCTCCATTCTATCTCCTTTAAGGACTGTAATACATTAGTCGTGTCTTTCAAATACGAATCTAGCTCTTTCACATATTTCTATAGAAAAATATCAATGTGTTTTGAAAGGTGTGATGTGAGTGACTGTATCCCAGCTATAATAGGTCTACCCGGTGGTTTCTCCAATAACATGTATTTTGGGTAGAAATTAAAATAAGGGGGTAATGGGGTTATTTTTCATTAGGAACAGGAACTCCTCCTTAGTAATAATTTTATTATGTAATATGTATAGCAGGAGTACTCTTAATTCATCTGTGTATTCCTCTACTGGATCTCTCTCTAGTTTCTCATATGAGTCTGTATCACTGAGGAGTCTATTTGCTTCCTCAATATAATATGATTGGTCCATGATTACCACCCCCCTTTATCAGCAGGTTTTATTACAATGCTTTGGTTGTTTCTCAATTCCTTCAAAGCTTTCTTCTCTTGGCAATTCAAATTTTGTTTCTTAATTTTCTCCAACTCTTTCTCACATAGGTCCTTTTTCACCATCTCATGAAATACGTTAATATGACTACCCTTAGATTCAACAGGGTAGTGTTTAGATTTCCCCTTCAGCCCAGATTTTGATGCATTCTCATTCCAATTTCTAATTGGTGCATCCTCTTTCTTTAAAAAATGTCTCAAGAGAAATTCTGAACAAATTTGTTGAGGTCTATAAATTCATCAAACTTCTTCATAGTAGTAATAGGTGCAAAAGACAGTCCTTTACTAAGTAGGGAAATTTCAGGCTTCTGTAGAACATTTTGTGAGATGTTGAAAATACCTTTATCCCTTGGATCTATTGGAGGGTTCTCCTTTTTAGGTACCTTCCTCCTATTGCCTTTCCTCTTCATCTCTGTACCTTCTTTTTAGTGGTGATGCTGGATGGATAATTTCTCTTAATGCGGTTTTACTTACATCCCACTCATAAATCTTTTTTAAATTCAGCAGGTTCAAAAGAGTTCCTGATAAAAAGTTTTATGAATTGCAATTCCACATCTGTTATGTACTTGTTGTAGTGTACTTGCGGATTAAAATATGTTGGTAAAACCAAAAGAACATTAAAAATACATGTCCAAGAGCACATCAGGAATATCAAGAACAAAGTGGAAGGCCATGCGGTGTCTAAACACTTATCTGAGAAACATAATTCCAATCCGGAAGACCTTAATTTCAAGGCCATTGAACATGTCACGTTGAGTGAAAGAGGGGGTGACTTAGGAAACATCCTGTCTAAACGTGAGATGTATTGGATTTTCACTCTTGATACAATGATCCCCAAAGGATTTAATGACTATTATGAGATTGCACCATTTCTCTAAAAGGAAGACATGAGATGAATCGAATTGGTTTCTTCTACTACTATAACCTCATTTCCCATCTTTTGATGGGTGCCCAAATGGGGTAATTTGAATTGTGCCTGGATAGTACTTGGGAGGGAGACCCCCAAAGAATACCAGATGTAGTAGATTTGCCTTTTTTCCTCCATTTGACTCCAAGTGGTGATGTAATGGTGAGGAGCCTTGTAAATATTTCCTACCATACCAGTGTGTGTGTGCCCAATCATGTCTGATCATATAAGCTATACACAACTGGGCCTGGTTAGTGCTGGGATGGGGGACCTCCTGAGAATACCAAGTGAATCAGTTTCTAGTCTTTCCTTTTACCAGCCCATGAAGGCTTTTACCTGAAGATCGAAACTTGGTCTCATGTGAAAATGGAAAAGATGGAAAAGGAAGAAAAAAAGGAAAAAAAGAAAATAAGAAGAAAAAAAGGAAGAAGAAAGAAAGGACCATATGCATTAATTATTCAGAAACCTTTATCTTTGGAAAGGAACTTTCATAACTCGATACATTTTGGAAATTAAGTCCCATGTGAATCCAAACAACAGTAGCCTTCTGTTATAGCTCTTATATGTACTTTTTGACCCCATTATTAGTAGTCCCGTATCTCCTCCTAATTTAAAGAAGAAGGGACAAAACTATTAACTTTTCCAGCCGAAATTTAAACCCATGATTATTCATTTTTTTAGTTATGATTTATCCTCTATGTTAGGCATCTATTAGTTGTACTTAGCAACATCAATCACTAACTTTTATCAACAATATTCCTTTTATACTTGCATACATAATTAATTTTTTTTGGCTGATATTTAAAGTACTTAATTACTCCATATGATGATTTGCACTAGGGAGAATGTTATTAGTGGTGGACAGCTCCATGCTCAAGCATCTTGATCCGCATATTATACTTATTATTGCCCCTATCTATTTGTAGATCTGCCCCACTATGATTGAAAGGCATCAAAATCAATGGACAGTAGTGACGGCGACTAAGGGTGGAAGTTAGCCACTTTTCTCACAGGTGCTGGTGGATGTGCAGGAAATGAACCGCATAACAAAGAAGTGTAGTCAGAGGAGGTGTGGAGCGGTGCACGTGATCACGTCGCATGGACATATGATGCAAGCACGCAAGCGGGAGTACGTTGGTGCTATGATGTTCGGAGGCGAGGCACATGATCGGACGTGACGTACAACCAATGGAAGGCAGGACAAGCATGTTAGCTAATCCCGGAGCGGGACACCTGACCGGACATGATGTAATTAGCCTGGCGGAAGTTTACATATGTAAGGGCGGAGGCATATGACTATTACAAACCTGATGGTTTAAATAAAACAAAAGTTTTAAGGATATGGTTTTAAGCCTCATGGACATTACCTATGGTGAACGCTTAGATATTAGGCGCCCCCTTAAAGATATGAGCCAGTTTGTAGCTTTTGAAATATGACCCGGATGCACAGATGAACTGTGACCCGGAAGTTCTCAGTCCCTAATAGAAGGTGGAAAGTAGTATAAATAGGTGACCACCATTCCTTAACCTTCATCCCCAGGAAGAAGTCAATGGACAAAACGCGTTGGGACCTTATTGCTTGCCCTTGAGATTTACATCCAGACCCTCTCTAATTGATTTTTAGATAAACTAAACTCTCCTTTTTACTTCTGAAATTGAATTTATTTTTTATTGCTTATTTATTGCCTTCTGGTGGTCACTCCTTTTTAGGATCCACAGTGTTTATTTTTATCATGTTTATTTTATTTTAAATGTGTTTATTTTATTTTAAGTCAAACTTTATTAAATGCATTATTTTGGTATTAGCTTTCTTTTATCACTTCATTTGTCTATGCTGCTAAAATGATTTTTATTGCACTAAGCACTTTATGACTCTATGTATACTTGTTTAGGCTGATTGTAAGCACATTGGCACTTAGCATATATATATGTATATATATATATATATATATATATATATATATTACTATGTATCATTTGCAGGTTGGTCGCCCGCAGTCAATAACTCCCTTTCATATATATATATATATATATATATATATAAATATATATATATATATATATATATATATTTATTAGGGACGTGCACCAACCTCCATGTTTTGGTTTTGGATCTGTATCTCCTTCAAGGTTTTGGATCTGGGTTTGTTTTTGCAAACCACCCTCAAGTGTTTTGGTTATGGTTTTGGATCTGGATTTTTTAAATAAAAAAATAGATAACATTTTTTAAAATCATCTAAAATCATGTAATTTATGCAATCCAAAACATGAAATTCGGATTTAGAATCCAAACTCTAAACCGCAAAGAGATCAGAACCACAACCCGGTTTTACCCAGATCTCCTCAGGAGATTAGAACCACGACTCTGCTTTACCTGGATTCATGAAATTCAGGTGGATTTGGATTTCTGGAGAACTGAATCGCACATCTCTAATATATATAGATTTGTAGATATCTATATCTCTATCTCTATCTCTCTCTCTCTCTCTCTATATATATATATATATATATATATATATACATCTATATATAAATATATATTTATATATATCTTTTACCATTTTGGATTCCAGAGTACACTGTTTACTTCACTCAGCACTGAGACACTTTTTTGGACACTATTGCACTTTTTATGCATTTTGTTGCACAGTACTCTGCATTTTTTTAAATAAAATTTTTTAATTAAAATTAACCTATATAATGGAACCTGCTAATACAAGATCAGATCTGATGTGTTTTATTAATTTGGAATTGCCTAAAGGAGAAATGCTGAGCTTTACGGATATTGTTCAATCAAGTGGATAATCCCTTCCTTGGAACCTCTACTGCAGAAGATGTATATAATCATTAAGTTGAAAAAAAAGAGAAATCAACTACCTACTCCATGGCAGCACACTGTCTGATTATTTCAGATAAAAAATGATACCAATGGGCTTTCATGTAAAAAATTGCCCAACTATAGGAAGAAATAACACAGACTTTTGTTGCTGATGGATAGCTATTTTAAACAAATGTAGTCTAGATTTAATGATTCTTGTAATAGAGGAGGTAGGGTGAAAACTACACCTTACCAGACAGAAAAAATGGAATCCTATACTCAACAACAAAAAGATATACTCCACGATACTACCTACCAACAACACTGGAACAGACTTTCCACTAAAGTTGAACAATGCAAAAAGGATCTCCTTAAATATAAAAAGAACAAGCTATAAATAGTTAAAGCAGATTATGAAGAAAATCATGTATACAGATGGCTATGTGGCAATGAATCTGGTTCCAAATCACAACAAAATAATCTATGTCAATCTTGGAGGAATAGAAGATTTTGTAATAGAAGAGAGGTTACCTTGTCTAATAGTGACTGTGACTTCTATGTATAGGAATCTGATAACCCTAACACTCTCAATTCAGCCCCTTTAGGGGTAACCAACCATTTAAAAGCAGAGGTTCCTCCCTCAGGCCTACAAGATGGGGTGGACAAAACCAAAGGATCCACTAGGTCCCAAAAGAAAAAAACAATTTACACAATCTATCTTCTAGATCATTTTCTGACATAGAATTTGGAGTCTTAAACAAGGGTTTATCATTTATACCCAACAATAAACAGAGAATTTGAATGAAGGATTGAAAATCACAAATTTGCATGGTCATTGCGTTTGATATAATTTTTTCAAAACAAATCACATGATACAATATCGGACATTGTACCCTCTACATCATTTAAAAGAAATACCTCTACATTTTACCCTATTTCACAAAACACTTCCATCAAAATCTTTTCTCGCCTTATGGATAACTCAGTATCTAAGTATAACATGGCACAACCAAAAATATTCCATAACCTGTCTCCTAAAGAACAAAGAGCTCTGAAAAATCTTAGAAGCTATACAAACATAGTCATACACCCTGTCAATAAAGGCGGGGTGATAGTGATTCAAAACCTCAGTGACTATAAATTAGAACTGGATACTCAACTTTCTGATCATGTTACATATGAAAAATTACTGCAGGATCCCATGGAACTCTATAAAAAAGAATTCGATGATATACTCAAGAATTCTGTCAAATACCATCTGTTAACTCCGAATATAACCCAAAAATTGGAATATCCTTTTCCTAGGATACCGATTATTTACACAGTTACTAAAATACATAAAGATCTACAACATCCTCCAAGGAGGCCAATCATTTTGGTCAATGGCTCCCTTTATCAACCTATAGCATAATTCCTGGACATGCTAATTCAACCATATGTCATCAAACAACACACTTATCTAAAAGATACAACAGAATTATTATTGAAAGTACAACTGGACATTTTACCACATGAGGCTATATTTTGTACATTGGATGTCAGCAGTCTCTATACTGTGATACCACACCAAGAAGGATAAGACACAGTAAATATATTATTGATCAATAATTCTTTTGATGCCTTGGATATAGAATTATTTATTCATATATTAGATTTAACACTTAGAATAAACTATTTTCTATTTAATGAGGCATTTTATTTGCAAAGGAGTGGATGTGCAATGGGATCTAATGTCTCTCCAGCATCTGCAAACATATATATATATATATATATATATATATATATATATACATATATATATATATATTTGCCAGGAAAAAAATATTTTCAGATTCAGATATCTAGCAGGAAATTGGACTTTATACACGCTACATAGACAATTTATGTTTTGTGTAGAAAGGCAGCAAGAATAAACTTATTAAGACAATCAATGCTATTAATGTATAGGATTTTACTATTACATTTACTTTTCAGTACAGTAAAGGAAAGGTACAGTTCTTGGATGTCAATATTGTGATTAAAAATGGCCATCAAAGTACATTGGTATATGGCAAAGACACAAAGTCAGAACAGGTGGAAAGTGCTGTCAGAATTGAGGAAATCATCCTGAACCCCCCCACAACTATCACCTCTTTTAGGGGTGGGAGGTATGGATTCTAGCGCTATAATTTATAAGGAACTTACATCCCCTCCCTGTGTTTCTATAAAATGTTGAGGTACACTGTGTAATATATTTTACTTAAGGATATTTCTCCTATGTTCTAGGAACCTTTCATGAAGACTTCAAATAGTTCTCCCCACATATCTAGTGTCCTTGCAGCCACAAAGCAGCAAGTATAATTGCTTGATAGTATATATTTTATCTAAACCTTCAATATTAAAATTTTTTGCTAACCATGGCACTTCAGAGAATGTATACTATAAACATGTGGATTTTGGTGCTATTCCAAAGAGACCAATAAGGAAAGAATCCCTGACTGAAAAGCAACAGGTTTTTTTTAGAGAAAAACATACAGCGATCACAACAGGATCTCCACTTACACAACTGGTTCAGTGTCCTTACAACTCTGAAAAAGAGAAGATTATCAGATTCAGTAGAAAGGAGAGAGGAAGTAAGAAGGAAACATCTAAGAAATTAACTAAAACTCAAAATAAAAATAAAAATATACAAGAACAAATAAGATCTATATTTAATCTCTATAGTAAAATATTGAGTGAAAACCAAAACAAAGTTCTCTTAAAAGGCTTGACATATTCCTCTACAGCAGGGTCAAATATCTTTGAATTATATGTGGACCTTAATAGGTATATAAGAAATCTATGTGGGCAACAATACTTTGTAAGTAAAAAACTTCTAAAAACACAGTCTGAAAGCTCACCTATACGACTTAATAGTGGGGACACATATGCCCTCAATATTCTAGAAGAATTATTAGATGAAAACAATCTTGATATTAAAACAAATTAATTGTCTGATATAAAGGAAGGTATGCAGCAGTTTAAAATTAAATCAGAATTGTTTCCCATAAAAATAAAAGCTGAGAGTTTTTATAAAACTACACTCAGTGACTTTAAAGAGATATGTTCTACTTATAAACAAAAAGATTCAAACTTGAACAAATGGGAGAAAATAGCACTCAGGGAACTCAGTAAAGATGAATCTATAATAAGTAAGGAGGCGGATAAGGGGGGAGGCATAGTCATCCTTGATAGGCATGACTATGTCCGTGAAGCCCTATGCCCACTAAAAGATAAAGCTTTCTATCAGATGCTAAACTCTGATGCCTATGTACAATATTTAGAAGAATTTAACTCACTCCTCAATGAAACTCTTGTTAAGGAAGTCATTTCTAGGGAGGTATACAGATTCCTATTAGTCTCTTTTCCTGTCACCCCTATTGTATTATTTGCCCAAAATTCACAAATCCCTCACTGCACCTCCTGAGAGCACTATTATTTCTGGGATTTACTCACTTACTACTAATTTGTTTATGTGGATTCCTTTCTTTAACCTCATGTTACATGACTAAGGTCCCACCTAAAAGACACCACACATTTCCTTAATTCCATTCAAGGATTTATTTGCAATGAAAGGTATGCCTTTCTCACACTTCATGTGAAAGCGCTATACAACCATATCCCCCATGAGTTGGGGATTAGTGCTATAGCAAATTGTCTTTTAGAAGTTGACTCCTTATCTGTCCAACATCAAGAATTTTACTACGGGCTATTTGGTATATTTTCCCACATAGTTACTTTATTTTTTCTGACACAGTTTACTTAAAGGTGCTTGGGACGACCATGGGAACCAGGTTCGCCCCGTGCTATGCTAACTTCTACATGGGACATTTTGAGTTTCCTTATGTGTGGGGGAATGAGTTTGGTGGGACAACAAAACCAAATACAATTATTTGAATTAGGCACAAGTATGTATTAAAATCTAACCAATTATATATTAAGATCAAAGCAGCCTTCCAATAAGTAACTCTGAATTACGATTTGCTGCTATAGAAAAAGGATGCTAGATATGTAAACAAATAGCAATGGGGGTGCTTATAAATTGTTTAATAGACACAAATAAAAACAAAAAATATTTTATTACACATAATTAATACATAAAATATATCTAATAAAAATCCAATTTACACTTCAAAAAGACACACCACCTAAATTTATCAACCTCCAATAGAGGAAATGATTAAACAATTTATCAACAGAAATACTGTAGGCTCTGTTTAGGGGGGAAGCAGTCGGGAAGCCGATGGATGGAATCCAGACCATTGGCTCCCTGACTGTCTAATCCCGGCAAGGGTTAAATGACAGGTGTCAAAATCCTGATGCCTGTAATTTTTCCTATGCCAGGAGCCCGACACCTGGCTTTCCGATCGAAGGTGGCCAGCGGTAAATCATACTGAATCCGTTTAGGGATATGTAGATAAAAATTCCTCTATATATAAGCATATGATTTGCTTTAGCTGAAATAAAGGGAGATTTTATTTCCACTTCCACATATAGGTAGAGTCTGTGTGATTAGCACTAAAAGTATTAGACCCACATCCAGATGAGTTGTATTGCAGAGTGTGTTGGCAAAAAATCTTTCCAATCCTGTTTAAGACCAAATAGCCAGCAGCATGATTGTGAGAATTAAGTGTCCGGGTATATTTACCCAGCCTCCTCCCGACAGATCACATCGGCGAATAATGGTCTTTATCCTCTGCTCCAGCTGCTTCACAGGTTACGCTGGAACTGGTGCATGACCTTTACAATCACTATGACTGCAGCTTAAAATCCTGATGCAGCACTAAAAGTCAGTAAGCCATCCTTACAAGTAGGTTTAAATGATGCTTGTTCTTGTTAGTACCAAGGTCTATTAGTGCATTCCAGAAGACTTAGTAATAAGTATCACGGTGGTGTATCAAAAAGAAGCATCCATCCTTAACATGTTTCTCTGTTAAAATGTACTGACAGTTTCTTCAGAAGTTGAGTTCAAGGGAGTCTGGTCTTCTATGGCTGTTATATAGATTATCTTTTTATTATTTGGGATGGGGATTCTACCAATGCACAGGCCTTGTTTCTGCTTTAAATAACAATTTCTTTAATCATTCTTTTTCTTACACTTATAGTAGTAATCTGGTTAACTTCCTCGACTTGACCTTGGAAATAGTTTATAAACAAATTAGGAATACCCATTACTGCAAGGAGGTGAATTCAAATAATTATTAACACTTTAATAGTTGCCATTACCATCCTTGGAAATCGAATATACCAAAAGGCCAACTTATGCGTCTTAGACACAATTGCTCTAATTTCGCAAATTTTTCTGGATGAGATAAAACCTTTTGTAAGAGCGTCAGTGAGAGAGGTTATCCTTCAGACTTGTTAGTAAAAACATATAATGAAGTTGCAGATATGGATAGAGTAGAACTCCTAAAACCCAAATTGAGAGAGCTTAATGGGTATAATATGGGAAGAAACTTTGCATTTATCTCTACGTATAACAACTCTTTGGGATCAATTAAAAAGATCATAGAGAAAAATTACCCTATGTTACAATATGACTCAGTACTAAAACATATATTACCAACCAAACCAACAGTTATTTATAGAAAAAACAAATAACTCAAAAATATATTAGTACCAAGTTCCCTGAAACCAATTCAAAGAAACATCTAAATATCAGGATCTGATTGGCTTCCAAAAAACCCTCTGGTTTCTATAAGTGTGGTTTGAATAAATGTATCACTTGCCAACATGCATGCAATAAAACAAAAATATTAATATTGAAGGTTTAGCTAAAATATGTACTATCAAACAATTTATTAATTGTAACTCTAAATATGTGGTATACTTGCTGCTTTGTGACTGCAAGGACACTGGGGGTAAATTTACCAAGAAGGGAGTTCTATTAAGAAGTAATGTTGCCCATAGCAACCAATCAGATTCCAGGTATTATTTTTCTAGAAGGTGCTAAATAAATGAGAAGTAGAATCTGATTGGTTGCTATGGGCAACATCACTTTTTAAATAGAACTCCCATCTTAGTAAATTTACCCTTAGATATGTGTGGAGAACTATTAGAAGTCTTCGTGAAAGGTTCCTAGAACATAGGAAAAATATCCTTAAGAAAAATATATTACACAGTGTACCTCGACATTTTATAAAAACACAGAGGGGATGTAAGTTCCTTATGAATTATAGGGCTAGAATCCATACCTCCCACCCCTAAAAGAGGTTATAGATTTAGGACACTGTGCAAACAGGAAATATTCTGGATATACTCCATGAATAGTTTATTCCCTGATGGTTTAAATGTACAAATAGAACCAAACAGTATTTTTTATATAGATGTTCAATAGTTAACCTTCAGTTTATCTTTTCTATCTATCTGCCTACTGCTACACTATTCATTATTGAATAACCTTTTTCGCTTACGATGTCCCTCTGTTACTCCTTCCTTTTATCATTATGTCTTATATAAATGCTTATTAACTATTTGATATCATGTGTTGCTTGCAGAGTATCCTTAACTAGTGACTAAAGGAGGGGAGATGTACCTTCTTTATATTTTCTATATCTGTAATAATGATTATGTACTATACAATTTTACTTACTGTAGATGAGGCACATTATGTGCTTTTATTGTATGTACCTCCTATTGTATCACTCTTCCATAGAAAATTACATGTGTTGTATAATTCGCTTGCAATTAGACATATATGTGTAATCACTTGTATAATAGGTTTCAATCCCCATTTCTTACTGATCAGTGGAATTTTTAGGGAATGGATAGTGGCTCTTTAAATCTTACATGAGCCTTTAGCTGTGATTAGTGGATAAACTTTGTCCACGTAGAATGAGATACATTGTCTCCATTTAATACTGTCGAACTATACAAACTGGTTTACTCAAAGCAGTTACTAATTAACAAAGGCTGTCTCTGATGATTACATTTATTGACACTATTTAAACCCCTAAGAGGAGAAGGAAAAAGTAATTGTTATCGTCCAGCTTAATACAGCTGCTATTATTAATTTGATATGTGCTTTAATCATCACTGTTTTTTTACTAAATGATTTTATTTTATTTGCAAACTGTTTTGAGTGAACTCTGTTTTAGCTATTAGATTCTGAAGTTGCTTTTGCAGTTATTTGTATCTTTGTTATAGTGAGAGTGACTCCCTCACACAGCTGCAATCAAATCTGAAAAAGCTAACTTAACTCTTCAATGCCTGGGCTTTCTGTTTGTTGAACCCCCAAAAAAGATGCACCAACATTGGAGATCAATGTAGATGTGCCCAATTAGCCCTAATAAAACTATTTTGGGTACTTAAGTTGTTTCAATAGCTTCTTTTAGCGTCTTTGCACAAGTGTTGAAGAATGGCATTCAGCAGTATTTTTAGTGAAAATAAGTGGTTCTGTCAAATTTGGGGTATTTGAAAATGGGTACAAGCATATTTTAAAGTCTCTAAAGTGAAGTTTTAAAAATCTTTAAAAATGCACCTGTCGCAAGCACTTATAAATAAAAAATCACCTGACTTATCCGTGAAGTCCACCAAAAGTCTATTTCCCTCATTTGTATGCTTGTCCTCCAACTTTTTACTTTTTCGCCCCCAAAATGAAAGTACTTTTTTTGGGATTTATTGACACAGTTGTCCTTTGGGGCTGTCCCAAAGGTTCTGAGTGGTATCCCCAGCTTTGCACCACAAAATAAAAATTTTGCACTTCTTTTCTCCTGCTATTCAGAGGCAAATCTTTTTTGCCTATTACATTACATTGACTTTCTGTGTACACGAAAAGAGGCTAGAACTGAATACAGAGATAAGTTTCCTCCACGCAAAAAGTTGAGATCGGCAATACTTTTCCGCAGTTCTCAGCTTTTCACGTCTAATTGAATATGGCCCTAAGTGTTTTAATTATAATTTTATTTACACATGTCCGTTTTCTTATCTTAAGGGTGCTGTGTTTGTGGTGGGTGGACACTGTCACAAAAGCGTCCTGTATTTTTATGTTTCCTGGTGCAGGGCGTCTTTGGTTACTAAGCAACTGCCCCAGCATGTCGCTCTACCTTTCCAGCATGCTTTGCTGCAGGTCCGGCGCTACTGACTGACATCACTCACCCTGCAACACCTTGGTAGCGGTGAGAAGTGGCCCATTCACTGGCTCACTTTGGGATTAGTGTCCCTATTTAAGGTAAGCACTTTTATTTTGTCACTTCTTATACCCTGACAAAAAGGCCTATGGGACCTTGAAACATTGGTCAATAAAGCATAGAAGTGTTCTTCAAAAGTCCGTGGAGTGCTGCCTGTTCCCTTTATTTTGGACACCTGTATATATATACAAGCTCTTATGAGCAGGGCCCTCTACCCTCTTGTGCTTCTCCATTCTCTACTTTCATCTACTTCTTACTCCCCACTAGAGTACCTAACACTTGGTTGCTTTGCTCTGTTGCTTATCTGGGTGTTATGGTCGCCAATGTAGCAATGTATATTATCCATGTCTTGTAAAGTATTATATTGTACTGTATTGTATTGAACCCATTTGTTTATGACTTTGTAATCTTTGGATCTCGATCTTTCTTCATGTTTTGGATCTGGATTGGTTTTGCCAAAACCACCCTTCCGGGTTTTGGTTTTAGATCTGTATTTTTTGGGAAAAAAGCATAGAAAGACCTAAAATCACAGAATTTGGGTTTCTTTTATTCCTACACTAATGTTAACCACAATAGCATTCATTGCCACTCATTTCCAGTCTATTCTGAACACCTCACACCTCACAATATTGTTTTTAGGCCAAAAGGTTGCACCAAGGTAGATGGATGACAATGCTAAGCGACAGAAGTGGGCTGCACAAACACATGGCCCATCTAGGTGTGGCACTGCAGTGGCAGACAGGATGGCAGTTTGAAAAACTAGGCCCCAAAGAGTACATAATACAAAGAAAAAAAAGAGGTGCAAGATGGAATTGTCCTTGGTCCCTCCAACCCACCCTTATGTTGAATAAACAGGACATGCACACATTAACAAACCAATCATTTCAGCGCCAAGGTCTGCCACATGGCTGTGGCTGAAATGTTTGGTTTGTTTGGGCCCCCACAAAACAAGCTGGCAATTAATCTGTCCCTGCACAAACTGGCTCTACAGAGGCAAGATGTCGTCCTCATCCTCACCCTATTCAGTGTTGTGTACACCCTCATCCTCACAGAGTGTTCATTCATCCCCACTGGAATCCACCACCACAGGTCCCTCTGTACTTTCTGGAGGCTGGTCTTCCTGGAAAAACTGATCATTAATTTTGATGAACATTATCTTCACCACATTTTGTGGAAGCAACCACCTATGCCTTTCGCTGACAAGGTTACCAGATGCACTAAAAACTCTTTCAGAGTACACACTCTGAGGGGGGGCAACTTAGGTAAAATAGAGCTGGTTTATACATGGGCCTCCAAATTGCCTCTTTTTCCAGCCAGTACAGGTATGGACCATCTGACATGCCTACTTGGATGCTGTAACCGATGTAATCCTCCACCATTCTTTCAATGGGGACCGCATTATATGCAGTGACAGTAGACATGTCAGAAATTGTTGGCAGGTCCTTCAGTCTGGACCAGATGTCCAAACTTAGTCTTACCTGCCCTGCCTCACCACCAGTGGGTTGGTTAGGACATCTAAGTTGTTTCCTGGCAGACTAAGTTGTGGGACAGAATGAGGAAGGAGCTGTTGCCGTGTCACGTTCCACCTGAGCTGACAGTGTTTTCACCAGCAGGTCTTTGCACCTCTGCAGGCTTGTGTCCACCAGAAGGAGAGACACCACATAGTCTTTAATCCTAGGATCGAGTATGGTGGCCAAAATGTAGTGGTCTGATTTCAACAGATTGACCACCCTTGAATCCTGGCAAAGTGAATGAAGGGCTTCATCCACAAGTCCCACATACTGAGCAGAATCACTCCATCTTAGCTCCTCCTTCACTTTCTCCAGCTGCTTCTGCAAATGCCTGATGAGGGGAATGACCTGACTCAAGCTGGCAGTGTCTGAACTGACTTCACGTGTGACAAGTTTGAAGGGCTTGAGAACCTTGCACAACATGGAAATCATTCTCCACTGCACCTGTGTCATAGGTGGATGTATTGGCTAGAATGGCCTTTTGCGGCTCCTCCATCCTCTGAAGCATATAGAGGGTTGAGTTCCACTGTGTTACAACTCCTGCTTCAGGTAATAGCAGGGCAGGTTCAAGAGTGTTTGCTGGTGCTCCGGTCTTCAGCAAGCAGTTGCTGAATGGTTAAAGTGGCCTGAATTTTGGGCCTAATTCAGACCCGCTTGCGAGCACTGAGCGCTCGCAAGCGGGTCGATGTTGGCCAAGTCCGCATACATATGACAGAGGCGGCTCTGTTGTGTGCTTACAGGAGACCCGAATAACGATGGCCAGGCCATTGTTATGGGTCTCGCACCAAAGGGGGTGTACTGTCGATGGTGGGCGTGCCAGGGGCATGGCTGCCAAGATGGAGGCGTTCCCATGGGAATGCCTACCATCTGGGGCCGGCCCCACTGCCATCACTAGTGGTTTCAGTTGGAGTGCTTTTGGCTCTGATAGATCCAAAAGCACTCCAGGGCTTGCAGCAATGAGACCCTACCACAAGGGTCTCATTGCAAGCCCGATGGTCGTGATGGTCTTGACCATCGCGGCCATCATTTTGGCCGCTCGCTATAGCTGTGGGTGGTCACCCACAGCTATGCGAGCAGCCAGGAGGCCGCTCTTAAATTCAGAGCGTCCGGCTCTGAATCAGGGCCTTTGTGTGTGCATAAAATGGGATGTGCTGGAATTTTCCCAGATGTAATGCCCGCACAATATTGGTGGCATTTACAGATATCACAAATGCCCAGAAGACTCTAAGTGTGGTAAGCCATTGGGCGATGATTTCCCTCAGTTTATCTAAGAGTTTGTCAGCCATGTGCCTCTTACTGAAACTGGTGATACACAGCGTAGCCTGCCTTGGAATGAGCTGGTGTATCTGAGATGCTGCTACTGGTGATGCTGTTTTTGTTACTGCGTAAGGTGATACATCTACCCAGAGGGCTGTCACAGTCATATAGTCCTTAGTCTGCCCTGTTTCACTTGTCCACATGTCCGTGGTTAAGTGGACATTGGGTACAACCGCATTTTTTAGGACACTTAGGACACTTTTTCTGACGTCTCTGTACATTCTCAGGATCACCTGCCTAGTGAAGTGATTTCTTGACGTGGTTTGGTACCGAACACACACGTCTTCCATCAATTGTCTAAATCCCAGTGCACTAATGTTGGATACCGACTGCACATCTAACACCAACATAGCTATCAAGGCCTCAGTTATCTGCTTTGAAACAGGATGACTGCTGTCGTACTTCATCCTCCTCGCAAAGGACTGTTTGATGGTCAATTGCTTATTAAACTAAGTATTGGTGTTCCAACTGCCTCTCTTGCATGATGAATGACTCCCAGCAACAACAGCAGCACCGGCAGCAGTAGGCGTAGCAATGCAGAATCCTCTGGAGGAATCCCGGATAGGAGAGGAGTCAGTCATGCCAGTGACATGGCCTGCAGGATTACTTCTGATCCTGATTGAGGAGGAAATTGATGAGGATGGAGTTGACTGTGTGGTTTGCAGTCACTTGGATACAACAGGACAAAGGGATTTAGGTGTCCCTGTACTGCTTACAGTCTCAGCCACAGTTTCTGAACTTGACAGTGACTTTTTATGAATGCACTGCAGGTGACATATAAGGAAGGATGTTCCTAGGTGGTAAACATCCTTACCCCTACTTATTACACCATTACATAAGCTACATATGGCAAGACAGTTGTTGTCTGGATTTGGATAGAAATATTTCCAGACTGAAGAGGTGGATTTTTTGGTCTTCTGCCCAGGCATGACGATGGGCTTTTTCATCCCACAGACAACAACAACTGTCTCCCCTGGTGCCTGATTTAAACTAACCAATTCACCTTCAGAATCCTCCCATCAACTTCCTCCTCAGCACCAGCTACACCAATATCCTCATCCTGTTGTACTTCAACAGTAACATCTTCAATTTGAATATCAGCAACTGGACTGTGGGTGTTCCTTCCTGAACTTGCACAGGGCGTACAAACGGTGGAAGGAGCCACCTCTTCCTGTCCAGTGTTGGAAAGGTAAGGTATCACAACCGCCGACACACTTGGACTCTACTTGGGGATTTGTGATATCTTCTTAGAACGCACAGTTTTTTTCTGTGCTTTTTGCCAGCCTAACTCTTTTAATTTTTCTAGCGGGAGGAGGGCTTCCATCATCATGTGAAGTTGAACCACTAGTCATGAACATACTAGTCATACTAGTATGACACACACTAGTCATAGGGAAAGACCTTAGCCGTTCCTTGCCACTCAATGTCATAAATGGCATATTGGCAAGTTTACATTTCTCCTCAGATGATTTTAATTTATTTTTTTGTGTCATTTTACTGAACTTTGGCTTTTTGGATTTTACATGCCCATTGGGCAATGGCCTTGGCAGACGACATTGATGGCATTTCATCATCTATGTCATGACTAGTGGCAGCAGCTTCAGCACTAGGAGGAAGTGGTTCTTGATCTTCCCCTATATCATCCTCCTTGTCCTCTATTATTTTATGGAGCGCATTATTTTTATGGAGTGAATAACCCCTGTAAATATTATTTGGATGAATTAAATCACCCCTTTTTATTTGGAGACTGGAGTGAATACATAGCATAAGGCAGTATACCGCAACACCACACAGGGCAGCCCCTGTAAAAATTATTTGGATTAATAAAATAGACTGGAGTGAACACACAGCACAGGGCAGCATACCCCTACACCACACAGGGCAGCCCCTGTAAAAATTATTTGGATTAATTGAATAGACTGGAGTGAATACATAGCACAGGGCAGCGTACCCCTACACCACACAGGGCAGCCCCTGTAAAAATTATTTGGATGTATTAAATCACCCCCTTTTTATTTGGAGACTGGAGTGAATACACAGCACAGGACAGACTACTGGACAGGACTGATACAGCAGAGCAGGTCACCCCCAGACTGATACAGCAGAGTAGGTCCCCATGCCACTATCCCACAGACACTAGAGACTGAGACACATCCTCTCACTACCCTCTCCAGGACTGGAGTGAAGATGGCAGGGCGAGAGGTGTGAAATGTTCAAAGTCCTGGTCTCGTGAGAATCTGACACCAGGATGATGACGTTTTGCCTCATTCCGGAAACTGAGGGCCTAATTCAGACCTGCTCACGAGCGCTGAGCACTCACAAGCGGGTCGATGCTGTCCAAGTGCACATGCGCCCGATGGAGCCGACTTCATCTTGCGCATGCGCGAGACCCGAATAATGATGGCCAAGCCGTCGCTATGGGTCTCGCACCAAGGAGGCATGCTGTCGATGGTGATTGACAGCACGCCCCCTTTGGTGGGCATGCTGGACCGTGGCTGCCCAGATGGAAACATTCCCATGGGAACGCCTACCATCTGGGGCCGGCCCCACTGACATCACTAATGATGTCAGTGGGAGTGCTTTTGGCTCTGATAGAGCCAAAAGCACTCCAGGGCTTGCAGCAACGAGACCTTACTGCAAGGTTCTCATCGCAAGCCCGATGGTCGCGATGGTCTTGACCATCGCGACCATCATTTTGGCTGCTCGCTATAGCTGTGGGTGGTCACCCACAGCTATGCGAGCAGCCAGGAGGCCGCTCTTAAATCTAGAGGGCCGGCCCTGATTCAGAGCGAGCGCTCTGTCAGAGCATCCGGCTCTGAATCAGGGCCTGAGTCTGGCAGGAAAACCAGAGCCAGACTCTGTTCCCGGCTCGGATCAGGAGGGCTTGGGAGGGTTTCGGATTTAGAAAATCCGAGCCCGCTCATCCCTAATTATATTGTATTTATGCATACTATATAATGACCTGTTTATTTGACAAAATTCTTCCAAAATACAGTATGTTGAAATAACAAAAAACGCTTCTCATCTCAAGGCAATATTGAGCAGAAAACATGTTTCCGTTAACAGGCTTCAAAATCTATTTTTGTTTATAGTTGCAGGGATACTAGCAAAAGTGAGAGTCCAGTCTGACTTTCCTCTTGGAATATCACAATTAAGCAACCATCCATGAAATGTAGGCCTAAGTACAGATGTGTCCACATACATCTTATTATCTTGTGTATTAAACAACCCTTCTAGTTGCGTCATGTCGTGGTGCTGTCTCATAGCAAAAACACTACAGTACAGTGCTACAGCCGCTGACACTGTAACATAGCATTTCACATGCTGATGCACCCGCAGTCGCACATAGAATATAGGCATGCTGCATATCATTTTAACTAGCAGAAGTTTCTAGTGTGTCCTATTTGCATTGCTTTGTGAATATAACACATTTTAAGGGAAAAGTTGCACGAAAGAAGGTCGACTTGGCGCTATTGACTTGCTCGGCGCTCACACTTTATGTGTATCACAACTTGTAGTGCATGGGGGTAAGATGTATGTGGATACATGTATATTGGTCCTTTTAAAATAAACGGGAAGCTCAACCTTGTAATTTATCAATTGGAAATCTTTTCCTCCATGCAGATATCAAGAACTGTTACTTGTCTCTGATTAGGCAGATGTTCTTCTTCCATAAATATAATTTCAGGAATCATCATTTTCATTGCCAAGACTTTGTTAATTTATCATCCTAAATATGAACTGAAAAGACTTTCGGATTCATGTAAAGTTTAGGGACAAATGCAATCAATACCTTTGCATTCCAAAAGAATATGCTACACAAGAACAATTATGGCCCTATGCAAAGTACTTTCATGCTGCCAAATTAAAGAAAGCATTCCATAGGAAGCATCTATTTAAGTCCCAGGATTGGGGTTCCTTGACCTCTTTCAAGGTCTGGGTAATGTTTGAATTATGGCATTCCAGACCTACAATAAAAAAAACCTGGCATAGTCAGCTTGTTTTGGACTGGGAATATTGCACAGTTTGAGTATGTGTTCCTAATGTTTAAGCGATGGTTGCGAAGCAACTGGTTGCCATGGTGATGGTTGCTAGCAACTGGTTTCTATGGCTATGGTTCCTAGGCAACTAGTTACCATGGCAATGGTTGCTAGGCAACTGGTTACCATGGCAATTGTTGCTAGGCAACTGGTTGCCATAGCAATGGTTCCTAGGCAACTGGTTACTATGGCAACAGTTGCTAGACAGCTGGTTGCCATGTTGCCTGTTGCTAGACAACTGGTTGCCATGGCAATAGTTAGGAAATTGGCTGCCATGGTGATGGTTACTAGGCAGCTGGTTTTCATGGTTACAGTTTCTGGGCAGCTGGTTGCCATGGCATCAGTTGGATGGTTGCTAAACTCCTTGATGCATTGCTAGGCTTTCGGTTGCATTGGTGACAGTTGCTAGGCTACTTGTTGCCATGGAGATAGTTTATAGTAACTGGATGCCATGGTGATGGTTGCTAGTCAACTGGTTGCCATGCTAACAGTACCTAGGCAACTGGATGTTATGGTCACAGTTGCCTGGAAACTGGTTTCCATGACGAAGGTTGCAAATCAAATGGTTGCCATTGTGATGGTTGCTAGGCAACTGATTGCCATGGTGACAGTTATTGCCATGGTGATGGTTTTTAGGCTACTGTTTTCCATAGTGACAGTTGCTAGGTTACTGGTTACCATGGCAACAGTTGCTAAATTACATGTTGCCATGACAATGGTTGCTAGGCTATTGGTTACCATGGCGATGGTTGCTAGACAACTGTTTTCCATGTCAATTGTTGCTAGGCTACCAGTTGCCATGGTGACGTTTGCCAGGCAGCTGGATGCCATGGTGATGGTTGGATGGTTGCTAGTTTCCTGGTTGGGTTTCTAGGCTACCAGTTGCCATGGTGATGGTCACTAGGCAACTGGTTACCAAGGTGATTGTTGCTAGGCAGCTGGTTGCAATGGTGGCTAGGCTACTGGTTGCTAAATGACTGGTTTCCATGGTGACAGTTGTGAGGCTACTGGTTGCCATGGTGATGGTTGACATGTCAATAGTTGATAGGCAACTGGTTGCCATGACTACAGTTGCTAGGCAAATGGTTGTTATACAGATGGTTGCTAGGCATCTGTTTGCCATGGTGCTGGTTGGTAAGCAACTAGTTGACATTGCGATGGTGCTAGGTAACTGGTTGCTATGGCATTGGTTGATCATCAACTGGATGCCATGGCAATGGTTGTTGGGCAACTGGTTGCTATGAATATGTTTGCTAGCCTACTGGTTGCCATGGCTATGGTTGCTAGGCAACTGGTTGCCATGACAATGGTTACTAGGCAAATGGTTGCCATGGCGATAGATGCTAGGCAATTGATTGCCATGGTGATGGTCACTAGGACACCGGTTGCCATGGTGATAGTTGATAGGCAACTGGTTTCCATGGTGATGGTTGCTAGATGGACAATTGCTAGGAAACTGGTTGCTAGATGGACAGTTGCTAGGGAACTGGTTGCTAGGCAACAGATTGCCATGTCGATGGTTGTTAAACAGCTGGTTGCTATGGTGATGTTACTAGGCAATTTGTTGCAATGGCGATTGTTAGGTGGTTGCTAGGCTATTGGTTGCCATGGTGCTATTAAACAACCCCAATCGAGAAACCATAGCCTCCTTAGAGAGTACAAAAATGACAAGGTAGAGGGGACAGTTCTGCTAGGTGCCAGTACAGATTTGGAAGGAGGCAGATAATATAACATTAACCCTAACCCTGGCTAAGGGACACATCTAAAGTGCAACCCTAACCCTGGCTAAGGGACACATCTAAAGTGCAAGAATACATGCAGTACACACTTCGCCCAGACCCAAATGCTCTAGCACCCCATTCAAAAATCTCTAGCCCAGATGGATGATTGCTTTTTATGCATCCATGGATAACAACAATGCATTTAGATGACAATCTCAAGTAGATTAGATCTTGGTGGTATTGTTCTTGGCTTCACTGCCAGTAACAATATCAGCTTGATGAGTGTATCAGACTCAGAATCCATAGCTTTAAGCAATTTGCAATGAACTTATTAAAAAGCTACATAGCAACAATGAGGAGTGAGACAGTGTGTAGAACCAATGGCGGGGGAGTAGGATAAGGGGAGCCAAAGTGAAAGAAAAGTGCTCACTTGGTCACTGATGTGGCATCCAACATTGTCAGGGTCAAGGCAGTGTGGCCAGGAAATGGAGGACTGTCAGGTTATGTGGCTGCTGAGATTAGACTGTGACTCACAGTGTCATAAAGGACAGTGCCCACAGTAGTAATCAGCCAAGCATCAGGTGAAGACCAGGCTGTAGAGGTGAATTACCCAGTCTTCAACTTAGCTGGTGGCAGAAGCAGAAGTCTGAAGGCTATCTCGGCAAGATGGTGCTAACAGCAATGCAGGACATGAAGCCACTCATCACCAGCAGATATCGGGCAGCCAGGAGGAGCCAGAGGAGGATGGATTTTCACTTAGGCTTTAAAGCATATCCCAAATGGCTGTAAAGAAGGTAAGACAAATGGTTGGGTACCCAAATGGCACTCAAATCCATGGAAGGCCAAGCAGACCTTTGTTTCTAGGGAAGGAAGAACAACCTGGATCCAATGGAGAGGAATTGGTGGGAAGCTCAGACACTTGAGTCTCAGAAAGGACAGACATAGTTTGGTAGAAGGGTCCCACATGGCAGGTATTTTTTGTTTAAGGTGAAGACACTGGAGGCACTCTCAGAAAGCATGTCTGCCATCTTAGGCACTCAGGCCACTCCCGCCAGAAATTAGTTTTATCTACCATGAGGGGAACAATAGTTAAACTGAAAAAAAAATAGCACTGACAGTTATACAATGCATTAGGGAGGTTTTTACTTGCATAGTGTGTTATCATTCCAGTGTAATCGACGGTGTATGCAGTGGTGTCCTCCCATCATCTGCACCTTAAAACAATTGTCATAAAGATGTATTTTGTTTCAGATTCTACGGTAAGTGCTGCTGCGAGGACAAAACTGATCTTTCCCAAGAGACTCACTGGTGATGAGGATGAGTCAATTCAGAACATCAGAGTGCAACAACATTATGACATCTGCTCAAGCTTAAAAGAATTGCCCAAAATTATTGACACATCTACCGTGACTCGATATGATACAGTAAGCATCAATAGAAGGGTTTGTTTTAGGATTGCTTTAATGACAATGTATATATTAGCATGTCACACAGGGCCTGATTCAGAGCCGCTCGTAGGCGGCTGCTCGATCGCTCTGAGCGATGTTCGCACAACTGCACATACGTATGGGTCGTAAAGCACATGCGCCAACCAGTTATTGCGGTCAGAAATCGTGCACTCGCAAAACAGCGAGGGGCTGCTAATTTGATTGACAGAATGTACCTTTGTGGGTGGTAACAGGGGAAGGTGCTTGAAAACGGGGGAGTGAAGATCCGAACGCAGGCGTGCCTAATGGTCAAAAGGGCATTTAATGGGAGTGCATAATTAGTAAAGGAGCGTCATCGACCATGTCACTTGGTTGTCTTTTAGCCTGAACTGCTCGCAGTGATAGTGGTAGGAAAAAGCTACCACAAGCACTGCGAGCAGTTCAGATGTTCCCGATTAATCTAATAAATACTGGAGATGACGTATCATGCGAACGGCAAAGGGGCGTCTTTACAAAATAGCGAGCGCATTTTTCATTTGCTCGCTCAGACATAGAGGCGTCAACAAACCGCAAAGAGCGAGCGCTCAATTTAAATAGCCGGTCCCTCTTTTGGAACGACCATCCGCAAATAGCGTCCGAGTCTGAATCAGACCCACAGTCCCTTTGAATATTGGAAGGAAAAGGGAAATTGGAGCCTCTTGTACAAACTAGCTTTGCTTTACTTAAGCTACCCACCCTCGAATGTGTACTTGGAAAGAGTGTTTAGCACAGCTGCAAACCATTTGAACAATCGGCGTAGAAGACTAATTCCTAAAAATGTGGAAACACTGATGTTCATAGCAATGAGCTACAAATTCTATTAGACCTTTTCCACCTATTACAACAATGTACAGAGTAATCTGTAATGGTGAATTCCAGTGGGGATGAGTTACTATAATATTGTGTGATGGTGATGATATTGACAACAATGATGAGGATTAACACAAACAAGTAGAACTATGCTAATCAATATAAAATACCCATATAAGAAAATATTAAATACCATTATGGCAGAATAAGTGATGATCAAGACACTCCAATAAAGACAAAATACATATGTAGTACAATATATAAATATACAGTATTAATAGGTTTAAATATCTAAAATCACTGTATTGCAATTAGTAATCAATAATCAGAGTCACATACTGTATATACCCTAAAAAATTATAGTTCACGCTGGTAAAAAATGATATTATATGAGCCGTTTGTATAGTTGATCCCTATTATTTCAATGCATACACTAGAAATGGAAAGAGTCTCCTATGGCTAGAAATGTGTGGTTGTGGCAATACAAGTTCCAAGAGTATATGAACAGTCATGGACCCAACGAATAAAGGAAGCTGATGATGTCAGCAGATGATCTGGATAAAGTGAAGTGCTCCTAGGTCCAAATTAGTGAGCTTATTATTATATAGGTGCTCACTGCTGCAGCACTTCCAGCCCAGACAGACGAGTGGTGCAGACAGCGCTGCTGTACAATGAGCTCCAGGACAACACCAGGAAAAGTTTTTCAGAGAGGCTCAAATATCCAATAATAGCATGGTGTAAGTCCTCTGACTAGTTTCACCCCCAAATAGAGGGTAAGGATGAGGATGATAATGACATATTCCAACTGTAGACATGATTAACAATACTTGGTTTGTTTGGGTCCAAAACAAAACAAGCTACCAATGGGTTTAAGGCGGCTAACAGTGTTTTAAACTTGTCACAGCTGGACGATATGATTAATATCATCATCATACAATATTAGCTCATCCCCACTGAAATTCAAAGCAATATACTGCAGATTTCCTTGAGGAAAAAAAGTGCTGGTTCACTTTAACAAATCAAACAATAGCCTATTTTCTCCTGTGCGAAATGACGTTGAATGACAAGGGAGGAACTTTTATATGCAATCCAAAACACTCAAGATCCAGTTCCGAGAAAATTATGTTTTGCTTAGTTCTTGGATCCGAGCATGGTGGGAAGACGGAAGATAGGATTCAGATACACTTGGTCCCCTAAGTTCAGGTGTGTTCATTTTATGTAAAAATGAACTGCACATCTCTAGTTCATACATGATATGTATACATGTACATGTCTATTATACAGTGACTACTGTATGTTATGTATCTTTTCTTTAAAGCCTGCAATCGATTACCCTTCCAATTGTATAACTCCTACAGGAATATGTTTCTCTCCACCTAAAATGTGTCCCAGTGACATTATTACTAATCACCATGTTAGGCTAGATGCTAAGTTGTATATTGCATTGTTAACACTTGCTCACATTTGTTTTTTTTTATATTTTGGTCATTCAATGCAGTAGTCGTATCAGCAATCCTTGGGTGTGATGCTGAAACACAAATGATAAATAGCAAATAAACTCAGCTTTAGCATAAAAGGGCAAGGTCTCTCAAGGAGACTGTCAGAGGCAATTTATTTTTTGGATGTTGGATGAAGGGTAAATGTTCTTGAAGTGAATAAAGTGGAAAATTAGGACTGCTGTGGCATAGGTAAGTAAATGTGGTTTATTAGTAGGTAAATAGGTTAAGATGCACATGGAAGGGATATGGACAGCAATAAGAAAAAACAGATGAGATAGTGATGGATGGACACAGAAATTGTGATTATGTGAAATGAAGTGGAAAACCCTTGGTGTAGATGAATTACTACATTTCATGGCACCAAGGATTCTTCCTGTACTGTCTGCATACTGCATTCTGCATTCTGTTTTGATGGACATTTCAAGCAGAATAATAACCTATCTGAAAGATAGTATGTACTTCAGTCACACCAAGTCATAATTACAATGTATGGACTATCTCATCTATAAAAGTTGCTTATAGAGAGCCATTTTTAACAAACATTTTGATGTACAAGAAAAAAACAACAACTAGAAGATTCAATGTTGCATTGCATTAAAGAGAAAAATCTATACTTTTTTAGATTTTTAAATGCAGTCTTTACATTTTTATCATATTGTACTGTATAGGTCTATTGTTTTATATTCACTTCTTCCAACTATGATATATAAAGTTGTCGCTTAATTTGTACATCACAATATTAAATTATAACTGCAGATGTTAATGATGCAACATTTAGAATAACCTTGCCCTGTAAGATTGCTGGGCACGTTAGTAGTCTTATACAGTCCATGAAGTGCATCATACACAATGATGACACCAAGGCATATATTGAAAAATAATAATAAACATCACAGTGTAAAGATGTTACATTGTGGCTGATCATGCCACAAATGTCCACACGCATCATGCCATGTGATTCCCTGCGCCTGCATACTCTACCGTATGCTATGGCATGCACTGCAGTAGCACCATGCATTCTTATAGAGGCATGTAGCATACACAGTGCACATATCCGCTCACAGATGCACATCTTGCGCTATGCGTGGCATGATTTGCTGTGCCAGAGCCAAGGATATAGCTGGGCATATCTGTAGATAACCAATAAATATTATAATTAATTTATTAAATGGCCAGTAATTGTCTAGTGATACCACACTTGCCTATTTTTAGGCACTGCCATGTACTGTAAAAGACAATAAATGAGCCATACACATTGCCTTTTTTAAAATACTATAAAACAACCAGAACTTCCATTTTATGTGCTATATGTAACCAAATACTTATACATATATAGGTAAACAGCTGCTCCAGAAAGGTCCCCTTTTAGGCCAGGATCTAAAATCTAAAATAGCAACAATATTGCATAAATGACCTCTATACAGTATATACTGTATATTATAAGGGCACAGTCATGACCTTATATTAAGACTGAAAACAACTGAAATTTCCAGAGAATTCTGGAGGGGGGGGGGCATGGTGTTTAAGGGGCTACACCTAAAAAGCTATAGGAACTGCCAAGCTGAAATTTGGCATGGAGAGGTAGAACTGTCTCTTTGTACTGCATGCCAAATTTCAGGGTAAAAAAATAATAAGATTTGGGAACAATCTAAATTTCAAACTATCAGTTTTTTCTTATACACTCAGTTAGGACCACTTTTCTGCTGTTCTCTATGGGAGATTTTTGGGAAGGCATAACTCAGGGTAGGGGACAAATTTAGATTTGTGGTTTGTTTTATTAGGTAGCTCTTGTTCCAGTGTAGGGTCTTTTGGGGTCCAGGTAATTATGAAACTTACAGTTTTTAAACTATTACCTTACAATTGTGCCATTATAGAGATAAGAAGTTGTAAATCTTTGCACAGCATCAGTAGGTGCCTTCAGTAGGTGTACTCACTGTGGCTTCACCTGGGTGCACCAAGATAGGGGTCCAGTGTGGGCGTTAGCAACAGCACGACACAGCAATGGCAGCAGGTGGAACCGGTAGCGGGGACCCAGTGATGGAGGAGTGGGTATTAGCGGTGGTGGTGGAGCGGGTGGCAGCGATGGCAGTGGTGCAGGCAACAGTGGTGGTGGTGAGGGCTGCGGGACGCGGCAGCAGACAGATTCAGCATGCAAGGATCTGGGAGATCCGTGATGCCTTCATCTGTGTGTGATAAACATAAACACAGATGCAGGGACGGGCTCAGTGAGTTTGTGTCTTTGCTGCTGTGTTTAAAAAAAATTAAAGTGTAAAATTTAAAAAAATCTGCATTGCCCCCCAAAATGAACAACCAGCACAGGCATTGCATACCCAGTCCAGGTGGTGCTAAATACAGGGGACAAACAATGTAGTGGTCCCCTGTATTAACCACAACCAGCACGGGACTATTCAGAACCATTCCTGATTGCCAAAATATGGGGGACAAATGATGTAGGGGTCCCCCGTATTCAGTGAAACCAGCAATGGGCTCTGAGCCAGTCCTGGTTCTGGAAAAAAATGTGTAGGGTGACCCTTTATTTACCAGAACCAAGGGGTAATGCCACAGCCAGGGGACCCCTTTCACTGGGCCTCCCAGCCTAAGCAACACCCTTGACCACAAGTCAGCCCAGGCCAGGGATCCCTGTGGAGCTGGGGACCCCCTAATAAAGGGGCCCCCCTCTCCAGGGCACCCCAGGCCTAGGCTGATAGCCCAAGGCTATCCCTGGCACCCCTGGCAGGTGGTTGCCAGGTTGATTGTGAATAGTGTAGTGCAAGTAAAGTGTTAAAATAATGTATTTTGCTGACACACACACTGTACAAAGTATAAGTTTATTAACACATACATGCATTCACACATGTACACGCACTATCTCACATACTCACCTATGAATCCCTGAAGCCATTCATGTCCACTTTTCCATGTAGATAACCTTTTACTTGTCAACCAGGTTGAGCCACTGTTCTTTTTAAAGTTTTTGGTTGGACTCATCAAAAGCTGCTTAAGGTTCGGTCCCCTTCTAAAGGCAACAAGTGGCGGTTTCCTTAGATTTTTCAAATGAGGATTGCTTCCAACAATGGGCCAATGTTTTTTAACAGCCCTAACAAAAGTCGGTGCTCTGGTGTTGTACTGGGTGGTGACAATCAAACGTCCCTCAGGGTTCTCTTCCCTCTCTATTGAGGTTTTGCTACAGATGTGTATAGATCTCCTTTAACATCTTGTGACCACTCTCTTAGAGTAGCCCCTTTGATAAAGCGTGTGGCCATCTCTCCCAACTGGACCTCTGCTGTCTCTTTGTTGGTATTATTGTGAATTACACGGACGAATTGTGAAATGGGCAGGCCCTCTTTCAATGCCCTGGGATGGTGACTTGTGGCATACAGAAAAGTGTTCCGATCAGTGGGCTTACGGAAAAGGATTGTGCCCAAAGAATGCTCA
This sequence comes from Taudactylus pleione, assembly GCA_031769625.1. NCBI lineage: Eukaryota > Metazoa > Chordata > Amphibia > Anura > Myobatrachidae > Taudactylus > Taudactylus pleione. The sequence goes on along the minus strand of JAUIMM010000061.1, from coordinate 8,895,195 downwards.
TTAATAAAAATGGACACATCCAAAAACTCAATAGCCCTACTATCAACCCTACTAGTGAATCTTATAGGGGTGTCAAGAGAATTGAATTCTTCTACCATCCTTGTAAAGGATTCAATGGTGCCACGCCATAGTATAAGGATATCGTCAATAAACCTAAAATAGTGCAGAATGCTGGGACCAAATCTTGGGTAAATGTATGTATGTTCATACTTCGTCATGTATAAATTAGCATACACCGGAGCCAAATTTGACCCCATAGCGGTCTCAGCATTCTGTACATAAAATTAATCACAGTACTGAAAATGATTGTTAACCAACACACATTCAATCACCTCACAAATAAACTCAATAGGAGGACCCACAAAATCTGTGGTCACCAAAATGTCCCTAACCATTTGTATCCACTGGCGATGGGGAACCACAGTGTACAAGGACACAACGTCCATTGTAGCTAACACAATATCTTTGGGTATCTCACCTATATTTCTCAATTTCTGGAGGAGATGGGGAGTATCCTTGAGGTAGCTTTCACTTTGAACTACCACTGGTTGTAACAACATATCAATGAATTGTGCAAGAGGTTGTAAGACCAAGTTATGGGCGGACACTATATATATATATACAAACTCTGCACTCACTCGCTTCTCAAACTGCAACTCCTTTGAATACAGGGAATATTGGTTCCAAAATATTGCAATAATTTGTTAAGCTGACCACCACTTCATGGTCATTACTATCTGGCCAGTCCCTACACAGTGTAGGGACTGACCAGATGGGAATGACCATGAAGTGGTGGTCAGCTTAACAAATTATTGCAATATTTTGAAACCAACATTCCCTGTATTCAAAGGAGTTGCAGTTTGAAAAGCAAGAGAGTGCCGAGTTTGTATGATATTTTTAAATAGATGGAGTGGTCACATACCAAGGGCACCCCTGATGGTTGAGTGCTGTGGATTAAGCCTGTCATTTATTTCCATTTTGTGGTCACACTTGCTAGGTCACCCTGTTTTTCAAATGTAAGACAAACTTTTTATGTCTATCTCCAGGTGCTTATTAACTGATATCCCTGGGTGTGTCCCTGTCTTTTTAAACCAGGACCCATATTCATGTTTAAAATGTATGCAAGTTTGAACCAAAGGTGGCAGACCAAGATCATTTATCTAAGAATTAGTGTAGGGACTTGGCAGATGGGAATGACCGTGAAGTGGCGGTCAGCTTATCAAATTATTGCAATATTTTGGAACCAACTTTCCCTGTATTCAAAGGAGTTACAGTTTGAAAAGTGAGTGCCGAGTTTGTATGATATTTTTACGTAGATGGTGTGGTCACATACCAAGGGCACTCCAGATGGTTGAGTGCCGTGTATTCAGCCTGCCATATATATATATATATATATATATATACCAAGCAGTTCTCCTAAGATTAGAAGCAGGCAGCACTCATCCGGACTTGTTTAAAGTGTAATATGCATTTTATTGAGCCGACGTTTCAAGATCGGAATGACCTTGTCATCAGGGTGTGAAATACAAACAGTGAAAGTGCTTACCTTATGTAAGATACCAGTAAAGGTGCAGTTGTGTACTCTCATGCCTCCGTCTGCCGGGCACCTTGGGACTCTGACATCATCAACCAGGGACGAACCGCAATGCACTATGGGGTGGTAACTAAGGATGCAGTCATGTCTTAACTTAACTGTAACTCCTTGGTAACACAATTACATACATTACTGTTCCTGGCAAAGGTTTAATACTGAAACGTTGATCATCATAGCTGTTGGTTTTAGCCCAGATTGCCGCACCCTACTAGATAGTGTCAATTGTTTAGTGAAGGCACCAGACAAAGTTATATTTATTGTAAGGAGTGCCAGACCCTTGAGCTCTGATCTGGGTAGCCAAAGCTGCGGCCATCACTATGCCACTGTCCCCTAGGCATAGGAATCGGGATGCCCCTTGTGCATTTCAGATACTCTAGGCATTTTCCAATAAGAAGAAAGAAATATTTACTTTTACAAATTATATTTGAAGCACTGTAGAATATAAAAATGTGCTTAATAAAAAAAATACTTTTTCTTACAATTACTGTTCTTACTTAAAAAATAATATGTTACAATAAAAAAATGCCAATTGATGTATGCATCTGTTTTTTTAATTTGGTAACAGCTAGGGAGACCTTAAGTAATATTATGGCCATGGAGCGTGGGCATGGCCATGCCATTTTAGGATATCTGGAGTTCCATCCATAGTAGGTGTGCTGCCAGCACTAATAAAGGGGGCATGGTCAAAATGTTAGCTGAGCTTCTTTGTACACTCACTCTCATAATCGGGCTATAGCAAACTGAATTATAGCTATAATATATACATTTTAATCTGCTTTAGCTATATAGGTCCTAATTTAGTGTTAGGTGGAAGTTTTAGTCTGCAACCAAAAAACCTGGGACTTGGTGGCAGGCTAGTAATTCCAGAATGCCCAATAAAAAAGAATGTGTGGAGAACTGGTGATGCCTTCTTTATCAGGGGGGTACAGAGAAAAATACTTAACTTAGATGGTATAAAGATCGTATTATTCCACTAGTGCCATGGATGTTCTGAGATAATGCTTTTCTTTGTATTTAGTGGATCACGATTTCATACATGAAGATACAAATGGAAACGCAATGTATAGTTAGTTTTTTCAATTATACAGTTAAATGGGTGACAGTTTGTGAAATCCTATGTCTGGATTTATTAGATGTATGACATCAAGTGATCAATCTGTATTATCAATTGTTATCTTCCTATTAGTTATGTGCCTCTTGTGCATATACAGATGTAAGTTTTTTAAATACAGATTTATCTGAGAAACACACCTGACTTACATAGACAGGTGCAGACCAAAGCCTGTAAAGGTATCTTTAATGGTGAATATTGGATGTGAATGATGGGTAGGTGAAAACACACCTAACTCACATAGATAGGTGCAGACGTAAAGCCTGTAAAGGTATCTTTCTTAGTTGTGTGTGTTCTATCTCTAACCAAGATAATACTGGATGGATGTCAACATGAACAGAAGAGGTGTGCTAAAGTCAGCGTACCAGTACTCACTGTCATAAAGATATTTGTTAATAACATCTGGGTATCTTTGATTCCAACAATAACGCTGACTCCAAAGAATGAAAAAAATAGCACATACCTCAGATCCAGATCAGTGTCAAGTCCTTCTTCCTTGGTGAGCCTCCTCTACCAATGCGTTTTGAGACTTCTTGTCCCATTATCAAGGTGTGGAGGCTATATCCAGTGCTGCCCTCAAATAGTGTATGGTGATGTGGTCACTTCTGGTTCCGGTTTTCCAAAAACCGGAAGTTGGGAATACAAATCTGTTAATGCCCTCTTGGTGCTTCTCCGTTCAATCAGGAACATTCCCCAGTGTCTAGCATGCTTATTGCGGTATAGTCAGGCCTCTCTGATGTTTTTACTTTCCCAATCCCACCAACCAGAAGTCGCGTATGTCCTTATCAAGGTGTGGTGGCTATATCCAGTGCTGCCCTTAAATAGTGTATGGTGATGTGGTCACTTCTGGTTCCGGTTTTCCGAAAACCGGAAGTTGGGAATACAAATCTGTTAATGCCCTCTTGGTGCTTCTCCGTTCAATCAGGAACATTCCCCAGTGTCTAGCATGCTTATTGCGGTATAGTCAGACATCTCTGATGTTTTTACTTTCCCAATTCCGCCAACCAGAAGTCGCGTATGTCCGGGACCAAAAGTGACGTCGTCCGGCATCCCAGGTCCATGCAAATGGTGCAAACCAAAGGTTCCTGGCTTTATATGTTCCCTATTTATTTTTAGATTCATAGGGTGGAGGCAAACTGTGTACTTAAAATCAGAAGTGGTAGCAGGAGAGGTGGTACATGGGAAATGTAGTCCTTCTCCATTCCTATAAGGGTATCATCACAGTTGCCATAGTCATAATAAATGTTAGCATTTCTCCATTATGGCACATAATCTGAAAAATAAAGACATGCTTAAAAAATAGACATGCTTAATTAAACATTTGAACCACCTATTTCTTAATCAGGTATAATAAAACCATATTAGGACGTAGAAAAAAAGTGCACAATTTGAAAAGTGAATATACAGGTACACACAATGGATCTTAATAAGCTTTCTTGATGGGAGGGTAGTTAAAAGAACCATTGTAGTTCAAAGTCTTGGTTCAATCTCTTCAGATTTAGGGTTTTTAAATTGTAAATGGTCTTTATCTCAATCCATGCTAGGTTTCTTTCTATGTTTTTGTCCCTCCATGAGGATTTTATATGTTTGATACCGATGAATCTCCAAATTTGTGTGGTGGAGCATGTATGCTCTAACCTGAAGTGATCAGACAGATAATGTGTTTGAAGACCTTTCTTTATGTTCTGTAAGTGCCCTGATATCCTTATTTTTAGTGGTCTTGTTGTACGTCCAATGTAAACAAGGCCACATGTGCACTCCATTAATAGATGATGTTAGGTGTGTTACATGTTATAAATTCCTTGATTTTCATCTTTTCTCTATTTACTTCTATTTCTTTATATTTTGAGTGATTGTCTTTCACATTTCTGCATTAAATGCATGAACCGCATTGATCAAAACCTTTTGTTCGTATTAGGTTTTTTGAGGGAACTGGTAAAGTACTAACTAAATGATTCTTTTGATTCTTTGCCCTCCTATTGACAAAAGCACCCCCCCACTGATAGAGAAGGCATCGCCAGTTCTCCACACATTATTTTTTTATTGTGCATATTTTATTGGGAGACCTAGTGGGATAGGTTTCCAGTATGGATGGGCTGAGGGCCTGATTCAGAGCCAGATGCTCTGACAGAGCGCTCGCTCTGAATCAGGGCCAGCCTTCTGTTTTTTTAGAACGGCCTCCTGGCCGCTCGCATAGCTGTGGATGACCACCCACAGCTATAGCGAGTGGCCAGGAAGATTGGGCTTGTGACCATCAGGCTTGTGACAAGACCATTGTGGTAGGGTCTCGTTGCTGATAGCCCTAGAGTGCATTCGGCTCTAACAGAACTGAAAGCATTCCCACTGACATCACTTGTGATGTCAGTGGGGCCGGCCCCAGACGGTAGGCGTTCCTATGGGAACGCCTCCATCTGGCCAGCCATGCCTCCGGCCCACCAACCAAAGGGGGCATGCTGTCACTCAACATCGACAGCATGCCCCCTTTGGTACGAGACCCAGAGCGACAGTTTGCCCATCGCTCTCCGGGTCTCGCGCATGCGCACAACGGAGCCGGATCCATTGTGCACATGTGCACTGGGCCACCATCGACCCACTTGTGAGCGCATAGCGCTCATGAGTGGGTCTGAATTAGGCCCTGAAGCCTTTTTAGTACAGCACCCTGTTGTCTCTCTTTCAACCCTATTTTAGTAATTCCAGAATCCCTGGCAGCAACTGAGTTTTGAGGAATAATGTCACTTGTAGAGCTTCATGTACCAACAGGCCTATGGTTGCAGTTGCATGCTGGAACATGTAGTTCCCCAATAATACAAAAGATAAAAAAAATAAACTTGACTTTTAAAGTATTTTAAATTACATCAAACCTTTCCACAAACTATAATTTAACTTTTTATTAAATCAATAATTTATATTCTTATTTTATCTTTCCTGAATTCATCCATCTATAGTAGAATAAAATAGAATAAAAGAAGCCACCTACACTTAGTGAAACCACAATGGTAATACAGTATTGCCATTTAAGCACATCAATGCTTGGTGATAGTAGCTGCTTTTGCAACTAAAGACAGCAGTTTTTCTTAAGACATACATCAATGAGTATACTTATGCCCCATGATAGCATATAGTTGTGACTTGATAGTGTAATTAGAAAATGCTAATGTTAAATTACCCTATTTGTGCACAATATAATAATGTAATCAGGTGTCATACTTACAAAAGTATCTTGACTGTTATTAATAGAAGCATGTACAGTAGCATAATTTTCCCCTGGCCCAAAGAAACAAAGTACTGAGAGATTAATAGGCTTCTGACAAAATTGGCCCTTGTGTGTAAGTGTACTCTATGTTAGGGAATTTAAACTTTAAGCTCCGTTGGCTAGGAACTAATGTGACTGATACCATATTTTCTTTATCCTTTGGATACTCACATGATTTGGATTGCATTTAAGTCCATCCCTGTGTGCCATGGCTTGGGAGAGGCAGGCATATTTGGGAAAAACATGCACATATCACTATTTTTTTTTTTAAAGCAGCTATATAGTTAAATTTACAAAAAAAATGGCATGGGTTCCCTCCTTAATTTCATAAACAGCCCTGGACCTTTTAGCCTGGTCATGGAAAATCAGGGTAGAAACCAGCATGAGTTTCCCCCTATTTTCCATTTACAAGCACCAGGTAGAACTAGCCGGTGTGGCAATGCCAAAGCATTAAACTAGCCCCAAACCGGTGGCAGTGCCTGCTGCCACCCAAAATGACTTAATGTCATTCCCTGTCAGCTCAATTGATTATAATGGAGTAGCCATTACCAATGCAGCATCCGCTCTCAAACATTTAGGATTGCCAGCCCTGGGCTGACCAGTTTGGGACTGATCAAAATCCAAAAAAATGGTTATACATAAAAGTCGCTACTCAAAAATGTCATACAGTTTTTTTATGTATGATGGAAATAAGAATATGGTCTTTGCTGTATCTTGATCCACTTTTCAATCCTCCCCATATATTCAGTGATTCACTCTAGTGTTGTTCACATCTCATACCACTCCAGAATATATGCAAAAAGAAGAACGCGCAATATAGTGTAGTATATTGTTATAATTTTATTGAAAAGGCAAGGTAAAGTATCCAAGAATTCCAAAAAATATTTCCAAAAAGTTTGGGGCTGGTTTAATGCTGTGGTAGGAGAATTTCAAACAAAAATAGTAAGTCATTCTAAACAAGCCTGATATAGCCTTAATTACAATTGAAGTTGAAATCCATTGGTCAAAGCCACTGATCATCAGCGACTTTGAAATTCTGATGTTTAGTATAACTATATGTTAATATAATGGGGAATATGAATCAGTGTGGGTGATATCATTATGCAGATATAGTTGAAACTACAGAGTTTCTATTTTAGCTTATACCCACAGTACCCATAGCACATGGATGCTGAGGTGAACACAAGCACTATTCTGCCTGGGTCTTGAAGCCTTTTAGAGGTGAGAGAATGGGGGATGTGTGTGTGTGTGGTGAAGTGAGATGGGGGGTTATGAGGCCAATGAAACAGGAGTCTGTAAACAACTTGGTGCTGATTCTGGATTGCATGCTGATGCTACAGTGCCAGTTTACACACTATATATATATATATATATATATATATATATGTATATATATATATGATAACATCGTACGTACGTACGTACGTACGTACGTACGTACGTACGTACGTACATATATATATATATATATATATATATATATATATGTACGATGTTATCTCATGACATGGGCTCCCAGTGAATATCCAGGTCAGTGATAACATAACATATTAACTGACATAGCAATTTGTGAAATATCAGAATATTCTTATGTGGTCAAATGTCATGTTACTGAATGTGCCATGAAATGAATGGTAAAGATACATACATAGTAAATAAAAAAGGCAGTATGCCCCTAGCTCAAGTTTTATCTACCTACACTATAGACATCTTGGTCTTTCTACCATTAATACAGAGTGAGAACAAGAATGGGATGCCCCTTTTAAAGTGTAAACCAGCCTGAGATTGTATTAAAAGGAAGGCCATAATAGTGAGGTCTCCCTGTCTGTCCAAAGTTATTCTGTCCAATGCTGGAGCCTTAACAGTGTATAGGAGGAATGCAAAAAAGTGTGGCTTCTGTCAAAGAGTCTACCAACCACATGTTTAAAAGCAATGAGACTATATACACCCACATTTGCTCATGCAAAGGGAAATATTGAAAACCCTGGGGTTGCAACTTTGCCATGTCAGGGGTGCCAGTATAGTAGTAAGGGTCATATAGGGCATAAATTTACTAAGCAGTGGATTTGCTGTCTATTGCAACCAGCTGAATATCGTAGTCATATTTCAGTCTTAGAAAACAGTATTTACAAAGCATTGGTTTTCTGAGTCAATTGAAATCTGACGGCAATATCCATCATGCTTTTGCATCTAAACTTCATTGGATTAGTCACTCATGATGGAACCCACTGTTAATTAAGGGACTGCTGGAACCTGTACTCTACCTGTAAAAAAATATTAACAAAAAGACAGAACTCACACATTGAATATTGTAGTATTTTATTAATTTAAAGATACCCCAACACATCCCTCGTTTACCCATTTATTACTCACAAAATGAAGGGGTCTCTATAGTATTCCCAAATCTTGGCAAAAAAAAATGCTGCTACTGCTCCTCCGGGAGCCCGTTGCTCTGATTGGTCAGTTCGCTGCAGTTCCCACATGCTGTGGCTAGCTTTGAACACACTGTAGAACAAGCTATATCCATAAGAGTAGAGAATTCACTGTGGGATTGGATACATTGGATATATTATTCACAATGGTAGAAAGTTTATGTAGAAAATTAATACAAATGATTATTATTACAACAACTTATTGTTGTCCTTTAACTAATGATGCTTCAAGCCTTTGTCAGCTTACAGTAGCTTATACATTTACTGCAGCACCTCCAATCATACAGTATATATTAATAAGCATACTGTATGTTATTTTCATATAAATATGATCATATTAAGAACAGCAATCTAATTCCTCAACTGTATAGATCATGTAGAGACTAACAATTTATGAAATGTATTTAGTACAAAAATCCCTAGGCTTTGTGATCACTGCTTTTAATTAAAACTTACAATGTGAGACTAGGTGTTTGACAAAATTACACACCATGCTCCAGCAAACATCATAGCTAATAAACACCAGTGTGAAATCATGAAATACTTTATGTTTTATCTCAAGTAAAGATTTTCCTTTTTTCCACGCCTCTGGGAACTGTCTTTTCTAACATCAAATATGCTCCAGTAACCTATTTTAGGCATGTTATTAGAAATATGTGATTATACTTGACATCATATCATTAGCAAAGTTAATACACATTGAGAACCACTTTCTTAAAGTGTATTTGAAAGGAAGGAACTTGTTTTTTACAGCTAAATATGTAATATATAATTAAAATATGTATTAAAATAAAAAAGTTATTTCGGAAAATTTAAAAAACATATTTGTAATGTACAGTATGTGCCGCATGCCCGTAGAGTATATGTACTCTATTTAAATCATACTTTATGTAACACATCTAAACATTTAAAAACAATTATGTGAAAATTATAGATATTAAAGGTGACTTATGAGCTGCAAAATTTTCCAGTTCACAATGCATTTTATTATTGTTTGCAACTCTGGCTGGAAATGCACTGAGTCAAAGTCCAACCTATTAGTACTATGTTATAATTCCCTTCATTAATTTAAAAATTTATGTTTTTCTCCGAACATACTGTACTGCATTGGTTATTATTATTATTATTATTATTATTATTATTATTATTATTATTATTATTATTATTATTATCTTTTATTTATATGGCGCCACAAGGGTCCTGCAGCACCTTACAAAGTACATAAACAAAGTACAGAAACAGTACATAAACTGTTGAACAAAACAAGAAACAGTGACATACAGTACAAGACATTGCAGGACAAGTACATGGTATATAAAAATTTGGAGTATACAGTAGATAGCGATCTAAGTAAAGGAAGGAAAAACACAAGAGGGAAGAGGGCCCTGCTCATGAGAGCTTACATTCTAAAGGATGGTTAAGCCTCATTTATGATTTAAATAAAATATTCTGAGTAAGTGGACAATAGGATCAATCTTTGGGCCTAACTCAGATAAGTAATTCTGATGGTTTACATACATATCTGATGGTGGGACATTTGCACATGTGTAGGACCAGTTACCAGCATGTGCAGAACTGGTCCTGCGATCACAGTAGCAGTGCTTCCTGACCTGCAGCCTGATTGATAGTAAACTTTGACTAAGTTGCAATGGTGATCCAAGGCTGCATCTACGGATGATGCACTCGGATCACAGATGCATGCAGGAGGTTTCTATTTCTTATAGACACTGCCTGCTGCATTTGCAAATTAGTTGGACAGTATTGCACAGCTGCTTCCTTGTTTCTGTGCAATACAGTTCACATTTTAATCAGGCCGTTACTACATCAGTAGATATGCACTTTTCCATGTAGTGTGTGTCTGGAAGGTGCAAAAGAATACCTTCTCTCCTTGAGTACCATCTGAATATCTTGCCAACAATACCAGATCTACATACAGTATAAACCTGTGAGCATAATACAAAGTGCAATGAGCGTGGTTTTGGCTTCATTTAATTAATAATGCCCCAATTCACCTGCTGTAATAAAATGCAAGGGGTGTATTTACTTAGTGAGAGATTTTAGAAGTGGAGTTGTTGCCCATAGCAACCAAGTAGAAAAAAAGGGGGGGTGTTTACCACCTATTGTTCCTCAGCACACTGAATTATACTTACAACAATATATGAAGACTATATGGTAATAGGGATTCAGAGATATTAGTTGCATGCATACATGAGAAACTGCTAGGCCGCGTTACGGCTTCTCTGTCACTAACAATCCCTAACACTAAGGGATTCATGTCCGGGGAGCAGGGCACCCCAAAAAATGTCCAGCCCAGGACCCCCCAAGGCATCACATGAAAAAAGGAAGAAGGGTGACAGTGAAGTGTAAAGTATAGATGTGTAAGTCTAATTAAGTGTTGAAAAAGGGGTTAAAATATATGTGAAAAATTACATGACTAAAAGACAAACATGAAAGGTGATGTGAAAAGTAACTATGTGTATTAAGTGGTGATGCCATGAGGAGGCCCAGCCAGAGTAGCCTCTTGGGCCCTACGCCCAAATGCTCACCCCAAATGTAATATATATCAATTATATGCCTCATAATAAAGGCACATATATATTTTGACAAATGTAAGGCCTCATGATAAAGGCACATACATAAATGCATCCAAATTAAGAGCCAGCTTACCTGGGAGTCACCCCTGGGAACTCCAACTAGCACTACTAGAACCAACATGCCCTCCTAATACTGGCTAATTCATGCATCTCATAACAACAAACAAAAAATGGCAGCTGCTCAATCAATCTGGCAGTATCATTCGTGTGCATGAAAGGAAGGGGTCATAACAAGTAGAAAAAGGGGGGTTACCTCCTATTGTTCCTCAGCACACTGAATTATACTAGCACAATATATGAAGACTATATGGTAATAGGAATTCAGAGATATTAGTTGCATGCATTTGCATATACATGGGAAGCTGAGGTGTTAGCGACTGCTAGTGACAGAGAAGCTGTGATGCGGCCTAGCAGCTTCCCATGTATTTGCAAATGCATGCATGTGCCTTTATCATGATGCCTTACGTTTTTCAAAATATATATGTGCCTTTATTATGAGGCATATAATTGATATATATTACATTTGGGGTGAGCGTTTGGGCATAGGGCCCCCGAGGCTACTCTGGCTGTGCCTCCTCATGGTATCACCATTTAATACACATAGTTACTTTCCACATCACCTTTAATGTTTGTCTTTTATTCATGTAATTTTTCACATATATTTTAACCCCTTTTTCAACACTTATTAATTAGTCTTACACATCTATACTTTACACTTCACTGTCACCTTTCTTCCTTTTTTCATGTGATGCCTTGGGAGGGTCCTGGGCTGGACATTTTTTGGGGTGCCCTGCTCCCCGAATGTGAACCCCTTAGTGTTAGGGAGTGCTAGTGACAGAGAAGCCATGATGGGGCCTAGCAGCTTCCCATGTATTTGCAAATGCATGCAACTAATATATCTGAATTCCTATTACCATATAGTCTTCATATAATTTTGCAAGTATAATTCAGTGTGCTGAGGAACAATAGGGGTTAAACCCCCAACCCCCTTTTTTTCTACTTGGTATGACCCCTTCCTTTCATGCACCTGAATATTACTGCCAGATTGATTGAGCAGCTGCCATTTTTTGTTTGCCCTTAGCTACCAATCAGATCCTAGCTATTATCTTCTAGAAGGTGCTAGTTAAATGCTAATTAGAATCTGTTTGGTTGCTATGGGTAACATCTCCATTTCTAAAAACTGTTATTTTAGTAATATACCCCTAAGACTGTAAGAAGAATATCCCCCACCAATATACTTTTCTACCATTAAAAACAATAATAAGGTATTACAGGTTGAGTCTCCCATATCCAAATATTCTGAAATATGGAATATTCCGAAATACAGAATATTTTTAGCATGACTGAGATAGTGAAATCTTTGCTTTTTGATGGTCCAATGTACACAAACTTTGCTTAAGGCACAAAATTCTTAAAACTATTGTATAAAATCACCTTTAGGATGTGTGTATAAGGTGTATATGAAACTTAAATGAATTTCATGTGTCTACACAAACTCTGTTTGAGCCACAAAATGATTGAAAATATTGTTAAAATTACCTCCAGGCTGTATGTATAAGGTGTATATAACACATAAATGCATTATGTGATTAGATTTGGGGCCCATTCCCAAGATATTTAATTATTTTACAAAAATATCCCAAAATACGGAATATTCTGATAACCAAAATACCCCTGGTCCCAAGCATTTTGAATATGGGAAACTCAACCTGTATTTTAACATGTAACATGTGATACTTAGGTTGCAAGCTACAGCTGAAAATGTGCAATAATAAATTTTCAGTTAAGGTGTTGTACAGGAGCTGTTGTACTAAACCTTATTATTCATACCAGTTGCTGTGCATTTATTGTAGTTTTCAAATGCCTGTCACACAGAGGACTAATTTGGGAAATGCTGTAAATTTTTCCTGACCTTTACCAAAGCTGTCACACTTGGTTGCACAACTATATGGTCATTCTCCCATAGATCATTTTAAAAGCTCTATTTTCCATTATGACATGAAAGGTATTAAGACTTGGTCCATATTATAAACTCACAAAGAAGAAGAGCAGAAAAATGCATCAGTGCTCAGGTTTAAAGTATGGAATCAGAATTGAATCCTTTAACCCTGGACCTAGGAATATTTCAGATCTAAGTATGCTAAAATATTTGTCTGTAGCTATATATTCTACAGTATATGTTTGTTATATGATATACATTCTGATTAAATTTAAATTTAGAGTTCCCTATTTTCTATTTTACTATTTGGGTGATGCATATTAAAAAGTATTCCAATCTATCCCTTTATTTCTAAAGAGATATTTCAGGGATCCTTCTCACTTAGGGGCCTATTCATCAAGACATAATTATCACTAGTGATAATTATGTTTTGAACTTGCTGCGAGTTCAAAGTACCATTAGGAGACATTCATCATGAATCACATTATAATAAAAGTATCACTTCCAAAAAACTGCTTTATGGAGAGTCAGCTTTTCAGAATTTTTATACTTTTCTCCTTTATCTATTGCCTCCACGCTTCCAGCCCTCAGCCTCTGCCTGTCTCCACACTCCTATCTGGCAGCCCCGGCTCCATGTCTCCCCTCTCCCCACCCCACAGTCCCTGCTCCATTTTTCCCCTCTTCCAGACCCCACCACCCCCCGCGCACCAGGTTCGACACCAGGCCAATCGCCCCCCTACCTCACATCTCCCAGCTGGAGCCTGTCCTGTTGCCCCAACCCTTGGCTGGTGGGGGCAACATGCTTTTGAAAAAATAAAGTAATGATGAATAGACCCCTTAAATAGTTGATAATAAAAAATCAACTGTCGTCAAAACTAAAATGCAGTGTTTTAGTAATGCCTCAGTAAAGTAATGAGAAGCAGCTCATTCTGAATTATAAATTAGAACAATGTTTCAAATTAATCTGGTCACCTTAGATCAGATGCTTTCATATTAATACTGCGAAAGCGAGGAATGGATATCTTAAAGTTTTATGCCATTCTGCTATACCAGTAATATTTTAAACATACTTTTCATATTTGTGCCTTTTTGTCTATTATCTCCAATTTGAGGCACTTGAGCCAGGCAAAAACCATGACCCCAATGATATTATACACATGATGTCACATGTTGTCACAAGCAAATAAGCAATGCTGTTGTATTTATTTTCTTGAATATAAAATTGTACAAACCAGTAGTGCTGTTAATCAAATTATTTAAAAACAACATAAAAATTGATCCAGACTTCAAGTAAAGCTCTACCCATATCTATATTCTGGATCTGAAATATTATGTTTTTATACATTCTTTAGTGGGTTGCAGGGGAAGGCACAACTGCTCTTAATGATCCTGTACCCATTGCATGCATGAGCAGACAGTGTCAGGGTGAAGGGGACAAAGTGACAAAATACAAGTAGCATGGTAAGGATAGTACAGGGGTAGGAAAAAGATTGAAGAGGGCTGTGTCTGAGACATTCTGAATTGGGCATAAATAGTTGGAGGGTGAACTGGGAAAGAGGCAAAGTGGGAAGGAGGAAGGAGTGAGAGAAGCTGTTAGGCTTTATAAAAAAAATGTTTCCTCAGTGAACATTTTAAGCTTGGGAGAGTGGAAGAAAGTCAGATTTGGTGTTGGAAAGCAAGCCAGAGGAGGTGGGCATTGGGCCTGATTCAGAGCCAGATGCAATTAGCGCTCGCTCATCCAAAAAAATAGGGGTGGCTATTCAAATGAACCGTTCGCTCTTTGCGGTCTGTTCATGCCTCTAGGTCTGAATGAGCGAACAAAACTTGCGGTCGTTTTTTTGATAAATACGCCCCCTGGCTGCTCGCATCCTACGTCATGTTCGCTATTTATTAGATTAATCGAGTACATCGACCAGCGTATGAACTGCTTGCTATTCTTGTGGTTGGTTTTTGCTACCACAATCTTGCGAGCAGTTCTGGCTATAAAATAACCCAGTGACGTGGTCAATGACGCTGCTGTTTTAATTATGCACACCCATAAAACGCCCGTTTTGACCTTTAAGCATGCCTGCGTTCGGATCTCCACTCACCGTTTTCAAGCACCTTCCCCTGTTACCACCCACATACGCCTCTTTCTGTCACTCAAATTATCAGGCATTCGCTATTTTGCGAGCACATGAATTTCGACCGCACTGACTGGTTCGCGCATGCGTATAACGATCCGTACGCATGCGCAGTTGGGCAAACATTGCTCAGAGCGAACGAGCGGCCGCTTACGAGCGGCTCTGAATCAGGCCCATAGTGGGAGAAATTGTGGAGAAGAGTATGTAGTCTGCATCACATAACATACTGTACATTTGTTTTTTATTTTCATTAGTGTTTATTTAAACATTTATAATAAGAGTACATTATCAAGACCGATGCATTATCAAAACTGGTAGAGTCAAGAATACCTTCTAAAAAATTTGTTGATATAATATATGTCTTATGGGGGAATAGCTTGTTAGCTGGAGAGTTCTCTCTCCATCAGATTAAATCCTAGTTCCAATACTCAGACCATTATTGTTGTTGATTTCCATCCTGTCTGTGTGGCCGCTGAGATTGTACAACTATTGGACCACTTGTGGAGGTTCTGGGTGTTCTCTACACCCTGGGGGAGCTCCCTTGCCAATGGGCCCTGCTCTGGATCCCATCTTGCACTGCATGCACCAGCAGTGAGTGAACTGCAGCAGATGGCACACAACCCTTCAACAGACATCTCTTCACTTTAAAGGCTCTGCATTGGTAACAAAATCCCAATGCTGGCTTACTTACCTTATGTTGAATGAGCTGACTCTCATCACCCATACTGCTTCCCAAACCAGCCTCTTGGCCGTGTGCTACTGACTCCAGCATAGGCTCAGACCTGCTTGCCACTCCTAGCAGTGTCCATGTAACAGAGCCTGTTATCCCTGGTGTGGGGAAGATCATGTGGTCAGCCCAGTTTCTGTTTGGGGGCTCTGGCTGCAACCAATTATGGCCCTGATTGACCCAGTATCACTGAGGTTATCTGCTGACCTCCCAATGCTCTACTTGATTTGTAATCCACTACTCCTGGGGAACATGGCAATGTCCACTGCTGTGGAGATCATCCACTTGCCTCTGCCAGTTTTTTTGTCTTGGAGTACTACTACATTTCTAATATCCTGTAATACCCTACCAATTATGAGGGCCAGTATTAGTTATCAGATACTCCTTAGGTAAGGAGGACTGCAGTGCCTGGAGATACATATATCTTAGCCTTTTGATGGGCCAATGGCTCAGATTTTGATGAAGTGTCCTCCCATGTAAGCTTTTGATTTGTAATGCCTCATATTGCCCTTTAGCATTGTGACTTAGATTCTTCTTTCTATATTAGACACTATAAAGATCATATGATAAAACTAGCCTCTGTTTATCACCTGGTGCCTTCCACATCCTGAGAATGCCATGCTACATCATGTACCCCTGCTTAAAATATTGAGACTCCGATTTATGACTCAGGCAATATATGCAATTTGTTCGAAGATGGTTGTAACAATGCATCTGTCATTCACTTAATGGCTTTACACCTATTACATAGGGAACTGTTTCTTGCATTAACCTGCACACCTTTCTTAGGTGCTTGCAATTGACAAAGCTATAGCAGAAAAATCATCTACACACATTGTCTCCACTGTGCATAAGAGGATCTCCCTCTTCCTACAACCAGGAACACTGGTCCCATACCTTTCCTAGGTACTAGTAACATGTACTGTACACTCTTATATGTATCTCATTCTGGGGCAGCTGTTAGAAGTTTGTTTTGACTGTTATGATATTCCCTGCTGTACACCAATATCAGGGATTACTGCAGACCAACATCACCTCTTAGTCTACCCATACTTAACAGGAACCTTGGGTGAATTTCTTACCCACTGTTCAATGTAGTGATTCCTCTGCACACAGTGGGAAGTAGCACTCGCCTATAGCCACCAAGAGATGTGTCCTCATAAGTGCTTCTTTTTAACTTCAAATGCATCTTATTTGCACAGTGATGAAAATAGCTAGCACAAGCGGCTTCTGTTGATTAAAATGATATGCAGCATGCCTATATTCTGTGAGCAACTGCGGATGTATCTGCATGTGAATCGATATGTTACAGTGTCAGTGGCTGTAACACTGTAACGTAGTGATTCATATGCATGTACACCCACAGTCGCACACAGAACATAGGCATGCTGCATATCATTTTAATTAGTAGAAGATGCTTGTGCTAAATATGTACATCCCTGTGTGAATAAGATGCATTTTAAGGTAAAAAGTCACACAAAATTATGCTCTGTGCTACCGAGTTACACAGAGCTCCTGCGTTATGTGCAATGCGACTTGTAGCACAAGGAGGATAGATATATGTGTACACATCTGCACAAGTATCATTTTGCATAAATGCTGTAACTATTTCTTACTTTTCTTCACTTTGATTTCTGGGTACTCTCATTGTGATTTACTATCATGGCTAATTCTGCTCTATACTTATCAGGACCAGTGCCACTCTCAGCCAATCAGTGTTTCTCCTATTCTCTCCTATTACAGTGACTGGCAGTGAACTGTCATTACATGTCTCACTCTACACAGTGTACAGTGCTGTCCATGGAGCTTTTTTTTCTAAAGACCATTGGACTACTATATGGACAGAAGAGGGTTTGTCAAGTATTAATTTTTTCTTCAAATAAAGAATTCCAATCTTTGATTTGCATGTACTGTCTTTATTCTAATATTTTCTTTAAAGGTGGATTAAAGGTGCCAGTGGGCCCTTAAGTGCAGACTTGCTGGCAATTGTTGTTCCACAAGTGCCATCATGCTTAGGCAGGCTAGTCTACCTGTAAAGATCAATATTATTATCTATTTTTTACACATTAACCCCACACCCAGTGTGACCATTTATTTTTATGGCACCACTTTCCTAGGAATTTTAGACCTGGGCTTACCAATTTGGACTGGTTAATATGATGGAAGTGGGACCCCACACTATGTGTCCCCTTACTATGATATTAGCCCCCCTGCTGGTTCAGCCCAGTGCTGATTATTGGAAAATAATGGAACCCCAAACATTTTCCCCACTTTTTTCCCATACCAGTCCAGGTTTGGAGATCTAGAGTAGGCTATTTATTTATTATTTTTTGGTGGGAGCCCACACATTTTTTATTTTTAACCCTTTCTTTTCATTTTAACCTAATGAAGTCTGAACTGATCATAGATATTTTCTTCTCCCCCCCCCTTCCACTTTTGGACTTTGCATATTAAACCTTGGATTTGACATTTTAATGAATTTCTGCTGCAGGACGTATATTGTAAGACACAAATGGAAGCTTTATTACCTGATTAAAATGAGTTTAACTACCTGTCTGAGACCTCCAAGGTTTCAGTCTGGAAGGTACATAAGTGTGTCCTATGGGGCAAGTGTATACAACTAGGCTCCTATTTTAACAAAGAGACACATTGGTCACAAAAATTTAACTTTTTCAAATGGCTCATAAATCATCCCTATCCCCATCCAATTATGCAAAACTGGTCAAATTAAATTACCATATGCTAGTGTCATAATTTGTATTAACAATTGGACAATAAGCAAGGCAATCTGCATGCAAAGACCTTGCAGGAACAGCATGTAGTCATGTTCATACATGCAATTATAGATGAGCATGGTAGGACACATCATGAAACCGGTCATATTGCTGAAGACCTTCCAGGCTAATTATTATAAGCTCAATAAATTAGAGGGGCTAGTGGGTAGGTATGAGGAGCAGGACCATCGTGCTGAGATTGCTCAATATTTCAGTCTATTAAATTCCCCACATTGTCAATTGAATAAGTAGATTTCCAAGATATCCTCATCTTGTGATGGAAGGAGTTCAGGACCCAGTGGCTTAACTATCTCATATATAGTGTTGTGCGTCGACCCCCTTGTGTTGGTTATGCTTTTGGATCTGTATCAACCCTGGTTTTTGATCTGGATCTGGTTTTGGATCTTTATCCTTGGTGTTATGTTTTTAGGTTTTGGTTTTGGATCTGTATTTTTTCCAAAAAATTATATAATCAGCTAAAACCACATAATGTGGGCCTTTTTTTGTTCCTACAGTATAATTAACCTTAATAACAATAATTTTCTGGCATTTCCATGCATTTGTAACCACCTCACAGCTCACAATATTGATTTCACAATTTTTCACCAATATAGGCCAAAGGCTGCAGCGAGGTGGCTGGTTAAAGTAAGCAACAGAGCAGCGGCACAAACGCATGGCAGTTTAAAAAAATATAGGACATATATGAAGTATTTCCACACAGCGGTGGTAGACAGGGTGGCAGTTTAATAAACTATTATAATGTCAGTCGGCAATGCCCCAAATTGTGCAAAATGTAAAAAAGAGGTGCAAGATTGAATTGTCCCTCTGACCCACTCTTATGTGGGATATTAAAAAGGGCATGCACAGTTTAACAAACCAAGCACTTTAGCGACTAGGACTGACACTTTCGTGGCTGAACTCCTTGGTTTATATGGACCCTCACATATTTTTGGAAGGACTACCTACAATTTTTAAGGAGGAGGTTGATGATGAGGGTGTTGGTGGTGGAGATGGCATGTTCTGGTCAAAACTGCTGGTAGCTGATACAGGGATGCTTGTTATTAATTTACAAATTATTATAATTTTGTTAAACAAATTGCATTAACTCGCTGCAAATGATGTAAGAGGGAGGAGGTGCCTAGATGGTTAACATCCCTTCCTCTGCTAACTTTGGCTTTACCAATGGAACAGATGCCTTCACAACTATTTTCAGAATTTAGATTCAAATAATTCCACACCCAAGACTTGGCTTTTCTAGCTTTCTTTTTATCATGAGCAAGAACTGCTGCCACTGGTGGCTTATTTACGCAAACAACATCTGCGTCATGAACATCCTCATTAGCACCAGATAGGACACACATTTCCCTCTCATCCTCCTTTTGCTCTTCCTCCACACTATCATCCTCATTTTCTATTATTTCACCATCTAATACTAACACAGACATCATGGCGGGAGTGATCCACTGTGAAACTGGGTGACAGCTGTTATACTTACTTCCTCTACCAAAGGACTGTTTAATAGTCAATTGTTTTTTTAAATTACTATTAGTAGTAGTCTTCTTGGTTCCTTTCTGGGATGAAGATCCACCACCAGCAGCAGCAACAGGCATAGCTCTCAAGGAGTGTTTAAGAAAGATTCCTGGACTTCACACCCTGAATATATATAATGGTAGGTGCTACCTGTTAAGACTTCATGCAGGCACAGTAAATGACAAATCACAGGTGCACAACTCCAAATTACTGATTATAATTAGTAATATTGAGTTGTGAACCTGTGATTTGTCTGTTCCTGTGCCTGCAAGAAGTCTCAACAGGTAGCACCTCCCAATATATATATTCAGGGTGTGCAGTCCAGGAATCTTTCCTATACACTAAATTTAATGTGCTTTATTGCACACCTGAAGGAAAGGAGATGCCTTCAGCCTGGACTAGCACCCCTCCCTAATTGGTTTAAAAGCATGGAGCCTGGTATTGTATATGCACACTAGTAATAGGCAGAATTTTAGGTAAGTCCTACAAGATATATACTGTAGTGCAACTTTGGGTTGACTTTTGGGGTGTGGGTCCCCTGGATTACTTTGTTTGGTCTGCATCAGGGCATCACAGTATAATACAGTCTTTCTTTTTTACACTATTTTAACACTTTACTGTTTGTTTTTATTATATTTGTATTTTCACCATTCCATGCAGCCATAGCTGCTCTTACCTTTCTTGCTTCACATTTCACTTTTCTCATTATGGCATTGCCCTGGGGTGGTTCAGCTGCACCGATTTAGGGGTGTACTATGCTCCGGATTTGAACACTAGTGTGTTAGGGACCTACCCTAGAGAGGTTACCTGGACATGGTGGGCAGGCCTATAACCTTAGCCATGATTATGCTAAAA
Source organism: Taudactylus pleione (assembly GCA_031769625.1). Lineage (NCBI taxonomy): Eukaryota > Metazoa > Chordata > Amphibia > Anura > Myobatrachidae > Taudactylus > Taudactylus pleione. The sequence continues at coordinate 8,874,263 of JAUIMM010000061.1, read as the reverse complement.
ACCTCTATTGATTGCAAAATTGTATTGCATAATGTATTTATATATAATCAGTAATTTGGAGTTGCGCACTTGTGATTTGTCTGTTCCTGTAGCACTCAAGGATCCTTCTACGGAATCACGGCTAGGAGAGGAGTCAGTCATGGTTATGAAATGGGTTGCAGGACTACTTCCGATCATGAATGAGGATGTTGATGATGATGCAGGTGTTGGTGGTGGTGGAGATTGCAGGCGCTTGGATCCAGATAGCAGGGAGCAGCTAGGTGTATTGGACTGATTGTTTATCGTTTTTTTGTCCCCAATGTTTTGGATTTTGAAATACCCTTTCCAATTTGATGAATGCACTGCAAGTGACGTAACAGGGAGGAGGTTCCTAGCTGGTTAAGGTCCTCACCTCTACACACTGTTACATGGCAATGGTTACAAATGGCTTAGCAAAGGTTGTCTGAATTTGGGTGGAAATAATTCCACACATGATAAGTGGATTTTTTGGTCCTTTGCCCAGGCATGGCAACAATGGGATTTTTCCCACCATGGGAAACAATTATTGCCTGATTTACAGTTTTTACACAAACATCCTCACCATCAACATGCTCATTATCATCAACATCCTCATCATGCTTGTTGTTACCGCCAACAACGTAAATATATATAAATATCCTCCTCATCCTCCTGGTGCAATTCCACAGAAGCATTCTCGATTTCTACATACCGCATGTTGACTTGTGCAGCTCATCCCCACATTTGCAGAGGGAACACAAATGGTGGAAGGAGGATCCTCTTCAAGTTCAGTATTAGAAAGGTCAGACTCACACAAGGCAACCGTGGACACACTTGGACTCTCCTCGGGTATCTGTGACTTTTCGGAGACAATTGTAATTTTTTTTGTACCTCTCCAACAAGCAGAAGGCCTTAAATCATCACAACTAGAACCACCAGTCATAAATAAAGGCTGCCTTATACTGTCCTTGCCACTTCGTGTAGTGAATGGCATATTGCCAAATAATTGTTCCTCTAAAGCTTTAGATTTTTTTTTCTTTAACAGGGTAAAAGTTGATTTTTTTTACATCACCTGACTTAAGCCCTGGGGCATCAGCCTTCATAGATGATGTTGATGGTCTTGCATCATCATCATGACTGCTGCCGGCAGCTACAAGACTGGTATGTGGATCCTGCTCTACTGTCATGTGACTTTCCTTAATACTCACTGCGGTCTTACAGCAGTGTCACCAAGCATATATAGCGCAGCTAAGTTGTGGCTAATGCACACAACCACACACTGAAAATAATATGTTTTTTTTCACACTGGGGGGGAGCATCCCCTTGATAACTGATACAGGTAGCACCCCTGCACACCTATGTTGCTGATAAGTGTGGCTAATGTGCACACACACACAGAAATAAAATACTTTATTTTTTTCACACTGGGGGAAGCATCCCTGAACGAGGCAGCAGCCCCTTGATAAATGACACAGGCAGCACCCCTGCGCACCTACAATGCTGATAAGTGTGGCTAACATGCATGCACTCACAGAAAAATAATATTTTTTTCTCGCTGGGAATGAAGAGCAGCCCCTGGACAATGCAGCAGCACAGCCAGCCAGCCCCTATGGACAACAGCCAGCTTCTATGGACAGGACAACAGCCAGCCAGCCCCTATATGGACAACAGCCAGTCCCTATGAACAACAGCCAGCCCCTATGGAGTGGACAGGACAGCAGCCAGCCAGCCCCTATAAATGGAGAACAGCCATCCCTGCCCCCTATGGACATAAGTAGCCAGCCCCTGAGTGACAACAGTAGCCAGCCCTTATGCACAGCATCAGCAACAGCACAGCAATCACATTTACACACAGCCCCCTCCCCTTCTTCACTCTCCACAGATAGAATGAAAATGCCGGCAATCGCAGAATCTTTTATACAATCTAAAACCTGCAAGAATATGACAGCGGGATGATGACATTTTACATCATTTTGAGATCCGAGTCAGGCAGGAAAACCCGAGCCGGCTTAGATCCGACTTGGATCTGCAAAGTTCAGGTGAGTTCAGATTTCCGGAATCCAAACCTGCTCATCTCTACTCATATATAAGGCCTTTAAAAATAAGCTATCCCCCTTGATAATTCAAGCTTTTAATTCCATTTCTGATAAGACAGTAAAAGCACAGTTACAGACCAATAAAGCTGTCGAGTATAGATATAAAGATATATGCCAAGCTCATAGCAAAGTGCTCTACTCAATTAGCTGACTAATGGTGATCAGGTGGACTTAATTATTGGTTGTGAGACCAGAGATAACACAGCAAAAGTATTCAACCTGGTCCACAATGCCTTTGAGAAAAAGCTTATCTGCAAATCCTCCTCCAAAGATGCAGAGAAGATTTTGACATAGTGGATTGGGGTTTCATGATATGTCTTCTTCAACATCTGGGACTGGGGCCCACATGCCCCCATAGACTTTTGGCACAATATGATTCTCCCTTTGCGAGGATTAGGATAAATTACATTCTTTCTGGAGCCTTTGACATAAAAAAATGGTACCAGACAAGGTGCCCCTGCTGTTTAAATTGTTCGTAGAGGTTCTGGTGAGGACCATTACATTAAATCCTAACATCTTCATTTAGCTGTTCAGTAGCATAAACTAGCACTTTACACAGATAACCTGTTAGCCCTGATTTCTAACGCAGTCACTTTGCTTTCCAATTTGGTGTCTGAATTTAAGGTATTTGGCAGGTTTTTGAATAAAAAAAAAACTAGAGATGTGCGGGTTCCGTTTTTTCTGATTGCCAAATTATCACAATTTTGGATTAGCTCGGATTTCTGTTATTGGCTATCCAAAACACGTGACAGCCGGATAGCCAATATGATGCCGTTTTTGAGATCTGAACTTATCCGAGTAATTCCGAGTAAAACTGAACCGCACATCTCTAAAATAAACTGTGGAAAATCTGTCACTATGAAACTTACTGCACCCTCATCAGTAATTGCTGGTCTGAAACAAGCCTTTGATTACACCTGGCGTCCCACATATCTTAAATACTTAGGGGCATATTCAATTAGAAGCGAAAAGTCCCGTACTGTTCGCATGCCGGAATTCTCGCCATAATCGCTGGTGTTCCATGCGAAAAAGTATTGCGCGTGTCCCTGCTTATCCCTGTATTAAATTAGAAATCAAGGAATTGAATACAGAGGAAACTTTTTGCATGGTGAATTAATGTCACTCGCAATACTTTATCACCGAAAACGGCTTTTCGCACCTATTTGAATATGGCCCTTAGTAGTTAAAAATAACTAAAGATCTCGCTCAATTTTTCTCTGCTAATTTTATCCTCCTATTGGAGGTCTTTCAAGCTGATTACCTAAAGTGGCAGACTAAATTACTTTCTTGGCTAGGGATGTTGAATGCAGTGAAAATAAATAATTTACCAAAAATGTTATACTTACTACAGACTTTGTGCAGGGGTAGGTCCCAACTCAAATTTAAACATGGTATTTTCAATTGACACAAATGTCTGGGAGGTATGCAATTCCCACATAAACCTAATTACTTTAATGTGATATTATTGATTAGAGCTTTGGAATGGACCCAGAATAATGCAGTTTCCCTTCTCTGATAGCGATTCCTCCATGAATCCTGAAATTGCCTCATCTGGACCACCTCACGGTTACCCCTACCATATGGTGCAAGAATAAACTGAGGTTACTACCCCAAATCCCTTAATTAATTTCTCCTTTTACTTCCTTCCTGCTCAAATTAGAATTCCTTTCACATCTTCATGACCTAACATTTATAATTTGGGCCAAAGCAAGTTTGTTTTGAGTGGGCGGTTTTTTACATATTTGGTGGGACTGCCCAAAGCTATTTTTAATTGGAGATTTATCAATAAATGTGCAAGTTTGATTGTAGGAGGTGATGTTCTGGAAGATCCAGTGCTTACAAGAAGTCTCTCCTCAGACATCTAAATAATGCTGCAAAAGCCATTATCCCAGTCTTTTGGTAGTCTTCCTCCATCTACTATAAAAGACTGGTTCTCCAAAATTGATTTTTATATGTATTAATGATATGACAACATTTGCTAAGTATAGACATATGGGGTTATTTAAAAAGCTTGAGAAGTAAAACCCAGTACTTCTATTTTAGTCTACAGATGTGTCCTCATACATCTAGCCTCAATGCACCACACAGAATTACTTGCCTTGTGTGACTGAGCCGCTAGGTCCTATGCTACTCTGCTAACATGGACTAGGATGCACCAGCAGACTGTGCTGATTAATTTTATATATGACACTTGTATATTTGTGTGAAAAAAACTGTGCAGCTACATTGTAGAATTTAGTATACAGATTGAGTCATGCTTAATGATCATAATTTCATTGCTTTTTTAAGTTTGAGTGGCACAAATTGAGTAGGTTTTGTGAAATTTCAGATCATGTCTAAAAAGCCTTAATGGAACATGTAAAACTGTAAGGTTTTTTTTCTATGGAATATATATTTATACTAGTTGAAGTACCTGGTTTTGCCTGTGATTAAATCTTCAATTTATTAAGTTTTATTATGTGATGTCATCCAAATCCATCCAGTGGAAGGCCCAGAAGAGGCTCTCTGGGTTAAAGTTCTGCTCAGTGCACTCCACCATAAGGTTGGACTGGGACCCCAACAACTCCATTAGGCATCCAAGAAAAATTGCCACTCCTCTGTGAAGTTTTATTCCAAATTCATCCAGTGGAAGGCCCAAATCAGGCTTCCCTGGTCAAAATTCTGCCCAGAGTCCCCGGGTCAAAGTTTTGCCCATCGTACACCAACTGGAGGCCAGTCTGAGACCTCAACCCCCTTTTATGTCTTCTGGGATGCAATGTTACCACTCTGTGAAGTTTTTTTTAAAATCCATCCAGTGAAAGGTTCAGAACAGTCTCCCTGGGTCAAAGTTCTTCCAAGCATACACCAATGGGAGCTCTGACTGGGACCCTAACCCCCCTAAAACTTGAACAGGATCAAACTGGACCACCTTGCATTAGTTTCATCCCAATCAGTGCAGGGTGTCCAAATAAATAACTGGACAAACAAACAGACCAATACATTTTATATATAAGATATTAGAGATGTACGCAGAGCCCCGTGTTTTGGTTTTGGTTCTAAATCATCATTGGGTTATGGTAAAACCACCCTCTCAAGGATTTTGGTTTGGTTTTGGATTTCTTTAAAAAATTATAAAAACTGTTTGAATCATGTAACTTGAACCTGTCTTTGTTCCTATAGTATTATAAACATAAATAACATTAATTTCCAGTAATTTCTAGTCAATTATGATAGTCTCACATCACCTAAAATCACAAAGGAGGTCTAATTTGCAATCTACAACATGCATGTGGGTTTTGCGGTTCAGCAAAAGCTGTTGGTACTGTACATAAAGGTTGCAGGTCATAAATTCCTGCAAACTACTGATTTATTTATATGTGAAGTCAAATCTATTGTTTATCAAGTGTTCTCTAGGTCCTATTGAACAGGAGCAAAACAAACCTTATCTGATAAGTAGAGGAAAATATGAGTTAAGCCTATTTCACAGAGCTTTTGCAAATAATTTGATATCACAATTTAAAAGTAAAATTGATTAAAAATTGGAACAGTTGGAACTACTTGTTCAGTTTCAAACGTATTGTTGAACAAGTAGAATCTGCATGAAAGTAGCCCGCTTGCATAATAATATTGAATAAAGTTACCAAGTTCGGTAGTAAGACCGCAGTAAAGGGTTTGTAATAATATATCTGAACATCATCAGGGATGTGGGATTTGGAAGACTTTTATGATTTCCACACATTCACCACTTCTTCCATGATTCAGTTTCCAAAATTTGGCACTGACCAGTCTCAGGAAATTACAAGTTTCTAGATACTGTTAAAAATTCGGGAAATGAGAAGTATTGGCTTAAGGATCAACAGGAAGGTTGTACAAAGAGGTAAAAAATTCAAAGAATTGTTTATTAATAACAACTAAATTATAACTAAGACAACCATGTTTATCTCTAATTGGAGGTATAGCCAGTGAGACTCTCTTAGGATTCAACATGTTAGTCAGTAAAGTATCAGCCAAACCTTTGTCATAAAAGTTTTGGTTGAGTCATTATTGGGCTCTCACTATTTTCTCTCAAAGGAGAAACTCCCTTCACTTTCTGAATTCACTTGTAAACAGATTTAGCAGAGAGTAGACTGCCAAATCAGCAGTAAGGGAGTCTACTTGTTCTGTTTGCCATTGCTTCCTTCCGTGTAGTGAATTGATTTATAGCTCCTCATTGTGTCCCAAGCCAGAAGTGGTGTGCTGTGTATTTGGATTCCTGTGTTCTGACTTGGCTTGTTAATCTGATCACACTTTGCTTAGCCCGGTGCTTCTTTTACAACTACTGTGTACAAAATACTGGACTTATCTTTGGATCATGGGATGATAACCAGGAGAGTCTGCAGCTGAATTTTATCCACAGGACCAGGTTATGCAGGATTGCCCCATGCATGGGAGAACCAAGTGCACCCAGTCTCAGGTGGTGAACTTCAGTAGTATGAAAGCCAAAGCAAAGTGTAGACCAGCCAGGATCATACACATACAGTAGCCGTTGCACTCTCCAGCAGTAGCAGGGAAGCATATTGTATCCATAAATAATAGAGCACTGGTCTAAGATTCCTAAGTACCACCTGGAGGCAGATGAATAAAGGAAAGGTTCAGATGTAAACCGTTACAAGGGTATCATAGCACCGACATCCAGATACACTGGAAAAAAGCAGGAGCCCGTTACTCCACTGCCACCAGCTACAAATGTGATTAAACAGTGGCCATAACTTTTTGTAGCCTGGAAGATGCATCTAATGTTAGGAGCTTCTGCTGTAGTATCAGAGTTAATCAAGCATACTGTACCAAGAACCATATCGGAAATTATGTTCCTTGAGCATCATTTAGCCTTACAGTTGTGTTGCTTTTTGTTTTACAGTAGAAAATCAAGATTCATTATTTTGCTTGTATGCACAGGAAACCTATGTGCACAGGGATAGGTGAATAGGATAATGGGGTCAGTGGAGGATGAGCTGGTGGAGGAATAAGTGGACAAGGAGAAAGAGGGTGCTATTGATAAAGGTGTAACCAGTTGAAGAGGGGCAATTGGAGGTGGAAGCAGAGGAGGCAGAGACAGTGAAGTCAAGGTCAATGGAGGAGGTAAGCCTATCAGTAAAAGTTCCACTGGATGAGGCACAGGAGTTATGATGATGATTATACAGTAAATACTTGTATACATTATTCTTGTTTCTAATGTTATTACCATTTTTGTTATTCATTTTATAGTATAGTACTCAGATGATTCCAGGTTAACTAAGGAAAGTCATGGTGTAAGTGTGGCTTCCTACAGTGTATAGCGGTTTGCAATGTTCTGTAATATCCTATGTTTTCTCCATTTCACACAATCAACACACATACATATGTGCCAGCTAATCTGCATTGCAATTGAAGCTATGTCCCCTAACACTTATAATAAGACTTAATTTACTGTAGATGTGAATGCTAAAACATAGTTCTATGAGCATGCACTTGAACATATCCTGCAAACATTTGTAAAGTATGAGATTGTATGATATTTCAGCTTCTGATCTCTGGCTATTTCCTTGACCACTATCCTGTTTGCTTTGTTATTTGGATTCCTGTGTTCTGACTTGGCTTGTTAATCTGATCACACTTTGCTTATCCCAGTGCTTCTTTTACAACTACTGTGTACAAAATACTGGACTTGTCTTTGGATCATGATAATGTCTCATCCCAGTCTGCTTACTATTGACTTCCAATGTGCAAGATTATTTTGTATTTTATTGGTCTTTGATTTCCATAACAATTGTCTCCTGAACCCTGCATGCTATATACTGAACTTGCACTGTATTACTACAAAATATGGGCCTGATTCAGAGAATGATGGCATTGCACAGCTGCAAGAAAAGGGGTGTGCCACACTGTCCAAAAAATGTAAATGCAGCATGAAGGTGTGTATAGGAATCAGACTCCTCCTGCATTGCATTTACAATCTGAGGGCCTGATTCACACCCGCTTGTGAGCGCTGATCACTCGCAAGCGGGTTGATGGTGCCCTAGTGCGCATGCGCATGACGGAGGGAGCTCCATCATGCGCATGCGCGAGACCCGAATAGCGACGGCCAAGCTGTCGCTATGTGTCTCGCACCAAAGGGGGCGTGCTGTCGATGGTGAGTGACAGCATGCCCCCTTGCTGCACATGCTGGGGGCATGGCTGCCCAGATGGAGGTGTTCCCATGGGAATGCCTATTGTCTGGGAAAGGCCCCACTGACATCACTGATAGAGCCAAAAGCACTCCAGGGCTTGCAGCAGCGAGACCCTACTGCAGGGTCTTGTTGCAAGCCCAATGGTTGCGACGGTCTTGACCATCGCGACCATCTTTTTGGCCGCTCGCATAAGCTGTGAGTGGTCACCCACAGCTATGCGAGTGGCCAGGAAGCCTCTACAATATTAGGTAGGAGGGCCCTGATTCAGAGCGAGTGCTCTTGTCAGAGCGTCTGGCTCTGAATCAGACTCTGAGTCCATAGACGTTTGCCTTGGATCACCAAGGTCATGGTGGTTGCTCCTTTGCCAAGGCTACATACTGTAGACTGAGATTATTCAGCCTGTCCAGTTCCTGGCAGCTTGCAAGGCCAGGAAATCTGCATCCACGTATGCAGACTGTGGCCTTGTCTTTCCTGGAAAATGGGGGGTTTCCATTTCTGGGAATGAGGGTAAGAAATACCTCTGCTCCACCACCCAAACACCACAGCCTGTCAATCAAGTTGTGGCATGGAGACACTGTGAGCAAACATAGAAGTTATAGCACAGATAATATGATTACACCACTCACATGCACAGACACATAAAACTAATACACCCCCCCAAACACATAGGCACACTACTTTAATACACCACCCCCACCACAGACAATATTAAACACACTATACCCCCCAGAAAAAAACAAATACACTCCTCCCAACCACCCTCCTAGATGACTATGGCAACTGTCCAGGGAGAGGATCTATGTGATCTCTAATGGGCTTCAATGCACAGGAAATGACTCAAGGAAAAGGAAAGACACAGGGATAGACTGAAGAGGAAAGGGTGGGGTCTCAGGGTTAGGGGACCAGGCCTCTGGCAAGGACAGGAGGGTGACTTTAGAATAGACAGTGAGGAAGGAGCTGGGTCTTGGGCAGTCTAGTGACAGGTAGAGCGGGGATAAGAATGAGAGCGGCTCCCTCCTCTCCTCTGACTTGATCACCTCCTCCTTCTTTACGACCCATGGTTGGCCACAGAGTACTGTAATAATCAGCCAGTTTGTCTCATTGTTAGTACTGCCCGGCTGTAGGCCCCTTCATTTTCATAGGCCCTAGTTCAATGTACTGGCTGCATAGCTGATAGTTCCGCCTCTGCCAGTCATCATAAATTAGGGACAGAAACCAGTCAGCTAATCACAGAAGAGTTGAGGATGACATCAATATAAAGGTGTGTTGTAGTTATTGCCACTGTGTGCTCTGTGGGCCTGATACTGAGATTTACATAAATCTGATATTTACATACATTACTGATCCTTAAAGACATGCATATGTGTGCAGCTTGATTTTTGACAGATGTCATGAGTAACCTGAGGGTTACTCAGATGTCTGATGTTTATGCAGATGACCTGATGCTGCATCTTTCAATGAAACAGCGGATCAGAGTTGACATCTTTTTAGTTAGGATGATTCCTGTGGCTTTTGCATATTTTAGCACAGCTGCTTGGTAGTCTGTGCATGTTTGTACATCCTTGAAATAGGCCCAGTGTCTGTTTTTATGAGTCAATGGTGTATTGAGAATCTACACTGATTTCTGCCCATTTGCCCACCTAGCATGAGAAATATTCCTATATGTTATATACATTTATTGTAGTTTTTCCTTTTTTATTTTGGTTTGCTCAACATGTATTGACTATTCTACAGTAATATTATTATTATTATTATTATTATTATTATCAATTTTGTAAGTAAGCATTGTACTCGTTTTGTATATTATTGTTTTCTTTACCATTCTGTCTATATAGGCTCTTGAACTCTAGAGTTTGAAGGAGCATTTGAACCTTAAGGCTACTGTAAAACAATTATTGTTATGGTTAGAGTTATTGTGAGACTATTAACTTAGCGAAAGTTTGTGTTGCAGAGTCTGTACAATTGCAACAAAAGGGATTTGGGATTCTGTCGCCCTGATTCCACAGGCAGTGTCAAGCTACTGTGCTGGATAATATAGATTCTGTACTTACTTAGCTGAGTGTAATGTGTAAATGGCAGAGTGATAAAACATTACTTGTTGATATAATATTAAGGATTTTAGATATGTGTGTGCTTGGTCCTGAAGATGCTAATGTTACAGGGTCAGCAGGACAAACAGATATATTTGATGGAACAAGAATAAATATAAACCATACCTCATATACATCTCAATATTTAGAACATATAAGATTATATCTATGGCGTAACAACCACAAATGTAGTGTTCTTAGATAATAATGCTTCCATTTTAGTGGTTAATGAGGGTACATTTAATTAAAATTGGCGAAATAGCTTTCCTAATGGAGTTTTACCAACATAAGCATTTGTAAAGTGGTTAAAAAATAATATAAAATATTGCTAATGACATCCACAATGTTAATGTACTGTATAAGGTAAAATATTATTTCACTGTTCTTAAACAGTGCTATTTATTTAGTAATGAGCCTAACTAAGTATATTTGCATTAAGAAGAGGTTTACATATTCCTATCAATAAAATGCTCATACTTTCAAAATATGCAAATCAGTTCATCCATTTTGATTGCTATGACAATATTATTATTATTAATATTATTATTATTATTATTATTATTATTTCTAATAGCTTTAATAATGATAGTATTCATAGTAGCAGTATATCTGAATAAAACTCCTTTTCATACATGTTTGCTATTTATAATATATGTATCATGTTAGTACATCAAGGGGTTTGTAAACTGTTATATTTTCTTGGCCTAAAGATAGTGTGTAGGTTCTGAAATTGCATTAAATATATTTTTTAGGTACAGTATTTGTGCATTTATACTGATCTTTGACCTGGGGGGTATCAGATATAGAAATAGTTGTGTGCACAAAATGATCAGAATTGAACTCATGGTCAGGAATTATGACCCATGGCTTCAAGGTTCAGGGAAGTTCTGCTTTGATATTATGTAAAGCCATATATGAGTAGTCTTATATCAAAGGTTCACTTAGAGTGTGTTTGGTACATGTATAATTAATCTTGCTATATTCACTCACTATTATTAATGTACCTGTAAGGAAAAAATACCCTAGGGATTTTGGTAGACAATCATATCTGAAGTTTAACAATAGACAGAAAAAAATGAAAAGAATAGACATAATTAGCAAAGTCATATATTACGGTTCACTGCTAACTTTTGTCCAACTTGTTCTTCTCGTGCTTTGATGATTTCACAAGAACATGAAACATCCAATTATCCAATCATTTTTACGCTGCCTTGGTAACAGCAAGAATAGGTTAAAGGTGAACAGATTTGAGATAGCAGAACTAAAATGCCGTCATTCTCTATACTATCCTACTGCTTAATTACTGGAACAATTGTTTGAACATTTCAATATACTGTATTAATTTAGCATGGGAATATTTGCGGAACCAGAAAATTAATTTAGCAATGTTAAAATGAAAGTTCTGCTTCTGAAATCTAAAAATAAAGGACTGCACACTGACACTTTGAAATAAAAAGAAGTGGTGGAGCGGGCCTGTTGGCGTATGTTAGAAATTAAGTCAATTTGCATGGCTTCAAAATATGTTTCTTTTCGACTCTCTCTGTAAAAAGAGCTGCACTTAAAAATAGAGTGAAATGTAAAATGCACGTTTAGCCCTGTGTATGAAGCAGCAGATTGGAGGGGGGGTGATATGAAGGTGTAAGTGTACTTTCTACAGTACAGGTCTGCACATAATACTGCATTTCTATAGTGGAACATATTTTTAGTTACATCTTTTGGTAGGCTTATCAATTTCATATCTGTATGGTGTAAAAACATGACAATAATCATCATCAACTTGAAAATGAGTACTGCTGAAGCTAAACAGTAAATAAATAATTGAACAGTGCATGTTCTTTTGTAAATGAATAAACAGCATGTGTACTATAGACTAAGTTGGTTACTATTTTTTGAAGGGAGAACAAGAATATGTTCCCCTCAGGCCAACAGAAACACCCTGTCAGAGCCGACACTAGACTGTTTGGTGCACTGTGCCTGAGAGAGCATTGGGCCCCCCCTCCATTTTTTAAATAGGGACATAAGACAGTGCACCTGAAAAAGGGGAAGGGCCAGGGAAGAGATAGGGAGGCCAGGAGATGCTGGAGATAAAAGAGGAGGAAGCTACAAGTGAGACTGATAATAAACTGGAAAGTTAACAGGCCCAAACAGCGCCCCCTGCCCTTTGGTGCCCTGTGCTATAGCACTGGCTGCACTACCCTAGTTATGGCCCTACATCCAGCCACATGTGATCTTATCTTCTAGGGGTTGTATATTATGTTCATCTGTCAGTCAAGGGGTGTGATGCTGGGCATTTTTATCATAGGCTAACACCACAATTGCAGCATGCACTATCACTGGCCTGAGAGAGCAGCAACCAGTAACTTCACAGTAGTAGCTTCCAGCTGATACTCTTTCAGCTCAGGGGCCCATTTATCAATGAGTTTTATCACATGCAACAAGTTTTAAAACTTGTTGCATGTGATGATAAATGGTGCTCAAGCCAATCAGCTCCCAACTGTCTGTTTTGAAATACATGACTGTAAGGAGCTGATTGTCTGGAGCACCACTATCATGAGCACCAATCTTTAAAACTCATTGGGTATGATAAAACTTGTTGATAAATGGGCCCATTAGTATTGAGACAATGTGGAAAAAATAACAACAATGAATAAGTGATCATACTGTATGTCACTTATTCAGTGTTTTTTCGGTGCCCCGTAATGCTTGACACACTGGACAAGAGCAGTGAAAGAACCAGCCCAGAATTCTTTTGTAAAAGCAGAACCAATATCTGCAAGGCTGTGCTGTTCACAATATGGGCATGCTTCAGAGGTGGATGCAGTGTCGATGTCGGACACATAGCAGCTGATGTTTTAAGTCCGCATATGTGTCTAGGTCACACTGCAAATGCATCCCGATGATTACTGCTGAGAGTTGCAGAACAAATTTGGATGCTAGAGTGATCACGGGCATTGTCACTGTCAGCGACTACAATTAAATATGCAAGTGCACTGTCACAGATGGTCATGGTCAGATGGAGATTCTGCGCTTCCATAAGGCTTGTGCAGTCTTTGATGGTGTGACTAATCATGTCTCTTAATACACATAGTGATGGATTAGCACAGTAGTCAAGGGGCATCTGAGGAGGAACACCATTGGATGCGACATTGGCATAAACTGAGTACACCACTGAATCAGGGTCTATAACAGCATACTAGGGTTAGGGTCATAGAGGTCTATTTACTAAGCAGTATTAGAAGACAGAGTGAAAAGTGATAAGGAGCCAGCCAATCCGCTCCTAACTGCCATCTCACAGGCTGTGTTTGAAAAATGACAGTTGGGAGCTGATTTCCTGGCACCTCATCACTTTTCACTCTGTCTCCTAACACTGCTTATTAAATAGACCCCTTAATCTGAACAAGTCTGTTCAGCAAAGGGCTGAAGCACATAGAGCAATCAGGACTACAATAAAAAGAGATTATGTGAAAATTGTTCTGTGATAGATAGCATTAGAACCCCTTCCAGCACCCTTGCTGCAGTGAGAGCAAGGGTAGTTGGTACTGTATGATTAAAATTTATTTTTTACATACTATTGTGGAACTATAGGTCAGCCACTCTGTACCTAGGCAAGTTTGAGTTTGTGGAATTACAAGTTTTGTATGGCCTGGAAACTAACATCTCATGAATCATGTTGTTCTATATTAGCTGTTGATATAAGAACACACACTAATGGACCTGGGATGAGAGCAAAGAAGTTGTCACTAAATGTGTAAAGAAATGCATCTCTAAGTTAGCATTTTTGTGCGTGCAATCTATTCACACTTATACATGCAAATCTGAATTTAGTCCAATGAGCAGTGATTCCCAACCTCGGTCCTCAAGGCACACCAACAGTCCTGGTTTTAGTGATATCCATGCTTGAATACATGTGGTTAAATCAAAATAACTAAGGTGCTAATTAAGTCACCTGTGCTCAAGAGTGGCTATCCTTAAAACTTGGACTGTTAGTGTGCCTTAAGGACTGTGGTTGGGGACCCCTGCAGTAGAGTGTGGGTTTGAGATAATTATGCACACTACTACACTAAACTATGCAAAATGAATTATATCTTATATCCCAAGAATTGTATAGCACAAAAGACCTACTGTATGACCAACTCCACACACAACACAAGTAATTATCAAATCATATAGATAAATTTAGTCTCCAAAACATGTTGATTGCAATAAAGACATACAGTACAAATGAAAATAAACTTGTATTTGGTTTCCTTAACCCTTATTTCAACCTTATAAAACTCTATTCCTCTATATCTGACCTCCTATGACCAACAGCTGTGTCTTTCTAAGGATATTGTACCAGCTCATTTCTTTGGCCTAGAGAACCAAGCGACTTCTTAGCATTGAAGCTGTGCTCTTAAAATACCATCATGGGTGAATGAGGCTGGAAGGCAAGGGGACTTTTATCTTTTCTAAGTGCTTTGGTCTGGAATATGACACAGTCCTTCTTGCTCATTCATGTGAAGCATATTTATTTTGAACATGTTAGCCACCCATTGTTATAATATTGTGCCATATCCAAAGTTTACCTTTATGGGGAAGCACAGGGAGCAGAGAGTACAGGAGGAGCCAAAAGGCTTCAAGGATTAACACTAACAGTCAAGCCGCCAATCTAGAAAATCCAAGAAATACACAAACTATTGGTGGAACTGGGCTTTAGCAGATCAATCCAGCTGATTTGTACTGTCAAGTGAGTGAAAGAAATGGATAAAAATAGATTAATAATGTGTTAGGCATCTATGAAGTCTGAGGAATGACAGTGGAACGCTAAAGGTCATACCATATGTACCAAAAACATTATAGGTGGATGTGTCAGGTTTAGCCACTAATTAGTTAGGCAACCTTTGATTCTTTAGCTGTTGTGGGGTCTGCAAGGGCATGCTAGGACATTTACTTTCACACTTCAGGGAGGGAGAGAGCAAGAAACAGATGGAGGTTTACTAAACTTGCCAATAAATATGGAACAGCGACTTATAGTACAGTATTTAATCATGATGACATACTGGGTCTTTTAATTCTTGGACAGTTGGTGTGCCAATTTTTGTGAATTTCTGACCTAGATCTTTGATACATATCTGTCAGATCAACAATATACAAAATTGAACCTATATGCAGTACACAGTCTTCATAGTTTGAAATAAATTAATGTACACATTTGACCATTGATTGTTGCTTATCATGATTAACTGCAATACAACTGTCCTCCAGTGTTGCTGCTCTTCTTGTTGGGTTCTGTTGCTATACCTCTGTCCCACCAGTGGTGCTAATCTCCTTGGTTTCTGCTGGGATACCACTGTCCACCAGTGGTGCTGCTCTACTTTCTGGACTCTACTGCAGTACAACTGTCCCACCATCTGTGCTGTATCAGAGCCAAAAGCACTCCCACTGACATCACTAGTGATGTCAGTGGGGCAGGACCCCAGACGGTAGGCGTTCCCATTGGAACACTGACATCTGGGCAGCCACACCCCCGGCACACCCACCAAAGGGGGCGTGCTGTCAATCACCATCGACAGCACGCCACCTTTGGTGCGAGACCCTTAACAATGGCTTGGCCGTCGTTATTTGGCTCTTGCGCATGCGCACGATGTGTGCATGCGCACTTGGGCACCATCGACCCACTTGCGAGCGCTCAGCACTCGCAAGCGGGTCAGAATCAGGCCCACTGTGCATTAATAGTTTCAAGCTTTACCACCAGTAGAAATACCTACTGTCTCCGGTCTTCTTGAATCCTTCTCTGATATCTGGAAGAAAATACATTCTTTATTAAGGAAAGCATCTAGCAACTACAAGAAATTTGCTAATCGCAAACCTGTTAATCTTCTACGAGCTAGAGATAGGGTCTGGCTTTCCACCAAGAATTTGAGATTGAGAGTTCCAAGTATGAAACTAGCTCTGCGTTTCATTGGTCCTTATCATATTTTAAAGGTAGTGAACCCAGTGACATACAAATATGAATTACCTTCCCAGTTGATGGTATTTAAAACATTTCATGTTTTCTTGCTTTGACCTTTAGTTCTCAACCAATTCCATCACACTCTATGTAAACTCTTCAGGTTCATACTCAACATGGGATTGAATTTGTGGTGGAATGGATTCTTGATTCCAGCCATCATTTGGGTCATCTTCAGTATTTTATTGTCTGAAAGGGCTGTGGCCCAGTGGAATGAGCATGGATAAAAGCCTCTGATGTTCATGCTCGGCAGCTTATAGGAGCTTTTTACAAAAAATGTCCTGCTAAACCTTCAATGTGTTTGGTGTCCACCCTAAAAGGAGGGGGGTACTTTCAGGATTCAGCATGTGATGGCCATTACTCACCATGGTGCCAGATTCCCCTTACTAGCCATGCAATCAGATGCCAGGTGTGGCGGCGGGTGACAAGCTACGTAATATCCACGGGGCACTGTTGACTTCCACGCAATCCTCCATATCGGAGTTCCCGCAGTGGTCATGGGTGCAGCCATACTGTCTGTCAAACCTGACTAGACCCTCCACCAATGGTAGCCTGGTCACCTCTCAGCTGACTCTCTCCTCCAATGGACAGCTACCTCAGGGTATAAAGCAGGACTTTAGAAAACAGGAAGTTGTCTGAGCAATCTCAAGTAGCTGCTAGCTTCATATCATTGTTCCAGGCTCCACGCTGTTGTATCCTCAGTCCCCCAGTCTCTGTGATATTTAACTTCAGTCACTACTGTTGTTCTCCAGTGATATTCAGCAACAGCCACTACTGATTTTCTTCAGTGATATTCAACCTCAGTTATTTCAGTGATATTCAATGCCATTACAGGTGATATTCAATAACAGTCACTACCAATATTCTACAGTGATATTCATCATCGGTCACTGCAGTGATATTCAACATCGGTCGCTACCAGTGATATTCAACATCAGTCACTTAAGTGTTATTCAACATCGGTCAATACCAGTGTCATTCAACATTGTTCACTACCACTGACATTCAACATCGGTCACTACCAATATTCTTCAGTGATATTCAACATCAGTCACTTTAGTGATATTTAACAATGTTCACTACCAATATTCTTCAGTGATGTTCAACATCAGTCACTTCAGTTATAAGCAACATCGGTCACTACCAGTGATATTCAACATCAGTCACTTCAGTGATATTAAACATTGAATACTACCAGTGTTATTCAACATTGGTCACTACCAATATTCTTCAGTGATTTTCAACATCAGTCACTTCAGTGATATTTAACATCAGTCACTTCCAGTGACATTCAACATCGGTCACTACCGATATTCTTTAACATTGGTCACTACCAATATTCTTCAGTGATATTCAACATCAGTCACTGCCAGTGGTATTCAACATTGGTCATTATCGATACTCTCCAGTGATATTTTACATCGGTCTCTTAATATACTTCTGTATTACTAACATCAGTGATTACTGATATTCACCATTGATAATTTCCAGCAACTCAGTTGTCTTTTCTTGTCTCTCTGTCAGTTTCTAAGACCATCTCATTGGGCATAGCTAAACCCATATCCCAATTGGAGGGGTCACTGGTGAAAACCACCAATGAATTAGACTCCACGCCTCTGGTCAGGTCTCTTCAACACCCGGATTTAGCCGATGTGGAAGTCACTGTACTTCCTCCTAGTTAACTGTGGTCTCCCCACCAAGTCACCCCAACTCCCAGTCCTCTGACTGGGAACCTCAAGAGCCAGGTAGTGACAATCTGGCTGGTACCTTTGGCTGGTCTATCACCTTGAACTGCAGTAGCCTATTACGTATCCCCTGGCAGTAGTTAACAGCACTTGGAGGTACAATTAGTGTTCTATGTTATACGGCTCCCCACAAGGCTCCGGCTCGCAGTGGCGATGGTCGCGATGGTCAAGACCATTGTGGCCATCAAACTGCACGCTCGTATAGGCTGTGGGTGGTGACCCACAGCTATATGAGCGTACAGGAGGATGCTCCATAATTATGGAGGGCGGCCCTCATTCAGAGCGTGCGCTCTGCTCAGAGCGTACGGCTCTGAATGAGGGCCCTTGTCACTAATTACTAAAATAGGTGAGAAGTAACCAATTATTTTCCAGGCAAGATTGACAGATGAATAAGTGCCAGATGGACAATATACCCAGCATTAAGTTAAGATAAATTAACCCCTGCGATTTAGATCTAAAAATCACCTTTTACTTATAGTGTATAGACTTCTAATTATAGAATTGTAATGCCCATGGCTGTTGATGCATTCAAGGTCAAAAAAGGTCAGCGAGCCCCTATATAACATTGACATATTTTCCTGGGCTAAAATGTATTTTACATAATATAATTTTTATTATAAAATCCCTTTTGAGTGTCTTCTTTACTAAATACTATATATATGTGTGTATATATATATATATATATATATTACTGTACATAATATATAGAATTGTTTTTCTATAGCTCCGCTCCCAGTAGCTCCACCCATAGTTTCTGAACCTATTTGTCCAGAAAAATAGCCCTGACTCCAAAAATTATAGAACCAGAGGCTTGGGTTGGTGACAACCAAAGCTCATGAGATCCAAGAATTGAACATGTGAAAATCATGTTTTGCCGTAGCTACTAATAGATGTTAAACTCAGATTTGCCATATTAACCTAAATCTGAATGATTTATCTGTATCTGGTTATTTACTTTTCATGTAGGCTTCCACAGGGCTATTTTTCTTGAAAAATAGGTTCAGGAACTTCTGGTGGTGGAGCTATAGAAAAACAATTCTATATGTATATTATATAATTTATATATACATATATAGTATTTAGAAAAGAAGACACTCAAAGGGACTTTAAAATAAACCATACTGTATCTTATGAAAACAAAATTTTAGCCCAGGACATTACGCCATAGTTAATGAGAAGTTAGGAACTGAGGACCTCATTCAGACCTGCTCGCTAGATGCGTTTGCTTGCACGATGCGTATGCAAATTTGTGAAGGCAGGCGTTCACACGGCAAGGCATTAGCATGCCCACTATGTCTTGGCATGCTATCACTGTGTATTCAGACGGACAATAGCTTGTCTTAAGATGCCCACTTGTGCACATCATCTCCAGGAAGTGTATGCAACCGTGGGTACATCAGTTACCATTGGAAGCACTCACAGCACTTGTGGCTGACCATACCCTACCGCAAGCACTGCGAGCACTTCAGTGTAAAAACCAGGAAAAGTGATGTGTACTATGATGCTGTCTTTTAATTATGCACAGCTCTGAAACAGCATTGAGATGCTCAGGCATGCCTGAGTTCACACCTCCACTCCCCATTTTTAATGGCCAGCCCTGTCACCACCCACATACGGCTTCTCCTGGCACTCACTCTGCTGGGCAGTATACGCACAGTGAGTGAACGCTTCCAGATCTCTTGCAGTGGTTCATGCACACGCACTGCGATGTGTAGGCATGCGCACAATGCAAACCATTGGCATCTAAGAGTGAACACACTTTAGCGAGCGGGTCTGAATCAGGTCCTGAGTTACTGCTGAAAAATAGCACTTGTAAGTTCCTATAAATTCATGGCTGATATCTCCCCTAAGATATGTGAAGTGTTACTCTTAATGCCAGTTTATGTAAAAACATATTGCCTGTTTGAGAACTGTCTATATACATTTTTTTATAATAGAAAATGTATGTATGACAAATAATAGACCTGGGGTATGGAAGAAGAAAGTGTCTTCATGATAGAGTTTTTACATACATAGGGAATGGACTACATATTTACAATGTTAAAGTATTCTACTAAATTCCTAGCACAATATTGTCCATGCAAAATGATTATCAGTATATTATTAAACCAAATACAAAATATAAATTCAATGACTGTATATTCTGCAAGAGAAAATTATGAAAATATAATAGACAAAAATTATTTTTTTTACATAGGAACAAATGATAACTGCAGTAATGGCATGTAATTGGCATTTCGGCGGTCAGGATGCCGGTGGTCAGCATACTGGCACTGGAATCCTGACAGCAATCAGAAGCACAGTTCCAGAATCCTGACCACTTACATCCCAATGATAAGTATTAGGGTTAGGGTTAAGCACTAGGGAGGGTCAGGGTTAGGCTGCGGGAGGAGAATTAAGGTTAGACAGCGAGGGGAAGGGTTAGAGTTAGGCTGCAGGAAAGGTGGGCAAGAGGAAGGGTTAGGACTTAGAGTTAGGATACTTACCTAATCCTGTTGGGATTCTGACCGCCATCATCCCGACTGCTGCGAACCCATTCCCAACCCGCAGTAATCATCACACTATATTCAAAACGAAATTATGAATCAATTATAATTAATTAATGATTGGCCAGATGCTGCACATTAGATGCAAGTGCACTGTGTGGTCGATTCGGAATTTTATGCAAGTCCATTTTGTGAGTGAATCTTGCAATTTTTTACACTGTGTGTATGCATCTATGGGCAATTCCAGATCAAAAGTCATATCTCGATTTCTGGCTGAGGAGGTGTATCTGTCTGACAATGGTACATTCACATGTAGGCAACATGTCGAGAGAAGGTGTAGTGAGTGGATAGGCAAAATTTCTCTCTGTGTAGAAATCTGCATGTTCAGAGATCTATATGTTTTTAAATGGACCTCTTGTATTGGGATGCAATTGGGAAACCGGCTGACGTGATGCTGACAGCCGGCAACCCGACTGCTTTATCCCGGCGTGGGTTAAATGACAGGCATCTTTATCTAGACGCCTGTCATTTTCCAGACGCCGGGAGACAGGTGCCCGGCATCATGATCGAAGTGATGCCGGGTGCCATGAGCGGACAGCCGCAGTGGGGGGAGGGTTGGGTTTAGCACACCCCGGGGGGGACTTAGGGTTATGCACCCCCCCAGGAGGGTTAGGATTAGGCGAGGGGGAGGGAGGGTTAGGGTTAGGCACCCCAGGGGGGACTTAGATTTAGGCAGTGGTGAAGGGGGGATTAGGGTTAGGCACTTACAGGGGGGATTTAGGCACTTGAGGGAGAAGTTAGGGTTAGGCACCCCTAAGAAGGGTTAGGGGGGTTAGGTTAGTTATTACTTACCTGAGGACGATGGGGTTTTCCAGCGCTGTCGGGCTGCTGCTGCCAGGATATGTTCATCTGTCGGGCTGCCGCTGCCGGGAATTGAACCGCCAGCCTATACGGCCAGCGGTATTGCATACCAATTCCCTTGTATCTAGTATGGGATGCAGTCAGGATCCCAGTGGAGAACATCACAACGGTCACTATACCAGCAAGAAGAATCCTCATGGTCAAAATACAGACAAATCCTGACAGTGAGTATTTGGGTTAGGCTTAAACTTATGGTTAAAGTTAGACACTAGGGAGAGGGTTAGGGTTAGGCAGTGGTAGGGGACGGTTAGGTTTAGGCTGCCAAAGGGGACAAGGGGACGGTTAATTAGAATTAAAATACTCACTCATTAAAATTAGAAATTTTAAACATTGGGGGTATATTTAATAAGGGTCAATTTTGATCAAGTTAAAATGTATGAAAATGAATGAAAATAATGTTGCATTCATGGGGCTAAATCATACATTTACTAATAGACAATTTTTTATTTAGTTTATTAAGTATTAGTAAATGTGTGATTTAGCCCCAGAAACACAACAATCATTGACGTTGATAGTTTTTCATTGATTTTCATTGATTTTATATTAATCAAAATCAATTACAATCAACTTTAAGAAATATACCCTGGAGATTCTGCAGCCGGAATATCACACCCAATCTCCTAGTATAGGACCAGTGCAAGTGTGAAATAATAACAATGATGGCTGTTGATCAAAGCATAAGTTTAGCAGCAGTGCGTTTACATAGATATATACAACTCTTCATATTGGTGAATATCCACTCTTAGTGCTACCCTCTCACTACAAGTGTAATTACAGCCATCTTGCAACTTTGAAAATGCCCATGTGTGACATTTAGCAAATAATGTATGTAAATGATAAAACTTAGCCAAGAAGCTTTTTTCTGGTCATGACTGTAAAATTGACAAATTTAGTACATCAGCCTGTAAGTTACAGGAATAAGAGAATGTAACAAGAACTGCTCTGGAAGACAAAGAGAACAAGATAAACAAGATAGGCATTGTAGTTAACAGTGATGGATAATCAAATATTTCTTTATGAGCTCCACTAAATAATTACAGAACCTCTCACTTGTGCAATAGATTTTAAAGATATATGATTGCCCGTGGGTTTTTTAAAGATTTGCTTTTTTACATTTCGCAGTGTTGTTTTTAACTTTGGAAAACATTCCAGGAAAAAAGTGTAATTGATTGTAAATACTATGTATGTAAAAGTGGTTGTACTTTTGGCCACTTGTAAAATACTTTGGTTAAATAATGTCAGTAGGTGTTCATGTTATATAGTAGAAGGACATGGTAGATTGCTTTTCTTGCAAGAATATTCTGGTTAAATGTATTAAGCAATAGTGGGTATTTTGTGAGATCTAAAGACATGTTAGAAATATAGATTACTTTGCAGGTGGAATATATATACATATACTGTATCTCTCTCTCTCTCTCTCTATATATATATATATATATATATATATACTGTGTGTATATATATATATATATATATATATATATATAATACACATAGGCGGCACTCCGTACTTCAACAAATAACAATGCAGGAGGTGTGATGAATTTCGTTGATATTCATCACACCTCCTGCATTGTTATTTGTTGAAGTACGGAGTGCCGCCTATGTGGATTGTACATCAGGGTCAACTGTGGCTATCCTTGTTTTGGAGGGCACCCGCTACATTAGTTTCTTTTTATGGGAGTGCCACCCTTGAAGACATTTTATATATATATATATATATATATATAAATAATAATTTTTTTTTCAACATTGCTTATTTTTCATTGCACTAAGTGCTATTCAGATGTGTGTCATTATAACTGAAGGATCCAGCAAAGTTTTGGATGATATATGTGAGGCTGTTAATCTGGCCAAACTCACACATGGCCAGGTGCTATCATTTTCAGAATCTGAAGTGGAATCCATATTGTTTAAGGAACAGTTTGATGATGCTGGCACTAAAACAGTGGAACAAATATACCATAGTTGTTAAAATTGAAACAAAGGGAAATCGACTATTTTTATCACTAGGTGAACTTAAGCGACTATTATAAAGACACCAAGGTTTCATGTTAAAAACTGCCCCATGAATGGTCAATACAATACTACATTTTACAAATGATGGATAGCCATATTTAATATATGCAGCTATGATTTAATGCTATTTGTTATTGAGGAAGCAGGACGTAAGATTAACAACATGATAGAAAAAAAATGCTGCTTTCGAATTGATGCACAAAAGCACTTTAGAGTCAAATAATAATATTAATTGGATGGACAAATTAAGTACTCAAATGGCTACCTATAAAAAGGATTTAATCCAATCTAAAAAATGTAAACAAGCCAAGGTCAATTCAGGGAATGACCAAATAGAGTTTACTATTAGATCCATGGAGGTCAGAGTGAACATGGTCGACCTAGGAGAAGGGAGTGCAGATGCTCCCAATACGAGTCCAACTCAACACATAATATACTTAGCACCAGTGATTCTGATAACTATGAGGGTAATGGTCATGGCACCTCTTCTCTAGCCCCTTTAGGGTTACGCACTCACACACAAGTGCAAGATCAAGTCAACAATATGCGCAGTGAGATGGCCAGTGGTCATGGCAGAAAAAGACCAGAGAGACCCCCTCTACCCAGGAAATGTTAGTATTCAATTTTTCATCCCATCCATTAATGGAATTAGAGACTAAGGTTTTATTGTGGGGTCTGTCTTATGTCCCCACCTCATATTTTGAAGGATGAATTGGAAATTTGAAAGGTATACACTACTGTAAATCATCTATTAAAACTGCACAAGCATTTAATGGATCCAAAGCTGTACCTGTAAAACACAGAATGTCTGATATTCCTCCACAATTAAAAAGGCAGTTAGGAAAAAGTATGCTTCAAAGGAGGTCAACATGTAAAAACATTACCTAGTCAGAAGCCATATAATAATTTATTTGCTAAGGAATTTCAAGCTTTAAAATACTTATGTACTTATTCTGATACTATAATATGTCACACTGATAAGGGGGGATTGGTGGTGGTCTAGGATCTTGTGTCTTAAAAAGCAGAAATTGAAAGTCAAATGATGAATGACTCTGTATATGAACCTGATCCCACTAAAATATTTCTTAACCAGTTATCTAATTTTCTAAAATTAGCACTATCAGATAATGTAATTTCACAAGAACTATGTAATGCATTTATTCTTAAGAGTCCGGTAATTCTGGTTCTGTACACCATTCCTGAGGTGCACAAGTGGTTGGAGGACTCCCCAGGTTGCCCCATTATTTCAGCCTGGGGGTCACTGTTCCAACTCACTTCTGTTAATTTAGATTCTCTGTTGCAGCCCTGTATTAAGGGCCATCCTAACTATTTGTTTTCTAAATAGACTTGGCTCATTGGGTAAGATCCCTTCAGACAGTCTTTTATGCAGTATTGACATCTCTAATCTCTATACAGTAATACCAAATTATGTAGGCAATGCGGCTATGAGGGAGTTGATTTCTAATAATCCATTATATTTTGGTCCTAATGTTAATCTTATTCTAACACAGAATAATTTTTTGCATAATGGCAAACTGTATTTACAATGCAGTGGCTGTGGGATGGGGTCCAATGTGGCCCCATCGTACAACAATGCATATATGTTCCAAGCTGAACTAGACATTTTTTTTCTAATGATGGAGTATCAGCCCTGGTAAAATTCTATGCAAGGTATATAGGTGATATATTTATTGTTTGGACCGGCGCTCGTGACTGCTTTATTGATAAACATAATATACCTTCAAGCCCAATTACATTCAAATACACTATAGAATGTGTACATTTTCAGGATATTCAGGTCAGTTCAAAGGATGGGGTGATTTCCACTGCATTAAATAGCAAACTGACTGATTACTACATTCTAGCAGTTTTAACCTTAAACCATTAAAATATGGCTTGCCTTATTCTCAATTTATCCATGCAAGACGAGTGTGTAGTGAGATTGATGTTGCAATTATCAAAATTGATGAATTATTGACACAATTTCTTGAAAGGGGCTATGATAAGGATTCTTTACTGAAGGCTAAAGAACGGGCTTTGAAGGTTTCCTGTGAACAGCATCTACATTCTAGTAATATATTTAATGTCTGAAAACGAATGCTGTGGGTTGTTCATTTCAATGAGGCTAGTAATAATATTCCTCACATTACTAAAAATTGTGGCTGATTGTACAGCATGATAATGATTTAAAACTGGAAGATTTCAGCGTTATGCCATGTTATGGTTGTGGCAATAATATCCGTAACTGGGTCTTTAAAACTGATATATCAATTATGGGGAAAGGTGAACCTGAACATTTTTTAATACACAAAAATGGGTTTGAGTTGTTTGACCTATAGCTATCTTACTACAGGTGGCAATTTTTGTCATCCATTTAGCAGCAAACTTTTTTATGAGACATAGACTGAGTTGTGATGATAGAAAGTTTGTAATTTTTCTCATCAAGTGCCCTTGTGTGTTATGTTATGTGGGCAAAATGGACCATACTTTATGGGACTGAATGGCCTTACATCAATCAGCAATTAGAGCTGCTTATAAATCCAGCACCAGTGACCAGCCAGTCACAAGACATTTTGCGGAGGCTGGTCACGATTTATCTTGTTTGAGATATATGATTATTGACCATATTCCTGCCTCCTTGAGAAGTGGTAACCGATCATCAAAATTACTATTGTTTGAATGTTGCTGGATTCACAGACTGGGGAAAGTATTTCCTAGATGTTTGAATGATAATTTGGGTCTTTATTTTTTTTTAATTATCTCTGCTAGCTAATACCAAATTGATAATTTTTGTGTTAAATGTGGGGTTTCTTTGACTGAATGGACTCTTTATGTTTATATACTTGTGTTTTGCTATGTTCTCTGGGGATAATATTTGTAATGGCCTAGTGCACATCCACTGACATTGGTTGGGGCTGTGCATTGGGTTATTAATTGTTACATCTTATTCTGTGTTTGTGCATTTATTAGAGGTACTCATTATATATAGTATGAGTAGGATGATTTTATTCTCTAGAATTCCCTAGCCTAAATTATGTTGAAGTGGTCTTATGTCACTGAATTTAATCCATGTAACCAGTGAGATTTGCATATGACTGACCATGAATGGTTAGTTTTCTAATCTATGTTCAGTATTAGAGATTGTTTCTGTATGCATTTCCAACAGACTTAGTGTTCACTCTGTTTTTAATTGTCCTCATATTTTGTAGATATTTGATGACTATATGGTGATGGTTGCAGTAACTTTTAAAGGATGTTGAAAATCTGGCACACATCCACTGACATCTTTTGGAATTATGTAGTGGGTGATTAATTGCTTTTCTATGTGCCTTTAAAAAGTTGAGATTGGGGCTTGTGATTACTTTAATTATTATGTATATGGAGGTTTGATCCAAAGTAGTTATCTAATTTTAACATGAGAAATTACATCTCATTAAAATGTATACATAGTATATAGTAAACTAAACAGCCTAATTCAGATTTAGGAATAGAGTATGATATAGTAACTAACTGTGAACCTGGATAAACCATGCTGCAATGAAAGGGGTGTAAATACATACATTTTGTTTGCATGCAGGGTAAATAATGGCTGCTTTGCATGTAGCCAACAAATGTTGGATAGCTTTATTTTTATACTGCAATTTAGATTTAATTTTCAGACACACCCCTCCCAAATCTAAATCTCTCTGTACTTTTTAATTTGCCCCACCTGCAGTGCAACATGGTGATACCTAGGTGCTCAGTTACTTGCTATATCTTATTCTATTCCCAAATCTGAATCAGGCCCTAAAACTGCATATTTTGGGACATTAATATCCCTCTAATGGATCCTTTTACCATACCTTTTATTACTTTGCATCTGCATATAATCACTTTGTTGACATTTTTTACTTACCTTCATTAAGGATGAAGTAACATGATGTAGTGATTATGGCGCCATTTTGTGTGTGGTACATTGCACTATATTTACTGAAATGCACTGCTAAGCAGTATACTGTTCCAGCTATGTATTTTTACATCTATATGTAATCACTTGTACTGTATGTAGCTGTTTCTACCATTTGTTTTTAAACATTGTTGTTTATATGTCAGTGGGTCACGTGAGTGAGGTGGCCACCTCACTTCCAGACCCGGGTGCCACTTTGGTGCATTTTGTGTTCATGGGGTATAAAATTAAATGAGTTATTGTTTGCATTCTTTTTTTGTACCCTGATGATGATACATAAAGTATCGAAACGTTAGAAACTATTACCTGCGCCTGAGCTTAATTTATAACTGAGCGCCGCCACAATTTATATATAACTTAGAAAATTACATCTATGTTGCATGGCCACAGTGATTTGCATACAGTAACCTATTGAAATACTTTCTCAGTTTCAACAGCCAACTATTGTAAAACCATTGGTGCCGCTGGGATTTTCTGACCGGCGCATGTTCAGACTCACTGCAAGCACCGGTCAGATGCCAAAGGAGGGAGAGTGTGATTCGCTGGAGAGGTGAGTTAACACTTCCTTTCTGGCAAAAGCTTTTTATAATACAGTATATGTGGGTGGTATCTGGACCTGCTTTGACTCTATAATGGACGAAGCAGGCCTTGACTTTACCACCCATTTGAAGGCTCCTTCATACAGCCTTGCCCTCTTATTACCTTCCATATAACATCATGAAAGCATGACATGAAATCTGCTCTAGAGAGTCAAAGCAATTGAATTGAAATCACGTTTCTATGAACAAGAGGTGTGAGTACAGTAAATGTGCATCTTATTTCTGTATCAGACCCGCTTTGGTAAGGTTTATCAGTATAAGTGTAATTTTCGTGATCTATAGGAGTAAAGCACTTATAGTATTTAATTTAGGTGGATTTTTTATTTTGTATCATTGATAGCCTTACTATAATGCTCTAAATTTCTTGTGAACATATTCAGAAATTTTCTGGATGCCATAAATAAAAGGGCTTATTTTCATACTTTTCTTAGTTAATAAATTACAAATATCCCTAAGTATTCTCAATGCTTCCATGGGAAATGCTAATAATAGTTATAAATACAGTGCAAATGTGTATATAATGTTGCATGTGAGCATATAAAAAATACAAGTTTCTATATAGAATATTTTTTAAACAATATCTGTGGATTGACTTTGGCTAGGACTTAACAATACATACATCAAAAATGCATTACAGATGAAAGATTGTGTAATTAGATTCAGGTCTTCTTATTTGTGCTGGACTTTAAAAGTTGATCCAAAGGTCATGGATTGAAATTGATTACGGATAAGTTTAAATATAAATCAAGAGAATTGTTTTCACTATGAGTTGCTGAAATGGTCTGCCAGTGAGGCTTTATCAATACTCAGGCTTATAAATAGGCTGAAATGCTCTTGAGCTGGTAGGACATCAATAGTTATAGCTATCCGTACATAGAACTGTAATTAGAATATTCAAGAGCTACGAGTACACTCAACAAGATTGAACACTTTAATGTGCTTCTAGTGGCCATTGCAGGATATATTTAAGATTCTTCTCTACATTCGCCTTTATGACAGCGCAAAGATAATGTCACAATAGTGGAAACCAAAAATGCTGCAAATGAATAAGCCCTATATTAGTACATATTAAATATTGTTTTCAAAAATAATAATTGGATGCTATTCTCCTTAAGGGGCCTATTCATCAACATTTTCCTTAAATAATGTTATTTTAGTATTCATGATGACACTTAGCACAGGAGGTAACACTGATACCTCCTTGCTAAGTCCCCCTGAGTTAATTTCAACACTCCCCATACATTAGTATGTGGATATGGAAATTGTGGTATTCATCAAATTTCGAAAATGATGTATATTCGGAATTTGATGGAGTTACTATTCGCCACTGTGAGGTGACGAATAGCAGCACAGACTTACCTGTTTCCAGCTGCTGAGGTCCCCTGGCGTCTTCTTCCGGTGCTCTGGTGCATCCTCTGGCTCCGTCTGCAATGTTGACATTGTGTTTTACCAGCAGAACACAATAAAGTTTAGAAAGACAAATATTTTTTTTCTAAACTGCACTGTGTGCTGCTTGGAGACCACATGACAGACCAGCAGGACAGAGTCAGAGGCTGCTGCATGGGCAGGTAAGTGCGGGACAGGGGGAGGTGAGCGGAGGGGGGAGGGGGGGTTGGGAGGAGCACACAAACTTACCACAGCTGTAAGTAGTGCTGTGCATGCGCTGGGTTTACGAATGTAACAGCACATGCGCAGCACGGATTTCAGCTGCAGTAAGTTAGAGCAGGCAGGGAGCAGGGAAAACTACCTATTTCCCGAAGAGCTGTCATCACAAAAATGACAGCTTTTTAGAATGGATAGTTATAGGGAGGAGGAATGATGAATTCCTCCGGTAATTAGGTAGAATTCCATGTGAGTTATAAACCTAATTACCTCCCTCGATATTTTAGGTATGATGAATAGGCCCCTATGTCACATTATAGAATTGATATAGGTTTGCATTTCTTCTGTCTTAAATAATGTATGGTCTCTGTATCTAATATTTGCATATTTTGAGGTAATTTAGAATGGGGGCATACAATGACAATGTTTCCATTAATAAAGTTGACATTTAGAATTTTGACATGCATACTGATGACATGGTTAAAATATAAACATCATTAATGTCGACACTTGTCGACATTGACAGAATGTTGACACTGTCATAATATCAACATTTTCATAAGGCTTATGGTTACCATTAGAATTACTATTTGGGTTAGTGTTAGGGTTAAAATTAGAGAAAACAAAAGACATTGTTAACATTTAAACAATGTCAACATTAAATTAGTGCAGACAAGCTAAAAGAGTCAAGTACAATGTAGGAATTACTAGAGATGTGTGCAGACTCCGTGTTTTTGTTTTAATTTTGCCAAAACCAAACTCGAGTGTTTCGGTTTTGTGTTTGGATCTGAAATTCTTTTAAAATGGATAAAAACAGCTAAAATCATGAAATGTGGGCCGGTTTTTGTTCTTACATTAATATTAACCTAAATATTATTTATTAACAGTCATTTCAAATCAATTTTGACCACCATACAGCTGTGACAAAACAGTGACACAACACATGGCAGTTTAAAAAAGGATGTAGCATATTTTGAAAACATAGTGGCACTGCAGTGACAAACAGTATGGCAGTTTAATATAAACTATATGATGCTATAAGTTTTTTTCAGTTATCAAGACCTAGATTAGAGGCCTGAGGACAGCACAGATAAATGAAGGTAAATGGAGGTTGTAGTGTTGCTGGAAGCCAGGTAAAGGATTGATCAATTGATTGATTAATTGACTGATTATGGAATAAATGAAAAAATATTGATATATGGAACAAACTAGTAAAAACACAAGAATACAAAGAATGTTGATTGATTGATTAGTGTTAGTAATTTAACTATTAACAAGTTAATCAGAAAAATGGAAAACAATACAAAAACAAGCCTCCAAAATCCCAGGATTCCTCATGATTTAAGGCAGAGTAACAACCTAGTCAAATTTAATAATTAATGAATAATTATATGATTATAATATATGTAAAGTAAAGTACAGTAAAGAACAGAAATATACAGTTCTGTCTATAAAACACACACAATCTTGGCAAAGCACATAATTAAAAATGGTGCACTATAGAATTTTCCTTGGACCCTCCAATCCACCCATACATTGAATATTAAAAGGACATGCACAGTTTAACAAACCAAGCACTTTAGTGACATAAACTTCCACTTTTATGGCTAAAGTGCTTGGCTTGTTTGGTCTCCCACAAAACAAGCTACCATTAGATAAATGCTAATGCAACAAATATTGTGAAAGCATTACAACTGGTTGAAATTTACATTGTCCCTTGCTTTGCACACCTAATCAAGCAAGAGGTAATGATTTTTCTAAAACATGACAGGTGTGTGCAGGAGATGCTATCTGTGGCCCAAAAAAATGCTGGATATTTTTGGCATTCAGCAACATCATGTAGAAGATTGCACAGCTGCAAAAAGAGTTTAATTTGCCATGCCACCAACTGAAGCAAAAAGTAGTAGCAAGGTGAAATTCACCCTTTCTATGATTCAGAGAATGGAAGAACAGCAAAAAAACATCCAAACTTACACATCAAACATTGAAATAGGGAGATAAGGGGGAATGTACCTTAGTCTGGCATAGTGGAGAATACTTTCCATGTTGTGCAAGGTGCTGAAACCATTCAACATAGTAACCTATGAAGTGAGTTCAGACACTGCCAGCTTGAGTCAGGTGATTCTCTTAATTAAATTAATGGAAAAGCAGCTCAAGAAAATGAAGGAGGAGATGAAAATTAATGATTTCACGTAGTATGTTGGACTTACAGATCAAGTTCTTTATTCACTTAACAAGGATTAAAGGGTTGTCAACTTCTTGAAATTGGATCACTACATTTTGAAGACCATGCTTGATCCTAGGTTTAAATTTTATGCCATGTCTTTCTTTCCAACTGACACAGAACTTAAGAAATGAAATGAGCTCTTTACGAGCAAGTTGTCAGCTCAAGTGGCACATGACATGACAATGTCTCCTACTGCTGTAAGCTAACAAAACTGAGCTTTCCCAAGAGACCCACTGGTGATGAGGATGAGTCAACTCAGCAAACCAGAGTGACTCAAAATTTTGATATCTGGTCAGGTCTAAAATAATTGCCCAAAGTTAGTGACACCTCTGCTGTGACTCAATCTGATTTGGTAACTAATCATAGAATGGTGGAGGATTATTTTAATAAGTGTACACAAATGCATGTAAGACAGTCCCTTTGACTACTGGGAAGAAAACAAGGCAATTTGGAGGCCCTTGTACAAACTTGCTTTGATGTACTGAAGCTGCCCACCCTCCAGTGTGTACACAAAAAGGGTTTTAAGCATAACCAGGAACCCTGTGAGTGATCGGCATAGAAGGCTACTTCCTCAAAATGTGGAAAAGATGATGTTTATAAAAATGAATGACAGACTCTGTGAGGAAGACCTTTTCTGCCAATTACATCAAAGTACAGAGTCTTATGCAATGGTGGATTCCAGTTGGGATGAGTAATATTGCTTGATGATTATGTTAACACTAATGAGGGTGAGGATGATAATTATGTCAACTTGCCACTGCAGAGATTATTAACAACACTGTTAGCAGCTTAAGCTTATTAGTATCTTATTTTGTGGGGGCCTAAACAAACCAAGCACTTCAGCCACAAAAGTGGCAGTCCCTGGTTTGTTAAACTGTGCATGTCCTTTTAATTATAAAAAATAATGGAGGGTGAGAGAGCCCAATGACAATTCCATCTTGCACCACTTTTCATTTCATTGTAGGTTGTATTTGTGGTGGCAATTGGGAACAGTCTTTGTTACATAGACAAACATTTTTACGGTTATTGTTCTAATACATTACTAATTTGCTACACATTTAACCAGACAAGAATACATTGTTAACAGCCAAAGATTCCTGTCAAGGGTTGAAACAAGAAGCCAAGGAAATTAATAATTGCAATGCAGAGCTGCAAACTCCAAATAAGCCTATCTTACACTAACAAAGGTTAGGAGGCTGACCTGCTGCCCATACTATCCCACCTCCTCTCTCCTTCCTAATTGGGTAACACACCCCCATATTAAATTTATGAGGTACACCGGAGTGTCTGAGTATGAGGGCTAATATAATTTTTTTCTCCTAAAACTAGTCCAGAAGCAGGGAGATTTTCTGATTATCCATGATCCAAGTTTGCAAGCATTTCTGGTGACTACTGTAAATAATTTCTCTAGTGCATATTATTGAATAATACCAAATAAACTCCATAATTATTACATTTATTGACTTTTTTATCTTACATTTTATTTGGCAATCAAAAAATTCAAGTAAATTAACTAACCTATCAATGCTTTCTTTACCTTTACCTGCCTCTCACTACATACATACTTCATTTCACTGCGCTGCCCTCAGGCCTCTTATCTGGTTCTTGATTAATGAAAATATTCTTGGTTTCTATGGGGTCATATAGTTTATCAAACTGGCATCCTGTCTGCCACTGCTGTGTGACAATGGCCCTCATTCAGAGCCGCTCGTTAGCGGCAGTACGCTCGTTCCGAGCGATGTTTGCACATCTGCGCATGCGTACGCTTTTTAGTACGCATGCGCGAACCAGTCAGTGCGGCCGAAAATCCTTTGTACGCTATATAGCGAGTGCCTGCTATTTTGAGTGACAGAATGAGGCGTATGTGGGTGGTAACAGGGGAAGGTGCTTGAAAATGGGGAGTGGAGATCCGAACGCAGGCGTGCTTAAAGGTCAAAACGGGCGTTTTATGGGTGTGTATATTTAAAACAGCAGCGTCATTGACCACGTCACTGGGTTATTTTATAGCCAGAACTGCACGCAAATTTGTGGTAGCAAACACCAACCACAAGAATAGCGAGCAGTTCATACGCTGGTCGATGTACTCGATTAATCTAATAAATAGCGGACATGACGTAGGATGCGTGCGGCCAGGGGGCGTTTTTAACAAATAAACGAGCGTATGTTTTGCTCGTTCGTTCAGACTTAGAGGTGTGAACACACTGCAATGTGCGTACAGATCATTTAAATAGCCACCCCTTGTTATTGAGGTTTAACATACTGTAGTCCCAAATTACAATATGTTAGCTGGGTTTTTTTACACATTTTTGAAAAAAATAAAATACAGATTCAATACCAAATTAATGTGAGGATGGCTTTGTCAAATCCAGACCATGACGATGAATTAGAATCAAAACAAAGACACGGGGGTCCACGCAAATCTCTAGTTATAGCACATAATCCTTTGATTTTTCTATAACAAATGGCTTTGAAAAGTCACCACTTAGTAAATTGTGTTGCTCCTTATTTGTAGAACATGAAGTTATGACTAGTGTCCACCTTGATGATCCCTACTCATTTCTCCTGAAAACTTCCACAAAGGTTTCAGACATCAGGGTAAAGAATGGTATATACTGTATAATGTATTAAAATGTTTCAGTATAAGCTAAGTAATTAGTATGATCGGATTTTGTTTGTTTTATTGCTAGAATAAAATGACATACATCAATACAACTTTATGATTTTATATGTGTTATTGCAGTTATGAAAAGAAACCATGTAAATAATGAATTTTGAAAAAATACAAATATTATCCATTGTAACCTTGGACTTTATTGTAACATAGCTGGTATTTGATAATTTACTTCTGGAAATTCTCAACAGACTTTGAAACAAAAAAGGTCCCAAGTAAAATAAAAAAGGTTCCATTTCAGTGATGACAAGTGACTTTTAAATTATAAATACAAGCTGCGTGGCTTTGTAACTTTCGGAAGCCCTTTTCTTTACAAGGAAAATACATACAGTATTTTGCAATCTCTTGAACATGTTCCAACTGATTGCTTGTCATACACAGATGGTAGACTAAACTTATTATCATTTTGTCGGTTAAATAAAATGGGAAAAAATAAAGATATTAAAGCCCTTTGGATGTTTTAGGTTTGCATGAGCGTATGTTGATGTCAGTGGAGTTGCAAAGGAAAGATAAAGCCAACAAATTTGTTCACATACTTTTTGTAAGGTACTGTAAGTGATTTGTCTGATAATCTAAAGTCAAATAGGTGATTTATTCAAAGATACATAACTTATTCCAAGCCTTTCTGGCTTAGTCTGAATCTATTCATTACATTAATCATCTTATGAAAAAAAAAAATGTGTGTGCATATTAAACTTGCAAATTACCATGTAAAAGGTAAACTAATTTATTTTACAGACACTAAAAAAACAGTATCCTCTATAAATTAACAAAAGCAAAAATGGAATCACACATAAAAAATAAAACCATGTTTAAATGGATAATATATATTTAAGTACTTTATGAGGAAATATTAATTAAATCATTCTGATCTCTTCTTGTTTTTACCCTTATGTATCTGCATCTATTTATTTGTTTTCAGCTACCCATTCTAATACATACACATATTATCAATTATCTATGTATGAGCTGTATACCAGCATAAAAAAATCATAAAAACTACTATTGTCCAAAATTCACTGTATAGAGCATCATCATACATTGTACAATCAGGGAGCAAATTTAGATTGTGAATTGACAAAGCAGGTAGTTCAGTAAAACAGATGGTGAGATAGATGTATGCTCTCAAGAGCACATAATTAAGTAAGGGAATGCATTAAAATGTACTTAATTAAACAATGGTAGAGTCACAAGTATTATCACTAGGATGTACTCTATCGAGCAGATAGGGCCTGATTCAGACCCACTTGCTAGATGCGGCCGCTTGCTCTGCTCTCAGCATATGGAAATTTATCAAAGTGATGTCAAGGCAGCTGCTCTCTCAGCAAGGCATAAGCACGCCCACTATGTCTTGGCGAGCGATCACTTTGTGTTTACAGATGCCCATCAGTCTGTCTTTAGTTGCCCACTTGCGTATGTCATCTCCAGGAAGTATATTCAACCATCAGTACATCAGATTACATCGGATCTGACTGCAGTGCTTGCGGTTGACTGTACCCTACTGCAAGCACTGCGAGCACTTTAGTGTATGTTTCAACTAGGTGATGTGTGCTATGACACTGCCTGTTAATTATAGATGCCCCAGAAATGGCGTAGAAACACCCTGGTATGCCTGCGTCCACTACTCCACACCCCCGTTATACCTGCCCTGCCCCTGTTACCACCCACAAATGGCCTCTCCTGTCACTCATTCCACTGGGCTGTCTTTGCAGGGCAAGCGAGCAAAATCCAATTGCTCAAACTAGTTTGTGCACATGCATTTCAATCTACACGCATGCGCACATTAGTGAACATCATTTGCAACGTGCAACCGCTTGCTAGCGAGCATGTCTGAATGAGCTCCATAGTTAAATATTGGCCAACCTTCAGAGCATTTTACATTACCAATCATAAATAGAATGCAGTGAGAGAATGATGATTTGTACTGAACAAAGAGTAGTCTGAAGAGGGTGAAGCTGGCCACAGATATAGCAATGTGCTCATGATCCGACATCACAGCTGGTGAAATTATTTTCTCTGGAGAGAAGGAAAAGACTATACATATAAAGGCAACTGAACATCATTTTGTCTAAAAAGTACATTAGTTGACTGCTCCCAAAATTGAGCTCTTATTAGACGGAGTTCATTAATTTCTCAGCACATTTTATTAACTACTTCTGAGGATATAACTATTATGTCTTTTAATGTATACAAATATTCATTGTGTAAATTGTTATTTTACAAATTTGTTTATAGATATATGGTTTGCTTATTAAATATCTTTTTGATATCTTGACATATTTTTTGTGCTCCTTATTATGGTATAATAATAGTTTTTTGTTTGGCGTGAACTCTCCACGGGAGATCCCCGGCAGTTGTGAGCATGATTTGGTCCAAAAACCTGCAAATTTGACTTCTAATCTCACTATCCATCGGATCGTACGAATCGTGAGTTTCATCTTCACTTTTCCAAAACAAGACAAGAGGTTCTTCATGATTGGAGGGAAATTTAAAAAATAATAACAAAGGGAGGGGCTAGCCAGGGTGTATAAAAAACAGCCACCATTTTAACCCTGTGCACATTCTGTTCTGATACTAGTGAGACTAGGTTTATACCAGCTGAAACCTGTACATTGCTACTGTGCTCTGCTTTGTATTTGGCTTTTACATTTTACAAAGTGTCTTCTACCTGCAAGTGTGTGCAACTGCATTCCATTCTGTTCCTGAATTCTGTGCTGATGCATCCCTATCAGTATAAAGTGTTGGTCGCCCAAGCTAGGGTCCAGTTGATCCAGGAGAGAGCCCAGCGAAGGAGAAGAACATGCTGGTCCAAAGAGAGGCTGCAGCAAATGGATACCGCTCTCACATGTCCCTACTGATGGAGATCAAGGACAATAACCCGGACGACTATCGCAACTACCTGCGCATGGATGATGTCAACTTCCAGGAGTTGCTGACTATGGTGACACCCCACATCCAGAGGCAAGATACAAGGTGGCGGAGGGCAATCCCTGCTGAAATGAGGCTGGTGGCTACCCTGAGGTACCTGGCTACAGAAAGGTAATTTGAAGACATGAAGTTTGGGACACTCATATCACCTTAGTCATTGGGCGTCATCATTCCGGAGACCTGCAATGCTATTGTTAAAGTGCTGCAGTTCCAGTATTGCAAGGTAAGAAAAAAAAAACACCACACATTTGTTTCTTGTGAAAGAAAAAAGTTTTTTTTTTGTTCAATTTAACTCTTTATACAACTGTGACAGCCAATAAGGCTGCATTATCAAAACTGTGCTGCATAGCAGTCATGAACATTAGTGTGGCAAGAACACAACCCTATGTAATTGTAAATATATTACATAAACTTGTGTATAAACAGTACAAAACAGCATTATCACCAAATTTTATCAATCCCAATAAGTAGCCTGCTGTATGCTATATGGCGGGTCAGACACCATATTGAACAGGCCAATACACACATGGCACAAGTACACATTGTGACCCTGGCTTCCAGCAATCTGTACTTGTGCAATGTGTGTAGTGACCTTGTCATTGGTGTCATCACCACTATATAGCATACATCATGCACCTATTTTGAGTGATGACATTTTGTTATAGTACAGAAGAAGAAGCAAAAAAAAGCATTAAGAGTAATGCGGCAAATCCACCTCTGCATCCAGCAGAGCATTGTAAATGGTGCTGCTTGTGGTTGGGGTGCAGGGTGGGGGAGTCATCTCCAACTGGTGGGTGCCTGATATAGGCATTTGGAGAAGGAGAATAAAGCATAGGGTCAGTAATATACTGTAGATGGAGTCATGCAAATTACTGCTGCGGGATCAAATGAGAAGCTCATAGACGAGCCTATGGAAATTTTTTGCAGTTACCGCATCCATTTTACTCATCTGGCTATTTATGTGAGTAGTAAAGTCATCAATAGCATCAGGGGATTTTTGAAAGGTTCTTTCTGCCTTTTGTAGAAACAACTCCTCCTGTGCAGTGTGTTTTTGTTTTTTGGTGTGGTATCGAGGAGGATGATACTCCTGGTTCAATGGGTGTGGTGAAGTTTTCCACCTCGCTGTCCCTGATCAAAGTTAGGTCCGGTGTCATGGACACATCAGGATCTTGGGTGGGAGTCTATATAGGAAAAAAATATATATTTGAATTTAAACAACATTGGATTTTTCCAAACTGCAGAGGACCCATCGATGGAAAACACATCCGCATCAACCCACCTGCCAACATTGGATCATATTACTACAAAGACTTCTTTGGCATCATTCTCATGGCAGTGGTGAATGCCAACTATAAATTTTTGTTTGTGGATGTTGGCAAGAATGCCCGTGCTTTGGATAGTGGGTCCTTCAAACAGACTGCTTTCTACCAGAGACTCACCAACAAAACCCTCCACTTGCCGTCACTGGACAAGACAAAGCACGGCCTTTAAATTTACGTCACAGACGAGGCTTTTGTACATGTGATGAAGCCATTTGCACAGAGGGTCCTGACCAGAGAGAAGAGGAGAATGAAAGGTACACAACGAGGACCAGTCCCAGCTAGACCAGAAGATGTAGGACCTCCAGAGGAGATTGCCTAGTTTACATCAGTGTCTGCACTGACAAATGCAACAACTTCAACAGCACATGCCAAAGAAGTGAGGGAGGAGTATATGGCCTATTTCAATGGCCAGGTGCGGTGCCATGGCAGGAGGTCTATCAATTAGATAAATGACTACAGTGGACAACTGTGATTGAGCAACAAAAAAACTTATGAACTGTGTCTCTACTTACCAACAAATCCTCAGACAGTGCAATCACTTCTGCAGCCTCCTGGTCTCCCTCTCGCTCAGCCATCAGGACCACTGACTGGCATTGTGGCTCTTGTTCACTTATAAAACTTATAAGGTCATAGTACCAGAGAGTTGGGTGGTACACGTCATTACTGCCAGCCCCAGAACTTTTGGACTCATCAACTTTTCACTTTTCTTTGATATATATGGTACACAGATTCTGTATTTTGTGCCATACTGCTTCAAGGTCAGCATCCGCAACGAACCATTTTGTATATCCCAAAAGGACATTCAAAACTGCCAATTTTGCCCACTTGAGGTGGTACTATCGACAGGATATCCTCCAAAGGCACTTCTTTTCCTGGAGGATCTCTAGGAAACAGGTAACAAATTCCCGTTCACTATCCACGGACATTGCTAGGAGGAAAAAAATAAGGACATTTTAATTATCTACAAATGTGAATTGTTTTGTACATTTTTCATGTATATTTTTACCTTTTAAAAATTTTG
The DNA here is from genome assembly GCA_031769625.1 of Taudactylus pleione. NCBI lineage: Eukaryota > Metazoa > Chordata > Amphibia > Anura > Myobatrachidae > Taudactylus > Taudactylus pleione. Next base: position 8,834,440 of record JAUIMM010000061.1, on the reverse strand, counting down.
GTATATTTTATGTTTTTTTGTTTTTTAATATTATATTTTTCAAGGAATATTCTGTGTTTTTATATGTATTGTAATCAATTTTTTTTCCAGGATTGTATTGTGTTTTTGTATATGTATTTTAATGTTTTTTTTACAGGAATGTTCTGTTTTTATATGTATTTTAAGGTTTTTTTTTACAGGAATGTTATGTGTTTTTTTATGTATTTTAATATGTTTTTTTACAGGAATGTTCTGTTTTTATATGTATTTTAATATGTTTTATTTTTAATGTTGCAATGTATATGTTAATGTTGTAGATATACTTTTTTTACGGTGGTATATTCAAACATCATAAACTAATGTATCACAGCACCAAAAACAAATTTTATATATGTATCAGTGTTATTGTAATTTTTTAATATTTGTTGTTAAACTAAATTTTTTTTAACATATTATAACATTTTTGAGTGTTTTTTTAATTTGAGGTTATTTTAAAGGTGTCACGTGACATTGGTGGGTAGGTGGGTGGCACACATTGGTGGAAAGGTGGGTGGCACACATTGGTGGGCAGTGGTTGGTTAATGCATGGCCCAGCCACTGCCTGCCTCAGTATGGCAGGCGGTGGCTGGGCCATGCATTTATAAATGGCTGGCATGTGACATTGGTGGGTAGGTGGGTGGCACACATTGGTGTGTAGGTGGGTGGCACACATTGGTGGGCAGTGAGAGGTTAATGCATGCCACAGCCACCACCCACCTCATTATGGTAGGCAGTGGCTGGGCCATGCATTTATAAATGGCTGGCACACATTGTTGGGCAGGTGGGTGGCACACATTCTTGGGTAGGTGGAGCACACATTGGTGGACAGTGGGAGGTTAATGCATGACCCAGCCACCACCTGCCTCATTACAGCAGGCAGTGGCTGGGTCATGCATTTAGAAGTGGCTGGCACACATTGGTGGTCAGTGGGGTTGCATTAAGTACAGTAGCAATACTCACCAAACTCCGGTAATCCTGCAGGCTCTATCGTGATTTCCTTCTTCCACTCTCCACAATGCTGCACAGGATCGTGATTGGGCAAGTCCAGGGTCCTGTCAGTCAAATTCCTCAACATACGATGAATCGTGAGATACGTTGTGAGTAAAAAAAAAACCTCACGATTTGGATCAAATCGTGTCCCAGATTGGCAAATCTGGCCTACAGCACGCCAGATCTGAAGATGCGAGGTGCAACAAATGGAAACGCACATCACCATCGTGATCAGGAGTAGAACTTCACGATTTGGCCATATTTGACATGATTTGTCCTCACGATTTGTCAAAATTGTCCAAATTGGATAAAAAAATTGCCATGTGTGTGGCCAGCTTTAAATAAAAGCTACTGCTAAAACATACTAAGTAAAGGTCTAAGGACCTCATTTAGAGGCGTTCGTTAGTTGCAGGCGGTCGTACTGAATCAGGGCGGCCGCTTGCATCCTGAATGACCACCTCCTTGTCGATTGATAAGCTGTGGGTTAACACCCACAGCTTAACGACCGACCAGGTTTATGGTCACGATGGTGATCACCATCGTGACCATCGGGGCTTATGACCAGACCCAGAGGTTGGGTCTGGGCACTCGTAAGCCCCAGGGGGCTTTCTGCTCTGATGGAGCAGGAAGCTCCCCACTGACATCAGTGATGATGTCAGTGCGGCCACCCACAAAACAGTAGGCGTTCGTTAAGGAACGCCTCTGTTTTGGAAACCACCCCCCCGGCCCACCTACCAAACAGGGCGAGCTGTTGATCAACATCGACAGCCGCCCCTTTGGTAGTGAGCTCCGGAGCGACAGAGTTTCTCTGTCACTCTGGGGCTTGCACAAATGCAGTGCGGCCACTGCGCGTGCGCAGGACTGACCATTGAGTCGGTTATGAGCGCATCGGCATTTGTGACCGACTCTGAATAAGGTCCTAAATCATTTCGTTGTTGTTAAGGCCATTCACCAATGAAAGTTACTGAATTTAACTATACTGTAGCATATAGACGAAGGAGGCAGGTCTGTAAAACTACTTGTAATCACCACTAAAGTCTCAATACTAAAACCCACAAAATCAGTAACATGCGGTGATGTCAATGGCTGGGGAGGCACACATGGAGATGGATCTGAGTACTGGGAGCCTGTCTCACTCCTTACTCACTGTAACTATCCTCTCACTACACTAAGCCTCAGTGTCCAATGATTCTCCTACCTGCATCAATGTCTTCTCTTACTGCTGCTGACTGAAGTCCGATATCTAATCACTGAAGTGCACTTCCTGGTCACATGACACATCCAATATGTCCATCAGTGATCAAGGCATGCCCCCATACTCAGAGGCATGCCTGTATTAGCTCTCTTTCTGTGTAGCTTACTGTCCATGCTGTGGCCCTGCCCCCAGCTCTACAAGCAGTATATAAATTTACAGAAGTGAGACTGAGCTGTTGCTGCCTCACCTCTTGTCTCGCTGCAGTCCCTGAAGCTACTTTTCTTAGGATCTACACCTTTGATGCTTCCTCGTGGTAGTAAAGACAGATCAGAATTTATGTAGTAGTTGATGTGTGTGTGAGAGTGCTTGTAGTGGGAAATCACACAAACTCTAATTTCTAAGGTCTATATCGGTGTTATTTACTAAAGCTTCATATTGTTTAGGTTATCCGAGGATTTGTGAAGCATTTCAGAGCTATGCCCTATTCAGATGGCATTATCCTATAGTAGCCTATGGGCTACTTTTTTGCATATTTTTTTATAGAGGTAGCCTCTGGATCCCTCTTCATTGGGCCTGATTCAGAGCCACTTGTAAGTGGCCGCTCGTTCGCTCCGAGCGATGTTTGCCCAACTGCGCATGCGTACGGATCGTTATACACATGCGCGAACCAGTCAGTGTGGTCGAAATTCATGTGGTCGCAAAATAGCAAATGCCTGATAATATGAGTGACAGGAGTAGGCGTATGTGGGTGGTAACGGGGGAAGGTGCTTGAAAACGGGGAGTGGAGATCCGACCGCAGGCGTACTTAAAGGTCAAAACGGGCGTTTTATGGGTGTGCATAATTAAAACAGCAGCGTCATGGACCATGTCACTGGGTTATTTAATAGCCAGAACTGCTCGCAAAATTGTGGTAGCAAAAACCAACCTCAAGAATAGAGAGCAGTTCATACCCTGGTTGATGTACTCGATTAATCTAATAAATAGCGGACATGACGTAGGATGCGATCGGCCAGGGGGCGTAGTTTCCAAAAAAACTTCCGCAAGTTTTGTTCGCTCATTCAGACCTAGAGGCGTGAACAGACCGCAATCAGCGAACGGTTCATTTGAATAGCCACCAATATTTTCTGGACGAGCGAGCGCTAATTGCGTCCGGCTCTGAATCAGGCCCATAGTTCCCAGTGATGCATGACCCACCCAACAGCCATCCATGTGCATTGGCTGCTGAAAACCCAAACCAGGAAGCAGTGGGAAATCGTTATGCTATCACACTGCTTTCAGCTCTTCACCAGGATGGGCTCTTACCAGAGCCCATTTCCTGGTAAGAGACTAATGGTAAATTTGCATGAAATTTTTCGTTTTAATATTGCAATTTTTTGCAAAAAATATATATTACATCTGAATTAAAAGGAATAATAAACACAAACAAAAGACAAACAATATTACAGGGATAGGGATAGGTGGGAAGGTGGAGTGCTATGGGGATGCTCAGGTAAATTAAAAGTCTGATCCAAACAATGAGACAGCTCAATGACCTTGAGTAGAAACGCTTTCTTAGCATGGCAATTGTGCCATGTGGTTGATTTCAGATTCTCTGTGGGTTGAGCACTCTCTCTTGCTGGCTGCAGTTACCTCACAAGTCTGCTGCAGCTACCGCTAATCACAGTCTGATGGTGCAGAGAGACTGTCTCTGCTCCTGCCAGTGAGTGGTTGCCTGCGGCAACCTCCTTTTTTGGCTGCAGTCAGCATTACAGATGCACTGCGTCTGATGCTTGCCACCGTCCAGAGGTGAAGAGAGACAGGGATCTATTCAAGAAGCAGAGAAGAGCCCTGTTAAGCTAAAATTAGGGCTCTTCTCTGCTTTGTGCAATTAATGGAGCAAGTTATTGTGGAGAAGGTTATTCCTTCTCCAGCAACACCCCTGCTCCATGGTTGAATCACATCACCATACTTTTGTATGGGGAGTGCGATTCATGCAGTACAGTTTTGCCATCTAAGGGTAGTGTATTCTGTTCCATAAGCCAAGCAGAGCAGAGAAGTTACATACTTCCCCACTCTCTGCCTGGCATCGGCTCCGCCCCCCTTTTCAGAGAATCCTTTGCAGCAGATCTGATGTTACCTGCTGCTCTCAGATGCTGGAGCATGGGAAGTGAGAATCAGGCATATCAGGCTCCTGAATTGTCTGGATTCTCACTGCATACATGGATCGCAGAGGGGCTGGATAGCGCCTGAAAATGCCGGAGATGTAAGTATACATGATTGGCTACTAAACATAACTATATATCGCATCGATGTGATGCAATATATAGTGATATTAATCATGAGCCACTTCATGATCTTTATGAATAGACCTCACAATCTCCGCACCTGCCTTTCAGTGATTCAAACGGCACCCTGGATTATGCAGCCTCTGTCACCAGCTCCTATATGGATGAACACTTCCACACAGAGGATAGGATGCTGTCAACTGCCCTGTGCTCCCCAGCCACTGATGAGGTCCTGTTCCACTCCCCAGAATGCACTCCAGAGCACTTGGCTACCTACTTCATGTGTGGAGTAGATCCAAGGACCTAGCTATGGCTGCTGCTCAGTGTGTTCCCAGCTTAAGGGAGAGTCCTGTGGGGTCTGTGGCATGGTGAGATGCAATGTGCACCAGCTGCATACAGCAGGCAGGAGCAGGCACTATGGGCAGAAGGTGGGCACAGGTAGCAAAAGATTCTTAGCACTGAGCCATGTGGTGCTGAGAGAGGGCTGGTAGACCAGCTGTAGGTAGCTTGTCAATTTGAGCAGGCTGCAAAGACCAGCTGCATACAGCAGGCATGAGTTGGGCACCAGGGGATGGAGGCTGCAGGCAGGAGGTGGGAAAGGTAGGTAGCAGAAATTTGGCACTGAGCCAGAGGCAGTGGGAGCATAGTGGACATGAGCACGTAGCACCTTTTGTTTAGCCAGTACATAGGATATGCTAATCTGCAACTAGTACTGTTTCATCTGGAAGCTCCGTATTCCATTTCATAATATGATGAAATATATTTAAAGTCCATTAATGGTTCAAATACATTTTAAAGTACAGCTTTTTAAGATCAGAAGTGCACCAATGAGACTTGGCCAAATGGATAAAGAGGGTTATTCAATTGCTTTGATATTACGGGGTCTATTTAGTAAGCAGTGTTAGGAGAAGTGAAAAGTGAAGAGTGAAAAGTGATAAGATACCAGCCAATCACCTCCTAACTGCCATCTCACAGGCTGTGTTTGAAAAATGGCAGTTGGGAGCTGATTGGCTGGCACCTTATCACTTTTCACTCTTCACTTTTCACTTCTCCTAACACTGCTTAGTAAGTAGACCCCTATATACGGAATCGGTATGAAATACTACCGGTGTCAGCCTGACAGATGAACAGATCCCAGCAGCGGCAGCCTGACTGCGCTGGAGATCCTGATTGTCCTCAGGCAAGTAATAACTAACCTAACCTAACCCCCCTAACCCTAACCCTCCTTAGTGGTGCCTAACCCTAACCTCCCCCCAAGTGTCTAACCCTAATGCCCCCTGTAAATGCCTAAACCTAACCCCCCCTTCCCCGCTGCCTAAACCTAAGTTCACCGGGGGGGGTGCCTAGCCCAAAGTCCCCCACAGGGGTGCCTATCCCTAACCCTCCCTCCCCCTAGCCTAACCCTAACCCTCCCAGGGGGGTGCCTAACTCTAAGTCCCCCCCGGGTGCACTAAACCTAACCCTCCCCCCTGTGGCTGTCCGCTCATGGCACCTGGCATCCCTTCGATCAGGATGCCAGGCGCCTGTCTCCCGGCATCAGGAACATGACAGGAATCTAGATATAGATGCCTGTCATTTAACCCACACCGGGATAAAGCAGTCGGGAAGCCGGCTGTTCGTATCACATCAGCCGGTTTCCTGATTGCATCCCCTTATATACAGTATGCTCATAGATGAATAGTATAATATAGACAAAATCTTTTATGTTAGCTGTAGAAAAAGAAGTGTGTACTGGAGTGAGGGAAGGTAATTGTAATAGTAAGGGGCATATAACATAAGACATTGGGGGAAATTGGGCCATAGCACTGAACAATATATCAATCAATTTTAAATCTGTAATATATGTCAATTTGTGACATCAATTCAAGTACTCTAAGGCAATATATGTATATATCCAAGGTGATTATTGTGGATTAACACTTTAGTGAAAATATAATTTTTTTAGATCAATTTATAGGTCAACCAGATTTCCTGATTAATAAATTACTAGCTCCCTTACTAAGGCCCTCATTCAGAGCCGTACGCTCTGAGCAGAGCGCACGCTCTGAATGAGGGCCGGCCTCCATGAAAATGGAGCGTCCTCCTGGACGCTCGTATAGCTGTGGGTCACCACCCACAGGCTATACGAGCGTGCAGTTTGATGGCCGCGATGGTCGTGACCATCGCGACCATCGAAACTGCGAGCCGGAGCCTGCGGTTGAGGTTTTCAACCGCAAGCTCGGGAGTGATTTTGGCTCTATCAGAGCCGAATCACTCCCACTGACATCACTAGTGATGTCAGTGGGCCGGCTTCTGACGAGAGGCGTTCCCATGGGAACGCCCCCGTCAGGGAGGCACGCCCCCGGCACGCCCACCAAAGGGGGCGTGCTGTCAATCAACATCGACAGCATGCCCCCTTTGATCAGACACAACGAGCGAAGGACTTTCCTTCGCTCGTCGCGTCTGGCGCATGCGCACGACGGAGCTCCCTCCGTCGTGCGCATGCTCAGTCAAGAACATCGACCCACTTGCGAGTGGACAGCCGCTCGTGAGTGGGTCTGAATCAGGCCCTAAGTACCTTACCATTAATTTATATGGTATATTAGGGAAGTGATTCACTAACCTGCAGTAATTTCCTCCACTTTTGGTTCCCCAAGCCAACCTGTGGTGGAATACTGTCAATATGAGCTACTAACTCAGGGCCTGATTCATTACGGTATGCAATATAGCGTACACATGCAGTTCATTGTGATAGTATGTTAATCCATAGCGATCACAATGCTACTGCAGAACTACATACGGATGCCCACTTTAATTGACATGCATATCCGTAATGGTTAGCAAGACTGTGAAAACATCGGTACAATCAAGTACCATCAGACCCATATGCAGAGTTAAGGTAGGTCAGATCTTACTCAGGAATTGCTTGAGTACTATGAGTACTCAGGCTGCGTATGGTATTGCAGTTGATAATTTATGCACACCCAAGCAATGGGGTTCAAGCGCACTAGCGTGCCTGCATTCGGCCGATCACCCCCGCCTCACCACCCACAAATGGCACTTTCTGTGAACCACTCTGGGATGGGTCTGCGTAGTCACTGTCATTGCAGTCCCGATCAAAATGACTGGTTCGCACACGCGCACTGAAATACATATGCATGCGCAGAACGCAACAATCGGCCGATTGCATGCATATAAGCAACTGCATTCCTTGCTGACTCTGGCCCTCAGTGTGTAAAATTTAACAAAATCTATTGAGCCATTTATAACTGGATGGATTACAGGTAAAGCCCAGTTACTTACAATAGTGTAAAATTAAGATACTGTACATATTCAGATGTGCATTACTTATAATTTCTACATTTACATTAGACCTTGATCTATGCTTCTTTATTTTAGAAAACATGTGGATAGCTAACAAATATAGGACCTCATTCAAAGTCGGTCGCAAGCGCTGAGCGCTCGCAGCCAACTCAATGTTTTGGTCCTGCACACACGCAGCAGCCGCCCTGCTCGTGCGCAATCCCTGGAGCGAGAGAGAAACTCTCTCGCTCTGGAGCTCACTACAAAACGGGCAGCTGTCGATGTTGATCAGCAGCTCGCCCCGTTTTGTAGGCGGGGTGGGGGGGGTGGTTACACAAACTGAGGCGTTCCTGACGGACTGCTTACCGTTTTGTGAGCGGTCGCACTGACATCAGCAGTGATGTCAGTGGGGAGCTTCCTGCTCGATCAGACCAGGAAGCTCCCTGGGGCTTGCAGTTGCCAAGACCCTACCTTAGGGTCTCGTCGCAAGCCCCAATGGTCGCAATGGTCTTGACCTCCGCGACCATCAGCCTGGTCAGTCGCCAAGCTGTGGGTGGAAACCCACAGCTTAGCTAGCTACCAGGAGGCCGCACAGAAAAAAAGAAGCACCCACCCTCATTCAGAGAGAGCAATCGTTTCTTGCGACCGGCTCTGAATGACGGCCATAGACCATATGTTTAGTAATAGAGATCAGAAAAACTTTTAAAATAAGAATTAATTTAAGTTGTTTGGCATATAGTACACAACAAGCATCAATTAATAGAACAAAAAAATTTATTTAAGCACCTTAGTGGCTTATGTACCAATTAGGTCAGTAACTTAAAGTAATATAATTTAAAAAAGAAAGATGTTAAACAGTATCTGTGGAAATAAATTTGTAAAATATATTTAAAATTATTTTATTAACTGAATTTAATCTAATCAAACACTCTACTGGCACCCACATATGAGTACATAACATACCATGATCATGTGATTCAATTACCATCATAATGCAAAAAGAGGAGTCACCACCCTCATGTAATATACTGTGAAAATTGGGGCCTCCATCAGACCATCTCACCAAACTATGGACCCCCATGTGTGTGGTATCCATAAAATGTCCATGCATGGGATTGCTCAAACATCTCCACTCCCCAAAACCACATACTGTACACCACCATTCAAGCACCACCTATTTGATGTGCTTATTAGCACAGTCTGGTTTCCTCCAGATCTGTCACTGGCCACCAGAGACAACCTTAAATTAAACCTACCAACAGCTACTAGCAAACTACAAGCTTCCAGGAAACAACATCCTGCAACCCACAAATAAATTTTTCAATTAACAATCCAAGTCCCTTATCAGAAGGTGTACCCCATCAGGTCTAAAAAGGTAACAGCAGCTGCACTGCAGTATGTGATGCCTCACCACAAAACCACCAAAGCTCACACAAAAACACACTTCCCTGCAGCCATTTTCACCTTTTTCTAGCTTCAGCAATGGCATGCCCAGAAGTGGGGCACCACCACACTATACCCTGCAACAAACAATCTCCATTAAAATGACTTGGGTTCCCAGCCACTGAATATCCTCACTAACCACCAACATAAGATTAACCAACTTGCGTATGCCAAAGTAATTACATCTCAGTTTTAGGAGTGACACATGAGGATTACCAAAACAATATACATTTGCGAGCAACAAGTCATACAAACCTTGTATCCCAAACCACCAAACACAATCACACCCCAGGAAGATAGAGGCATCCCTAGCGGAGGGACGCTTGGCTGTTCAAAAGATAGATTAATGTTCAACTACCCACATAAACAGGGAGTAACAAATTATACCTGGAAGGGATCAAGAACAAAAACAGATCACAATAAGCACAACAACAAACAATGACCACACACAGCTAATCTTTTAACTAACAGCCTAAATCCATGTACAAAAAAACCTAATTGATACCCAAGATCCACCCAGCTTAATTAGGGTTAATGCCAGATTCATCAGTGAAAAATCCCTTTACCACACCCCCTCCACCAATGCAACAAGCAGGCTAGTCCCAGGGCTATGGAAAGCAGGCAGGTAGGTCTGCGTGGATGTAGAAATGGAAGCAATTTGAACAGCATCACCCTAACTTCCAAATATTATTCACAGGCAAACCAGTAATAACATGTCACACCCAGGGTTTTCCGGCATAGGGGATGACAGGTATTACCTGTGAGGGCACTGTGGCATGGTCCTTCTGGTGGAGGGGCTGATGTCTGGTGGCAGGTGTTGGCTGAGCGAAGTGTGACGCAGGTACTCTGTCATTCTGTCTGGGGTAAGTCTGGTGGTGTTTCCATTCCGCTCTAGTGTGGGTGCCGCCATCTTGCTTCTAGTCATGTGACTTAGTTTCTCCAATCCTGGTGTGTCACATGCTCTCTCCAACCTATCACGATCCTGCACTGGGTACTTAAGGGAGTTCAGAGATTCACATAGTTGCCAGTGCAACATGTTTCACAGTGCATGCTGTGAGAGAGTTCCTGTGCTCCTGAGACCTGTCTGTTCCAGTGCTCACCTGTGCTCTTGCTGGATCCCAGCTTCCTAGCTGCCTTCACCGCTCTGCCTGCTCTGCTGGAACCACCCTGCAGCTTCTATCAACCCTTTCCCTGCCAAAAGACCTGAGTGTGCAGTTAACCCTGTACCTACACTGCCTATGCTTAACTAACTCTCTGTTGGCTCATATTGCAGCAAATCCAGTTTCTACACTAACCCATCTCAGTACAACTCTCCAGTTAACCCAAAAGCTATGGCTATTCAAATTACTTCATAACCTCTCTGGATTTCATTATTATTATTATCATTTATTTATATGGCACCACAAGTGTTCCACAGCGCCTTACAAAGTACATAAAAAAGTTGTAGACAAGTGACTTACAGAACAATACAATACAGGACCAGGACATGGATAATATATATTGCTACATTAGCGACCATCTCACCTGTATCAATTTCTAACCTGATATCCTGTCTGCAGCCTTGCAGTGACCATTTGGATTACAAATACTTTTTATTAGTTCTGCCACTACATGGATATTACCCATTCATACTTCACTACAGTTTCTAGCCATCACTTCCTTAACTATATTCTGGACTTTATATTATCTGTCTACATGTCTTCAAGTTCACCCATTTAAAACCCACTTTACAGTTTAAATCTGTTCAGGAGTGTCTGCTCCTGTTACCACTTCGGGTCCCCAACAAACCCAGAACCTAACACAACAGCAGCCATAGCCATGCCATGCCAATACAGAACAAATGTGTACCAAATTCAAGTGCTTTCAGTCCTAAAGCATGCTTCAAATCCACCTTAAATTTGAATCTAGTTAGAGAGTTATGGTGCGTATACACTGGGCGATAAAGTGGATGACTGAACGATAACGATATCGTTATCGTTCAGTCGTCCACTTTATCATCCATTTTTAACCCCAAAAAGATGAAGGATAACAACGACGCACGTTCCCGCGGGTCGTTCATCATCATCGTTCATCGGGCTGACATGCAGGCCAACCTGACGATCTCGTCATTGCTGCATGTTGGGGAATGGGGGAGAGAGCCTGGCGCTGAACGATATTGTTAATGATATCGTTCAGCGGCTGTGCTCAATGTCATGAATTACATTGAGCACAGCCTGCCGGGGACAACACTACACAATATCGCTCAGGGAGCATATCATGTAGTGTGTACCCACCATTAGAGTCATTTTGCACAAGCAAAGGCCCCAACACCTCAGGCTGCACATTTAAATATTTGTCCACCAGGGTTCTGGTCAAAGAGAAATGTCTGAGTAGGCTGGGAGAGTGATCTCACAACCCTTGGCTATTTGATTGATTTAGTAAAAAAACAATTAAAAAACCTGTCTACACATTCAAGGAAGACAATCCAAAGCCGAACGCCAACTTGGATGCAATCACCAGCTCCCCATTACAGAAAACACAGAAATGGGCCTCTAAAATGTCCAAACTAAACAAAAGGACTTCATGTGCATCTTTCATACAGCTGCCAGAAAAACCAAAAAGAATGTCAATAAAAAGGGACATCAATAGGACACTGAAAGTCTGGCAAATCATGATGGACCCTCATCCAGTCCTGCAGTGCTATAACCACTATAAAGTCCTTTGACCAGTCGACCTTTCCATATACAGTACCCAATCCATAAACATGCACCAGCAAAAGTGAATATATGCCTATGACCTACCATATGTCACTGCAGTACTGAATCCCTAAATGTTATATAATCCTGTCATGCTGACTGATATGCCCTTAAAGTGAAAGGAGCCAAAGACTTCTCTGCTAGTTCCACTAGTCTGACTTGACAAGCTACTAAACAAAGGAAGGATATGAGTTTCCCTGCACAGCAGCGTGGGGTGCAAGAGTATGAAAATGGTCCTAATCAAAGCATGATCGGACATCCACCACAGTGAAACATATGTTCCATTTTAGTCAACATATGGTGGAAGAGCATGATGGCCAGGAGGGAGAAAGCTTGTTGCTGATTAATGGTGTAAACCTTTCCCTAATTCATGCACCAGAACACAACAGCCTTATCAAGCAACTCCTCCAACATTTCTAGCATAACAATAATGGGTAAAAGCTCAAACATTAGTATAATCTGAGTAAAGCCCCACCATCTCCACCCCACCAGAAACCACCTAGCCTCCAGAATAGACCAAAACCCAGGGATGCATCTGTATCAAATAACAGCTAAAGCCAGCTACTTGAAGCCAGCAGAGAGATTCAAAATTGTACTCCATTAGAATTGCCTAAGAAAGAATTCTGAACTTGCAGGCTCCTCCTAAGCTCACATTTCAACAAAGTAAACCCATGAGGCAGGACATACCCTGGCATAGCCCTTTCCAGCATCCTACAGAAGAAGCACCCCTTTGGGATTACCATGCAAGAAAAATTGCACTGGTCCAAAATGGATTGATTTTGCTGCAGAACCATCTTCTGAGCCACACAAAAAGAGGAAACGAGCCCCAACAGCTGGACCACCTTATAGGTAGGCAGATGGTAAAAACAATCCAAGGAAGTTTTATGATTTGCACACTAATATGCTGGAAAAAGGACCGCAATTAAAACATCAAGTCCATACAGTGGGTAAAGTCAGGAGTCTTAATCAAACAAAAATCATCTAAATAAGCCATGATGCAGCAGTGCAGAAAGAACGGAAACATTTATAAAAGGCACATGACACTGAACAGCCCAAAGGGAGATAGTGGACGATGGAATACTCAACTTCAAGCCCATATATTGAAAAGAGTCAAGGTACAAAGGCATAAAGGTGGGAGGCTGACTCTATATCCATCTTCCACAGAACAGCATCATCAAACAACTAATAAACCACCTAGCAAACCTCCTCCAGAATGGCTGAATTATCTGAAGACTAAAAATGATAGAAAAGGCTACTTTCTGTGGATCAGTTTCTCATTGATATTACCAGATCAGCAAATGGAAATTAGGAAAATGGGTTAACTATCCAACTAAAGCCACCTCCTTCCAAATCACCTGGGGAAATTCATATTATGTTGATTTAATGTAAATCAGAACCTCTGCAGCCACAACCTATGACACCAGAAAATGAAAAACTCTTGTAAACTCCTCTGACTAGTGTAAATTCTCCCCTTCATTAGAATACTACTCCATCCACTTAAAGATTGCATCTATAGACAACAGGGAGAGAGCCCTACTTTAAAGCAATTGCTGCCACTGGTGGTGGTCAACTGCAGTCCTTGACTGACTGTCCACCACTGCAGAACAAACAGGCATGCTGGAAAAGGATTTAAACCGCTAAATATACTACGGATTCTGGAATAGGATACATAGCCTCTTGGGAATGGAGTAAAAGCCCCCCTACCTGAAACAACATTTTGCATGCAGGACAGTCAATCACTGCCCCTCTGATGGTGCCTACAAAGCCATATGGCTTTAGACCAGACCTTAATATCTTTACACTCCAGGTCTAAGACTACCCTCTTGTCCTGTTTCTACATAAACTGTTCACTGTATACCCTTCACACAACTTCAGTACAGACCAATTGCCCACTACAGCGCACTGCCAGTGCAATGTGACATCATGATGTCACATCACACAGCAGCCTACTCTACTAAGAAAAGGAGCCACAGCCGCAACCTGTGGCCTGACCCTAACATATTGGTGAGGTGATAGTGACAAAGTCTGCCACCCGCAGCCTGATGCTCAGAATACCAGTGCCAGATTCCAGCTCGAAATTGGAATCCTGGCTATAGAATACTGACCACCAGCATCCCAATATTAACTATTAAAATTAGGGGGGAGCATTAGGCTTACGGTTATGGGTTAGGGTTAGGCATTAGGGGGAGGGTTAGAGTTAGGCTGTGGGGGGATGGTTATGGTTAGGATGTGTGGGGGAGGGTTAGGATTAGGCTGCATGGGAAGGGTTAGGAGTTAAAGTTAGAACAATTTCCTAGTTGGGTCAGGATGCCACTGTCGATATTCTAACCATTGGCATCCTGACCAACGGGATCCTGTACACAAATCGCCTGGAGTGGGGGTAAAAATTCCATCCAAAACTATCTTCCAGGTCTGCTTGGGGACCTTATGAGCTTCTCTGGCTGAATTTGAACTCCATAGGCAGGGAGAAAGGATTCCAATCCAATAGTATCCTGAATAACGTGTGAGATCCTTGTAGCTCCAAGAAAACAATTAACTGGCTGTGCTGCCAGCTCTCTCTGCATCCCCTGAGATCACATTGAGGCATGAGGCTGCAGAGGAAAATGTTTCAATTCCCTGGGGGGGGAGACAAGGGGAACCAATAGCCCAAGGAGGGCTCCAGGTCCTCCTAGACCACCAGGGAAAGGGTAAGTGCATTTTACTTAAAATTATACATTAATTTAAAACATGGAAATAATATAAACATTCTATGCACTATAAATACTCTTTGCCTGGTTCCCTGCACCAGGCTTTACACACCACATCACCAAAGCTTGGGATCTGATTCCCAGCAGAGTGCTGCATATATATTTTAAAACACATTTTTTTTATACATTTAATCATTTGTACTTTTTTTATTTCACATGCTGTTTAAATACTAATCCCAGGTGCTGGACTCAGGCCCTGATTCAGAGCCAGACGCTCTGACAGAGCTCTGAATCAGGACCATCCCTGTGCCTCCTGGCCACTCGCATAGCTGTGGGTGACCACCCACAACTATAGCGAGCGGCCAAAATGATGGTCGCAATGGTCAAGACCATCGCGACCATCAGGCTTGCAACGAGACCCTGCGGTAGGGTATCGTGCCGCAAACCCAGGAGTGCTTTTGGCTCTATCAGAGCCAAAAGCACTCCCACTGACAACACTAGTGATGTCAGTGGGGCCAGACCCAGATGGTAGGTGTACCCATGGGAACACCTCCGTCTGGGCAGCCATGCCCCCGGCATGCCCACCAAAGTGGGTGTGCTGTCAATCATCATTGACAGCACGCCCCCTTTGGTGCTAGACCCTTAACAACGGCTTGGCCATCGTTATTCGGGTCTCATGCATGCGCACGATGGAGCTGCCTCCGTTGTGCGCATGCGCACTTGGGCACCATCGACCCACTTGCGAGTGCTCAGTGCTCGTGAGCTGGTCAGAATCAGGCCCTCAGTCCAGGCTGCGGCAGTAAGCTTCTGTTCTCTTCATTGCATTACTGCACTGGGAGCTGGCTTTCTTTGTCCCCCCCATGGCAGCACTTATAGTCCTGCAGTGCAGGACAATTTTCCCAGCTATAGTGGTTCTGTGCACAATCCCCCAGTGCATTGCATCCAGAGTTATACTACTGACTGACATACATTTATACCCCACCACTGCAGAGCATACTAGTAGTCCAGGGCACATAAAACCATTTTTAACATTATAAACACACATTTGAAACTGGCACTCATTGCCAACTGACCATGTCTCTGACCACATCCGTGCAACAAGCCTAACAAGCCCACCATCAACCTGGGGTGGCAATGCTGGGACAGCAACAAGCAGACCAAAATCCAGCACAACAGTGGAACCTGCCTAGTTGCTATTGGTGGGGTGAGCATGTCACTGTCAGCATAAAGCACTAACAGGCTCCAGGATAGATGTTGCCAAAGATATAGACCCTGTGGCCTGGCAAGGGCAAATAAGAAGAGATAGTCTAGTGCCTTTGAGACATAGGATCCAAGGAATAGGTCCCATGGTTTCCATCCAGAGTTACCGCCCATGACACACATGGCCCACCACAGAGGCTGCCAAAGCATCCCAAAGAAGGAGTAAATGCAAGAAAATGAGTGAAGAGAAAGAGAAAGGGAAGCAAAGGACTAGAGTGAGGTAAAGGGACAGAAAGACAGAGGGAGATAATTATAAATGGAATGATAGGAAAGAAGATAGTGAAAGAGAATATTCAAACAAATACATGACAGACAGGTAAACAAAGGGTATTATTCCTCCAAAACTTGATCCTTTCCATCCCCTTACATAGACTCAGACCTTCCACAGCTGATTGACTCCCAGTATTTCACAGGACATATCACCAGATGATATACATGCTGATTTTCTGGTGGCCCCTTTCTCCAGGATTGGGCTGCCAGGTCGGCGCTGCAGGGGATGTGGTGGTGGAAATTTTGGGCAGTGCAGGGGCTTGGCAAGTATGCAGATAATAATTAACTCTATACAGCACTGCCACAACTTATACTTTATAATGTAATCTAACCAATGCATATAAATGCCTTCAGTAATAAATATGGTGTAATCATTAATATAGTCTTGATCTGTGCCATGAGTTCCCAGGAGATCAACTACAGTCCTTGGATAATCTGTTCCTTTAAGGCAGATTATGATCCAGTATACCCAGGTGTTCATTTCCTCAGAGAAATATGTGATGTCATGTGGATATATTTTAAGCTCCAACCTCCATGTACCATCAGAGCTGGCCCTAGCCAATTTGGTGCCCTAGGCAAAATTTGGACTGGTGCCCCCTAGCAGATAATGCAACCAGCAATTTTATGTCGGGAACACACTAGACAATGTCTAGTGTACCTGAACTCGTCAGCAAATGGAACCAGTGGGGGAGCCGGCTTTGTCAAGTGCAATACACTCTTGCAGATGCCGGCAGCGCTAACAATATTCCCCATCGGCCCTGCATGTCGCTGATGACATGTGTCTATAAAATACATATAAAAAAATCTATTATTGTGTATTCAATGACAAAAAAATAAATAAAATAAAAATAAATAACATGGCTACTCACATTTGCTGATCAACGGCATGCATTCCACAGTTAGTCAGGGTACCTCCCCAACTTGTAGTGCACACATTGCCCAAATTGGACCTACTGTATAATCCTACTTCCCCTGTATGGAGCGCACAGGTCTGCACAGCCAATCAGCAGCGCCATGCGTCCATTTCCAACGCAGCCAGGAAGCACCTTGGTGAATACATTAATTATAACAACAATAAAAGGTAAACAATCACCATTAGTAACTACACACTGATATATAAACAATCCAGAATATTGTAAAATACATGTTTGGGGATGCACTTATGATGAGTATATTTATGCCATTACTTGGACTTTATGACTTGTTCATTATGCCGATTTTTTTGAACTATCGCTGGTCTCCCCACATGCCCTGACCTTTAAATGGATATGCATTATACTGCTGGATGATGTTTTTTACTATTTATAATGGATTAAATATGTCTTCTTTTTGCATTCGACAATAGGATGTTGCCGGCTCTCATTTGTCCTTATAAGCAACCCTTTATGTGCCGAGCACTCCGTTTGGTAACTATATATTAGTGTGTGCTTCTGGTCTCATGGAATATATATATATATATATATATATATATATATACTTACAGATATATACACAGAGAGAGAGAAATATATATGTCCAGATGTAAATGAAGGCACTACTCCTTAAATCTGATTTCAGATTTAAGGAGTACAGTAGTGCTTTCATTACATCTGGACATGTTAATAGGAGTACTATGATTGGGTACTTCAATTGAAGAGCACCCCTGGGATGTCAAATAAAAGTGTGTGTATAAGCTCAAGGGATGTCAAATAAAAGTGTTTATAAGCTCAAGACAGTATATCAGAATATATATATATATATATATATATATATATATACAATATAAAAACACTTGCTATATGGGTAGCACTTCCACAAATAAATTATAGAAGCACACTTTAAATATGCAACATTTCAGCTGTTTAATTCAGCTTTCATCAAGGCATACATGTAAAAGTGCTGCCTTGGGAAATTGCACCCCAGATGATGTTAAAGTATATAGAGTGCTGATCAACAGTTTGTATATATATATATATATATATATATATATATCACACAACCAATACAAAAAAGGGTGCGCTTCAAAGATAATTATAGACACTTTTAAGTGTATAGTCCATATAGTATCACTAAACCTTAAATATAGGCCCAGTTAATAATTGGTTATAATTGACATAAATGAAAGAATGTTATAATTACAAATTGTCACTATAGACCAAAATCCAGACAGTCATTCTATAGAAATATCCTCCTGAAGTCAGATGTTAGACTGATCTTCTTAACGATGTTGATCCAGAATGAATCTTTATGATATTGGTGAACAAATGTAGCACTCCTCTTTAGGGTAGTGGAACCTTCCTTTATACTTGATCTAGAACAAAAAACCCTTGCACCAAGAGAAAATCACCCAAGAAAGCCAAAAGGCCACCATTAGTGTTGTACAAATATAAAATGTATTATAACACAATAATTAAAAATCCATCTTTAAAAGAAATGTTTTTGAAAAAGGTGATCAATAATGCTGTCCCACCTTATATTCTCCCACTGAGGTAGAGATGACTAACAATAACACCTGACGTGTTTCGTCCTTGAAAGGACTTCCTCAGGGGTGGATCAAAATATTTATCCAAATATGAAAATTCATAAAACACAAGGCTCTCAAGTGGACACTTTCCAATGATAAAAGGTCTGGATTGCTCAATTTTCCAGACACCAAATTGGCTACAAAATCTCACCAAGTTTTTTTCCAAATGTGAAAACTCACAGATATGGACAGTGCTTTCAGATAATCAATCTCCAAAATTCTGGATAACACTGGTTTAACAATTGCTCTGGAATAATCTTACTGACCGCTCCTCTCCATGTGACACATTATTACAGCCAATTTGGTGTCTGGAAAATTGAGTAATCCAGACCTTTTATCATTGGAAAGTGTCCACTTGAGAGCCGTGTGTTTTATGAATTTTCATATTTGGATAAATATTTTGATCCACCCCTGAGGAAGTCCTTTCAAGGACGAAACGCGTCGGGTGTTATTGTTAGTCATCTCTACCTCAGTGGGAGAATATAAGGTGGGACAGCATTATTGACCACCTTTTTCCAAAACATTTCTTTTAAAGATGGATTTTTAATTATTGTGTTATAATAAATTTTATATTTGTACAACACTAATGGTGGCCTTTTGGCTTTCTTGGGTGATTTTCTCTTGGTGCGAGGGTTTTTTATTCTAGATCAAGTATAAAGGAAGGTTCCACTACCCTAAAGAGGAGTGCTACATTTGTTCACCAATATCATAAAGATTCATTCTGGATAAACATCGTTAAGAAGATCAGTCTAACGTCTGACTTCTGGAGGATATTTCTATGTGAATGACTGTCTGGATTTTGGTCTATAGTGACAATTTGTAATTATAACATTCTTTCATTTATGTCAATTATAACCAATTATTAACTGGGCCTATATTTAAGGTTTAGTGATACTATAAGGACTATACACTTAAAAGTGTCTATAATTATCTTTGAAGCGCACCCTTTTTTGTATTGGTTGTGTGGGATGTGTAGACCTTTCTAACAGGGGGTCAAGAAAAAAAGGGGTTGCAGCTATTATTTATTGGAGCTCATTCTAGTTTTACGTATTTGTATATTGTGAAATTTAGCTCAGTTTAAAGGCTTTCTTTTTGTGGATATATATATATATATACATATACATATATACATACACACACAAATATATATATATATATATATATATTTAAAAACACAAATACAATTACTCATTGGACCTGATGCCCAAAATTAATCAGCTCCAAAAATGATCCTGATATTGATTTTTGAGAAGAGATATTGATTATTAATGAGAAGGATGAGGCTGTAAAATTTACATTTGATTGCACAGAAGTGCATTACTTAGATGTAGCTGTTAAGCTTAATGCAGAATGGGCAATTGAAACATTAATTTACACCAAACTGAAGGATAGAAATAAATATCTGGAGGCTACTAGTTATCATCCCCTGGCCTCCAAAAAAGGCCTCCCCTTTTCCCAATTTTTACGGATTATGAGGATCTGCAGTAACACTGAAGATGCCAGCATGCAGATGGACTTGATGACAGATACATTTCTGGCCAGAGGATACCATCTCAAAACTTTTAAATTGGCTAAGACTAGAGCGCTGTCAATCAGTAGAACTGATGCGTTGAATTGCATTCCCAGCAATTAGAACAACCACAACGTTTGGTCTGGACACAGGATTACTCACCTCTGAGTCATAATCTTATGAAATCAGCCAAAGAACTTTGGCCTATTGTATCCAATGATGACGCCTTACAGGTCCTCAAAAATTCCTCCATCTTGCCTGCATATAGGCGTGGCAAGTATATCAAAGATTATGTCGTGCATTTCATCCTTTGAGGCCCCTAAAACTAGCCATTTCCTTACTCGTAAAGCCGGCAACAATCGCTGCACTGGCTGCACCACCTGCAGCTTCAAAGAGGTTGGTGATACCTTTGTGCACCCGAGGTCAGGCAAAAAGTTTAAGTTCAGGTTTCCCCTTACCTGCTCTAGTCATTTGTGGTTTACTACATCAGGTGCCCCTGTGGGCTCCTGTATGTTGGTAAAACCACGAGGCAGCTGAAAGAGCATATGGCCCTCCACAGAGCTAGCATCACAGCTGCGATAGATGGCAAACCGTCCGAGCAGCCTGATGCTAGATACTTTCATAATTTCAAGCATAATATCAGTACACTGCGCTATAAAAATGGGATTTTGGTACATTCCGGTAAATCCTTTTCTCTGATTCCACAGGGGACACTGGAGGTGCTTACACTGGGGTATAGAGGCGTGGATAACTGGAGCTGGCACTTTAAATAATTTAGAAGTGTGAAGCTCCTCCCCCTATATGAACCACCAGCCCTCAGTTTAGAAAATGAAGACCGAGAGGAGATGGAGAACAAGCGGAGTAAACAAATCAAAAAAGTAGAGAAGAAGACACATGAGAGAGGCATCCAACATAAGGAATGAGTCGAACAGGCAGGCTAAGAGCGCAGAGGTGGGCGTCCAGTGTCCACTGTGGAATCAGAGAAAAGGTTTAACCGGTTTGTACCAAAATCCCATTTTCTCTTTCATCCACTAGGGGACACTGGAGGTGCTTACGCTGGTGATGTCCAAAAGTTTTCCCCATGGGCAGGAGTGCTCTGTGGCACCTGCAGAACAAGGCGGCCAAAACGGGATGCCGAAGTAGCAAACGTATGAAATTTGTAAAACCTGACAAACATGTGAACTGAAGACCAAGTGGCTGGACGGCACAATTGTGACATGGAGGCTCCTCTACCAGCCGCCCATGATGCACCGACAGAACGTTTGGAATGAGCCGACTGTCAGCACTATCATAAGCCTGATGAATAGTCAGCCAGATCCAATGTGCCAAAGTCTGCTTAGAAACCGGCCAACCCCTCCGAACAGTATCATAGTGGACAAAAAGCAACTCAGACTTATGGAGGGATGCTGTCCTGGCAACATAGATGCGAAGAGCCCTAACCACATCCAAGGTAGAAGATCCACCAGAGTCCTCCAGCAACGATGGTACCACAATAGGCTGATTGATATGGAAAGCAGACACAACCTTGGGAAGGAAGGTGGCTACCATCCGGAGTTCCACCCTATCAGCATGAAACACAAGGTAAGGTGGCTTACAGGACAGAGCACCCAATTCTGAAACCCTACGAGCCGAAGCGAGAGCCAGGAGGAGGACAGTCTTCCAAGTCAGGTACTTAAGGTCGACCTCCTCCAAAGGTTCAAACATGGGCGACTGAAGAAACAGAAGCACTAAGTTTAGGTCCCAGGGAGCTATCGGAGGTACAAAAGGAGGCTGCACGTGCAAGACCCCTTGAAGAAATGTCTGCACCTCAGGAATGAGAGCCAATTTTCTTTGAAAGAAAATGGAGAGGGCAGAAACCTGCACCTTTAAAGTTCCCAGCCGAAGGCCAGAATCCAGACCCGTCTGAAGGAAAAGCAGAAACCTGGACAACCGAAAAGTTGTAGACAGAAGACCTAGATTGGAACACCATGAGATATAAGCACGCCAGATGCGATGATAATGCACAGCCGAGACAAGCTTCATGGCACCTAGCATGGTGGGAATAACCACGTCTGGGATGCCCCTGAGTCTTAGGATATCGGTTTCAAAAGCCACCCCGTTAAACGCAGTTGCACTAAGTTGGGGTGTATGAATGGACCCTGCTGCAGAAGATCCTGCCACAGAGGAAGGGGCCATGGATCATCTGACAATAGGGACCGAAGGTCCGAGAACCAACTTCTCCAAGGCCAATTCGGAGCTATGTGAATTATAGAGGCTGGTTCTTGTTTTATCCTTTTTAGAAGACGAGGAAGAAGCGGAATAGGAGGAAAAAGGTAAACAAAGTCGTAGATACACGGACATGTCAAGGCGTCTACCGCTTCCGCCTGCGGATCACGAGTTCTTGAAACGTATACTAGGAGCTGACGATTCAATCGAGATGCCATGAGGTCCACCTGAGGACATCCCCATCGAAGTATCAGCGCATTACTGACCGTTTTTCAGCCAAAGGATCTGAGATACTTCCCGCATAGCCTTACGACTCCGAGTCCCTCCTTGGCGGTTGATGTAAGTGACGGCCGTCGCTTTGTCGGACTGAACTCTTACCGGGTGAGCCTTTAGAAAGTCTGTTGCCTCTATCAGAGTATTGTAAATCGCTCTGAGTTCCAACACATTTATGGGCCACTTCTGTTCTAGCGGGAACCATCGACCCTGAAAGTGATAATCAAGGACTACTGCTCCCCATCCTCGAAGCCTGGCATCCGTTGTTATGATGATCCAGTCCCACACTCCGAATCTTCTGCCCGCTAACAGATTGTTGGATTGTGTCCACCAAAGAAGGGCCACTCTGGTAACCAGGCTCAGACAGATCTGTCGATGAAGAAGCAGATGAGACCCTGACCCCTGTGCCAGCAGGTCCAGGTGAAACACCCTGGAGTGGAACCATCCGAACTGTAGTTCCTCGAAAGCTGCTACCATCTTCCCCAAGAGATGCAATCAAAGAAGCAGGGACACCTTCCTTGTTCTGAGGAAGAGCTGAACTAACAACCGGATATCCCGGGCCTTGTCTATTGGAAGAAAAATCCATTGTGATGCCGGATCCAAGATCATGCCCAGAAACAGAAGTTTCTGGGATGGATTGAGATTTGATTTCTTGAAGTTGATTATCCAACTGTGTTGGATTAGAGTCTGATATGTCAGAAAGGCCTGATTTGATAGAAGAGATACCGATGGAGCCTTGAGTAGCAGGTTGTCCAAATAAGGGATTATGTTCACTCCTGATGACCGAAGGAGAGTGATCATGACTGACATGAGTTTGGTGAAGACGCAGGGAGCCGAGGATAACCTGAACGGCAATGCCCGAAACTGATAATGATCCTTCAATATGGCGAAACACAGAAAAGCCTGGTGAGGTTACCAAATGGGAACATGGAGATAGGCATCCTTGATATCCAGGGATAATAGGAACTCCCCTGGTTCCAAGCTTGCTATGACTGACTGCAGAGATTCCATTTTGAAGTGATAAATCTTCAGATATAAGTTCAAAGACTTGAGGTTTAAGATGGGCCTGACCGAGCCATCTGGTTTTGGTACTACAAACAGGTTCGAGTAAAACCCCAATCCTCTCTGATGATCCAGAACCAGAAATAATACAGATGATACTACTAGAGACTGGATAGCCTCCTGTAAAACCTTGGCATTGCTTGCAGGCTTTGGCAGACTTGTAGTGAAGAACCGAGGTGGAGGGGGGACTTCAAAGTCTATTCGGTACCCCAGGGAAATTAGTCTGAGGATCCAATGTTCTGTAGAGGTTGCAAACCTGTTGAAAGTTTTGCAGGTGGGCTCCCACTGCAGGAGGTCCCAGGTGGGACGGAAGACCGTCATGCCACCTGCTTTTCCACTGGTTTAGGCTCTGGTCTATGTGCAACAGGGTGTGGATGACCTCTACCTCTGCCACCTCTATGTTGTGTGGGAGCACCTCTGGCTCTACAATGAAAGGAATGTGGTGAACGATAGGAATGAAACGAAGGTCCATTATAAGATCTTCTGGGAGCTGGAGCAACCGACGGGAGGAAGGAAGACTAACCCCCCGTGGCCAGGGATATCCATTTGTCCAGTTCCGAGCCAAACAGCATTTCGCCCGTGAATGGTAAACCCTCCACCGCACGCTTGGACTCTGCATCCGCTTGCCAAGCGCGCAACCATAGGGCTCTGCAGCCCAAAATAGCAGAAGCAGATATGCGAGCACTAATCTGACTGATATCTTTCAAAGCTTCTCCTAGGTAAACTGCAGACTCACGGATGTGTTCTTCTAGTAGATGTAACTCTGCTCTGGAGGTACCAGAGTCCAAACCAGACATCAACTGGTCAGCCCAGCAGACCACTGCCTTGTTAACCCAAGCGGTATCAAGGGTGGGTCTAAGTTGAGCACCCACTGCAGTATAAATTGATTTTAGCATTGTCTCCAACTTACGATCCGAAGGATCTTTTAGTAATGTAGCTCCCGGTACCGGGAGTGCTGTTTTCTTAGAGAGACGGGAGACTGACGCATCTACTGGAGGGGGTGTTTCCCACTTTTCCATCATGGATGATGGAAAAGGATAGCTAGACGAAAACCGGCGCAGAATTTGGAAACGTTTATCCGGTTGCTTCCAGGCCACTGAGAGCTGCTGTTGAAGTTGCTGTGAGAACGGAAAAACTGCAGAGCTGTTTGGTTGTTCATGAAATAATTCACACTCCTGGGATGCAGGTATTATATCCTCAGGTAAATTCAGAACTTTTCTGCCTGCCAAAATTAGAGATTCCACCCCGGGAGAAGTGTACTCTAATTCTTGAGGGGATACGTCCTGTAATGCTTCCTCCAATTCCCCTTCTTCTGTTTCCTCCATAGCGAGGAATTCTTCATCCAACTCTTCTGATTGGAGAACAGTCACCAGGGTATGCTTTTGTGTCGGTCTTTGGTAGGAGGTGGAGTGTGCAGGCACCACTGTACCTATAACCTATACCAGGGTGTCTAGAGACTTGGTTAGCCCTGCCACCCAGGGAGGTTGAGACTTACGTGCCTCCGCTAACTCTGATGTTAAATTCGTCATTACTCCTACCATGTAAGTGGCCCATGGGGGAGCAGGTGTGGCCGTAATAGCCATAGGTGGATCTACTGCTATACAAGCATCATATAAAGTGGACCCAGCAGCATGCGGCTTGGTTAGTTTGTTGTTACACTTAGAACAGACAAACATCTTTTGAGCCACTTTTGTTTTGTTTGACATGGATACACACAGTCACCCAGACACAGAGGAACAGAAGTGAAATTAGAAATAAAACAGAAGGCTGGTTTGGGACACAGAGGAAGAGGCACTCCCCACTCTTTCCCACAGATTAGATTCCCTGCCAAACACCCTAGTGTTACTCACAACCTCTTGCCAGCGACGTAGTCAGGAGAATCAGCCTTCTGTATATACTGCATACGACCTGTAGAGAAGAGATGCAGTTATTTAAAAACAGGTTAGACACGGCAGCCACGCTGTGCTCACAGCCGCTGCCGCATTATTTAGACAGGGAGCCCGCTCTATTGAGATAGGGAGCCCATGCTGTTAAGCTCCACCCCCTTTCTTTATGCCCTAAGGGTCAGAAAATGGCTGCCCCCACTGCAGGATCATCTCCCCCCGTGCTAGCCGTGCTCATCAGCGGGGAGAGGGGAGAAGTGTAATTAATGAGCAGCGCTATCGTGCGCTCTGAAGCCAGCGCTGGCCGCGGGACAGGAGACTGGGGATGTGCATGTGATTAGTACTCACAGCGCTCCCTCTCCGGACAGCTCCTCTGAACAGCACTCACATTAGGGTTTCCTGTGGTGTGTGTGCTGTGTGCGGCATTAAGGAGCTGTCAGATGCTTTTGGTTAAGCACTGCACACTCCTTCCTGTAACCCATGGAGTTAACAGGGTGCCAGTAACCCGGACCCCACCTTTAGAGAGGTGGTGAAGGGTACTTAAGAAACATGTAAAAGATGTTTTAAAATAAGAAATAAAAATAAAAATAAAATACATATGAAATAAAATAAATAAACTATGTGACTTGCTGGAGCACAGCTGGTTGTGACCAGCTCCAAGGGCACATTTTCTAAACTGAGGGCTGGTGGGGCATAGAGGGGGAGAAACTTCACACTTCTAAATAATTTAAAGTGCCAGCTACAGTTATCCACGCCTCTATACCCCAGTGTAAGCACCTCCAGTGTCCCCTAGTGGATGAAAGAGAAATAATAGACTGTGTACCCCCCAGTCTCAGAGGAGGTGATCGAGGCTGCATATTGTTACAAAAAGAGGCAAGGTGGATCCACACCTTAAATTCAGTACATCTTGCGGGTCTCAATGAAATGCTATCCTATTCGTGTTTTTTTATAACATAAGGGGGTTTTGAGTATGCTGTCCATTCTGTAACACACCATGTTTACCATTAGGTTTTATCATTCGGTTGGTGAGCTTCCTACTACAGGTGCTATCCCCTCATGCCTTTTGTCAGTTTCTTACATTAATGTACTTTATTTCCCGCATTGCAGTCCCTGCAGGTGGTCAGCAGACAGCACTGCATTTGCAGTGCTTTATGTATACAGACTGATGTTTTTAGCTATACAACTATTGTTGTTATGAACTTGTGCGCATAGCCCCTGCTTTTGTCATTGGCTTATTCACCTATTGATCGCTTTGTTACATCCATTTGTTGTCGTAGCTGCCATGGTGATGGGCACGTATGGTAGGCCATGCCCCCTACAGGTTGCTGTGACGCCGCAGTGGTCCGCTAGAGATGACGTCATCGTGGATGAATGGGGTTTGTGGCAGTGTGCGGTGAGGTGAGTGTCTATTTATATGTGTTTTTGGAAGTTAGTATTTTGTGATGTTGTGATAACAGAGGGCAAACCTCTGAAATGTTGACAACCCACAGAGTGTTGTGATTATTTTATTGATGTTTATTCTAATTCTGGAGTGCCATCCAGCATTTTTTTCCATACATTTACTGTCTGTGCAGCAGGACGGGCACACGGGCTGTCGTTTCTATTTGGTGTGAGTGCCGGGCATCTGGACTGTGATTATATATATATATATATATATATATATAGAGAGAGAGAGAGAGAGAGAGAGATAAAAAGTGGACAAAGAGCGCCTCCTAGTGTAATCTCGTACCAACTGCAAGACCCTTCACCAATAGTATACACCTATATGATGGAGGTGTACCTTAGATAGTGGAATTAATCCACAACACAATCAGCATGAGACAACCAGTAATTTGTTCAGCACTTCCACTTCTCATTCAGAGCGAGAAACCTTGAGCCATGTGGCATCAGCCATAATGTTTATGATGCTTTTCAAACTGCAACTCCTTTGAACATAGGGAATGTTGGTTCCAAAATATTGCAATAATTTGTTCAGCTGGCCAATGCTTCACGGCCATTCCCATCTAGCCAGTCCCTACACTGATTCTCAGATAAATTAACTTGTATCTAAGGTACACCTCCATCACATAGGTGTATACTATTGGTGAAGGGTCTTGCAGTTGGTACGAGATTGCACTAGGAGGCGCTCTTTGTCCACTTTTTATCTCTATAGATTTCAACTGCCGGAACTGCAGTATTTGGGAGAAAGGAGCTGCCACCCTGAAGGACTGGGGAGTGCCTGTCTTTATTAAAGACTTGAAGTGACATTATACAAGGACTAGCGCCGTATACCACCTTTTTATCCACATATATATATATATATATATATATATTATATATTTACATAGAGATACATATATAAGTATAAATATATATATATATATATATATATATATGTACACATATATATATATATATATATATATATATATACACATATACTGTATATATATATATATATATATATATATATATACATATACATATGTCCCCAGTCAGTGTCTGCCCCTCTCCCATGCTGGTACCTTGATGCACATTGCAGCTAATTCTGCTGTTGACAATCTAGCCTCATCCGCTCTCCGACACTGGGCAACTTGGGGCTGGCAGTGGTTATGGAGGCAGAGATGTGAGTTGTCACTGGCGTCTCTGCTCCGCAAAGGCCCTTGGGAGGAGTGGTTGCGGCTGGGCATGCGAGGCATGCCCTACCGCGGCCATCTTGTTCTCTCCTTCTGTAGCTTAGCCAGAATGAGCTTCTGGGCCTTATTCAGACCCGCTCGCGAGTGCTGAGCACTTGCAAGCAGGTCGATGGTGCCCTAGTGCGCATGCGCACGACGGAGGGAGCTCCGTCGTGCGCATGCGTGAGATCCGCATAGCGACAGCCAAGCTGTCGCTTTGGGTCTTGCACCAAAAGGGTGCTGTCGATGGTGAGTGACAGCATGCCCCCTTTGGTGGGTGTGCCAGGGGCGTTGCTGCCCAGAAGGAGGCCAAGCAGCCATCTTTTTGGCCACTTGCATAAGCTGTGGGTTGTCACCCACAGCTATGTGAGTGGACAGGAGGGCGCTCCAATTTTAGGTAGGAGGGCCTTGATTCAGAGCCACCACTCTGGTCAGAGCATCCAGCTCTGAATCAGGCCCTCTGTGCAGAAGTTCATTCTGACCTGGCTCACGCTGCGCTGCCCGATCGGAGCTGAGCTCCGATCGTGGCAGCGGCGGGGGAGGGGCAGCTGCCGTCGGTGCAGGGAGTGGGTGGATAAGTGTCATGGGAAAGGGGGGCTGTGGCAGATGGGGAGCCAGGGTAGCGGCAGAGCCCTGGATGCCCCCTTGGCATTCCAGTCACCCCTAGGCATTTGCTTATAATGCCTATGCCTAGGGCCGGCTCTGTGTACCATGCAGATTAATCTTAAGATGTTCAGTGGATTTCAATTACCATAGTTCTACCAAGCAAAAAATATGCTCCTCAATTTCACATGTTTTCTTTACATGTTAGTTCAAACACATTTATTGTTCTAACCATTAACTAACTATTATTAATCATAATATGTCATTCAGTCTAAAACCAATAAATACAAATTATTTTAAACAGAATAATCACTGTGCTCACATTCCCCTTTTTATTAAATGCTATACATCTTAAAAAAAAACATAATTTATTAATTTTACTTATATGGTATAATAATGCTAATATTCAGTTATTTTTAAAGTTATTTATTTAATTTCTTTATCAGGAATTGCATTAGACATTTCACCATAAATAAGTAATTAAACTATGTTATGGGTGATGGGTGCAAAAGTGCTGCTTTTATTTAATTTTATCTAACAAGACAAACCATCAACATACTCTGAAAGATAACCACTCAAATCAAAATGATTTAAAATGTGTAGAATGAGTTCTACATAACAACATATCAATAACAATCAAATCACTGGGATAAATTCAGTATTTTGGCATAGGGGAAGCTGGTGCTGGAATCCCAACACCTGTCAGAATCCTGTGCCAGCATCCTGAAAGTAAGTAGTGGGGTTAGGGGGAGGGTTAGAGTTAGGGGTTAGGATTAGGCACTAGGGGGAGGATTAGGATTAGGCACAAAAGTGGGGGATTTAAGTTTAGGGTTTGGGGAGGGGGAGATTAGGTTTAGGGACTATGGGGAGGCTAGGTTTAGGCACTGGGGAGGGAGGGTTAGGATACTTAATGACAGGTGTCTGTCTCCTAACCATGTTGGGATGCCGGCGTCAGGATTTTGACCATCAGGACTTGACCCCGGGATTTTGACTGCAGACCAATATCATGAAATTTAAGGCTCTACATTCTTCAGTGAACCCATTCCCTGAAACCTTGGTCTCTGCCCCATCAATTCCGGTTTCCCATCTACCCATATCAAATAAATTGTATGGCACTTCCAAGCTTTGCCATGGCTTCCTAAACTAGTTCAATGTGCACATCACATTGCAACCTTCTAACTTCCCTACTGACAAGACAGGGGTTGCCGATATTGTGTCTCTGCTTACCAGCCTGCCTCTGGAATAGGTGTCTCCGCTTTAGTAGAGGTCAGACCCACTACTGGCCGATTACTCCAGTTTCATCAATAACTTTTGTAAGATCTTTGACAAGCCTGGGAGATCAACTTCAGCTTTAAGGTAGCAAGACGATCGGGCAGTATGTTGTGCAGTAACAAACTCTGAGCCTCAGCATTACTTGATTCTGGTGCAGTGGAGAACTTCATTACCACTGAATACATCCATCAACATCAAATCTCCACAGAAAACCTACCACGATCCATCTCCTTATCTGCAGTATGTGGCAGCCTAATTCCCCAAGGTACCATTACCTCCAAAATAAATAATTTTAAACTCTGTGTGGGAGCCCTTCATTCAGAGAAAATATGGGTTCTGGGGCTTCCTTGGTTAGAAAAACTTGACCCAAAATTGAGAGGTCCTCCATGTAGAACTTGTCTAGGGGAAAAGCCTGTTTAGCATCCTGTCTACTGAAAGTAGTTACTCTCCAGGCATCTGAGAGTTCAGTCATGGAAAATTTACCTCCCCAGTAACATTCTATGTCTTTAGCAAACAAGGTTGCCGATCGTCTTCCTCCTCACTGTGAATGGGACAGTCCCATAGATTTGATACCTGGGAAGATGCCTTTTTGCAGCTACACCTATCCACTCTCCATTCCTGAGACAGCTGCCATGTCCACCTATATTAAAGAAAACCTTGAAAAGGGATTTATCCATCCTTTAGAATCACCAGGTATTCATAGTGCTCATCTCTGGTGTTAACTACTGTCCCCCTATCTGATATGGATAAAGGCCCCTTGATGATCCAGCTTGGTGAAAATGTTGGATCCTTTGACCCAGTTCAAAAGTCCAGTGATAAGGAATAACAGAAAGCGGTTATTTACTGTGATGTTGTTATGGCCTTTATACTGAAGTCAATACAAGGATGAGGGCCACTGACTGTGATATCCTTGCGGTATAGTGTGTTACTTGGAGAAATAATCCCATGGCGTATATTTACTAAGCATTCTGTTTGACCGAGTTTGTCTTCCCATGTGATTTTTCCCTGTTTTTTAAATTACTAATTCAACAAAGAGTGAAAAAGCACAATTCCGCACTGAAATAGATGGCAAAACATGCAAATAGAAGTCAAAACTATAGACCATCGAACATTCCATAGACAGAAATACAATTCACAGAGTGCAGGAAAACCTCGTAGGTCCTGTCTTTCTCCTGGGGAGCAATGTAAATACTTACTTAATTCAGTTTACTTTAATATACCATTTCTTCACAATTAAATATCTTCTTTTTCTCTGCTCAATAATAAAGTTTGATAATTGTGCAGGCACCTTTTCCTCCATGTTACTTTTACTTGCTTCTCTGCAAATGTCCTGTACTTTCTCTAAAATTCGTACTTTATCTTGTTTTCCTCCCCCTATTCAACTCATTCACACCATTATCATGTGTACTTCGCTCTGCACTCAGTGTCTACCTAATCCTCTGCTCTGCCCCCTTTTTCCACCTATATAATTTCCCCCTTGTCTCCTCCACTTCCTCCTTCCTTTATCTCCCCTCCACTGTCTGCCTTCCTCCCTCTCCTCTCACATTACTCCACTTTCATTCTGTTTTACCCCTCTTATGTCCTACTACCCCACTGGTAATCCCTCCTCCAAACCTCCTCTCCCTGTCACCCCACCCCTCCCCCATCATATTAAACTCCAGCACTGGTCCCCACACAATCTCTCCACTATATTCATCTCAGTTACTCAAATTAAACTCACCTTCTCATTACAGCAACCCTGATAATCTAATTCATATCTCTCCCACAAACACTGTTCCTCTATCCCAGGCCTGGCCAACCTGTGGCTCCCCAGCTGTTGTAAAACTACACATACTGTACCAACAAGCCCTGCCACTGTTTTAGCATTTTCTAATAGCAAAACTGTGGCAGGGCATGCTGGGAATTATAGTTTCACAACAGCTCTAGAGCCACAGGTTGGCCAGGCCTGCTCTATCCTGTGCCCTCTTGAATGCCAGATCAGTATGTAATAAAATCATTCCCACCCACGACCTTTTCATCTAACAAAAACTTGCATCTCCTAGCCATTACTGAAACCTGGATTTCACCCTCTGACACCACTTTCCCTGCTGCTCTCTCCTCTGGGGGCCTCATCTTCTCTCACACCCCTTGGTCTGGGGGTCACCATGGTGGTGGTGTAGGTGTCGTTCTATCCCCCGGATACTCCTACCAACTCCTACCCTCTGAACCATCCCCTACTTTCTCTACATTTGAGGTTCATGCCATATACCTCTTCCAACCAGTAAACCTTAGAGTAGCTGTTATATACTGTCCCCCTGGCCCTCCTTCTAATTTAATTGACAACTTTGCTTCCTGGCTCCCTCACTTTCTCTCCTCTGACCTTCATTCTATTATCCTAGGTGACTTCAATATTCCTATTGATATCCCCACAGAATCCTTTGCCTCTAAACTCCTTACCCTCACGTCTTTGTTTGGTCTCTCCCAATGGACCTCCTCACCCTCCCATGTGAGTGGGCATTCACATGACCTGGTCTTCACTCACCATTGTGATATTTCTGATTACTCCAATTTCCCATTTCCCCTCTCTGACCATCAGCTTCTCTCTTTTAACCTATCTCTCTCTCCTTCTATCCTCAACCTCCTAAGGCCACCATCACTAAGCATAACACTGAAGCTATTAGCACCATTTATTTTTCTTCCCAGCTTGATTGACTTCTCTCCCCTATCCTGTCTCTCTCCTGCCCTGATCGAGCCACTTCCCTATACAATACCACCCTTACTTCTGCTCTGGACTCTGTGGCTTCAGCAATCACTATTCACCCTTGCAGAATCACACCTAAACCCTGGCATTTCAATGCACCAGATACCTGCAAAAGTGTTAATGAACTCCTGAGCGACAGTGGAGAAGATCACGCTCTAAGGCAGATTTTCACCATTTCAAATATATGTTCTCATCTTACAGTGATGTCCTTTCCCTCTTTAAACAGTCATATTTTAAGAACGTAATCCCCTCTCACTCCTCAAATCCCCAGCTTCTCTTCATTACCTTCAACTCCCTCCTCCACCCACACCCTCCTTGCCTCTCCTCCTACATCTAAAATTGACTCCATATGTCAGGACATCATATCTCACCAGTCCCCCTGCTATCCACCTCATTCTTTCCTATATCAGCCCTCCCCATCCAATTTACAGACTCTGACATTCTTCTCCGCTGTATCTGGAGATGTCCCTCATCCAGTCCACCCCTCCCTTCCACCTCCCCCTTTGACCCTATCCCTTCATGTCTCCTTTGCTACCTCTCTCTTTCTGCCTGCTCCCATCTTGCCTACCTCCTTAATCTCTCCATATCATCAGACACTGTCCTTTTTGCATTCAAAAATGCCCTTGTCTCCGCCATTCTTAAAAAACCTACCCTTGATCATAACTACTGTGCCATCTCTCTTCTCCTTGTTGCTTCCAAGCTCCTTGAGCATGTTGTTTAAAAGCGCCTTACCACCTTTCTTTCCTCCCACTCCCTCCTTGACCCTTTTCAGTCTGGCTTCCGTTCTCTCCACTCCACTGAAACTGCACTCACAAAAGTCAGCAATGACCTCCTTGCTGCTAAATCCAAGGGCCACTACTCTCTACTCATTCTTCTTGACCTCTCTGCTACTATTGACACTGTGGACCACCCTCTCCTTCTGCAAATCCTTCACTCCCTTGGTCTACGTGACACTGCCCTCTCCTGACTATCCTCTTACCTCTCTGACCAATCCTTCTCTATCTCCTTTCATGACTCCTCTTCTCCCCCACAGCCTCTTACAGTAGGTGTTCCCCAAGGTTCAGTTCTTGGACCTCTACTTTTCTCACTCTATATGTCCTCACTAGGTGAACTCATCAGCTCTTTTGACCTCCAATATCATCTCTATGCTGATGATACTCCGATCAACATCTCCTCGCCTGACTTCTCCCCTTCTCTACTCACTTATATCTCCAACTGTCTCTCTGCCATCTCTTCCTAGATGTCCCAGCGATTTCTTAAAATTATTATGTCTAAGCCTGAGCTGATCATTTTCCCACCGCCAAAATAACCACACTTACCATTATTTCTTTATCAATTGATGGCACCACTATCTCCTCTAGCCCCAAAATGCACTGTCTTGGAGTTATCCTGGACTCCTCCCTCTCCTTCAAACCACATATCCAGAATCCCTCGAATACTGTAGTTTTCATCTTAAAAATATCTCCAAGATTAGACCTTTTTTCACCCAGGAAGCAACTAAAACCCTCATACACTCATTGGTCATCTTCATATTGGTCTACAGTAACCTCCTACTATCTAGCCTCCCCATCTTCAATCTCTCTCCTCTCTAGTCTGTCCTCAATGCTGCTGCTCAGCTCATCTTCTTCTCAAAATGCTCTGCATCTGCCTGCCCTCTCTTACAAGCTCTCCACTGGCTCCCATTCCCTTTCAGAACCCAATTTAAGGTTCTCACACTCACTTACAAAGCCCTCACCCATTCCTCTCCCATTTACATCTCGTATGTCATATCCCTTCACTCTTCTGTCTGCCCTCTTCATTCAACAAATGTTTGCCACCTCTCATGCCAATTGATTACTTCCTCCCACTCCCACCTCCAAGATTTTACCCGCGCTGCTCCCCACCTTTGGAACTATCTCCCTCTTTCCATCAGACTCTCCACCTCTCTACAATCCTTCAAACAGGCTCTCAAGACCCACTGTTTCATCAAAGCCTTCCAGCTCTCTTCTTAACTTGCTGCTACATACTCCTTCCTCCCTGCCTACCCCATCTGTGTCACACCTTTTTGTCTGTGCCTACCCTTTAGAATGTAAGCTCATATGAGCAGGGCCCTCTACCCTCTTGTGCATCTCCTTACTCTACTTTCATCTACTTCTTACTCCTCACTAGGGCACCTAACACTTGGTTGGTTTGCTCTGTTGCTTATTTGGGTGTTATGGTTGCGAATGTAGCAATGTATATTATCCATGTCCTGTATTGTATTGTACTGTAAGTCAACCTATTTGTTTATGTACTTTTTAAGGTGCTGAGGAACACTCTTGTGGCACCATATGAATAAATGATGATAATAATAATAATAATAATAATAATAATAATAATAATAATAATAATAATAATAATAATAATAATTAGAGTGCTTATGTGTCTAAAGGATCATGATTGCCATTTTTCTATTCTAAGAATACCTGGGATTCCATCTGAAGAGAGGAGGGTGAAGGTAAGTATGTAGTGTGAGTGTGTACTGTACTGCATTTACAGTAAGGACTAAATCATATGCTGTGTACT
Source organism: Taudactylus pleione (assembly GCA_031769625.1). Lineage (NCBI taxonomy): Eukaryota > Metazoa > Chordata > Amphibia > Anura > Myobatrachidae > Taudactylus > Taudactylus pleione. The sequence continues at coordinate 8,799,047 of JAUIMM010000061.1, read as the reverse complement.
GTGTTTTTTAGTTTTTTTCACAGTGGTGGTACAGTTACCAGCGGCGTGCTTGCATTTGTGGTTCTACAAGTGTCACAGGGCAGACTTGCTGATCCTGTAGTCCCACTGTAAAGAAAACTATTTCATTCTTTTACACATTACCCCTGCACCCACCGCCATCAGGGGTTGATCCATGGGAGGGGTGACCCTATTTTATTTCTCACTTCCTGATCCCACTTTGAGGATTAACAGCACTGGGATGACTAGTTTGGAGTTAATGCTTTGGCAGGGGGACCCCACACTGTGTCCCGCTATGGCATTACTACCCTGGCTTGTTCAGCCCAGTGTTGGTTATAGGAAATAAAAGGTAACCCAATGCCAGTTTTTCTTCCCAATTTCCTGTAACAGAATATGCTTAGAAGTCTATTGCTGGTTATGCCTTTGGGTGGGGACCCAATGCCAGTTTTGTTTTTAGATTTTTAAGAATTTGTTTACACTACACACAGAAGCATTGCACAGATCACACTGATATGTGCAGTTGCCAGTATAGTCTATTTAGAAGGGGCAAATACAACTGAACTTGCACACAATATAATATGATCAGTATCATCATCAAAGCAAAATAGACAGGAAAATATGATTCTTAGTAAATCCTTGTGTTTGAGCAAGAAATACATAAGAGTCTGAGCAATGTACAGCATGATTTTTCATGACCAAACACAGTTTAGTAAATAATATATACCCCTATTTATTGTAAAAGTACCCATGGTTTATGTTAGTCTGGAAGCCAAATGGGTCTTTCTGTGTGACTCTAATGTCCTATAGTTGAAGCCAGTGCAGGGGGTGCTGTTTGGGCCTGTCAATTTTCTTGTTTATTATCATTCTCACTTTTAGCTCCCTCTTATTTTATCCCCAGCATCTCCTGACCACCCCTATCTATTCCCTGGCCCTTCCTCATGAGGCCATGGCCCTTTTTTAGGTGCACTATCTTCTATACCTATTTACAAAATAGGGGGGTGCATATGCTCTTTCTGGCACAGGGCACTAAAAGTCTAGTTATGGCTCTGCTTGCATTTTATCAGGGGTTAAAGTGGGCAAGATTGGGGTGGAACTGAGTTCCGTCACATCTAATGGTAGGTGAACTAGATCCCCCCTGCCACATCCATGAATAGAAGTCCTACAGATAGAGTACTACTGTCTGGTGGTGGCCACCTCCCCATCCTCGGTTTCTGGCTCCATGTTTCTTCTTCTCCTCCACCCACAACCTGCCACTCCCTGTCACTCACTTTGTTGCCCTGCATCCTGGCGGCTCCATTTGTGGCAAAGAGTATGTGATGTAATGCCTTCACTGCTGCTGCATAGTGCACTGAGAAGCCATGAAGAGGAGCCAGGGCCAGGGCAGGCATGAAGGTGAGCTGCTGCTAGAGGTACATGGGAAGGATAAGCTGCTGGTGGGATTGGAGACACAGGGGCAGGGAAGGAACTGCTGCTAGAGGGACCTGAGGGTATAATCTGCTGGTGGGAGAAGAGACACAGGGGCAGGGAGCTGCTGGTGGGAATCACAGGGGCAGGGATCTGATTGTGAAAGACACAGGGGCAGGGAGCTGCTGAACGGACACAAGGGGGTAAGTTGGAGAGACACAGGGGGTTGGTGTTGGAGTAAAACGCGGGAATGGGGTGGATTGCAGGTGTGGGGGCTGATACTTGTGAAACATAGGAAGATGGTGCAGAAGAGATGGTGGGATAGAGAACTTTTTTAAGAAACCTAACATTGCAGACTCAGCTGATGGCAGGAGTGCTAAAAAAGCCCCCAGGCTCCCAGCCACTCACTTTAAAGATTTCTATAGACAACAGTGTGTGTATGTAAAGATCAGTCTTCACATTGTTTTGGCCTCAAAGAGTAGCTCTGCCTAATGTGTGTGTGGGGGGGGAGTAGGCAGCGGGGGAGGTGAGTTCCACCACCTCTCTAGGGCCACTTTAAGTCCTGCATTTTATTTTAAAAGACATTAAAGGAAGTTATAGCTACTGTATGAAGAAAAATATATAGGAATACACTTTATACTTCATGTATTTTTTATATATAAGAAATAAAACTATAATGGTAAAAGAACCAACCTATGGAGTGAAGATTCTCTGTTGTACTTGGTCCCATGTAATTGAGCAGATAATATATGTTATATATAAGTGAAGGGTCATTTAGAGAATTGTGATCCCAAAATGACAGCATTCGAAGCTTGTGGACTTTAAAAGTGTGCCCTTAAATGGTAGCACCAAAATAAGGAAAATAGGTTAATATTGTAACTATATATATACTTGGAAACAATATGCTAACTAAATATAATTAGATTTTATTAGTAGTTATGTTTCAAGCTTTACCATGGTAGTGCAGTTGGTTATTTGTCTTCCGTACTACAGTACACCATAGTCTGGTACATAGGTTAAAAGTAATAGATCTAGTAGTTCTTAGGTTATTAGGTTATTAATGTTGTAACATAGGGATCAGTTTCTGGGCAGACTTTTTTCATATTTTCATCATTGCCCCTTGCCTAAAAATGAATTGTTTATAGATGCTACAAAGTTATTTAAGGTTATTAATAAAGAGTAGGATAGTAACTTGCTACAGAAAGTCAAAAAGAAAACTATTTGGGGAAAATGTAATGTACTGTATATCAATATATGATTAAGATCATAATAATAACTGCTACTTTTACATCTAGGGGTTCATGCTGAATTTAATATATGAACCCCTAATGTAAGCAGGAAAAGATACATACCTGAAAAAGTGCATTTACATGCATATGTTCAGTCTAGGGGATATATTTACTAAAGTGAGAGTTTTTAGAAGTGGAGATGTGTCCCATAGAAACCAATCAGATTCTACTTAATATTTAACGAGCACCTTCTAGAAGATAATAGTTAGAATCTGATTGGTTACTATGGGCAACATCTCCAATTCTAAAAACTCTAACTTTAGTAAATTTACCCCTAGCTGTACGTACATCAATAGCATATTGTCCAAGTTTACATCAGTATTACCAATTATGACCCACAATAAAGTTGAGAAAGTTTATAGAGGTGATTTGGCAATATTAGACCTAAATGTAAAAATTCACATTTCCATATTTTTACACAATATACAAATGTAATAGATTGTCATACAAACAGATGCTATATTAAAGACTGAAGTACTATTAGTGGCTGGCCTCAATCAATTATAATAGACTACTCTAAGTAGTAGTACCTACGAGGAAGTTCCTACTATCATCATCATTATCATTGCATCTCATTTCACAAACTCTCCTTCAGATTTAATTATTATGTTTAAACAGTGATATTTTTCAGCAGCAACAAGCACAAACTCAGTTCTTGAGCCTCTAATTAACAATGACGTAATGTCCTGGGCCAAAGTGTAGTTTCCATAGGATAAGTTTAAATTTTAAGTCTCTTTAGAGTACCCTCTTCTCTAAATACAGAGTGTTTCACTTGCTATTGGCCCCAAAGTTTTCCTAATAACTTTTAATGTAATTGATGTAATTTAGTAAAATTTCTCATGTCTGTGTGTTACGTGTTGATATGAACCTGTACACAGCTGCACAACATGTATTTATTGTCCAGATGTACTGGAAAACTGATTAGATAAAGGTTCATATCAGCAAGTAACACACAGACACAATGAATGTGGACAAATCAGTATACAACACCACTGCCAGAAGCAGGGATACCTACTGACTAGCAGTGGCGGCTCCAGAGGTGGGGATGCAGTGCAGTGCAAAATTCAAATTGGGGAACCACACCAACTGGCATCCTCACTGGCATCCTCACTGGCAACCTCACTGGCAGTTGGTGTGGCTCCCCTATTTGAATTTTGGACTGTGCTGCTGAATACGGCTGTGAACAGCTGGCCTGGATGCTAATGGCAAACACTTTAAACACTTATGGCTTCCTCATATTTCTCATAGACCAAGGTTAGTCTGTGTCAAATTTCACAAAATTTGATTAATTACTTTAAAAGTTATAATAAAACTTTGGGGCTAAAAACGAGAGAAACACCCTTTACTATATAGTCCTGAACCATTTTTCTTTAATTGTCCTGTCTACAAATATACCTGAAATCAATCAAGGATTTGTCTAATTAATTGTTTATACCAAATATCATACCTCCAAAAAATAATCAGTTTCAAATGGAAACTAGAATGTTTCACCGCAAGCAAAGGAGAGGTTTTTGATAGCACTGTACAACAAATTAATACTTTTAATTTGTTTCCTTTGTAAAAATAGTCATACATTACTAATTTAAGGTCAAGAAAAACTAAAACGATTTCAGAATGTTTTTACTACCTCTATTTTTTAAGCTACACTACTTGCACTATACTGTATGTACATTAGTAACATAGTCATAGTGAAAAGCTATTTTAAAATAATCTGATATTTTCTTGATAGAAAATAAATAACAGTTGTTTTATTTCAATCAATCACAAATAAGAACACAAAACGAAACAAACATACAGCATCCGAAACAAACATACAGCATATGAAAGTACTATCTAATATAGTGGCCTATTCATGGGGTGCTTTCTCTTTGCTTTTCGCTTGTACTCCTCTTCTGGGGCATCTCTTGTCACTGTCCAACAGTAGTGATTCACCAACCCTGATATCTTTGTTCCATTGCTGAAATGTCTTGGTGGAATCGCTCACTGTGCTTGTCACTCAGTGCACCACAGTTATCTTGTGTGGGTAATCCCATGAATTGCACATATTTGAATACGGGACAAATAACTGACTTCATTTAATTGGGTCATTAGGCCCTGCCCCCTCTATGCGGAATGCAGATTGTTGGTAATATTCTCTCCATTCTGCCCACTTCACTAGGAATACCCCTACATCGTCATACATGGGCTCTATCTCGGAACTCTGAGAGTTTTAAATGTCATATTCATTCTTTGCATGCTGAAATCAATTAGAAGTAACTATTTTCTCATTGGAAACATTTTCATTGTTGTGCAGTGTAGTTAGAATTAAACTGGAATTTCTTACTATATGAGATGGTTGGTGGTAGCAAATTAACTTTCTTACTTGTGATTACTGGATGATTTTTTTTCTGTTATTGATTTGTCTCTATTTCACCATCGTTCAATAAATTCACTATCAGAATTTAACACCTTTATTACTGAGCATATTTTGTCAGCTTTTGCACTGGTCACATTGTAACAGCAATATCAGTAATTGTTTATGCAGCAAATGCACAAATTACTCATTGCCGTAGCTAGTTGCAGCTGGTAACTTTGTGTCTAACAGAATGCTCCAGTGGCCTCTGGTGGGCATTCTTGGCCGCAGCGCTGGTATCTGTCCTTATTTTGGTAAAGGCTTGGCCCACGGGGCTTCTCATTATGCCTCTGCCAAGGTGGTGACTGTGGGAGCAGACTTTGCTGTTGCTGCCTCCCACAGCTGCTATCTTACTTCTTGGGTCAGATGGTGGTGGGCTTGAGTCCCAGGCAGCTGACAATCTGGCAGGTCGTGTCTCTGGTTATCTGCTGCTGCCCGTGGTTCCTGCATCCATTCACAGTATGGCAGTGGCCACATACAATATGTCATGGGTTTACAGCTCATTTACTCTGAGCCCTGCTGCCTCCCCTTGCAGCCCTGTTTGCTCCCCTTGGGAGCCTGTTTCAGTGGTACAGGTTCTTTCACAGCATAGCATCCTAGCATCTCTGGTTATTTGAATTAAGTGGGCTAGTGGTGAGTCAATATTAGTTGAGAGTCATGCTTTTAACCTCTCCGAAGTCAACATTTCTCATAATACATAGTATCAGGTTTTATTGAATATATGCAGTTTAATGTAGATGTGTGGGTGCAGTGTTTGTATATGTGTATTGTGTTTCATTTGTCTTTACAGGGTATTATCCCATTTCCATTCTGTAGCAGTGCTTAGCTCAAACTTCAGCATTTCATTATAAAGTAGCAGCATGGATAGTACAGTGCATCTGGAAAGTATTCAGAATGCTTAACTTTTTCCATATTTTGTTATGTTACAGCCTTTTTCCAAAATGGAATAAATTCATTTTTGTCCTCAAAATTCTACACACAATACCCCATAATGACAATATTTAAAACGTTTTTTTGAGATTTTTGCAAATTTTATTAAAAAAAACAACAACTAAGAAATCACACGTACATAAATATTCACATCCTTTGATCAATACTTTGTTGATGCACCTTTTGCAGCAATTACAGACTAATTGTTTTTAATATGATGCCACAAGCTTTGCACACCTATCTTTGGGCAGTTTTGCCCATTCCTCTTTGCAGAACCGCTCAAGCTCCATCAGGTTTAATGGGAAGAGTTGGTGCACAGCCATTTTCAGAATTCTCCAGAGTTGTTCAATTGGATTCAAGTCTGGGTTCTGGCTGGCTAACTCAAGGACATTCACAGAGTTGTCCTGAAGCCACTCCTTTGATATCTTGGTTGTGTGCTTAGGGTCGTTGTTCTACTGAAAGACGAACCGTTGCCCCAGTCTGAGGTCAAGAGCGCTCTGGAGCAGGTTTTCATCCAAGATGTCTCTATATATTGCTGCATTCATATTTCCCTCTATCCTGACTAGTCTCCCAGTTCCTGCCACTGAAAAACATCCCCACAGCATGATGCTGTCACCACCATGCTTCACTGTAGGGATGGTATTGGCTGGTGATGAGCTGTGCCTGGTTTGCTCCAAATGTAACGTCTGGCATTTATGCCAAAGAGTTCAATCTTTGTCTCATCAGACCAGAGAGTACTTCAAGTGCATTTTGGCAGACTCCAGGTGGGCTGCCATGTGCTTTTTACTAAGGAGTGGCTTCTGTCTAGCCACTATAATATACAGGCCTGATTGGTGGATTGCTGCAGAGATGGTTGTCCTTCTGAAAAGTTCTCCTCTCTCCACAGAGGAATACTGTAGCTCTGACAGAGTGACCATCGGGTTCTTGGTCACCTCCCTGACTAGATCCCTTCTCCCCCGATTGCTCAGTTTAGACGACCTGCCAACTCTTGGAAGAGTTCTGGTGGTTCTGAACTTCTTCCATTTATGGATGGTTGAGGCCACTGTGCTCATTGGTACCTTCAAAGCAGCAGATATTTTCTGTACCCTTCGCCAGATTTGTGCCTCGAGACAATCCTGTCTTGGAGGTCTACAGACAATTCCTTGGACTTCATGCTAGGTTTGTGCTCTGACATGCACTGTTAAGTGTGGTACCTTATATAGACAGGTGTATGCCTTTCAAAATCATGTTCAATCAACTGAATTTACCAGAGGTGGACTCCAAATAAGCTGTAAGAACATCTCAAGGATGGTCAGTGGAAACAGGATGCACCTGAGTTCAATTTTGAGCTTCATGGCAAAGGCTGTGAATACTTATGTACATGTGATTTCTTAGTGTTTTTTTTAATTAAATTTGCAAAAATCTCAAAGAAACTTTTTATATGTTGTCATTATGGGGTATTGTGTGTTTTATTTTGAGAACAAAAATTATTTTTTTTCCATTTTGGAATAAGGCTGTAACATAACAAATTGTGGAAAAAGTGAAGCATTGTGAATACTTTCTGGATGCACTGTATACTTTTAGCATTACTGCCTCAAAATACTGAGTTCATGAGTTCATTCCCCACCATAAAAAATAAATAACTCAATAAATAAAAAAAAAGTTAAAAATTAAATGAAAAAGCATAGTGTTGTACATGCTGTGTCTAGTCTGCTTATAATGTGTGTTATTCTGACCTGTTTTTCCTTACCTCCATGTGAATTGGTCCAGTACTAAGAAGATTCCTCAGCATTGCATTGTGCAGTTACAGCATGGATAGTGTAATATTTAGCTATGATGCCACTTGATCTACATCCTAGTCCCTAGTAGTGCGTAGTTTGTACTGGTGGTACCACTTGCATTCATACAATGTTACTAGTTGCTAAGTGGGGGAGGGTGTCTTTCCCTTGTTAAATTTATTTCTGGGCTGTTTTTTCCTTCCCTGCAATATGTACCTATAGCTGCTGCCTCCAGCTATTCCTATGTTGTGTCTGTGCCATTTTATTGTCCCATTCTTGGACAACCACTTTAGTTTTATGTAGAGATGTTAGTTTGGGGAGAGTAAGGTATTACTTTGCATCTCAGTATGTCACTGACCCTAATTTTATCACCTTTGGTTTGTCACAATCCACTGGACACTTTGCTGACATATATACTTTTTGCCATTAGTCAAAAGAGTGCAGCCTGTCTGGGTGCTGGTGCTGGAACTGACGCTATTGCTGCTTTGTGGCTATTGTGTACTTAATGCCTTTAGTGACAGAGATATCGCCTTGTGTGCTGATAATCTGGTTATATGCATCTATGTCTGTCCTCTCTAAGCCTTTCCTCTGTGCTCTGTTACCCTCAGATATTCTATTCTAAGCTACTGTACATTGTGTGATTCCAAATGCTTCCTCCATTTTACTATGACTTTATTGTGTAATAACTCTGGGCCTGATGCACTACACATCACAACTGCATATGCAATTGTGATTATGCAATTCAACTACGATAGTATGCCAATTCATTGCGATCGCTATCCTGTTGCAGCACTACACAAGGACACACACTTTAATTAGCAAACATGCGTACTGTTTAGCAAGACTGCAAAACCATTGGTACAATTGAGTACCAATAATAGCCTCAAACACACTTGCACAAACTCTGATCTTACTCAGAAATTGCTAACTTCCACGCATGTTATAAGACCTCAGACTGGGTAGGCAGGGCCACCATCAGGGGGGGGGACTGCCAGGACTCTTGTACCGGTTTCTGGACACTCAGACAGAGAAGGGGGACCCGCCCATTCCTAACGCCCTTCCTCCCGTTCCTACCACCCTCTTTCCCTCTCGTTCCTACAATTCACTTACCAGCCAGGAACTAGTACCCCATACAGTTGCAGTGACAGGAGTCCCACTGCCTTTTACTGCCACGGCCTGTGGCCACCGCTGTGCAATAAAGTTTGTGGCAGGTTTTTTGTGAGCCGGGCTGGCACGCGCATGTCATGCTGCTGTAAGGGTGAGGAGGAGCTGCAGCCCATGGCATGTGAGGAGTGTGGATAGCAGTCAGAAGAGAAGGTAAGTGTCATGTCCTGCGGGGGCTGGGTGGCTGACAGAGACATAAGGGGGGCTGGCTGGCAGATACATAAAGGGGACTGGCAAAGACATAAGGGGGGCAGGCAGGCATTGACATAAGAGGGACTGGCTGGAAGAGACATAAGGGGGCAGGCTGGCAGAGACATAAGGGGTGCTGGCTGGCAGAGATATAAGGGGCTGGCAGAGACATTGGGGGGCAGGCTGGCAGAGACATAAGGGGGGGTGGCTGGCAGAGATATAAGTGGCTGACAGAAACATTGGGGGGCAGGCTGGCAGAGACAGAAAGGGGACTGGCTGGTACTGGAGAGACGCTGCAGGCTTGAAGTTGCAGAAACCCCTAGGGAGGGGGGCCCTGCCTGTTCTGTCAGTCCTGGGCCCCACAATTTCTGAAGGCAGCCCTGTGCGTAGGCCATCGCAGTGGCACCTTTCACAGACCACCCCCCAGTCACCTCCCCCAAAGGGTACTTTCTGTCAATTACTATGGGATGGACCTGCATAGTCACGATGATCGCAGTCCCGATCGCAGCGGCCGATCTGCACACTGCGATGCATACGCAGAAAGAAACAATCACCTGATTTTGTGCATAATTACAGTTGCGTACAGTAGTGAATCAGGCCCTCTTTTTAATGAAGACTATAGTTTTTACCCCATGGGCACTGTTATCAAAGGACACTTATGATCTAATATATACCTTTGTATTTTTATTTGGCCATGTACAAAATTGAGTACTGGTTGTTCGCAGCTACAGTGTAGGTCACTGGAGTTTACAGCTAGTTGCTGTTTAATTGCTTGCTGGTGACAGGGGGCAGAGTGTGACAGTGTGCTTTCTCCCATGGCAGATACTCCACTCTAGGCTTTGTATTGTGGTGTAGTCTAGTAGATGAAGTTACTTTGATTTATCTTCAATTGCTATGGGTTGGTGCAAGTTTGTGCCAGTGCCTTTTATTTGTTTGTTACATTTTCTTTCTCCACTGCTGCATTTGCTGTTGCAGTTTGCACGGTAACAGGTGGCAAAACTTTTGGCATGCTCTTGTCACTGAGTTTGTTTAATTGTGCAACACATGTCATGCCCATGGCTGGGTTTTTCAGCTGGCGGTGTAAGTGCCTGTTTTGCTTTAGTATTTAATTTTGAGGCTACTGCAGGTTAGCAGAGCCTTCTATTTACACCTTTGTTGGGATCTGCAAGCCTGATGCTGTTTTGGTTGTGTGGGTTGCAATGTTGAGGCCTGACCAACTGGGCCATGGACTTTGTGCTCCTCTGCATCCCTGTGCTGACTCCCAGTCTTGCATGCCAGAGCCATCATGGGCTGGTTTATGTGATGGATTTCAGGTTGAGGGCACATGGTGAATGCATCTCGAAGGTTTCCTAGTCATGGTTCGGTTGGGTCTTTCAATGTTGTATTCAGTTTCATCGTTGTATTCTGTCACTCAGGTGTTTCCCAAACATTAGGTGCCATCCTTGTTTCCCCTGGTGTACAACTATGTTTGCTCCCCCCTTTGGGCTTACAATGTCAATAATCATGGCCTTTGAGATGGCATAGGTATGCAGGGTTTTTCTTTCAGCTATCCCAGTTGCTGTCTGGGTTTCTTTTTTGTTTTTTTAGCATTCATATTTTTTAAAATTTATTAATTTGGGAGCATCCTGACACTTGTCACCTTTAGTGGTAGGGACATCAAGGAATGTTGTCCTCTTTTTGCCCTGTACTATGGTCACAGATTGGCTGTGGTACTCCTGGCAGGTTTTTCAGGTATTTACCTCAGACAAAGTTATTCCTGCCCCATTCAACCTATTTTCTCCCTACCTCCCTTCTTTCCCTCATTGTGCAGGGACTTTGTTTACCACTATTGGTTGGGTTGTTCCATGAGGACCTTGGGTTGGATGCCATTTTTGGTTTGTGGGGCATTCTTTAGGGTTTTGTCAAGGCACTGGGTAGGTTGATTTTACAATCCTGGGGTCAGCATCTCCAGCTGACTGGTTGGTTTTATATGGTATGTTGGTATGGGAGGTTTAGATCCTATAGTTTGCCACTGAGAAGGGCAATTGGCCCTGTCAGTGTGGGCATAGAGGTCCTATTGTCTTGCCATTGTATATGGTAGTTAGCCTTGTCAGTGCAGTTGTGGGGATCCTACTTACTTCCCATTAGAAAGGACAAAAGGCCCTGCTAGTGTAGGTCCCTCTTTATGTGCCATTGAGACAATTGGCCCTGCCAGTATGGTTATGGAGATCCTAGTTGTTTGCTGTGATGCAGGGCAATTGGAATTGTAAGTGTGTTCATTGACATTTGTTAGGGGGAGTTTATGTGTTGAGAGTTGCACATTCAATAATCCATTTAAGTCACTGCCCCTATGTTTGGGTGATCAGCAGACACCCTCCTGGGGAAGATCCCCTTTTAAGGGTTTTCCTTAAGTGATTGTTTAGGTTTTGGTATGTGCTTGTTTGTCTTATGCTAGTGGGCTTGGCTCTTTGATGGTGCTTTGTGTGGCAGGAAAGAATGGTAGCCTAGGGGCCAGTGAGATTGTTTATTAGGTTCTTCCCTCTATAATGTACGATTTAGTCTGATTGACCTACCAGGGAAAGCAGCCTTGGTTTCCTAACTAGGCCTTGGAGTATTGGTTGAGGATTTGGTGACCTATGTACTTGACTTTGAAATGGGCAATTGGCCCTGCAAATATTCTGTCATCATCTGCTTGTAGATATTGACCATCACAGCTGCCTGTCTCTTTTGATTATCACTGTATATATACTGTAGTTCGTTATTGATTTTTTAAATAAAAAGGCTGACCAGTTTTAACGCCACATTTGTGTCCGTGTGTTTATTTTAGGTAAGCTAATGTTAAGTTTTAGCTGCATTGGGTATTGATGTATCTGTCATTTGCCAAGAGGACCTTTACAGCATTTCTTTGGTTGTTTTTCCTCACTCAACAAAACCAATCTACCTAATATGATTAAATAATAATTATTATTTTATTTTTATTTTATTTTTTATTTTTAGTTTTCTTAACCATCAGCAACAATTTCTTTGTGGTGCATTCTTCAGCATTAATACACCTTACTAAAGCAGCAAAAAGCCAAAAAGTTTTCATAATACATTCTGCACCTGAATAGGATAATGCCTTTTTTTTTTACAGTTTTTAATGAAACGCTTATAATTTGAAATACAGTAACATTACAGCTCAAAACAGCCTCTTAAAAAAAAAATACAGCATCAAATGAGGGTACCTATAGTTTAATGTTACCAGGATAGAGGGGAATCTGGTTATTTGAAACCCCACCTCTGAATATCCTAATGCTTCTGTTGACCACCAGATAATACTTGTTAACAGGGAGCATTGTTATAAAGAGGGGACTCCTCTCTTTCAAAAAATTGTGTCCCTGAGTGTATTATAAATAATAATAATAATAATAATAATAATAATAATAATAATTATTATTATTATTATTATTATTATTATCATCAGTTATTTATATAGTTATTTATATAGTGCGCACATATTTTGCAACACTTTACAGAGAGGACAGCTGCCCATAGCAAGTTCTTTAGAAGGTTTGTTACACCTTCCCCTAAATGCTCTCTCCCTCTGCCAGCTCTATGGGTTATATGGAGATTTTGCCCATTGGTTGCTACGGGCAACATCTGCACTTCTAAAAATCCACACTTTAATAAATATACCTCTATTAGCATTTCTGCAGTACAGGTTGAAACTGTTTGATGATCACAGGTGTTCACCAGACAATAACCATTAAGTGAAAGAGGGGACTCTTCTCTGAAATATTGGTGTCCAGGGTGTTCTCTGTTGATCACATATGTACACCAGAGAATAACTACTCAGGGTTCACATCACTTTACATAAAAGATGACTCTCTTTCAATCAAGAATACCCTTGAGTCTGGTGGGTGCCAAGATTGAAAGCACATTTAATGTGTATTGGCTGGTGAGGGGGCTTAATGATGTCATCACAACCCCAGATATGATTACATCATCAAGCCTAGCCTCCCTGAGTTTAGATACAATTAAAAGTAAATACAAAGGGAAGACGGAAATATGGGATTGAATGTTCCATGGAATTTAGCTAACTTCCACATTTTTCGTAAAGGAAAAAATCTCTGTAGCTGAGTGTACATAAGTGTAAGTATGGGTGATGCAGACTCAGGTACAACTCGCATCTTCACTTGTGGCTGAAAAGTTATAGACTGTAATCATTTCAATTCAGTGAAATTGGGGCTCTGTAGAGTGTCCATAGCATAATTATGCTTGTTTTTAGATGCATCTTTTATGCCACTGACAATGCTAGTGTACGTGTATGCTGAAAATGATGATAGTTCTGAAACAAAACACAAGCCTAGGGAAGTGTTTCCCAAACTCATTCCTTGCAAGCACTGTTAATGCTTCCTGAAACATGAGTTTGGGAAACAATGGCCAAGGGCATAGCTTCGCAAACTCAGTCCTCAGGACCCCAAACAGTGCATGCTGTCCAGGTCTCCTCACAGAATCAGAAGTGAGACAATTAGCTCCACCTGTGGATCTTCTGAAATGTGTCAGTGAGTAAACATGTGTACCTGCTGTGTGACCTGGAAAATGTGACCTTTTTGGGTCCTTAAGACAGAGTTTGAGAACCTATGGCCTAGGGCAGAGGTTCCCAAACGTGGTCTTCAAGGCTTCTCAACAGTTCAGGTTTTAGAGAAATCCATGGTTGACCACAGGTGCCTTAACTAGTACCTCAGTCAATTTGATTTATCTACCTGTGCTCAATCATGAATACTGCAGCTCTAAAACCTGAACTGTTGGGGTGCCTTGAGAATTAATTTGGGAACCCCTGGCCTAGGGTATGTGTGGTTTCATAGATATGTACAATTCTGAATAGTGGCAAAATAATGTGTTTATTTTCATGCACACTATGCCAGTGCAACTTGTGTTCATCTCTGTCTTGGCCCCAATAACCTTTTAGTCATGTTAAACATACAGTAGATTTGGATCCCAAAAATATTATGTACTATAGTTTGTTTGGTTATTGCTTTTTAAATAATTTTTATATTAATGGATTAGAACTTGCTAACATAATTCTTTGAAAAACAGAGATACAGAAACGCATACTTCTACATGCATATTTTGTTATTGTTATTGACTCATTTATTGTCTAAATTTTCATGATTCTGCAAATGCAATTTTACTAATCCTCCTGAAACACAGGCCCTTAAATGGTGTTTGCAAATTACACTGCTGGAGAGAAAAGGCAACACTTTGGTTAATAAACAGCTGCAATTATACCCTGGAAAATATGCTCAGGTAGAGAGAAATTAGTCATTTAAATGAACCATAAATTAAGATCAACCTAATTTCACTCTATTAAAATGGAAAGCACATTATCTCCCATTCAAAAGCAGTTGATGTAAATGGAACAAATTCAGGAAATTTTGAAGTGTGCTGTGATTTTTCATTTGCATACTTAACCAATGTGGAAGGGAATGCAGCTAAAAAGGGGAGAACAGACGGAACAATAATTAGTTATGTAAATAATGTGGCATTCTTGTTTATAATTAGTTGAAGAATAAAATAAAATGCATGCATGTCAAAGGACTAATTTTCATATGCAAATTAACAATCAAAATTATAAACAGTAATATGCAGTTTGGGAACGTGTGACATTTTTAATTTATTAGCCGAAGTGCTATTTCAGGCTGATTTTCTCTGACACAAGAAAGTACTAGTTGGTAGTTGAGACTTTCATCAATCTAAAAAATATGAGTCTTGTTAGCTTCTCTTTTTTAAAAGAGGAAAGGTTACATGGAACCTTAGATGTTATATTACAGATTCATTATTTATCATAGAACAATGATATATTTTAAAGTGTGTATATATATATATATATATATATATATATATATACACACAAACTTGTACACTTCTATAGATCTACACAACAAACACGTTTCTTATTGCATGCCATGGCATTAAATGTTTGGTGTGGGTGGCATACTTAATCCCCATGCTGAATGTATCTGTCGTTTTGTGAGATTGACTGAAATAATAATCACGGGCAACAGATGGTTCATCAAAAAAATGCAATGTGTAATTTAATGCATGAGTACTATTACTTTCCACCTTTGTGTCTTGTCATTTCATTAGATATGATGTGCACCCTCATTAAATGGGACAATACTCTTAAATTATGTTGCACATGTACATTACAGTATGGCTGTATGTAATGTACAATGTACATAAGATGTCAGTACATAACACTGAATATTACATAATATTAAATTAAGTAATTTATAACAATAGAATTTATCTCTGTAAAGTTTAATGATGGTGAAAGTGTGCACAGTACAATAATTGGATTTTCTGTGCTGCATTAATATCCTGGGGATGTTAGCGGTGTGCTGACATATGCCACAGTCATCTGTATAAGAATAAGTTTTACCTGGGTAATAAGTCACAGTTATTGGAATTCCCATATTATTGTCCTGAGTAGGTATTTAATAACATACTTCTACCATTTTGTGTCAACAGCTGTTCCCAGATAGACAGGTGTACTATCTGGTGGCACACAGTATAGAACCGCTTCCCAGAGACAAAAATGAAAGTCACTGGGAGGAATAGAGAGGAAGCGTATCTCTCAGTGGTAGTGAGGCACTCTTTGTGAAGGAGCATGCTTGAGCTGCAAGAGCAAACATGACCGGATTGGTTATAAGTGATTTGAGATTTGCACATCAGGAAGGTGGACACCATTGCAGCTAGTCCTGTGACACAGGGTTGTATGAAGTCCTGGGACTTGGCATTTGTGGAGTGTGTTACCCTGCCATGAAGACACCAGTAATTAGAAAAAGTAAGCGCATTAAGAAAAAAAAACCTTGTGAAGTTCACCATTAAGTTAAATAAATGAGGGAGTCCCCTTTAAGTAAGGTGCCCCTGGTGAAACCCCAAGTTTTGCTGAGATGGGGAGTCACCCCATTTACTTGACAAGGCAGAGAGCTGTTAAGTGCAGAAACTGCAAGTGTAGCATATGTGCAAGTGAGAGAACCTGCAACAGCTAGAGACCACTGAAGAACATTGCAGACAACAAGATGGGGAGCACTGGAAATCTCTGTGAATATCTGCTCATAACAAGGGGTAGGTGACCCTTTAGTATTGTAAAATATATATCCTTATTTGCACAGCCCTCTGGGAAGTACCACTATAGTAAAGGGAGACCTAGTATTCATATGTGAGAAAGGCCATATGTGAGAGGCATGTCTGCAAAAAGTTGGTGAAGTAGTTTGTGCAATCATTTTACTTAATGTGCAGGAGGATGTGAAGAGTTAATAAAGTTATGTTATTGTGTCACCATGAGATGATCTGGAACCCAACATTATTTGACAAGCACTGCAACTTTTGTTCATACAGTATACAGTACATTCCAACCACTAATCCCTATGTGCTAAGCACATGAGTCTTTGGTCCCAGATTCCACATTCACACCACAGACTCAGTGGCATTAGTTCATCTCAGACACACGGAGGCAAATTACAATTTGTTGCCCCCATTTCACAGCCGCTGACACTGTAATGTAGCAATTTGAATGCAGACAGGCTATAGACAGAAGAAGGCAGCAGCTGATGGTCTGACATGGAGCTCTCCACTAGTGTATGGTGACTTCTCAGGTGCCGGGAAGGGGTGCCATGTATTGGGCGGCTGTGACGGTATACTCCAGGAATATAATTACAGCCCAAAGTACGGTGAATATGTCATGGACAATTGATCAGGTGCCACTTCAGAGCTGGAGCCCAGCGGCAGGTGCCTCCATTGTCTCCCATAGTTCTGCCCTTGCACAGACTAAGTCGAGGATAATTGCCATGAGAAGGTGTACACAACATCTGGTCCTCCAAGTATGCTTGTCACAGTCACTAGAAAAGATTAATACAAGGATCAATTTTTTAATATGAGTGCTTACAATACACATGGTTATTAATAGGTGTGTTTGGATATGTTATAGTCACATATTTCCACATATTGAGTAGGATTAATGATTCTGACTTTAAAGTCAAAATTATTTAAAATAAGTTAAAATAATACTTTTGTGAGATCAGGTCAATGGTGTCTGGCATTGAAAATAAAGGGTTTAGCATACCAAACACCCCCGTCTTGACAACTTGTGTAAAAATGTGTGCACCATTATGTTATTACAATGTTCATGTGTTTATGTGTATATACTATAATATACTATATACTCCAGACTGCTGTGACCAATGAAGGAGGGGAGATCTTCTCATCCCTCGCCCACTAGGGAGCAGCGGGGAGCTGGACCTTACTCGCAGTCCGGCTCTGGAGGGCGGGAGCTTCACCGGCATAGAGCCCAAGGGCCCCCTGTGGACCCTGGAGCCCAGCACTGCCTTTAGGAGACTGGTGAAGAAAGATGTGGAGACCCTGTTTCAGCTGCGCTTCTCCCTGCACCAGGACCATGGAGCGCCAGGGCCCCTCCTGGCGTCAGCCGCCCAGGAGAGGAGCTTCATGGGGGAAGGGGTTACCCGGGTCCCTGTGCAGGAGGGGAGAGTATGGGGCAGCCTGTTCCTCCCACCTGGTGAGTATGAGATGGGCCAGCAGAAGGAAGAAATGCACCAGTGACTGTACCTATAGTATCATCATAATACTGCAGTACTACAGCTATAGGGGACCTGGAAGTGGAAAGTTCCCCCTGAAACTTCAGTTTCTGTACCCTGGTGTCATCAGTAACTGTCTAACGTCATTCCCTAGCATCCACATGGGCACAGGGGGAATATAATCTTGTGGTGAGCGAAGCGAGCCATCGTGCCCGAAGAGTGGTGAGTGATGCGAGCCCGCAAGGGGGGACACTTTTTTTTTTTGGTGGACTGTATGGGCTGGAAAACGCACTTCCTCCCTGACTGGTGTCACTTTCAGGTACACCGTAACTGATGATGTCAGGGTACAGAAACTGAAGGGGATCTAGGAGATCAATGCAGATATTACAGGCAGGGGATGGGGTCTAAATGATGCCCCCAATCTGCGGGGGTTTCTCAGGTTATCAAAGGGGGGGTCGGAGGCATGTCTGCCTTTCCAGGGGGCAATCGGGAGGGTAGGAAAGTATGCCTATACAGGAAGTACTTGATACCCCTTATCCACCAAAATCCTGGGTCAAGCCTGGGATTTGAAATACTGTTCCAAGCTGGGTCAGACTTTGGATTTACCCCATTTACATTGTGGCGCTGACCCGGGAATATCACGGGACGGTGCCGTTCACACTATACGCTGGTGTAGTGCCGGCGCTTACATGCTCCCAGCGTGCACACTCCAGGAGGGACATGGTGCTTTGGTCCTGGACTTCCCTGGTAAGAGGTGGGGCTGCGGTACAGTCTGTGATGCAGGTGGGGGAGCCACACCAACTGTCATTTCACATGCTGCCAAACATCACTGGCTGGGACTCACTGGCAGTTGGTGTGATTTCCCTACTTGGGTTTTGGACTGTGCTGCAGCCCCACCTCTGGAACAGCCACCAATCATAAATTACCGGGGAGGTCCGGGACCGGAGCGTTGTGTCCCTCCTGGAGAGGGTCATGTTGGGAGGTATGCACTTAGAGATGATGTCATCAACAAGGGCCTGCAAACTCCAGCTCTCCCCTGAACCTAGTGGACCAGCGACCAGGGGAGGGGGTCCTTTCCAGGAGGGGTGTCATAAGGGAAGCTGTCTGAAATCACAGCTGCCCCAGGAAGACAGGCAGGAAGATGCACACACTAAATCGCTGTCTTTACCGGCAACTCCTGCAATTCAGTCGACCCTTCTGAAAGCAACAAGCTGGGACGATGTTTCAGTGTATTTGCACACTTTGCTTATGAATGTGGTGTACATGTACAGTAAAATTCATATTTCACCAGAATACGGACATAAGAATATGCCTTTTTGCCATATTTATACATCCATAAAGTGGAAAATCCTTATGCTTTACATAAAAATCATATTTATTTTTGGAATATGCGCACACCAAATACCTTTTAGAATCAGCCAGAAAACTGCAGACAATTTTCAGTGAATCAGATTTTGCATACCTGTGTTATTATTCCTGTCTCCCTTATTCCCCACCGGCGACTTTGATGCTGTCTATTTACGTACAGACACATTGAGTGCTGTTTTGCATCATATTCTCCTCTCCTGACGCTTTCCCCACCTGACTCCTCATTGCTGCTGCTACTTCTAACCCTAGCAAGTTCCTCTGAACTAAAGGATTTTATTAATCTGAAGGGCATCATCTATCATTCTGTACAGTAACATGAGTGAATGCTTGTGTGATGCAGCTATGTTTATAAACCATGTCCTTTTCCTGTATTGTTTTGTATTACTATTAATTGTTTTTCTTCTGTGCTCATTTATGTACTGTGTAAGGTGCTGCGGAACCTTTGTGGCGCCATATAAATAAAGGATAATAATAATAATAATAATAATATTGGAATTGTAAATTCCACCAGGCAAGTGCAGCCATATTGCTATAGCAGTGCTCCTTTATTCTATAGGGGATGTCTCTATGGATTCCACATGAGTCCCATTGGGCAGCATTTGATCTGTGTAGAAAGGCAGCTGTCTGATTGCATGTGTCAAACACAAAGAGGGGTATTCAATATGAAATGTTAACTTCACTGTTTTTCCCTGAGTTAAGGTATGGTGCGCGCTCCCACTTATCCCCGTATTCAATATAAAATTTACGAAAACGGGAAACTCCGAAGTTGGTTTTGCGTAAAGTTATGAATTTTTCCTTAAAATAATTGTAAGACCCCCCTAAAGTTGTAAAAACATGGGGGAACACTATGGGTACCCCCAGTTTTAGCCTTTAATTGAAAGTAGGGGATATAAATAGCCGCAGCAGGTGTTTTTTTCCCGACATTGAATAAGTTATGCAGAAGAGCACTTAGGTTATTTTTTTCGTTTTTTTAAGTAGTTCCATCAAATTAGGGGTACATGAAAATAGGTACTAGCATATTTTTAAGTCCCTAAAGTAATTTTTTAAAAATTCTGCATTTGTGCACCTGCCGCTATAATTCTATTCTTCAATACACCTGCCACATACTTGCAGCATAGCCCTGAACCTATTTCCCTATTGTTAAACAATTTTTTCCCTTTTTTTTTTTTTACCCCAATTTTTAAATTCATTTTTTGGGGTGTCCTTTTTTTTTTTTTTTTTACTTTTTTTGACACAGTTCTTTTTTAAATGTCATTCCCAGGGGTGCAGGCTATTTTTTTTAAGCCTGCACCCCTAAACCCCAATTCTGCACTTTTTTTCGACACCTATTCAATGGTGAAAAGCTATCCCCGTTTTTTATCAAAGACTTTTCAAAACTGTGATAAGTCTTTGAAATTGAAAACGGTGTAAAAGTCAAACCTGCGATAATGACGTCAAAAACGATGTTATCGCTCCCATATTGAATACCCCTGAAAGAGGTAAAAGGCTGGGGAAAACCCCAAGGTCAACCCAGGCAAAGCAAGCTATAGTTCGACAAAGAGAGTTTAAAAGTGCAGGCTCAGCATAGAAGGGAATGTTTAGTGCTGGATGTAACCTGATCAGTGCCTATGTATAGTCATTAATCCATTTGGACTGGTCACAGGCTTATAAGAATCAGCTGGAAGAAAGCCACATTGCTGCAAGAATTGGCCACCAATGGATACTTTTTTTGTGCACCTGCCAAATGTGCCTACACATTAAGCTTTGTCTTACCATATGTTTAGAAGAGTGAAGGTCATGGCTCAGAACTGTGCATCAAAAAGGATTGCAGAAAATATTCTGGTGATAGTTGTGCATTATATTTTGGTGAACTCCCTGATTTGTGTGACCGTTATATTAGTGTTCTGTGCTTTTATATAATGACAGGATTGATGTTGAGAAGTGGACCAGTGGAGAAGTTGCCCATACTGTATCACCAAACCAGCTTTTAAGTAGCATTTATCAAGAACAGTCTATAAAATAATAGGTAGGAGCTGATTGGTGTTATGAAAACCCACAGGAATGCACCAGAACTACAACGATACAAAATGTAGCAATGAAATATGAGTTTTTTGCAGAACCCAAAAAACTAACTTTGGGTTTGTTAAAAAAAATCAACAAATCGAGGAATAAGCAGCAGACTGGTAAATGGCAAATTAAGTTTATAGAAGTGGTTTAAATGTACATGAGTCAAGAAACACGAATAGCAGGAGAGCAAATTAACAGAATCTTGAGTAATGATGCAAAAGGTATCAAACAAAACAGGCTGTATCAGGTATAGCAGGATTTTCAGACATAAGAGACTTAGCTTTGCAAATGCAGATGAACTTGGCTTGTAATCCAGAAAACCAGAATACCAACCAAGACAGCCAGGGGGAGCACATTGGCATAGGAGACTGCTGCGGCTGCTAATCACAGGCGCGAGCAGTCTCCCCCTGCAGCCCTGCACACAGCAGCATGTGCTGGGCTGCTGTGAAGTAACAGGGAGGGGGGAGTGGTGTCAGGCCCCTCTGGCAAGACCAGGCCTGGGTAAATAGTACCCGCTCCACCCCCTCTTGGCGCCCCTATGTGTAGTCCATGCTTGCTAATTGATTGATCAATCTCCAGGCACCTGATCTCCAGCATTGTCCAAACAGCAGCACCTCTAGCAGAAGGATCTGCATACCCCTGCTGGTAAAAAAAAAGCATGTAGCAGGGACAAAAGCAAAACAAACAATACTAATAATTGGTTGTTATAAAAAACTTATCCACTGCTTTACTTCTACACATTTTTCACTGCTTGATACATATATCCCTAAATAGCTATAACATTCCTCCTACTTATTATAATTTCCATAAGCCTGCATTTATGTCTCAGTTGGTGCAGTCACAAATCTCCTCTATATCTCCAAAAGTGCAGGTTTGTGGAAAACTGCTTTTGCCAGTTTAGGATCAAGTCAATGTAAACAAATTAATGGTAAGTCAGTATATATTACAAATGTTTTTCGGGTGGTAGCAGCCTTCCACAGGTTTTGATTCTGGGCTTAGAAGTGAGATACTTGTTGACTTGTCAATCCAAAAAATAGATGCAGCAGCAGTTATTAAACAATGAATCACTGTCAGTAGGAGATATAGGATGGTCATCACTGTATCTCCAAATATAGAACAAATGCTGGACGGATTTAACTAAACAAAATGAGAGGTAGAATTTCATGTTTTAGGTTCCTCACTAGTTTCTGTGTCAAAGACACTTTTATGAACGGATCAACAAGTAAATTGCTGCCATCATAAATCTTATTAATACAAAGGGCCCCATTTACCAATGACCAGCGGCATAATTAGTTTAGTATTGCAATGATTCTAATGGATTTGCCACTGGTATTTAACATTACTTACCCCTCTGGCAAGGTCCAGTGACATCAGTTAGAATCCCAATGCTGGCATCCCGACAGGGTTATAATACTGACACTTTGTCGGTCGGTTATGCTAACCTTCCCTTTCTCCCTACACTTATGGTGCGTACACACGGTATGATTAAATAGGACGATACGAATGATAACAATATCGATCATATTATCCCTCTTAACATCCTTTTTTGGGCCCTTCCAACCCCCAAATGATTGTCAATGCGTGGGCACGGATGCTTGATATCGATATCGACCATCGCCCGTGAATGCAGACCAACCTTGTTGATATCAACCAGGTTAGCCTGGTTACTATAGGAACCTATGATCATCGATCGCAGGTTGTTATAGTTGTTTGGGGGTTGGTGCATGTGCTGGATGTTTGACATCGAACATCCAGCACATGCAGGACGATCGGACAATGATATCTTTATCATTGTCTGATCTGTCTGATCACTCTGTGTGTAAGGAGCTTAACCCTAACCCTCCCTCCCCAGTGCCTAACCCTAACCCTCCCCACTTAGTACCTAACCTTATCCCTCCCCCTAGTGCCTAACCTTAACCCCTAACACCCTGCACCAGTCACAACCTGTGCAGTTCCTCTTTCCTGCCTGGAGTGTCACCCAATTGCTGAGGTACAGACTAGAGTGTGCTAGCCATACCAGAGCAGAGAGAGACAGCCAAGCAGGAAAGATGAACTGCACTGGTTGTGACAAGTGTAGGGTGCTAGAATAAACACTATCCAGGGGTCATCACAGTCTCAAAGCAGGCCCACTTCAAATTGTCATGATTCATGCAGCATTCTCTATTATTTCTCATTTCACAAAGAGAATGGGGGAGATCGAGAAGGGAATGCTTCCTATTGAAACTGGAAAGTCTCCCTCAATGTATGCAAGTACAGTACAGTATGTCTGTATGTGAGTCATATTCATTACAATTTATTATTTCTGTTAATCATAACTGTAAAAATCATTGTGTAAAAAAAAAATGGTAAATTACATTTACACTTGTGGCCCTCTCAAACAGGGAGCCGAGCTTTATTAATGGTCTATGGCACTGAAAGAGTTAACTACCTGTATGCAATTCCCAAGGACATACATATGCTATGAAATATTTAATGGAATAATTTGAAACCATGTTAAAGCAAATCTTACAAATCTGGCTATTAAGCTAAGAACAGCTGTAGCTGTTTACCTTTGTTACGAAGACCCATCGTTTTCCAAATCACTGAGTGAACCCTTTCTGTGTCAATCCAACACTTTTAGGGTAATTTAACTTAATAATACCTTCTTGTGCACAGGCATTTGTATGTGAAGGGTTATTACCATGGAAGTTATTTTAGGTTGGTTAATGGTATGTAGTAAATTTTAAATTGACATAAAAGATATGCAGGCTGCTTTTAGAGTGTTTACCTTTCAAATGTGTTACTCACTTCTGAAAAGTTGTTACCTTTTATCCTGAAGAGCATTCATAAATTATTAGCAATTTTTCCTCTACATTCACACATGCATCATTAGGTTCTAGGTGAAAGTATTCAAACTGGCCACATATTAATTGTTATCACTTTGAGAGCAGTTTCAAATGGATGCAGGACCTATTATTTCTGTCAGACATTCTGACTTATTAAGTGTGATATTTTACCCATCAAATATTTACTGAGCAGCATAAAAGTCAACTTACTTTAAAGCAAAACCTAAAAGAAAAGTATAACATTAGACAATATCATAGTGTAAAAAATGTATATTTGTAATAAATATTCATATATTTTTTTTTCTTTAATCTTCTCTGGATTTATGCTTAATACACTTAAATGTTACAAAAAATAAAAGTTAGTATAGGTTGCGTACAGGATGCCGGTGCTTGGGATACTGGCAGTCAGAATCCTGATGCTGGCATCCACCTAGTGCCTAAACCTAACCCTCCCCCTCTCTATATACTACTTGAAGCATTAAAGTTTTTAATTCGTAGTTTTCTGACTCTTAGCTTTTGGTTTTGGTTTTTGAATCTCCACTTGTGACCTCTAATAGCTGGCTTAATTATGAACTGCCTTACCTGAATAGCATACCATCCCATTGCTACAATTTTTGTACCTGTATCCCACAGTGCCTCACTGAATCTGCCTCAGAAATATTTCCCAGTTCAGCCCAGTGAGTGTACTTCCGGGAAATGGACCAATTACAACAACAATTGTGACAGAACAATTTGCATTATAATTTTGAAGTTACTTTTTTGCTGTATTATTATTGCAAAATTGGCTTCCATGATTTATTTGGAAATTCCACTTTCCAAATTTCAATAATTCACTGTTTATAGATACAGCTATGATGACACAGATGACAGTAGGTGGCAGCAGTTTGATCTATTGTCTCTTGTCATCATAAAATTGTAGGCAATAATGAGACTAGGAAACAAGAAATTAAATGAAAAAATGGCAGCGGCTCCAGTATGTGAGCAGCAATAAGGAGCAGCTCCATTACTGCCAATCCGCATACCTCATTTCATGCCACCCCCATCCTCCACAAACCATCAGGGATGCACCACTAACCTCCGGGATGCTTGCACATTTTATAGAGAGGTATTTCCTGCCTCTAATGCACCGATAAGAGACACAGGATTGGCCAAAAGGAAGAATCCAAGATGGAGCTGGATTCCAGAGTATGGAGCGACTTGTCTTCTTCATTCCCTGATTGGGTACCTACTGACCATATACAGCAGGATGTCTACACAGGATATATTTCAAGTGCTCCATTTACACCAGACCAGGCACTCCCTGCATCAGATACACTGGTCATATGGGGACATAATAATAATATAGAGAGACCATAGGCCCATTGCTGACTGCACAAACTGCTAGTATAGCAGGCCAACTTTATCAGCTTACCAAGCAACTACAGCACACTGAGCATAGAGAGGGTGAGCTATTTGCGGATGTTGCCTAGCTAAAAAAAAAATCATGCCAGACAACTTAAATCACAACATCAGATCTGGAACAAACTAGATAACCTTGAGAATAGGTCCAGAAGTAACAATCTCAGGATTGCTGGTACCCCTGAGTCAGTGAAAGGCCATGAGTTACTTGATTTCATACTCAACACATTATTGTCATTACATCAAATCCAAGATGCCTG
The DNA here is from genome assembly GCA_031769625.1 of Taudactylus pleione. Taxonomy (NCBI): domain Eukaryota; kingdom Metazoa; phylum Chordata; class Amphibia; order Anura; family Myobatrachidae; genus Taudactylus; species Taudactylus pleione. The sequence goes on along the minus strand of JAUIMM010000061.1, from coordinate 8,773,470 downwards.
CAAATATTTAGTAATTGAATGTGAGCATAGAGTTGGGTCCCAATACATGCAGGCAGATACCAGACCTCGTATAGTTCTGTTCAAATGCGTGAACTATTTACATAAGGAAGCTTTTTGGATTGCCTCCCATAGACACAAAAATCTTGCTTGATGGTAATAAATTGGATTTATTCCAAGATTATTCTAAATAGCTGATGAAGGCAAGGAAAATAAATTCCCCAGTTTGCACACAGTTAATTCAATGAGGGAGAAAATTCACATTGCTCTATCCTGCTCTTTTGCGCATATATAATGGCTCCTCATTTGTTGATTTTCTTACGGTGGAAGATGTGATGGCATACCTAGAGTAGGAAGATGCTGCTGTGGAAGATTGTCCTATTCCTGATGACACTTGAGCTTTGATTTCAGGTTCCAATTTCTGTATTTGTTGTTCTATATTCTGAAATGATTGCTGCTTTGCTAATGTATAACAAATTGGATATTGCTGATTTATTACATAATACTGTGTATTTTGATACCACTATTTCTGCAATACAGGTTGAGTCTTCCATATCCAAATTTTCTGAAATATGGAATTTCTTTTAGCATGACTGAGATAGTGACACCTTTTGCTTTTTGATGGCTCAATGTACACAAACTTTGTTTAAGGCACAAAATTATGAAAAATAAAGTATAAAATTACCTTCAGGCTTTGTGTATAAGGTGTATATGAAACATAAATGAATTGCATGTACAGTATGTAGTATGTACACAAAATTTATTGAAAATATTGTATAAAATTACCTGCAGGCTGTGTATATAAGGTGTATATAAAACAAATTAATTTTGTGTTTAGATTTGGGTCCCATTCCCAAGATATTTCATTACAGTATGCAAATATTCCAAAATAAGGAATATTCCGATATCCAAATTACCCCTGGTCCAAAGCATTTTTGTATATGGGAGACTCAATCTATAGTACTTTATTTGCAGAGGTTCAACTGATCACTTTGGATTGTTATTTATCTATAATATAATATTCTGTTTATTTTTCTTTGTGTATTTTCCTGGGTTGGAAGGGATTTGGAGTATGTATCCACTTATTTTGAAGAAATACTTAGTGCTTCCACATATTTATCTTGAAAATCTTTACTAAACAAAGATGTTGACACCCTATATTTTTTATTGGTTTATGGAGATGGTCAGTGAGTTGGATGATTTTTCTCAATTAGTTTTTGGGATTGTTAGTGTTATGTCTCCATGTTTTCTGTGCTACATGTTTTTATATGTCTCCCACCTTTTCTCCCCCTCCTTGTCCTTTAGTATCCTCCATTGCTCCAAATGTGTGGGTCATTTTAGAAAGTATTTGATGTGCTACTGAATCCTTCTATATACATATATACTTTTGAAAGAGCAGTATGGCTAACGTAAAGATTGGATCCTGGAATGTAGGGGGAATAAATTCTCTCCAGGAGCGTAAAAAAAGTCCTGTTATATCTTAATAAACTAAAGTTAGATATAGCTTTTTTAGAAGAGGCTCACTTAGTACCCCCAAGAAATCCTGAAACTTAATATGCTGCAGTGTAAGGTTTTGGTAACGGCACCTTTTACTTAAATATAAAAAGGGGTGTACTTGTTTTGGTTAAATGCAATATATTTATAGTATTAATATTGACAGCAATTGATCCTGAAGGCAGATATGTACTTTTTGAGGTCAAAATAGCTAGCCAACACCTTTTATTATGCAATGTCTATGCATCTAATTTTTATTCTAAAATGTCTTTACAGAAGTTATCAGTGACTTTACAACCGTATAATAACTTGCCTTTAATTGTTTGTGGTGATATTAATTTGATAACCTCTTCTCAATCAAACAGCACAGACGGTGTAATGGTTAGCATTACTGCCTTAGAGCACTGAAGTCGTGGGTTCAATTCCCACCACGTCCCTAACTGTGCGGAGTTTGTATATTCTCCCTGTGCTTGCATGGGTTTTCTCCAGGTACTCCAGTTTCCTCCCACACTCCAAAAATATACTGGTAGGTTAATTGGCTCTCAGCAAAAATTAACCCTAGTGTGTATGTGTGTGAGCGTGTGTTTGGGAATATAGATTGTAAGCTCCACTGGGGCAGGGACTGATGTGAATGGCCAAATATTCTCTGTAAAGCGCTGTGGAATATGTGTGCGCTATATAAATAACTGGTAATAAATAAAATTAGATAAGCAATTTCCAAATAGAGGTAGAGAGAAACCACCTAAATTTGGTATTCCTATGCTTTTGAGAAGGCTTCAAACGATAGATTTATGGAGGATGCACCATCCGGTAGATAAAGAATTTACATGTATGTCTGCCGCTCATGGCTCGCTATCCAGAATAGATTACTTGTGCGCATCAGCTACCCTATTTCCCAAGGATCAGAAGTTGAAATTGCACTTATTTGCATGTCAGATAATGAATTATTGTGGTTTACTATTCAAACAAATATAGACACAGGCCCTTACAAAATTTGGTGTTATACCTCTAGTTTATCACATTCGCTCCAATTCTGCAACAAAGTTGAAGCTGCATGGGAGGAATATAGAATAAATAATCCATCAATCAACTCCTAACCCTGCTACAAGAAATAAGTATCTAAAATGCTAAGACCCATTATGATGCACTATTCACTAAACTGGAGTCTTCGTACTCTTTTAAGAAGGATTATAGATTTTTTTTACATTTGATAACAAAACTGGCAAACTCCTAACCAATCTACTTAAAGGTCAACACCCTCACATTGTGATACATTCTTTAAAGTTACCAGATGGTACCTATACTTCAACTAGTGTGCAAATTACAGATGTTATGAAATAATATTATACCAGTCTTTATTCTCTCCAGACAGGCTCTTTAGGAAATCCTTCATTCTGGGAAAATCTTCCCATACTGTTAATTCCACACCAGGTGGACACTGAGCTAATAACACCAATCACAGAGTTGGAGGTCAGGACTGGAATTTCTAAGTTAAAATTAGGAAAAGTGCCAGGTCTTGATGGCCTTACCATCAATTTTTATAAACTTCTCTCCCCAAGAATTGTCCCTACATTAATTTTGCTGTTTAACCGTATACTAGATAATAATCTTATGCCCTTATATTTTAACTCGGCCAAAATTAAACATATTCCAAAACCTGGAAGAGATATGAGTAACCCAGGTTCAAATAGGCCCATATCGCTTCTAAATATAGATTACAAGATACTGATGAAAATTCTTGCATATTGACTAAAAATGACCTTGCATAGTATAATACATCCTGATCAAACTGGATTAATTTCTGGGAGAAGCTCTGTGGTTAATATTCGCAGAGTATTAACAGCAATATGTGCCACTCACCAATTGTCTAAACCATCTCCTAGAGCATATTTTCTCATTGAATGCTGAGAAAGCCTTCGACATGGTACTCTGGAAACATCTTTTTGAAACCATATTAAGTTTGGCTTTCCACTTAAATGTATATCTTTCATTAGAACAATATATACCAATCCGTCATCACAAATATCCTGCAATCAGAGCATATCTATAATGGGTGCAGGGTGTGCGGGGAACATGGGCCCCTGGGTCCAGGGGGGCTCCACACTGCACACCCTGCACCCATAATATCACATACCTCTCCGGAGTCCCATGTCGGTGCGGGGGCCCGGCAACGTGAAACGACTGGAAAATGGCCACGGTGGCCATTTTCCCATCGTTTGTGCATGCGCAGTACTTGGAAAATGGTCGCCGAGGCCATTTTCCTGGTGCACTGTGCATACACTATAACTTCGACACTGGCTGTGCACAGCTCAGTGTGCTTCCGGCCGCTGGTAGAGAGGAGGGGGCCCGTGTAGGAGACTGCACATGGGCCCCCTCCTCTCTAGAAATGCCCCTGCCTGTAATGGTTATCAATCCACTACCTTCTTCATACAAAGAGGTACCAGACAGGGTTTTCTGTTATCACCATTGTTCGCTGTAGCTTTAGAATCACTTGCTATCACATTAAGACAATCACCTCTGTCTCAAGGCATAATGGTGGGACATTTAGATTTACAAGTAGCACTTTTTTGGGATGATATGTTATTGTTCCTATTTAACCCTGCTAATTCTTTACCTATTGTTTTAAATATATTTTCCATGTTTGCCTGTTTTTCAGGTTATAAAATAAATATTAATAAATCTGAGATTATGCCTCTGTCTGGTGACATGACATTCCTGACCTCCAATTCTTTACTAAATTCTATTAACATTGTCTAAGCCCAATTCAAATATTTGTGTATACACATTCCATTGCAGTTGTCTAAGCTATACTCAATTTCTCACCGTTGATAACAGCTCTATGTAAGTTGCTAGATAGTTGGTTGCTCCTCCCTTTGTCGCTTATGGGAAGAATTGCTGTCATAAAATCTAATATTTTTTTCTAAACTCTCTTATACTATACTGATGTTATCATTAGGTCTATTAATTCTGATTTTAAAACACTTACCAATATGTTCCAGAAATTTATTTGGAAAGGTGGAAAAGCCAGAACTACTAGAACTAAATTATAGGCCACATACACCACTTCTCCTATGCAGTGTTTTTTTCAATACATAACTGACTGGCTCCTTAAAAGAAACACATTTAATAACTATGTTCTAGATTCTGCATTTCTTGTGCCATACTCTCCGACTGCATTACTCAAAATCAAAAATACCTCCACATATATTAAATAATCTTATGTTCCAATATACCTATTTATCATGGTGGGCTTAAAATAAACAATGTAAACTAAATTATTGCTGAACATTGCACTATGGGGTAAATCTCTTTTTACACCTGGGATGGAGAATCCTACATTTCTCAGTTTAAAAGTAAAAGGAATTAGAACAACAACAGATGTTTTTGAACCAGGTGGTGTGTTTTGTTTATTTTCTACACCATAGGAGAGGTACGGTTTGACTCATCATCACTTTTTCGCCTACTTTCAACTTAAAAGTTTTGTTGATTCACTTCAGTCAGCCATGATCTCTCCGACAGGACCTATACAATACTGAAATTGTTGCAAAGATTTTTCCTCATTATTAGTATCAAACCTGCTACCTACAGTATGTTTAGAGCTAATAGATGTAGCTAATGATAAATTACAACTTGGAAGCAAGACATTACATCTATTAGTCTGGATGGGAAATTATTTAAATACTATGAGAAAACTTTATTTACCCTTAAATTTTAAAATTTACAGGAAATCCATGCCAAGCTAATTCATAGGGCTGACATATCACAGACACAAAGAAAACATTATGATTTAGATGAAACTGGTATATGTATGAAATGTGGTGGATCTTTTGCAACCTTTATGCACAACTTTTGGCATTGTGAGAAAATCAAATGTTTTTGGTACAAATTGATATAATTTCTCAAAAGAATCTTTAATATACATTTGACTTTAGACTCTTCAGCTCTCTTACATGCTAATTTTGATCATTAGAAAGACAACGGATTTGTAGCCTCACTGCACCCATTCATATCTTTTTTTGCTACAATTACAGTTATCTTAAAGCATTGGATTTGCCATTCTTCCCCGACAATCACTGAAGTAACACAGTTCAGCTCAAGCTATTATATTATGATCGACAATCTGCAATGCCGGATATTGAGAAAGGGGTAGTTCTGTTCTATCGGAAGTAGGACCCTTACGTACTGTAGATACTTTAGATGAAACTGCTCAATCTCACATCATTAAGGTGTTTGGAACCACTGATTGTTTTTTTGCAAAAAAAAAACTACTTGAGGAATCATGATTGGTGCATTCTATTTTTAAGGCACAAATAGGGACAGGTGTTGACTCACAATGATGGGATGCTAGCAAATGTTAGACTGATATATTGCTGTCTGTTGACTATTTTCTATATTTTATTGTTGTCACATGATTCGACTACTACCCCCCCCACCTCCCCCCAGAACAGAACTCACAACACTGGATTATTTTATTGAATGTTTATTGCAGGTTTTGAAATATCTCATTTTACAGGAGAGAAGGCTGAGTTAATTTACTTTGGATCAAATTATACATTAAAACTAGACATTCAATTTGGACATTTAAATGGACAATTATTCATGCTTTTGTACACATATATACATGGACTTCGTATATATCTGCTAGTTACCAGTTTCTCTATTAGCATATGTCTGATTTTTGACCTGTAGAAGATTGTTGTGATTAATGATTAACACAATATTGTTTCTTTCTATTTTTGAAAATTAATAAAAATGGCAGCTCTCATGATATTTCTAAAAGCATTTGTTTCACTAGTGTAAGTGAAAGGGAGGCTCTTGATATTGATAATTCAAGGATGGCCTGTTTTTCAGCTGTTACAAGCACTGTTAAAAAGGGAATCAATTAAGAAATCTGTGTGTGACCTCCAATTAGTAAAACTCAAAGAGCATAGCATTTAAAGCAGGGGGGGCAATATGGGTTAGTACGAAAATTGTTAATTTTAAAATAAACTTTTAAATTAACAGTTTCAACATGGTCAAATAGCAAAATGATGGCAGGGCATGCTGAGATGTGTAGTTCTACAGCAGATGGAGGGTCGCTTATTACCCATTGATCTAAAGATTGAAATCATCATTTAAATAAAGTAATTGTAAAAGTTTATACTAAAATTAACACATTTCTTACAAAACAATATGTTTTGGGCCAAAGTAGCTTTGTAACAATGACACTTAACACAGTCCACTGTCTCCGTTTCCACATACATACAATGGGACAGTGGTGGGGATAATGGATGTGATATAGTGGTGGGATTGTAAGAACATAGAGAAATGGGATTGGGAAAACACAAATTTGCCCCTAATGGTGTGTATCCACTTGTAGATCTTGGAACAACAGTATGATTACAACATTGTAGTGCCAAAACGGAACGATATGCCATTCAGTTCAGGCACCCTCCCTCATCCCTGAACATGGCCAATCCGTAATTATTGGCAGATTGACCATCATGTTCAGGCGACGACTAATGTCGAAAATGACCAGCGGGAGCGCGCATTACTGCTCGTTTCCGACATTATACTGGCCGATTTATGTACGATTAATGAGCGATTGAACAATTATGATGTTGTAATTGTTCAATTGCTCTGTATAATCAGCAAGTGGATATGCATCTTTAGAAGACTGGATTTCCTTGAAAAGACACAGTGTGTAGACAGTGGGTCTGATTCAGAGGTGGACGCAATGCCAATGATTGCAAAGTTAAATAAAGAAATAGGATCTATATATCCTGCGCAAACCACTACAGCAACCTTTGAAACAACATGGAGCCCTCACCAAATTAACCCCTTAAACATGTCCAAACAGTAGAAAATGTGTCCACAATGGCGCTTGCAGTGAGTTCTATATACAGAGGTGATTCCTATACCAGTCACCCAGCAACAGGTAAAAATAAAAAGTCTTACTCTTCAGAGAAAAAAATTAAAGTTTTACTCTTCTCTTTATATGAACCCAATTGATCCTCCTTCTTTTGTTAAAAGGTTTTGTTCATGTTGAAATTCTTGAAATGTGAACACAGAGAATAGCAAACAATAGTGTAATATTGCTTCTACATGTATTTTAATTGATAGATTAAAACACACTCACAAAGATAAAAATTTAAAGGCATTTATCCACCACACATTTGGATCCTCCTGATACACCCTTGCTTCTAGGATAATCCAGCCATGGTTCTAATCCATTTTACTCTTCAAAACAAGCAAAACAGATTGCAAGCCAATAGTGCAATATTGCCTTTAAAAACCACAAATTTAATCATTAATTGGAACCTGGACAATGGTGTCAGATTAGCATGGATAAGCCACTGCATGCCCCATGGTGGGCAAACATCATTAAAATGCTCAGCCAGGGCCACTGGGCAAATCACAGAATCCATATGGGCCGGAACAGAAATCCATCGCCCTCTGGCCAGTTGGTCTGTTTTTGATCTATGTATTCTATATAAAATCAAGTTCATCTTAACTACTACATTAACTAACAGCAAACCTAATAGCATAGAACTCTTATTAGTGGCCACTAGCTCGCCGATCCTAAAAGCCCCAAAGTAAGCTTATGAAAAAGCTACACTAAAAAGTGTCTCTTTGCACTCACCCAATGCCACCCCTGATACCACCACAATCAAATCCTTTAAGAGGGTCTGATCAATAGATATACGTGTATCACCTGTACTAGTGCATTCCCTTGCCCAAACCTTCAATGCCTTAGCTAATATGAATGATTTGGCTGGGTTGGCCAAACTATACAACTAAGAAAAATAAGAAATGCTGGATAATGCTGCTGTCATCGCTGCCTTGGAACAACCCCTCTTATGCCAGTTCCAGGTGAACTCTAACATACAGTACAGTAATGAACTGCCTTACCTCCAACCTTCTTGGAAGTTAAGAAACCCTGCCAATTGTTCCAAACCACCATGTAGGTCTCTAGGGTGCTTCAATGTGAGTCCCTCAATGCTGGCGCAATGATCTGCCAGGCATGGATGGGACACGATAAACCATGCAAACTAGAAAAAGGCACCAACGATCAAAACCAGTCCCATTGAAAATGAGATAAAGCATCTCATTCTCAACACCTGGAATATACCTTGCCCAAAACTCAATATTCCTTTGTAAACACAGAAGTTTTAAATGCCTCAACAACCGCAAGGCCAGAGCTGATTATGCCCTTTCATTATTGATAGCATATGTGATGCCCAGGTTATCACACCAGAACATAATTCACCAATTGCTAAGCTTGCTAGCCCACAGCTAAACTGCCACAACAATCAGGAAAAGCTCCAGAAGTAATATGTTTGTGGTTAGACCTTGTACCCTCCAAGAATCCGGCCAGGAATCCGGCCAAGATTCTAGGCACCAATACCCTTCTAAAAATGCTCCGAAACCCAAGGAACTGGATGCATCTGTAAATAGTTGGAGTTCAGAATTGGCAACCGGTGCCAGTAGCCATATTTGAATCCCATTAAATTTGTGCAGGAACACCATCCAAATGTGCACGTCCTCTCTCAGATCCTGCAATATGCAGATAAGATGGTAGGGCTTCCTAACCCTTGCTGTGGCTCGCTCCAGTCGTCTATACAAAACCCTATCCATAGGTATAACTCTACACGTGAAATTGTTGAGGACCAACAGTGACTGCAACTGTTTCAGTGAAACCTGTTTCGCCAAAACAAATTCTTCCAACAATTCCCCAAAATTAAATACTTTCTCCATAATCCTAGCAAGATATTTAATTCAAAACCCAAATAGGACAAAAGGGTCATGCCCATCTGTCTTGTTGAGAGCAATGGGGACTTGCATAACAGCAAACAGCACCTGAAGAAAAAATCATACAGGTAATTGGACACACCTGTATGTCCCATACTGGATTAACACACCACTGCAAAAACTAACTAAAGCACTTGAAGAAAGAACATGGAATGGAACAGCCCATTGACAGACATCTGTCTACGTAATATAGCCCCGCTACCGTAAACCCCATATACTTAAATGATTTGAGGTAATGGGGCAGCAGCTGGAGGGTGGATTCAATATCAACCTTAGCTAATAGAGCCCTCTTCCCAAAACCTTACATTATGTCCAGGGCCTGTTCAAAAGATTGGTAAATGATGTGGCAATCTGACGGATCTAATGCGTTTTTAACCATCATGGTAAGAGAGATGCTGGATCAGCCTGAACTTACCCCATACCTTCTTCGGTATTATCCTCAAAAGGTTATATACATAAACCCTCCAAAGACGGGGAAAGAAAAGGGCCGCATATGCACCCCAATCAAACTTCCACCTCAACTCTACATCTCACAACTTCTGAAGGGTCATGCACTGATTTTAGATTCCTCTTAGAAATTACACAGATCTCCCGTGTCCAAGGCAAACAAAAACCCTCGATAAAACCTTACAACAGAAGGGTGCTTCCTCCAAAAGAAGATAATGGCCCAACCACCTCCGCAACAGCCCTATATTTATTGGCGATTGTGCCTACTTAACACATCCTCACTGTTGTTGCGCTATTCCCCTTGACCTGCCCCTGCACCGCTGACCCGACTGGACTCCTTGACTGGGTGACCACTCCCACAGAGCATGCAGATGTGCCTAAATCTACAGCCTGTTCCCCTATTACATTGTGCATTATTAAACATGCAGCACTTCCCATGACCAATGCCAATGGACCAAGGGCAGGCCAGAAAGGGCTGCTTCTGACCAGCTGATAGGTCAAGCCAATCTTTGACATCCATAAACCCAAATACTGCTGACCCACCTACTTTTTGTTAAACATTTTGTTGTACTGATGTCAAACAGTACCTTTAGCCGACGAGTGAATGCCATGCACCATGTGCTTGTATTTTTGAACCTTAATATACTCCCCAGGCTGTGAATCCAGGTAGCATGTTGCAAAAACATAAATGCTCGTGTTATACATTGGGGTCAAAATGGGGGGAGAGGAGCTTGGAGCTCTGGTAACAGAGGATGCCCCAGTGGAGATTACACCAAGGGGGGTTCCCTGGGGCTAAACAAGAGGCATAGAAACAAGGGGTCTCCCTGCTTCTTAAGCAGAGGGAGCTGGGGAGGGCACAGTGGGCCTGTAATGGCCACTGCTATCTGCTTGTGGCCCCCTAAAATGGCCATCACAGGACATGCGCTGGCCTATGCCAGGGAGCAAGTTGCCAGCAGGAGGGGGCCACCTGGGCTGCTCACGGTGCCAACAGAGAGCAAGGCAGTTATGATTGCCAGGCAATGCACAGGAGCCCCGGGGATTCTGGCACGCAAGGCAAGAATGTGAGCAGGCATGGTTGAAGCCCGTGAGCCATGCCTGGCTGTGGCTTGAGCCACTGATGTGAGAGGCCTTACTGCCTCTATCAAGTGGAATGACGTGGTGTAGGGGGCAGGAGGAACAGTGTAAAAATAAAAGTGCAAGAAAAACAGTGGAGCACAAGTGTATGACAAAGGGGTTCTAGGGGGAATATGAATAGACAGTGGAATAAAGGGAAAATTTGTGAAATTAAAAGCCAGAGAAAGGATTAAGTAAGCCTTGTTTAAAATTTAGCCAGTCTGGTTGAATACACTGGAAATAGGAAGATGGCTCTCCTCACTATGCTATTTATATGACTACTCTAGGCACTCTCCTTATTGCCTATGATAGGCTTACAACAAACAAGTGACCAATTCCTAACTGCACCCCCTCAGCCCTTAACCTTTAAACAACCCAACTTAATTCCATAGCAAACAGGGTTCTTATCTATCGTCAAACTTATTTAAGTATTTGGATGCTTAAAATTGATTAACAAGGATTGGTGTCAGTGAGGACTTGGATGCAGAGTGATTGACTGCCAGTGGGAGTCTCTGTACAAATCCTTGCAGCTGTGGCGTTAGCAAATTTTCACAAAACTGCTGCATATGAAATCATGCCAGGATTTTTGACCATCTCTACATCTTATATATAGATGGGGAGTTTTTGGTTTGAACCATAGTGAAACACAAGTAGAATGACTAAAGTGACAGAAAAAATGTTTACTGAGATGAAGCAATGCAGTCTAGGTGCTAGAAAATACAGGGGATATCACAACCAACATGAGTTAACTGGGCATCCATTTAGAGCTTACTGAAGTCCATAAGAGCATAAGTGGCAGGACAATGAAGAATACTGATAAAACTATTAAACAAACATTTGCATCATCTACCAAGATAAAAATCCTTTGGAGTCTTAGCAGAAAAAAGCTGAAGGACACATTAAAACAAATTTAAATTTGCTTGCACTAATTGTGAGCAAATGAAGGACATATTATTTTGAGCTATCATAAATTTGGTCAAGTAATCTTGAAATATATAAAAGCATTGTCTTTACCATTGGAGAGTATGGTATCTTAAGGCAGATAATGTATGTAAAATTACTGTATATAGACTAGAAGTAGAGATGTGTGTGGACCCCTTTGCTTTTTGGTTTTGCAAAAATCACCCTTAAAGGTTTTGGTTTTGACACCATCCTCAAGTTTTGGTTTTGGATCTGTACATCTTAAAAATGTATAAAAATAGCTAACCCATGTAATTTGGGTGTGTTTTGTTCCTACAATATTATTAAACTCAATAACACTCATTTCTAGTCTTTTCAAGTAAATTTTGACCAACTCACAACTCAAAATATTGTTTTCTGTTTTCACCCATATTGGTCAAAGTCTGCAGAGAGCTGTTTGGCTAAACTAAGTGACAGCTGCAGCACAAACACAAGGCAGTTTAAATAAGAATATATCACATCTAGGAATCAAAGTGGAACTGCATTGGCAGAAAAGATGGCCATTTATTATAAACTGTACGTTGTTATACAATGTTTTCATTAATCAAGAAGATCAAAGACCAGCAAAGGTAAATGGAGGTGGAGTACTATTTAGTAGAAGCCAGGTAAAGCAATGATTGATTAATTAATTGATTAGTGTTAATAATTTAACTATAATAAAGTACAATAAATCAGAGAAATGGAAAGCACTGTTACAAAATAAGCATTCAAACTCCAAATGAGGTTGATTAGTTGATTGATTCATTACAGAATATAACTATAAATCAAAAAGAATTTAATAAATAGCACAAATAATTAAAACCAAGAAGCCAAATTAGATTGATTGAGTGATTGATTTATTGATTATATAATATAACTATAAATTAAATTAAATTGAACAAACCATTAAAAAAAGAATGCAAATGACATTGATTGATTAATTGATTTGTGTTAATAAATCTACATCTGATGCAATGCAGAATAAATTTCACCCTGAAAGTAAGCAATAATAAGACACCACAGGGGACAGTGAATATAAAGATGGCTGCCACTGCATATTACATTTCAGGGAGAAAGTGCTGTTCTGACATCATGTAACTATAAACTGATCACCTCACTCCAGGCTGTGGCCAGCAGCAACCTTATGGTAATCAAGAGAGTGACACATATCAGACAGTTTAAAGTTTAGTGAGTACCTTGCAGCAGGCTTCCATCAGCAGCTTTGCAGAACTGCTTTAAAATGCAGTGGTGTAGCCCTCTGAAGGACGGAGCTGGATCGGGCCGCTCTGCAGTTGGAAATACAGCAAATCATCTTCCCTTCAGGTGCAGGGTCCCAGATGTAATTGCAGTGGCAATGGAGCCAGTTGTGATACAGGAGGAAGAGGTGAAAATCAACATTTCAGTGCAGGAACTTGCACACCATATGTCTTCACCCATGTGCTTCAAGACCATGCCCCCAATAACTTTTATTTAGTATTTACTAAAATTGCTTAATGATACAAATCTGCGTCAAAACCATAGCAACTAATGAAACATTGCTTTTATTGTCTATGCTGCATTCTATAGAGAAACTATAGTTGCTAATTGGTATCAACTGTATGGTTTTGTGTCGATTTTTACCAATGTCTGTATAAAAATCTAGTCATGGCAGCTTATAGACTGAAAAAACATTTTAGAAAAAAATAAGCACACTAGTCAATATTAAATTATTTTAAATGTGGTGATCAAGCATACATTATTAGAGAGACATTGAGTGGAGAGAGGGGCATAACTATAATGGGTACAGGCAGTTGCATTGATATGGGACCCAGAGGCATAGGGGTTCTGCCTCCAGAGCCATCTTCCCTTGCACCCAGCTCCAGATTAAGGAGGGGGAGACTTGGTGTATATGACCACTGCCTATCTCTCAAGGGGCCACTGGGCTTTTTGAGAAAGTCATCTCTTAGATTGTTTTTCTTATTTTATTTCATAAGACAATATAGAAAACGAGGGTAACTTTAACATTTCCCAATGTTTAAATCCATTTTAAGTTTGAATGTTAAATTAATAAAGCAAAATGTAACAGTCACAGTCACAAACTAAATTACTAGGCATATATTTTTGAAAATATTAGTAATATTACGTTAGCAATGTAATATTACATTTGAGCAGAATTTCAGATTTTGTAAAAGTTAAACAGTCTCTTGAATTTTCTCTTTAAATAATAAGCTAATATATAATGTCTCTGAAATTCTTTTTTTTTTTAATCAAAGAATCAATATGTTGATTTTCACTCCTAACATAATGGAAAGTGCAATGTTTTTTCATACAAATTAGTATATAGTGATCTTACTTTAATTTCTATAATAAAAACAAAAGGCCTGCAGGTTTCGCTGGATAATTTCCATTCAATACAACTTCTATTTGTAACTGCTCTTCAGTAATTTATGCCAACCAGAGGACCTATTTTTCAAAGACGTTTTGCCAACAGTTCTACTGTACTATAAGTCAGTACAATTTGCAGTTGGTTGCATATTTTGCACACATCCATATTTCTAACTGCTTTACATCAGTTCAATCATACATTGTTTGAACTGGAACATCTCCCTTGCAAAATCTCAGATTTCTGTCCACATTCATTTAATTTATTTCTGTCATTGTAAAAAGTATGAATGCAACATAAGAAAAAGTTTAACAATAAATATTGTGTTATGAATAATTAATTATTTTATTTTGTTCTATTTAGAATTAAGTAAAATAATTATGTGGGGGAGGGGGGCTTTTAAACAAAGGCACAAAAATAAACAGCAACTCTTCTTCCAACACATTTTGGTTCTGTCTTTCAATTAATAGATTAAACTGCTATCAACCATCAGCATTCACCTTCATTCATTGCACATTGCATCAACTCATAGGTTACTAAACAGTGATGTGTTGATGCATGACATGTTTAAAGTTTTCTTGATATTTTAAAGATTATCAGTGAGTAACGTTGCATTTAAAATTAGTACTATTCCATTAATATGCAGTGCAATCTTCAAATCCTGAACCAGCATCTGTGAAAAATAAATTATACCAACATCACTCATCATGAAGGCTTCTTGTATTTGTACCATATATTAGATACTGCTTTTATGATAACAATGCCTGTATAATGCTATTAAACAATAATATATAACTGACTTCCAAAATCAAACATTTTATAAAGGTAAGAATTAATTTTCAGTATAATCATGTTTGATAATTGTGAAATCTAAAATTTAGCTTTTTATTTTTACCTTTTATTAGATGTATTGTATTGCAGGAATAAATTGCAACACATGCACTCTGATTTATGTTAATTTTATGGAACATTCTTATTGAAACTAGGATTCTTTTTAAAGGCAGAACATTTATTTAAAAAAAAGTAACGTATAAACTGTAGGGAATCTCATTCTTAATATGTTATGGTTTCATTCTGTGTCCTATACTGGATTTTTTTAATAAATCTACTTAAAGAGCAAATAAATCTGCTATTTGATACTATTAATATCAAAGGTTATTATACTGAGTGAAATAATATAAATGAAATAACTGGATTGTTTACACTTAACGAAGTATATCCACCAAATTTTACTCACTTCTCTGAAACAGGTTAGGATTAAAATGGCTCTATTCATCAAGCCCTGCCATTCAGAAGTGCTAATTTAGTATCCAAATCGCTACAAGTAGCAGTTGTAGATAATAAAAGAGTGAAGCCATTCCACATTTCTCCAGTGCAGAGATAGCTGAATCTTAGCAGTGAAACTTCGCCCTGCCAAGTCTCACTCAGCAGTGTTATACATATCCGTGAAGTAGGCTTCACTCATGCACATGTCTGGTGGAGTGAGCCATACCCAGAACTACTTCCCATAGGAAGGAGTGAGGGTCTCGGAATCAACACCATCTGAAGATGGTGTAGGATCTCATTGTCAAGTTCTGAAAAATTTATATTTATGGAGTGTGATGAATTTTGGTCCCAATACTATTGTATGGGGACACTGGGCCAGATCGGGATTGAAAGGTAAGCAGAAGATATTCATGATATCTTCTGTATTACCTTCATAATGATTTACCCTGACACTTAATTTCTAGAAAACTAAGTACAATTTTAATTTTCACCTAATTTTGAAGAAATTAAGGGATAATTAATAGACTACTAAAAGATCAAACTTGTTTCAGTAGCTTTCAAACCAGTTCTAATGTTCATTATTTGCTATAATTCTCAAACTTCAGATAAAAATTCAGCTAAATCAGAACAAGGTGAACCATTTTCAGACTTGTTAGCAATAAACACATTATTTGATAAAAAAAAATGTAATAGTTTTTTTCAATTAATTTAACCAAAAATGTAAACAAAAACTGTAAAATGTCAAATGTGAATCACTTGATCGATTTTCTAATTAATAAGTACTTCTTTAACTAAACAAGCAGGCATGGACTTACATCTAGGTTGATTTACTTTGAAGAAATGCACAGTTATTTATGAAATAGCAATGTAGTCTTGGCTTTTTCACTTCTGTCAGATCTCATCAGGACACTGTCATAAGATTTGGGAAAACAGCTATCTAGCCTATATAATAATTTCATAAGATCCGCCCTGTGTCCTCAATGCACCACAGAAACCAGGAACAATGCCCCCATGGCTCCCACTACTAGAGAGATAGGAAAGACCTACAATAGGTAAGGAGGACCGGACACTGTGTATGGGATAAGTATGGACATGGGGGGATGGGATGGAGCAAAATGTTGGGGTTTCCAGATTTGAAGGGGATGAGGTTGGAGCAGAGCAGGGGGATAAGCAACTGAAGCACTGCGGGATGGTGCAGCAAAGAGATAGAGCAGACCTTGACAGAGTGGGGGACAGGGAAGAGTTGGTGAGGTGAGACTGAGGTAACCTGGCATATGCCATGTCCAATATACTAGATTATAATACAGTACTAGGATTAAATTGTAAATATTAATTAAGAGACCAGCAGTGGAAATTCATGGGATTATTATTATTATTATTATTATTATTATTATTATTATTTATAAGGCACCACAAAGTGTCTTTAGTGTCATACAGGGATATATTCAATGATATGAACAAACACTAAAATATAAAATGGTCCAACAAATAATACACATGAAAACATAAAATAGTGAGATAATGATACAACAGATTAACACTAATTATTAGTAGTACTCAATGATCCAATGCCATGGGACAGCTGACAGAAATACTCAGAGTCACTGATTGTGAATAAAAGCACACTGGAGACAAAAATAGTGCAGTGTGGGAACCAATAGGGTGAAGGGTCCTGCTCTAGAGAAGTTATAGTCTTGAGGAATTGGGAGGGTATAACTGGAAGGTAACCTGGGAAAATAGAAGAACAAGGGGCATGAGTGTTGGGAGGACTGGTTGTCATTTATGAACAGGTGCATTTTCAGGACACATATGAATCCATTCAGACTTGTAAACAGGCTGATAGGGCAGGGAAGTAAGTTTAGGAGGAGCTGAGAAGCACAGGTAATATCTTGTAAGGTTTGAGGTATGAATAAGAAATGTAGTGAATGTTTAAAATTTGAAAATAAAATAAATGTAGGATGTGAAAATGAAAGTGCCAATGATGACAGACTACATAATATATTTAACACTAAACAATATGGGCCTGATTCTGAGTTGGGAGCAAACAAAAAAAAACATGTAACTTTGCACTTCGAACAAACCATGTTGAACTTGAAATGCAAGAGGTAGAAATGTACTTATTTTTTGCATGCATGGTAAATATTGGATGCTTTTCAAGTATTGTATACCTCAAAATCTGAACAGCTTCATGTTTACACTTCAATTTAGATTTGAGTTTGAAAACTAAATATAAATGCACATTTTAAATCTGCCCCATCTGCAGTGCATTATAGTTTATCTAAGGTGCAAATGTACTTGCTTTTTTATTTGCTCCTGAGTCCCTATACTGTTGTTATGTTTTGGTTAATTGGTCCATTAACCTTTTTATGGGTAACATTGTTTTCTATATTGACATATTTTAAGAGGAGCCATTGGAAGATTTCCCATCAATAAATATGTTAGACAAAAGCTTCAAAGGTTATATCCTTTGAAACTGCCGTATATGTAACTTTTTAAACAATGTTACCTAACTGTATACCTTTTTGAAGAACTTTCTTTGTAGATTCAAAATCTGAATTTTTTATAGTTTATTTAATTAAGATATGTTGCTTTAAGAAATCACTGGATCATTGTAGCAATTTCAGTGTTTTAAAATTGAGTACAGTAATTTATTTGGGGTATAATCAGAAATGCTAAAAACAATATAAATTTCAAGGCAGGTAGCATATTTTGATTCCTGATACTGACAATGGATTGTCATCTATTGTTGTCACTGTCAACCCAAATTGTTAATGATGTTTTCCACTAATAACAACATGTGATTCAGTCAATCATCACTTTTAGTTGTCAGCATCATCATGACTTCTATTTGAAATGTCACCTGTTCTGTTTGTACTTATGATTGAAGACCTGTCCACTTGTACAACATGACTCATTTAGAACATCTTCCACTATAAATTGTATAAATGTCAGTTAAGCAAATTATGCCTTCTTATGAAGATCACCTCTTAAAAGCAAAGCTATATGATGGAAAAAAATGTATCCTCAAATTTATGTTTAATTTTCACTCTAATGAAATTGGTTTACTTTAGATTTGGGTTAGGTTGTGATAAGGATACAATTTAAACTAAAATATATTAAATAGGTAGGCAGTGATAGCTACCTACTGTATACTTTGAAAGTGTATACGTAAAGTGATCGGAAATCAATATCTCTTAACTATGTACAGTAGTGCGCAAACATTTTTTGACAAAGAAGAGGATACCAGATTCTATTTGCAGCCATCAGGTGGAGGTGCTCCTTTGCAAAAGCAATCCTTGTTCTCCTATTATTTGCACTGATGAAGGGCTTGTTGCTCTAATGGCAACTGAATGAGAAAAGGATCCCTCAGTCATTGCTTTACAGTTAAATTGTGGATTTTACTTTATAGTTTTCTTATAACTGTGGTTTTCCTGGGGCTTGTTGTTGGCATAGCCTTGGGCCCTCTGGAGATGATTCCAAACATTGACTATTTGACATGAGATGCCAAAATTATATTGCTGCTCTGTTTTTGGTAGCAGAAGCTATGCTAAAATATTCTAATGCTGCAGGACGCATATGAAAAATGATGCCTTTTGTCAGGATTGCAGCATTGGATAACCATTGTGACCATGGCTGTGGTGATCACACATCTAAGTAAATCTAAGCTTACACAGAAAGGGTTACAAAGTCTGCTCTGCCAGGGCCAGGAAATCTGTGTTGACAGAGGCAGACCCTTGCCTTAGGAGTACCACAAGCATCCATTTTGGGGAACAGTCCCAGTTGCAGGCTGGCATCACAGCACATGTGCACTGTGGCCCTGGTGCATTCACAGTCTGCCCACCATTGGACTTGTATGCAAACCATTGTGTTTGTGTACAATTCTATTTCAGGCCCAATATACCTACCTTAGAGAACACATGACAGACGCCCTTGCCAAGTATTAATTTCTGCCTGTCTGTATCATACCTACTGAGGAATGCCTAAACATAGTGTGTTATTACTTTAAACAATGTCCAGTAGAGACATACTGTAAATTACAAAAAATAAAAAGCATTCTTACCAATATCTTGTGAAGTCCATGTGCTCAGGTGAAATGTTTGTACTTATGATATACTTTTGCAGCCAATATTCACTATGACTGCAGTTAGTAAAGTCACATTTCTGCAGATCTTCAGAGTCCTGTTGTGATTATTCTCACAGACCATTTACATACTGTAATGTCAAAAGACTGACTGTGATGGCACAAGGCCTCCGCATAGGTCCAATGGTTTTGAATGATGTCTTGCGTATGCATGGATCAAGAAGAAATGGCACATATACTGCTGCACCAGGCTTTCAGACAAATCTAAAAAGGTACAGGCATATACCCTGCTCAACCTACCTGGTGCTAAAGCTGTTGATAAATCATACACATTTGTTTATCAAGAGAATCCAAAAACACTAATAAAAAAGTTTGTCAAGATACAGTATGCTTAGCAGTGACAAATGTTATAATGGACAGATATGCTTTAAACACTGCAGTGCAAAGTACATTTTAGAGAGTATCCAGTCATATGCTGCTAGAATTAAAGTACTAGAAAATAAATATGATTATGGTGCATTAGCAAGTTCGCTTATCTGGGACAGGAATGTGTGTGGGTCTTAGAATGATGCATGATGCATAATAAACACTGCAATGCTTATGGCAAGCAAAATAATTTTGCACGCTGGTGCAGGTCCAAGCCTAAAGCTGGTGAAAGACCACCTTACAGGGCACAAACCAGCATTCTGCTTCACCAACTTTTCACTGCAAATGCTCCACTAGAACACACCACAGACACTACTCTCCACTGCCAGAGTTTTGACCTTGGGCTGAAAAGGGTGAAATATTTAGCACCATAGATAAGGAGACAAATGCCATCAAAATAAAAATTGACATTGGCACCAGGTGTAACATCATGTCTGGTAAAGTCATCCAGCGCACAAACCCCAAAACACCTATTGACTGATCTCACTCTGTGAATCTTATTTCTTATTGTGACCCAGCAATCAAGAACATGATCATGGTCCACAAAATTCCCACTGCTGTTTCATATAGTGAGAATAGTAATGTCAAACCACTCCTAGGTTTCCTAGGTTTGCTGGACAGCATAAAACTGCAAAACTGGATAGCAAAAACAGAATATGTGATAATCTGCATGCTCTCAGTACAGCAGCAGAAGTCTGCCATCTAAAGGTCACCCAACCCATAAATGTCATATAAACAAACAAGACAGGGAAGAACATACAGCGCTATAATTAAATTCAGTGAAATTATATATACATACTGTATATCCAGTAACAACACTGATAAGCTGTTTTTTATCTATTTTCTGGCACAAATTCATTATATATGTGTGCTTAATTAATTAGTCACTGCAGTTGTTACTAAAACACTACACTTACTGCAAATACTACACTTACCAGGACTACATTGTCTTCTATTATGATAGGCTTCCAACATGAAGGTGTTTTTAAAGTTTGTCAAGATATAGTTGAAGACATATAATTTACAGAATAAACCTTGGAACACAATCCACTAACACTGACTTTCTTTACTGTGTGCGTACCTTGGTGTATAAATTAGTTGAATATTTATTATATTATATAACAGTCAACTTCATGATGTATTTTGTCCTTTGCAGACAGTACTTGCTGGTGTGTTATACGCTAATTAATCTTTGACACATTAAGGGGGTATTTTCTTTATATTTATACATTAACAAAGACTCCATTGATGAGGGATAATCCAACAGAGACTTGGGGATATGATTACTAAAGTGAGAGTTTTTAGAAGTGGAGATGTTCCAATAGCAACCAATCAGATTTTAGCTTTTATCTTCTAGAAGGTGCTAGTTAATTGTTAAGTAGAATCTAATTGGTTGCTATGGGCAACATCTCTATTTCTAAAAACTGATGCTTCTATATCATAACCAGAAATGTATGTCCCTGATCTGGTCAAATGCTTTAAAAAAAAATCAAAAACAAAGAAAAATCAGAGATACTGTATACTAGTTATTCACACACAGTTAATTATGTCTGGACAAATATTACATTTCTTGTCCTGGATCACCGCTACTGGTGTTTATGCAATAATTAACTGTTTTCAGTTATTTCAGTTAGCTATATGCAAATTGCCTACTTGTGCTGTGTTCATACTTAAAACATTTCAGGAAATTAATTTCTGACTGTTATATAAATTTAAATATTTAAATGAATGGGGAAATCCATGCTTGGATATAATAAGACATTTATATTGAACCAATAATTCATCCAGACACCACGTACAGTACTTGTCGTATTCCACTAAAATAGTAGCTACCACTAAATGAATGAAGAAATTGGGCCTAATGTAATAGGTCACAATTTGCAGGAGCCATTGTGGTTACAATGATATAGTCACTAGATTTAAAGTGGCAATTAGAGTAAATGCAAAACCAGCTATTATCCATTTTTTTGTATTTTGACAAGCATTCTGTTAGTTTTATTTCTTTTATTCAATTTGTGATTGTCTCTCAGCTTTTGTTCTGACCACTTAATGGAATATCTATGATATGTGGACAGAGACATTGTCAACGCTGTCACTGTCTTCTTCAGCACTGCATCAGCATATAAAATGATAACTACATTTTAATGGGGTCAGCAGTATAACTTGAAACATGTTGCTGGCTGAGGAAGAATATTTCAATTTGAATCTTATAAATCTTGTCCTTAAAATAAGAAGCAAGATCGTTGACACTGATAGTAGCTGGTGGGTTTGGTGTGAGAAGAGTAAGAAGTGCTTTAAATGTATTAAAAAGTTGCTTGGGTTTAGAAGTCTTCCCTTTGTTAATATCTAGTTCTGAGATTTGTCTGTTTCTGTGCCTGCAATTAGTCTCATCAGGTAGCACCTCCCATTATATATATTTAGGTTGTGCAGTCCAGGAATCTTTCCCATATACTCCATTTAATGTGCTTTATTGCATACTTGAGGGAAATGAGACGCCCTCAGCCTGGATTACCACCCTTCCTTATTAGTTTCAAAGCATGGAGTCTGGTATAGTATATGCACACTGGTATTAGGCACAATTCTATGTAAGTACTACAAGTTATATACTGTAGTGCAACTTTGGTTCATTTTTGGGGCGTGGGTCCCTCTGGATTGCTTTGGTTGATCTGTTTCAGGGCACCGCATTATAACACATTTTTCTTTTATAACACATTTTAACCCTTCACTGTTTGTTTATTATACATGTACTTCACTTTTTTATTTTCATTCTTTATATGCAGCTGTGGCTGCTCTTAACTATCTTTTACACTGCACTTTTCTTACTATTGTGGTGTCCTGGGGCAACTTAGCTGGGCTGGTTTGGGGGGTCATGCACTCTGGATTTGAACCCTAGTATGTTAGGGACCTACCCTAAAGAGGTTACCTGGATATGGTGGGTAGGCCCATAACTTTGGTCATGATTATGCTAAAAACCTCTATTGATTGCAAAATGTTATTGCATTTATATATTAACAATAATTTGGAGTTGTGCCCCTGAGATTTGTCTGTTTCTGTGCCTGCAATTAGTCTCATCAGGTAGCACCTCCCATTATATATATTTAGGGTGTGCAGTCCAGGAATCTTTCCCATAAACATAATTATCATTACACAGATTGGCCTTGTAATTCTTATATACAATCTAAAGGTCACTACAGTATACCCTACTTTACCTGTACTTAAATTTGTAGACTTATGTGATAAAACTTTGTGACAAAAACTTTGTAGCAAATCTTTCCCATTGTGGCCCTCCATGTTTGTATGAAATATTTGTTCATTTAGAGATGAGCAAATCTGACAGAACTAAATTTTGGGGTACCAATCCAAATTGAGTCATGGGTCTGGTCCTCCCACCAAATTCAAAATGCAATTTTACCATAAAACTCGGACCTTGTGTGTCTTGCATTGCATATAAGTCCCTCCTGTGGGATTTCTGGTATAATTTCAAACAGGAAAGTGTATGTAGAGAGTATGGACTGTAGCTATTCTGCAATACTAATCACCATTAGTGAGAGTTATAGGTAGTCAGAGTGGATGAGAAGGGTGTAAAAGAAAGCAGGCATCTTTAATCTGTGTGTCAGGGTCAGAAACTTGCAACTGCAATCTGCAAACAGGCTCCTATGTACATTTGTTAGAACTTTAAGTGAGCTGCACTTAAAATTGGTTTTCACCAGGGTATCTAGCTATGTTGCAGTATATATTGTATATATGAGGGCAGAGACATTACTGTGATAAAGCTTAGCTAAACAAAAATACAGCACTGTGTATGAGTAAATTGCACCACAATATGTATATATATTAATTTAGATATTTCAAGGGAAGATTGTGTGTTTTAGAGAGGCAGTTTATATTAATGTCCTTAATGGGTGTTGTGACCATATCAGTGACACCCCAAAATAATACCAGTTTTGTTATTTAAAAATAATATTAAGTAATTTAATTAAATTTAGATATTTCAAGGGAAGATTGTGTGTTTTTGGGAGGCAGTGTATAGTACTGTACATGTTGGGTGCTGCACCCTGAGGGTGAATCTTTATTAACAAAAGGGACCAATAAGACTAATAGTTACACTTAACTGTATGTGAAACAATGAATTGCAAGAGGAACCAAGTATGACAGCTGCCATCAAACTGCACAGCAGATCACTAAAGCCATTATGGCTATGTTAGCCTTAGATCTGCATTCAATATCCACCAGTAATGCAGCTGGTTTTAGACCATTAGTTAAGGTCATGTGTCCATGCTACCAAAATCCATCTAGATTCCTTTTTACCAGAATAGCAATTCCTCACCTGTACTGGGACAGGTAATAAAAAGTTATTCTGTGCCTAGAAAATGCCAATGTACTGACTATGATTTTAACTACAGATAACTGCATGGAGAAGATTGCAGCAGCTGCAAAAACAGTTCAATTTGCCATGCCACCAACTGAAGCAAGAGGTAGTGACCAGGTGGAATTCCACCCTTTTTATACTTCAGCATCAAGCCATCACTAAGTACACAACAAGCCATGAGATAGGGAAAGCAGGAACATGTTACCACCTTGCTGCAGCACAGTGGAGAATACAGTACTCTTGGTTTTATGCAAATTACTAAAACCATTTGAAATTGTAACATATGAATTTAGTTCAGACACTGCCAACCTGATTCAGGTCATATAATACCCTTAATTAAGCTACAGTAAAAGTAGCTAGAGAAGCTGAAGGAGGGGAAGTAACGAAGTGATTCTGCTAACTATGTTAGCCAAGTTGTAGATCAAGTTCTGTATTCACTTTGCCAGGATCAAAAGGTTTACAGCATCTTGCAATTAGATCATTACATTATGGCAACTGTGCTTGATCCAAGATCAAGCACAGTTGACCCTGTGCTTGATCCTATGCACTTTCTTTCTTTCCAACTGACACAGATCTTAAAATATTTAAAGAACCCCTTGCAAGCAAGTTGTTAGTTAAGTGGCACAATCTTCTGTTTCAGTAAAAAATGGACATTTTCCAATAGACCCACTGGTGTTGAGGATGATGAGTCAAGTAAGCGCACCAAAATGAAACAGCATTTTAACATCTGGTCATACTTAAAAGAATTGTCCAAAATTATTGACACCAAATTCATACAGTAAACATGAATAGAATCGTGAAGGTTTACTTTTAAGATAATGTGCAGATAAACATCTCATACAGTTCCTTTGAATACTTGGAGGAAAAAAGGCAATTTGGAACCCTTTGTACAAACTAGTTATTGTGTACTTAAGCTTCCTACCCTCCAATGTGTACTCAGAAAGATTGTTTTTAACACAGCTGAAAGCCTTTGGTGTAGTAGGATACTTCCAAAAAATGTGAAAAAACTTATGTTTACTAAAATGAACTACAAATTCTATGAATACCTTTGCTGCCATTTATAAACATAGACATGTTATGGTGATTTATCAAATTTTCTTTTTGGCTTTTAATTTTAGAGTATAAGTTCTTGATTAAAAAAAATATTCAATAAACTGCAATCCTGTCTGCAACTGCTGTGCCACTATGTTTCTTAGGTATGCTACTGTGTATTCTTTATTAACTGACATTTGTTTGTGCTGCTGCTCTGTTGCTTAGTTTAGCCTGCCAGTTCACTGCAGCCTTTGGCCAATGTTGGTAAAAACAATATTGTGAGCTGTGATGTTAATCATAATGTAGGAACATGAATATGTTCAAATTATATTATTTTGAATGTTTTTATACATTTTTAAAGAAGTCCAAAATATTTGAGGGGAGTTTTGCCAAAACCAAAACATGATGTTGACTTGGTACCAAACCCCAAATACAGGGGTCTGTGCACAGCTCTAGTATTTACATGCAACTTTATATGGACAATATGTATTATCTTTTTGCATTGCTACTGTACTTTGCATATAAAGCATACCATTGTGAAAGGTTTAGTTTAAACATATAAACTGTTAATTTTATGTAAGAACAAATTAAGTATTGCTGGATATAATGTTTCATCATGTTTCAGAATATTTATCCAAGTTTGTGTCTGCCAAAATACTCTCTTCCTCTTGAGACAGCCCATTTTGATTGTCTACACTCCACCAGGCAGAGCACTGAGCCATCATTTGGCAGTGGTGGTGAACTATGAATTAATCTAGCCAAAGAGAGAGAAAAATACCTTCAAATTTCAAATGGAAATTTCACAACAAACTAAATAGGAATGGTTTTAAACAGCTGTGATATAACAGTAGAAAACATGTATTTTGTGCTTGTTGGGCAGCAAGAAAATGTTTGACAATCTTTAATTTCTACTAAAATTCCATGGTCTGGCTCTAGATATGAAACTAATCTGTATTTTATTGTGTTGCCACACATACAACAGGGGTGGTAGATAGACATTCAACTAGATCCCTTCTACACCAAGTGGACCTGAAAGTAGAGTTACTGGCACTAGGTTTATATCTTTTATTCATTATTTTACACATATGTTTTAATAGACTGTATTAGTTAACATTACTATAGGAATTACTGTGTATTACCATTTCCTGACACTCCCAGACAAACACTGCTGGAGTACAGTACTGTATATTGCTGCTCATTGCAGCTTGTCACTTGGATAGTTAACTAATAAGCAATCCAGAGTAATGATCTGCAGTAATGGTTGAAATTACATTATAGTAAAAGAGAACCATTGACTTCCTATAATATCATCTTTTTCATAACCATCAAAGAAAAAAAGTGTCATACCATAATGGGATTTTTCCTTTTGTTTTGGCAAACAATATGTCATGTTTATCATTATAGCCTCAATTAGTGTACATAATAAAAGATAAAAGATAATTGCTGGAGTCCTGTATGATCGGATGAATATTTGAAATGTGGAATTTAAATGCACAATTTTTAAATGATGGAAAAGCATAATTTGAATAATAGTACTATTGTTTAGATACAATAAATATTGAATAATTTCACTACAGCTTTTTTTTTCAATTGAAATTTTTACCAACCTTGCAGAAATATTTGAACATTAGTTGTGTAGATTGTGCACATGTGTAACTAAAATAAGTGGCTATAATACATTATCAATCATCATCTGTTTTATTTATGTATTCATAATGTGTATGGATTTGTTTATGTATTAAGAGCACATGGCCTTTACATTTCACCAGTGCAGTGATGCAACTGAATTCAGAATGAGCTGTTGTCAGTTAGGTGACAAGACTTTTATACTCATCTACCTAGAGCAGTGCAGGTCAGCAGAATAATAAACACCCACCTTGCTACTTCAGATGGTTTAAAAATCAAACAAGATGGTATGAATAATGTAGTAAGAATATTCTTTCTTTCTGCCTCTTTCTGCCCTTCAAATCCTCAGAGGATGAGTGAGACTGCTTGTCTGCCTCATTAACCACTATTCAGGCATTTGATTTTTAGAACAATGAGCATGCTCACCAGACTTATTCTCACCTATTTGCATTTAAAAAAAGACTCTCATAAGGCAAGGAGTGAAGTTTTGAATGGCTATGCAATTTTAATACTATGATATGCATATAATCTCTTATGAACCGGTATACATCATTTGAAGATGACTGATGGTTCTTAAGGGTCACTGACCTGTAATGAGCCAGGTATCCCAACAATACATTGAGTGAATTGTCAGAGTTTTTTTTCAGTCTCATTTAACTTGCATTGTATAGTATGATGAATATACAAATCCCAAGGAAAGATTATGACATGCATTTATTTGTGAATTATAGTAACAAATGAAGTATAAAAATGAAATTTTTTTGAAGCCTCTGCCAGATGTAGCCTTTTATTTTTTACAAAAGGTTTATTTGTACCAGTTTTAATTTTAAAGCATAGTACTGTGTTCTCAGAAGCATTAACACAACTGCTGGTATGGCTGAATCATTTTGACTATGTAATGCTATGTAACAATACTGTATGCTGTAGGTGTTAGAAATAGGCTCAAAACAAGATTTTTTTAATTTTCTGGAAATATTTTCAAGGATAAAAGGGTGCACAGAAGGAAAAAAAAGAAGGTGAAGATGCAACCAGTAAAATGTGGAGGATCATGCTATACTAGATTTCATTTGTGACCAGTACTTTTGGACCAGAATCTCACCCAAATGCAACTTTGAGGCAAGTTCATGAGTATCTTTTTTGCATGCCCCAGAAAATAGTCAGAGTCTTTATATAGGAAAGGGAAAATTTACTAAGCGGTGCTCTTGCAATTCCACCAGACTGCTGCATTACTACTGGGGGCTTGAAGAGGAGGAGGAAATCCACTCTGCACATGTGCAGAACAGCTTTCTTCCATTCCGCAAGTGGGATCTGGAAAGCAGCACTAAAGCATGAGATGCGTCCTGGTCAGGTAATGCACTCCTGGCTGCGGTCGCATGTCATGTGTTAGTGCCAAGCAAGTGGTTAAATGACCAAGTATCATTGTTGGTGCACATATGACAGTATATAGATATATATTTGTTGTAAACCTGGGCTTGTTGTCTAATTTCTTTAACTAATCTATAATGCTTGATAATATTATATCCAATATGTAGCTTTGAACTTAGTGGGTAATATGATTTTTATGTCCTGATGGGGATCTGAAGTCTGTTTAGTTTAGTTAAACAAGTGTATTACCTTTACATGTCTCTAGATCAATAGCCTCTTATATACTCTGACAGTGCCTAGGGTACTGGGTATAGGTATCAAAATCAATCAAGTAAATTTCTTAATATCTCCGTGTTTATTTGACTGCTGACCAAAGGCTTGAGGTATGGGAAAAGTACGGCACACTATCTGCTGACTGGAAATAATTTTCCTGGTATAGATGTGTCCTCATACACTATTGCTCAAGTTTCAGCAAACTGCCCCTTTCCACGTGAAAGGTCCTGCATGACTCCGCTTATACCAAGCGTCTTTATTGCTTTTGTGGTTGAAAATGTATCATAGTCGTAATGTGATGTATTAGGATGCACCAGGAAACTACACTGATTAATTTGCTATGTGACCCTTACATATGTCTGTGTCACTTGGTATGGAAAAAATCTTCGGCCACTGCATTGTAGCACTTCATATACAGACCAAGGGGTATATTTACTAAAGGTCAATTTTAATCGTTTTAAAAGCAATCAAAATTGATTAAAATTGATATTGATTTTCTGGGGCTTTATCACACATTTACTAAAAGCAATTTTATTTAGTTTTTTAAGTATTATCAAATGTGTGATTTAGCTTCAGTAACATAACATTGAAGTTAATCGATTTTGATTGCTTTTAAATCGATTAAAATTGACCTTTAGTAAATATACCCCTAATACTCAGTTGCACACAGATAAACAAGTGTTGCATATCAAATTAATAAGTGCGGTTTCCTGGTGCATCCTAGTTTCAAAGCATAGTGATCCCTGCATACCGCTTCTGGCATGTGCTATTGCTCAATTCCAAGAGCTTCTAGTACCCTCTAGTGCTTTCAATTACATAACCCAGCATTGCACAATGGACATGCTACCCTCCCAACTCAATGTTGGAAAACACATAAGCTATGGTTAACAATGTTAAGAAATAACTACACAGGCATGATATATATATAACAAAATAATAAATGCAGCTCCTATTATTATTATTATTATTATTATTATTACTATTATTAGTTTAATATGATATTAAACTGGCTTTCTTTGAAAAGCCAGATCAAAAAGGTTATATAGTAAAATCAATGGTTTGGTGCTTTAATTTGTCTCTGGGGTAGTAGTAAAGAGAGCTGACTACTTGATGGAGTGGAGGAGTACTTTTTGCACAAAGGCCCAGCGGGCCATCACCAGGTTGGAGAATGCTCATGTGTTAGTTACCTAAATTAGATTAATCAATCTTCTGACTTTATATAAGATTTATTGACTTAGGATGAAAACAAACCCTTGGAAATCATTAAGTGAATGACACATTTAATTGAAGAGTTTGAAGATAGAGATATTGAGCAATGACTACCACAATTGTTAGATCTCTTCTAGGTTTGGGAAAACTAAAACCTTGGCCCCTCTGGTGTATACATTACGTTATGCTCTCTGTAAAATAGTATTAATGAGCTTTCTATAAGAGATGTCCTTGTTGAGTTTGGTTTGCTTAAAGAATTTGTTTGAAATTGACAATGTAGAAAAAAATTATAGTAAAACAATAGAACATTAAACCAGTGGAGAAGTTGCCCTTAGCAACCAATTAGCTCCTACCTATTATCTTATAGACTGTACTTGATAAATGCTACTTCAAAGCTAATTGGTTGCTATGGGCAGCTTCTCCACTGGTCCACTTCTCCATTCTTTTCACTGCTTAATACATCAACACAAGTGTTCTTAACTGAGCAAGCTTGTGAACTTGATATCACATGGTGTGAACCCTATGTACACTCACATGTCAGGAACTAAGGCTAAGATAAGAATTGAGATACAGACACATGCTGCGAGGGAAAATAACCCATACTGGAAGCAGATCTACTACATGGAATATGGTAGAACTCTATGGCATGGTACAGTAAGTTTCAGAGTCATAACTCCTGCACCACGGAGGTCATGTACAATACTGTATTTCACTCATATTGGCCAAGACACAAGTCAAAATGCTGTGTAGTGTTGTTTTCCTAAATTGGTAATAATGCACCTAGATTTACATCAAATAGCATTTTACAAAGTTGGCAATGGTTTTTGCAGGAGAACAAACTTTTACTGATTATTTGGAAGAGTAAGGTGAAGTGTGGGTGTTATTTTGAAATCTTATGATAGTACAGAATTGGAGTCAAATGACCAAGTGACTTCCAATATTTTTTTCTAGTAAATTCAAAATTATTCTTTTAAAAAACAGCATTTAGTATTTTGATATTTTTCATAACAGTTCAAATTGCTGTAAATAACATATTATATATTTGCACTACATCATTAATGCCTCACCATATTTTCACTCACTGTACAATAGCTATAGAAGCTGGAAAGATCATATAAAAAATTATAAATAAGTGCTTACCTAGCTTAATATAAATACTGTAGATGTTTTTGGTGTTTCTTTAGGTACAGTTTGAGGTTACCTTTTTTTTACTTAATGTTGGGATGGGATCTTATAATTAAGGGAAAGGAATAGGAGTTGTTGGTAATGGGCGCACAGGAAGAAGTAAATAATAAAGTAAAATAAAGCTTTTATTAGTTAACACATAAAAATAATCCCAATTCAAAGGGAATAGACAGTGAAATTTAAGGAGTTAAAATTGTTATTAAACAAGACAAACATACATAGTAAAAAGACTGATCCACTGATGTATTGTTGCGTAGGGTGTGTCTACACCTGGATGACTGTAGGAGTGATTTAATATCAACTTGTATTATCTAGTTATCAGACTAAGATACAGCTAGCTATCTGAGTTTTAATGCCAATAGGCTGATACTGACATATCAGGAACTACTGTATACTCTGAGCAGCTGCATCATATGTATCACACACAGCACGATATGTATGAAACTCAAACCACTTTCTATTGTAAAGAGTACAATTGATAGTAGGAACCTATTGATACTGTTGCAGTCTGGCAGTAACCAGCTCATTATAGCAACAAAGTTAAAATCACACTGAAAATGTTACTATGCTAATCAATTAAGGATACTCTACCTACATTAGATACAAATAGAAAAGGGGAATTTTGGCTAAATCAAATTCCTTCCTCTCAATGCTGCTGCACCCATATGCACCACATGGGTGCGCAACAATATTGATGCTATTTAGTAACAAATAGCTTATTATAGCAATATAGCAGCAAATTTGATGAGTAGGCTGTAAAGCTAACACTACAAGGAGACTTTTTACCCACATTACATACAATTGTTTGGTGAATCCTGGATACAAACTTTGTTTTTCCACGGTGTCGTATTCCAACCTAGTTATTTATTTCCTGATAGTGTAATAACACATGGATGTAGTGATACTCCAATGCAAGTGGTCAACTTTTTCATTTAGGTGTGTGAACAATATTATATTGATACTCGGACACTTTTTTAAAAATACCTTTATTCATGATGTGTGAACAATAACACACTCTCAATCAAACTTGATACTTTGTGTCTAAAGGTAGGTATTACCATGTATTTAGGCGCTCCTCAACATAAATGCTGTGACGGAGTCGACCGTATAGATGACATAGGTCAGTGTAGACATAAAATAAAATTTATTCATGAATACAGGGTGATGCATGGAATATAAATGCATACAGTCAAGACGTGCTGTAGATTCAAAAGGGATGAGAATTCACAGAATCAGTTGATAAATACTGGGTGAGGCAGAAAAATGGTATCTGCCATGGACATTAGACATATGCAATAGGTGAATTATATATATTGTGGATGAATCAAGGCATGAAACATAAGACAAATGACAGGTCTGGTGAGTTCTGATTGCAGCAGGAAATGTGACTCCTGTTTTTAAAATAAGCACTATCGTGCAATGTACAAATAAATGGTAATAATTGTACACTTGGTAGTAGGCAAAAAAGTACAGGATATCATACCCGGTGGGTGATGGGGAGCCAGCGGGTGTTGAATTGCAGGGTGCCCGGGTTGCCCTGCAAGGCTCCTTACGCTTTACCCAAACGGAATTCAGATCCTGTGGAAAAAGTCCAGAGTCCTTGGAAGTGATTACAGGTGTAGCTTGCCGACGCATTTTGAGATACTGGGTCTCTTCTTCAAGGCTATAGCATACCTGTATTGCTGGGGGTCTTTTATAGCAGTCTCTGGGTATGAGGTGCACTTGCTAAAGCTTCCTCCTTGCCCCACTTCCGGTTTTGGGTGGAAGTGATGTCATCAGTACTTTAGATCTTCTTTTTAAGGAATCCTGGCATCTTTCTGTGCGGCCCAGGATAGCAATGTGTTGATTACCAGAGTAGGTGTCTTTATTGAAGGCTGTTGATGATGGTTATCATATCAATGTGTGGTTATGTTTGCCAAACCGGAAGTGCTCCAGCGGCCATCTTGGTAGTGCACAAAAGAAGACCTCTCAAAACTCGGTTAGGAGAACATCTCCGAAATATCAAGAAAGGTGTCATGACTCATAATCTGTCTGATCACTTTCGTACACACCATCAATGTTCAGCCAATCACATAAAATATTTCACAGGTCTCAAACAGATAAAACCCACCTGGCGAGATAGAAATGTTGAGAGAAACCTGGCACGTACAGAGATGAAAAGTATATTCAATTTACAAACCCTTGTACCAAAAGGCTTAAATGCAGATTTCGAAATAAAATGGTTTCTGTGATCATCCTGTATACCCCTATATCCCATCCCCACTTCATGTCACCTGATACATCCTCTAACTAATCTCACCTTCTTTCCTTTCACGAGGCATCACATACCAAGAAAAGTCATCTACAAGTGGAATACAGAACACCAATCAAGCTAACAATAACATATATGGACACATTCTTCTATTCCTACAAAATGTCAGCTTTCAAAAAGGTGACATAGGAAGAAAGAGAGGAAGAGAACGGGGGAAAAAAGGGAAGGGAAAGAAAGAAGGAAAGGAAAAAAAAAAAAAAAAAAAACCTTTTTTTTTTTTTTTTGTGCACTACCAAGATGGCTGCTGGAGCACTTCCGGTTTGGCGAACATAACCACACATTGATATGATAACCATCATCAACAGCCTTCAATAAAGACACCTACTCTGGTAATCAACACATTGCTATCCTGGGCCGCACAGAAAGATGCCAGGATTCCTTAAAAAGAAGATCTAAAGTACTGATGACATCACTTCCGCCCAAAACCGGAAGTGGGGCAAGGAGGAAGCTTTAGCAAGTGCACCTCATACCCAGAGACTGCTATAAAAGACCCCCAGCAATACAGGTATGCTACAGCCTTGAAGAAGAGACCCAGTATCTCGAAATGTATCGGCAAGCTACACCTGTAATCACTTCCAAGGACTCTGGACTTTTTCCACAGGATCTGATTTCCGTTTGGGTAAAGCGTAAGGGCCTTACAGGGCAACCCGGGCACCCTGCAATTCAACACCCGCTGGCTCCCCATCACCCACCGGGTATGATATCCTGTACTTTTTTGCCTACTACCAAGTGTACAATTATTACCATTTATTTGTACATTGCACGATAGTGCTTATTTTAAAAACAGGAGTCACATTTCCTGCTGCAATCAGAACTCACCAGACCTGTCATTTGTCTTATGTTTCATGCCTTGATTCATCCACAATATATATAATTCACCTATTGCATATGTCTAATGTCCATGGCAGATACCATTTTTCTGCCTCACCCAGTATTTATCAACTGATTCTGTGAATTCTCATCCCATTTGAATCTACAGCACGTCTTGACTGTATGCATTTATAATCCATGCATCACCTTGTATTCATGAATAAATTTTATTTTATGTCTACACTGACCTATGTCATCTATACGGTCGACTCCGTCACAGCATTTATGTTGAGGAGTGCCTAAATACATGGTAATACCTACCTTTAGACACATAATTTAGACTTTGGTTTTCACTAGGGAAAACCCATTACCATTCACGGCCCGCTTACCCTCAACAGGAGCGCCCGGTTTCACCAATACACCACAAAAACTTGATACTTTGCCAATACAGATAGGATGTCTGGCCACCTTTATTCATAGCAGTTGCAATGGATTGGAGTTAATTCCAGATTATTGATAACTAGATAATACAAGTTGATATTAAATCACTCCTACAGTCATCCAGGTGTAGACACACCCTACGCAACAATACATCAGTGGATCTGCCTTTTTACTATGTATGTTTGTCTTGTTTAATAACAATTTTAACTCATTATATTTTACTGTCTTTTCCCTTTGAATTGGGATTATTTTTATGTATTAACTAATAAAAGCTTTATTTTACTTTATTATTTACTTCTTCCTGTGTGCCCATTACCAACAACTCCTATTCCTTTCCCATAATTATATGATCTAATCTAGTTGATTAGGGCTGCACCCCCGCCATCCAACTGACCATTGAGTTTTGATTATATAGGGGCTTCATAACCAGAATTATTAGTTTGCAGATACCTTCCCCCATTCCCTTCCCTTTTTGTATGGGATGGGATCTTGCAATGTTACAGAACAGTATGGCATCAATTCAATTAGCCATGATGCAGCTCACTATGTAACAATGCTTGCATATGCCACACTTGCAGTAGCCCTGAACTACAGATTTTTGTTTGAAGACCTGTATGGCTCCATTCAAATATCTGCAAGTTTGGGGTAAGATAAGGTGAGTTTGATGTGTCATTGATGGTGTTTATATGCCCTTGCAACAGCATATCCCTCCACTAACTCCTAATTGAATCGACCACTAAGTTTCCATTTTTACAATCGTATTTCCACACATTGTTACAGGCAATAGGTGGCACATATAGATGTCTGCATTATTGTCTCTTGTATTAATGTATTTTTGTACTAAGATGATACTTTTTAACAATTGTATACATTTTACATTACATATTGTATACATTACAGCCATAAATTATATTGCACAGTAGATCACAAAAAAATAATGGTGAAAAAAGTTCTATATCTTGGAAATGAAAGGTCAGGAAATAGTAGTCATTTCTCAAAGACTATAACTAATGATAATTTCCTTGCTCACTCTTTAGTTAAACTCTTAATTATAAATCATAAAAATTGTCTCGAAATTAATGTCATATTCTCAAACATATTACAATGATTTCCAATTCATTAGTTAGCATTTTACAAAATACTGTTACAGCACTTGTCTGTGCCATTATTGGAAATGCTTTTCAAGAGTTTTCTTTGAATCCTTCAGGGTTAGCCACCTAGAAGTAGCTTAACACAATCATCTCAAGTTTTAAGCTTCAGGTTTTCCATATATTTCTATCATTTTGCCTTTTTATTTGTTCTTTTGATATTTCTATGATTATTTTTGTGGCATATGAATAAATAGCCAAACTGCTTTGTTTATTGCTGGTCTTATTTATTATTAGATATTATTTAATCTGCATACTAAGCAAATATAAAACTATTTTTATTCTTTAAAAAACGTTAGGAACAGACATATTGAGCATAATAGATATTGGTTTATAATCCCAGATGCATTGTTTAGCTCCAACTACTATATGAGCTGACTGGTGGTATGTTGCAGATTTTCCACTGTGAGCTGCACTAGTAAACTCAATTTACCTGTAGTTGCAATTTGTCTGACATCACTTTTTGAGGACATGGATGGACTGTCTCACCATCAGGCTTTTTTATTTATATTTCAAATTTAATATCACAATTTATCACAACAAAGAGAAGAGAAAATATTCATTAACTCAGGGTGAACAAGAAAATAAAGGTGGTACATAATGATGGATATACAAAGTAAAAACCTTTCTGAATAGAAATAAGAAGGTAGAAATCCTAGTCAAGTGGAAATTATATTAACAAGTGAACATACATTAAGTACACTTAAGAAAAAAGGAACACATAATTGGGTGATGGGAGAAATAAGGAGGGGAATGAAAGAGGTTCAGCCAGGGATAGAGAAAAGTTGAATGGTTCAATGGTGCAGCCTGATTACAGTACATAAAATGGCAGAACTTCATCTAGGAACAAATATGTATATTGTTGAGGTAGTAGAGTCACATTGATCTTAAAAGGTCTAAAAGACCTATGGATGGGAGAACAAGAGGTGATCATTTGCTGAAGGCATATCAGAGGCAACATGACTGGGAAAAAGTTGTTTTGGAGATAAGCTGAATTTTTTTTACATCCCTGCCAGATCCCAAATTTTGCTGGTAAGCAAATGTAGGAAGGTAGGAGTGGGACACTTCCAATGAGAGGCTACAAGGCATCTACTGTAGCTGCAATGAAGATCTTGGTAACTATTGTAATTTGTCTGGCAGTTTGTCTATGCATCTATGTCATAGTTCAATTGCTCACCTTACTTAAAATGGATGTTGCCCCTCTCTTACATTGGGCAGAAATGTCCAGTGTCATCACAGAAGGCTGTAACCTTAAGATTAATCCATCGGATATGGAAAAAGGAGCCTACCTAATCACACCTTCTCTAACAAGGAAAGGATGTAGACCCAAATATTTTGTGTATTCTGGTGAGCACGAGATACTAATTACAGTAAATATAAACCTTATAGGCATTTTATTTAATTTGCATGGAGATAGCGGAGCTACCAACTCTTTACCATATTGTGGATCCTGAGTCTTCCTCCATGGCTGCACCTACGTAGATCTGATTCCTACTGTAACTTACATTTTCTGAGTAGGAGCTTAGATGAATGCAGTAGCATACTATGTAATGTACAAATCATAATAAAGCTAATTAGCACTAAATTATTCCATAAATTTATATAATATTAATAAACAAAATATGCAAATCTGTATATTTCAACAATTAAATTACTGTATATTTATTAACATGTTCTCATGAAAAAATAAAAAATAATGAACTCATTTATAAATAATGCATCTCATGAATTATTAAAAAGGCCAGTGTAGATGAATTGATAATTCAGAGGATTACATAATAATGTCTAGTGTAATGGATGTGGGTATGTGTCAAATTATATCAAAATGGATATAATCAAGTAGGAAAATCAAGTATTACTAAAGATGTTAGAATTGTTAGCTTCCAAAAGAATTGTCCAGTCCAATGATGGTGAAAGTGAAATACACAATAAAGTTCCCTTCCAGAATGTTGCCAATAATGCACTGGTGAATATATCTATGGATGACTCCAAAGTGCCTGGAAACAGATCCACTGGTAGCTTGTTAGGATGGAATAATTGAATGTCCTCCAAGTGGCTTTATTTATTCTTAATTTGTTTAGCTGTGTACTGTAAAGGTTTACAGCTTCCTCATAAGCATCTGGTGAAGGATCCTGGTCTTGGTGGTTTTATATAACAAAAAAGGTAATGAGATGAATGGTGACAACTAATGTGATGCTCATACAAATATTACAATAAAATAACATATCTGCATATAAA
The DNA here is from genome assembly GCA_031769625.1 of Taudactylus pleione. Lineage (NCBI taxonomy): Eukaryota > Metazoa > Chordata > Amphibia > Anura > Myobatrachidae > Taudactylus > Taudactylus pleione. Next base: position 8,735,547 of record JAUIMM010000061.1, on the reverse strand, counting down.
CAAATCACATTAATATATAAGGCAATCTTATAATGAACTATTAAAAATCCCAAATCAATTAAATAATAAAAATGAAACAGATATCTGGAAATAACAGTGATCATATATACCAATACTATGGGACTCTGTGATATAAATAAACATATCACAAGCTCTTCACCATCCAATCACTGAGTCCGATAAAGTTCATCCAATTGGTGTAAAAAGGTAATGCTTATCACCATAGCCTTGTACAACAGCCTTCTACAACAGGTACTTTATATTACTGTTAAGACAGTGGCTAATAATGAATTTGCTATAGTGCATATTGCCACTTCAGCTCTTATTGCTACAATTTACCACCAGAGTATTATTATACTCCTAACACGTGTTTCCACCATAAGACACTATGAATACATATACCGGAGTTTGCATTATCAGTTTGATTAGATAACATTTAACATTGTTTTTTGCATTTCTGATTTGGCTCCACCTGAGGACAGTCTTTTTGTGTCCCTTATTGTGTTATATGTGGTATAAGGTTTATGAGATTATAAATGAATTTAGTCTGGTAGCAGCATTTTGAAACAGGTTTATTCATATGTTGTTTATTTATAAACCATGTAAATAGATGGCACTCAGAGTCTCAGCAGCCAAACAAAAAATACACAGACCCAGTCTTTATATGAAGTCAATGTTTCAGATCTCCTAGCTCTTTTATCAAGACTTATCAAATGACAAACATACACATAGATTTAGAAATACCTGTGCCATACACCACTGTGCTCATCCGGTCCATGTAGTCCCATTGGAGGCCTGATGACATCATAGGCATGCAACACACTGGCAGGTGAGAGCTCACTGGGAGAAAAATAAACAAGACTACCTGATGGGCAGTGAAAATCTATCTCTACAGCCTATAGGAAACAGGTCCATGGGACAACTGAAAACATGTAGAGATGACAACTACATTATCCATTGTAAAAATCAAATAATCCACAAAGGGACTGAAATTACTAAATTGTCTACATGTATGATAAGAGAGAACTGGAAAAAACAATATATGAATCAGGGAAGCAAGGATATACAGTAGAGACAAAAAATCAAAAGCTTACAATATTAAGGTGTGGAATGGCAATCAATCATAGCAATATGCCCCAGGGATGCAGGGACCTGGAGACAGGGAATCAAAAACTCATAAACATAAGGTGTGCAATGACACCTAATAATAACAATGTACCCAAGCAAGTAAGGGACCTAATATTATAAATCACAAGATGCCTAAAGGGATATCTGAGTTGGGAGAAAAAACACACATAGTATGTCGGCAGAGGAAAAAAGCAGCTCATATAGTAATCTATAGCACTAGATAGGAACAAACCCAAGCTAATAGAGTAACATAACTACTATCACTAAAACAGATTGGAATCCATGCCCATAGAAAAAATGATTAGAGGAGACAGGTCAGAGATAGCATTTCATCAAGTCCCCATGGTTGGACTGTTTGTAAGGAATGTATCCAGTTGGCCTCTTTATGCAGGAGGATACAATCTCTATCCCCACCTCTGGGGTCTTGAGAAACCCAATCAAACATCTTGTACTGTATGTGGACAGACTGTTGATAATCACAAAAATGTTTTGCAACCTGTTGATCTGAACCTTTACCCTCCAATGCAGCTCTGATGTTAGAGTGGTGGAGGGCCATTCTCCTTTATCTGTCTAAAAGTCTTGCTGATGTAGAAGAGTACACAGAAGCATCTGAAATAGACAATGTAATGGCTTGAGCACATTAAAGGATATTTGATATGGAATGTTTTACCAGACCTTGGATGAAAAATTAATATTACCAGTTTCCAAAAAGTTACAAGTGATACATAACACACATTTATAATTTCCTGCTTTGCAGGTCAAAAAATGTGTAAAATTAGGACTACCATGTTGGCTAATATCATTGTGTACTACCACATCCTGTATATTTCTGCCCTGTTTAAATAAAGTTAGTATAGTAGATCCCTGTAACACTGGAAATTTTGGATCACAAGCGACAGATAACTTTAGCAGTTCACCTTAATGCTGTAGTATATTGTTGAGTCCAGCCCACATGATTGGAATCTGTCCTAGATTTCAACGATGATAATGCTTGGCTTTTAGATAGAGATAATGCCCTATCCTTTGACCTTCCTGAGTGACTTGTAATGGAACATGTTGTCAATCTGGGTCACATCTTGTGGGTTACTGCAAATTCTCAAAATTTAAAAAAATTGGGAGTAAGGTAACTGCCATTATAAAGAGTGGGGGTAGTGGCTCTCCACTCGTAGGACCATATTGCAGTCTGTACTTTTAAAAAAAATGTTTTATTATTTTCAGATATGAATAGACATATGCATGACAAGCATTTAACATAAGCAATAAAAAGAACAGACAACAACAGTAACAAAGACATATTACAAATATGTGGAGACTGTGATTCTCTGGTTGCCTTAAAATGTTTATTCCGAGGTAATAATGTACCAAAATCATAAACCAAAGAGGAGGGAGAGACAAAGGTAAACACACATAGGAAATAGCAAGGGGGGTTGGAGAGAAAGGTGGCATCACAACATCAAAACAAAACCGAATAGAGCATGAGTTTCATGGCAAAACGGTGGTAATACCGTATAAAGGTGTTCAAGGCTTAAAACCTTCTCCAGTGCCAACAGGTATATCAGTCAAAAATTAGGGCAGCAAGTGTAGATGAAAACTAATGTTCTGAATATAATTTGTGGAGCAAGAACCAGTCAGTAGACTCAAAAAGTTTAATAATTCGACCCTGAGTAAGATCGTCCAATGATTCTATGTAGGGTCCCCATTTTCTGTAGGACTTTTCTATGCCTTTATTATTTATTTATATCTGGTAGGGTGGCACGTCTATTAAAGTAAAGGGTTTGCAAAAGTTGCAGCATTACCTCATTGAGAGAGGAGGTTGAATGTGAAGTCCAATTAATCAAATTATTTGTTTTGCAATGGTGACAATAATTGTGATTAGATATAAATGATCTTTATTATGTCCTAGATTCCATTGCTTAAAATTAGCCAAAAGACAAGCTAGAAGATCAGGTATTAGGCTGGAAGAAAAGGTAGAGTTGATAAAATTAGTTACTTCCAAAACTTCTTAAATTTTCCCACAATACCAGAAACAGTGTAAAAAAATTGGCTGAGGTAATATGACATTTCACACATCTCCCAGTCTCTGTTGGGACCATATGTCTCAATTGGGCAGGTGAAATATATGCTCTGAGTAGTTTGTATATGAACCTCCAGTAAGTAAGCTGATTTGTGCCTTTTAAATGTGTTTTCATAATGTGTTAAATCCGAGACTGTGAATATGCCAGAAACATCAGACCTCCAGGTTTGGGATAATACCTCCCAGTTTGATTCTGCAAAATTTGGAAGCAGCTGTAAAGTAATTTAGTATGGAAAGGGACAGAAGCAATAGTTGACAGAAGATAATTCAGTGAATCCTGTGATTAAAGGGTGCATGTTGCTACATCTAGTGAAGAGACATAATATTGAACTAGCAGAAACATAAAGAATTGTTGTTTAGAGAGTTGCTATTGCTGTTGAAATCTAAAAATTAGAGAAAATTGCCTCCAGGATCAAAGACTGTGGAAAAACATGATAGCCCTTTGTCTCTCAGGTGAGATAAATAAATTTAGTTAAGATGGTGGGAAGTAAGGGTTGTCCCAAAGGGGAAAATATGGAGAGCTAAGGTGATTTCTCTGGTTTCTTGTTAAATGCCATCCAAGCATAATAAGTGTCATGAAAGATGATAGTGAGAATCTCTATTGGAATGTCAGCTAATTTTGAATGTAGGAGTGAACTTGGTGAGTAAGGAGCAAGCAATTCTAAATCTAAGTTGTGATCAGTGTATGTGCTACATTCTAGTATCCAATCACTAGCGTAGTGAAAAAAACTGATACAGAGTAAGAATGTACTGTAAGTCTGGAGCACACAGTCCTCCCTTGCCCCACATGGACTGTAATTTGGTTAGTGCAATTATAGGTCTTTTATTTTGCCACAAAAAGTGAAACATTGTTCGATTGAAACTACAAATATCAAACTTTGATAAACTAATAGGTAGCATTTTCATGACATAAAAAATCTTTGGAAAAATATTTTTTTATTACTGCCATGAGGCCAAGCAGAGAGAGAGAGGGAGGGATTTCCAGTTATCTAGAAGAGTATTTATCTTCATGAGAATTAGAGAATATTTGGCCTTATATACTTTGGAAAGATAAGCGGTTATGTAGATCCCTAAATATTTAATTTTATCTGTAGCTATGTGAAAAGAAGCCAAGCATGAAGAATTCAAATAGAAAGCAGGAGATTTACTGATGGGGATGATTTCTGATTTTGCAATATTAATTTTATAACCAGAGAAGGACTCAAATGAGGAAATATTATTCATCACAGCTGGATTTGTGTTTTCTGGGTCAGAGACATATAATATGTTGTCTGCAAATAAGGTGACCGTAGGAGTTATATTACCAAGCAAAATACCCCTAGCAGAAGGACAGTTATGTATTGCGACTTCCAGGTTTTCCATTGCTATAGCAAAGAGGAGCGGGGAAAGTGGAAACCCTTGCCTGGTACCTCTAACAATGGGAAAGGGTGAAGAAAGGTAACCATTGCAGGATATCTGAGAGGACAAATTAAAATACAAGGTTGTCAAGAGATCAATTAAAGAGTGGGGGAAGCCAACTTTAAGCAAAGTGTTAAAGAGATGAGGATAGGTAATCATATCAAAGGTCTTCTCAGCATCTAGGGCTAATATGAAACTTGGATTAGAATTATTAAGATAATGCAATGCTGTGACTACAAACAGCTAAATGCATCAAAAGACTGGCTTTACTCACCCACCACCACCTATAAGCACAGTGGCAGCCGTTCTTTGCATTGGGCTATTGGTGTCTACCAACTATACATCAGCTAACCAGACCTTTGCTCCAGGGGATTATATCATCTGCAAAAGCTCTGCAGCATTGCTAAAAGGACCCCAACATTCTTGGACATTGGACTTGGTAATTATTATCATATGCTGAAACCAGCCTTTCTTCTTCTATACACCAAGAGACTGCCTTATATATGGACTAAGCATGTTAACTAAGCTTCACTACTTTTTGCTTGGGACTCAGCACATTACCCCATATATTTTAGGGTGTGGAAGGGTGATTTTATCTCTACATCGCAATTATTTTATATATCATATATGCTATTATGGATTGTGGCATCATATTTGTGGAAATAAATGCTGATTATTTATGTGATTAATGTATTAATTGCTATTAAGAGCACTGTTTTTTCTTCTACTTGTGTATGCAAGTGATTAATGCCTGATAGAATTCTCCTAACATTGACTGCAGAGTTTTGGCCACTGATAAATCCTGTCTGGTCTTTTTGAATTATTGAATGTAAGATAAATTTAAAGAGCTCAGCAAGGATTTTTGTCAATAATTTATAATCCAAGTTCAATGAATAAATGGACCTATATGAACCAGGCAGTGATAGGTCCCTACATGGTTTAGGTAAAACCTTAATAACCACTGGGTTAGAAGTATAGGGGGATAGCATTATGTGTCATGATAGAATTGAACACAGAGACTGGGGTGTTACCAATCCTAGGCACCAACATTTTGTAAAAATTACTGGAAAGCCCATCAGGGCCTGTCGCTTTTGCAGACTTATGAATTTGAATGGCTCTAGTAAGAGGTACAGTGTCCCACGGGTATTGGCTAGGCAGGAAAGTATCATTTGTGTGACAAGTTACTCCGGAGCACAGCGATAGGTCAGGACTTACCTGTCAGGGCACTCTGGCAGGGTCCATCTGGCAGGGGTGCAGGCTGCTGGTGGCTAGCAGGGTGTGCAGACAAGTCCCGGTAAGGCAGCATTAAATCTCTGGCCAGGTGGAGTTGTGGCAGCTGGGAATCTGTGCTGTCACCACCGGGTGCTGGGTGCCACCATCTTGCATCTGGTAACATGCCAAGTGTGAGCAAATCCAACTGCACAATTCACAGTCATCTTCAACAGCCAATCATTCTCAACCTTGGGTATTTAAGGGCTGTCTGGGAGCTTCTGGGTTGCCAGTGCTGTGTCTTGCACAGCTAGTCTGTGTGCTTAGTTCTCTGTGCTCCATTTGTGTTCCAGTGCTCCAGTTGCAGTCTGATTGGAAATTTCTGCTGCTTCCTGCTTCACTTCATAATGCCACTACTAGTTAGACTGACCTTCTCAGTTCCGGTGACCAATATTGCTGCCAGTGCTTTGTACAGAGCCTCCTCCATCAGCATACTCTGCCAGCACTGGTACAGTTAACTGCACTCCAGCTTCTCCAGGAGATGTTTTCCAATTACCCTGGAGGGGTTTATGTTTCTATTCTACTTGGCCTCAGTCCTCACTCCCTCCATCAAAGTCAGAGACATTCATGAACAGATATCCTCTATGACCAGCTTCATTTCAATTCCAGGAAACTGCTCACAAGAACTTATCTGAACCCAGTTCGGGTCCACAATACATTTTGGACATGACAGTTTGGTGAAGATTCCTCTGGTAGCTGCGACAGTGAGGTGGGACAAAAGAGTTGAGGGAGGAGCAGCAGTAATTGAGGATTCTGGAGGAGAATAAAGAGAGGAATAAAAAATTTTCATCACATCAGTCATTTGGTCATTAGAGGTAGTTAAGGGACCATCAGTGAGTTTAAGAGTATGTACCACCATTGGGGGGCAGGTGCCATTTTGTAAATTGTATAGAAGTTTGCCCATTTTGTTAACAAATTTATAGAAGTTGTAAATAATTGAGAATAAGTACCAGTCTGTACTTTTAAAGAAAGTTGATGTGTGGAGCTTATTTTGGAAATTTTTCCTAATAGCCACATCCAAATAATGTATAGTATCATAACTACACTCATAGGTGAACTTGATAGGATGCTCCTTGTTATTCATATTTATCATCAACTGTATGAACGCCTCCAGGAGGCCAGTCCACAACAGGAAGATATTGTCAAATTGATGAGAATATCCAACGACATGCATGATGATATTTGGATCTGTAAGAAGAAATACTCTTCTACGACAAACATATATATGCTGGCAAAACTGTGTGCCACACATGAGCCCATATATGGCACAACCCAATCATTGGATATAGACCTTACCATCAAGTATTAAATAGTTCCTTTTCAAGGTCAACTTCCGTAATTGTATGAAGAACTCCACATTGGAACCTTTATAAAGCTCATGGCTTAAGATAAATCTGCAGGTAGTTTCAATCTCCTCTAAATGAGGGATTCTTGTGTACAAGCTTGAAACATCGATGGTACACATCAAGTGTTTGGTCGGTAGAGGTGACAGATTCTGCAATTTCAGAATGTATGTGATGTTCTTAGGAAAGGATGCCCTGGTGGTAAGCAGAAGCTGTAAAAAACAGTCAATGTATTGTGAAATACCATAATACAGTTAATCTCTAGCCACAATTATCAGATTGCCCAGGTGGCATGGGGGTGGGGGTGGTGACTTGCATCCATGTGCAATTTAGGAATTGTGTATAATAGTGGTATTTTGGGAGACTCTTGCTTCAATGCATCTCTGATGTTGGAGGTAATCACATTGTTGGAAAAGGCTTGTTCTAATAATTTATGTAATTCCTTTTTGAAAACATCTGTAGGATCTGAGTTCAATTTCTCATATACTGAACCACCAGCTAACTGGCTGTACATCTCCAATTTATATGTGGAAAGATCTTTACCACAATTCCCCCACCTTTATCGGAGGGGTGGATAGTGATGTCACGATTTAGCCAAGCTGTTGGAGGGCTTGCCTTTCTGAATAAGATAAATTGTGTTTCATTTCTTGTTTTGCATATGTATATCTTGCAATTACATTATCCATATGATTGGTAAAATACTTAATACTCACATTTGTAGACTGTGGAGTAAAGGTCGATTTTTTTAGATCTGGTCTCTGTGCCAAAATGTTACTTTAATTTGAGACTCTGATCAAAGTTAAAGAGATCTGCTTTGTTCTGGATTTTTTCATGGAGATGTGTGGGACAAAGGATATACCTCTGTTTAACACTCTGATCTCATCAGAGGTAGGAGTCTGTGATGACAAATTGAAGACTGTGTCTTCCTGTTGAAAGTCTCTTTTTGCTTCCCGCACCCATTGACCTCCAAGCTGGGTGCGGGTTCTCTTGGGAGATTCAGAGTAGCCCTGGTAGCTAACCCTAAAGGATTTTTTTGGCTTTTGGAAACTTGTGCCCGGTTTACACATTCACTTGATGATGCTGCACCACTCGAATTGTCAGTCTCTAGAGGGTACCTCTTTGTTTACAGAATTTTAGGTCTCCTGTCATGGGTCTGTCCCAGATTGTATGCACAGCTGTAAACTTTTAATTTGCCATAATCCCTGGTGACCGTCTGTAGTTTTGATTTCTTAAATTGTATCAAGTAAGTGCGATATTTCTCCACTTGGGTCAACAATTTGCTAAGCCAATCCTGTGATTTATCTGACTTGATTCTTGTGATAGTAGTGCTTTCAAAAGTAGAAATCTTTTCTTTGACCAGATTCAACTTCCTCCATAATTCCTCTATCACTAATAATATCAAGTCAAAGGAGCACTTGTTTAAAACTGCAAAAATTTGGATTATATTGTCTGATTGTCAGGATGTTAGGGATACAAAACCCACAGGGAATTTTTTTGACCCTATAATAATCTGACAGTGATACTCCATGGAGGTAATAGTCCACCTCTCATTTCTTTAATCTTATCAATTGTGTTACTAGTTGTTTTTTTGTGTCATCATTACAGGTATCCTATAGATTAGCCTCAAATAGATTGTTATCTACTTTTGTATAAGTGACAACAATTCTCCTAAGGGTAGGCAGACATTGCTGAAGTCAGGTGTTTCATCAGTGGCTGAAATCACCACCAATAAAGAGAATACTTTTACAATAAACCACAGAGTGGATGAACGGACAGTGTGATATAACTAATAAATATCAAGACAATGTAAAAATAATTGGGAACTCACAGTGTGCACACAAGCATCCCCTCCACACAGTATCACAGAAAACCAACCAAGTTTTCAATATCACAGTTTTAAACGCAAAAATGGATACTGCATAAAAAAGGCTTTAGACAAATATAATAAGAGAAAACAATATAATAATCAGCTCCAATGTTTAATATGTCCTATAGTCAGGTGTCACGTATACTTAATATGTCCAATTCCAAAAGTTGGAATTGGACAAAATATTAAGTATATGTGACACCTGTGAGCAATATTCAGGGCCTTGGCAAATGTTCCTGGATCCATCCAGGGTACAGGAGCAGATATATTCAGGTTCTTTAACATCCAGCACACAGAAAAAAACAGAGCAACATGCGCCAGTGCCTATCTAACAGCGTAAGACATAAACCAGGTAAATAAATGTCACTCAGAGTCTAAGCAGCCAAAGAAAAACTACACAGACCCAGTCTTTATATGGAGTTGACATTTGAAGACTTATCGGGATCGGTATGAAATTTATCCAGACCTATGTCCAGTGGATGAAAACCCGACGCCGGAAGACTGGCAGCAGTAAAGATACCAAAAGCTCTAAAGGTAAGTATTTACTAACCCTACTAACCCCCTAAGCCTAAACTTCCTTTAGGAGTGCCTAACCTCCCTCCCAAGTGCTTAAACCTGACCCCCCTTCCCCACAGTCTAAACCTAAGTCTCCTGGGGGGGTGCTTAACCCTAACCTCCCCCAGGGGTGCCTAACCCAAACCCCCCTTTCCCCTAGCCTAAACCTAACCCTACTGATGGGGTGCCTAACCCTAAGTCCCCCTGGAGCCCTAAAACCTAACCTTCCCCCCCCGCAGCTGTCAGCGCCCGGCACCTGGCATACCTTAATTCGGTATGCCAGGCGTTGGGCTCCCAGCTTAGGTCTAATGACAAGCATTGGGATTTCAACACATGTCATTAGTACCTTGCTGGTATTTGACATTCAGGAAGCCTGCGGTTTGCATTTCGACTGTCGGCTTCCTGACTGCATCCTGACTTATCAAATGACAGACATTCTCATAGACATATAAATACCTGTACCATACATCACTGTGCTCATCCAGTTCACACTGTCCCATTGGTGACATGATGACATGGTAGGTGAGCTCACTGGGGTGTGTTTATATATATATATATATATATATATATTTGACAAATTAATATGATATTTATTATAGTGCAAGCAGATTTTATTTTTATTTGTCTATATTGCAGAATTTGACTAATATGCACATAGCAGATTGGCTTTGCCAGGGTCCTGGTTTATTTACCAAATAGAGATATACTGTAGGTAGCTGCAGCCAGCCATATATGGGGTAATTGGATGCTAGATACAGACCTCTAAAGAGAACCACTCCAGGTCCTAGTGCCTTTTGGCTCTTGGACATGAAATAGAGCAGGTCTAGCCAACCTGTGGCTCTCCAGCTGTTGTGAAACTACAAGTCCCAGCATGCTTTACCAGTTGACCGGTGGGAGGGTATGCTTGGACTTGTAGTTTCACAACAGCTGGAGAGCCACAGGTTGGCCAGGCCTAAAATAGAGGAAGCACAGAGCACTCCTATAACACCCCCATCACTCAAGACTGCCTGAGGCTACAGTATATGGGTTCAATATAAGCATCACACATCTATGACATCTCACATGTAAAAAGAAACAAAAGGTGTTATGTTAAAATAGCAAAGTGCATTAACATTCAACAATATTCCAGTCCGTATTAATGCAAAAAAATATTTATGGCATTAGATGTCAAGATTAAACAAGTACAGCTTAACTGGATTCTAGATGTAGCATATAGTGACTGGGTATGATTAGCATTGTAGTATTCCAGGTGGTAATGACACATACACCTTTCATCTAGGCAGCAGCTTGCTTCCCTATGTAAGCAGTAAAGGCACAGTGTAACAGGGAACCTGTGGGTGCCATGTATTGTTCTACAATATTGGAGAGTCTAATAGGCTGTACACCACTGGAGAAAGATGCACATGTGCAGAAGTGTATGTCGGAGGTCAGACCTCCGGAGAGAGCTGCAATGGGACCTAATGCTTAGCTCTGGGGCTAGGAACAGAAGCAGAGTAGAGTGCTCCTCTAACAGTATTGTACCTTATAAAGTGCTGCTATATTTTTGCAATTTGGTTTTCCATTTTTGAGGGCTGGCAATCCTTAATAGCAGAAGCTTTATTGGCATTATTTTGTTTAAGCAGATATCGGTTAATTTTTACTTATATATAAATGATGCCTAATAATGGAAGCCAAATGAGTAAATTAGTTCAAGTAGAGAAGAGTATACAATAAGAGAATAAGAGGTGTGAAAAAAGTACATTGTGGGACCCTGACAAATAATGAAAGCAGAGGAGTACATGTGCCAGTGGCAGAGAAACTAAAGAAGTAGTTTAAAAAGTAGGAAGTAAATCAAATAAATATGCATGTGAAGAAGTTTTAAAAGAGAGTGAAGACTTTGATGTAAGTAGATGATTAATCACTTTTATGGCAATCTCAGTGGAATGTTGGTGGTGGAAGTTCAATGGCATAGAGTCCAAATTGGAGTGAGAGGAGATAGATGGTTGTGCATAAGTCACTCAAGTAGATTAGTGGCAAAATGGAGAAGGGAAATAAGACAGTATTTGGAGAAAAAGGTTGGGTAAATGGATTATTTAATTGGTATTTGTGAAATTAGTTTATGTTTGAAGGTGCATGTGAATATATACATGGATAAAGAGATACAGAATGAACATGTGAACTATTGGCAGACATTTGGGATAGGGAGCATAGAAGTTGGGAGTAGAATAGGGTTGATATAATAGGTTGTAGGGTGAAATGAAGAGAAGAGTGAAGACACTTATTTCTACTGGTTACTGGGTAGAATAATCTAAGGGTGGTATGAGCAGTATAGCAGACAGTGGACTGAGGCCCTGATTCAGAGCCGGATGCTATGACAGAGCACTCGCTCTGAATCAGGGCTGTCCTTCTGGATTTTTAGAGCGGCCTCCAGGCCGCTCATATAGCTGTGGGTGACCACCCACAGCTATAGCGAATGGCCAGGAAGATGGTCACGATGGTAAAGACCATCACAACCATCGGGCTTGCGATGAGACCCTTGTGGTAGGGTCTCATTGCCGCAAGCCCTGGAGTGCATTTGGCTCTGACAGAGCCAATAGCACTCCCACTGACATCACTTGTGATGTCAGTGGGGCTGGCCCCAGATGGTAGGCGTTCCCATGGGAATGCCTCCATCTGGGCAGGCACGCCCCTGGCACTCCCACCAAAGGGGGCGTGCTGTCACTCAACATCGACAGCATGCCCCCTTTGGTGCGAGACCCGGAGTGACTGTTTGCCCGTCGCTATTCGGGACTCGCGCATGCGCATGATGGAGCCGCCTCTGTCATGTTCAAGCGCACTGGGCCAACATCGACCCGCTTGCGAGCACTCAGTGCTCACGAGTGGATCTGAATCAGGCCCTGAGTGTGTAGGGTCTGAGGAGATATCTTTTTGGATGGTGTCTGTTTTGTCTTTCAAGTAGGAGACAATGTTTTGGGCTGGGGAGGGAAAATGATTTAGGAAAGTAGAGAAGCAAAGTTTCAAAGACATGTCAGGGTTTGAAAGACTGGGTGGATATTAGAGAAGGAAGTAGGTTTGTTGGGCAAGTAAAAGAGCAGTGTCATAAGGTGAAAGAGGTGAAAGATTACTTTCATATGGAGGAAGTTGGCATAGGAGCTATATTGTCTCCTTACACAACAGTATGGGGGTAGATTTTATAAGTAGAAGAACAGTTTAGTGTGCCATATTGTGCTTTGTATTGGAATATACTACATATCAGACTGGATTGGATTTATATGAGAAAAGTTACTAGATTTAATGTTTCCTAAACAAACAAGTTCAAACTGGTGAAATATTTTTTATCTGATTCATGCTGATTTATAAGCTATAACAAGTATAAAATGTGTCTTTAGAAGGAATTAATAATTTGCAAGGGGCGTAGGCCCTCATTCAGAGCCATACGCAAACAGCAGTGTGCTCGTTGCATTCCGATGTTGACTAACCGCGCCTGCGTCGGTGTAACACTGTGCATGTGCGTACAGCAGATTGCGAGCTTTTTTGGTCTCGTTCGTCAAATAGCGTACAGGAAGTGACATGTCAAATGTGATTGACAGAACAGGGCGTTTTTGGGTGTTGACGGGGGTGGAGATGGAAAAACGCAGGCGTGGCGAGGCGTTTTTGGGGCGTACATACATTAGCAGATGCGAGCGTAAAATGTGTACGGACCGACTCATACGTCACTGGATGATCATCTTTCCCTTCAAAATGCTCGCACAGCTTAGGGTCTGGATTACTCGACCACATTGGCGATGGCCTTCTCCTCTATCCCGGCACTCAACAATGTTGCTGCGATTAATCGCGGGTGGTCAGAACAACAATTAGTGTTGGATTGAAAACCGGCTTGGTATGTGTTTTGAAAGCAGTTTTTTGAGTTAGCACAAAAGCGTACGCAGGTGGAACTCAGAGCTGCTAATGTGATGATTACACAATCAATTTACGTACATTTGTGGTTGTTTCTTTTGGCCTCAATTTGTTGGTTAGGGCCTATTGTAACAATAATGTCATCATGTTTTTTTGGTTTTTACCTTTTTCTTTTGGCCTGTTGAATTTGCATCGTTATATTAAATTTTAAACGTTCCTTAAAGAGCCCATTTTTTGGGGGGCATGTAAAATGTGGTTTTTGCCAGTTTGTGCCTTTTGGCCCAGGATGAAATGTATCCATTTTGACAATAATGTGAGAATACAATGTCAGTTTTTTACTTTTTTTTTATTGCTCAAACAAAAAAACAAAAAAAAAACAATTTGTGGCATAGTTTTTTTGCAGGGTTCATTCCCAAAGTTACAATAATTGGGCCAACATAAAAGATTTATGAAATGTTGAACACAAAATTAAAAACAATTCACAAGAAAGGAGAGGGAAGTTTTGACCAGAAAGGAATATGAGCCAAGCACAGAAGGAGTGTGGGAAAAGTCGCCATTGCTGTCACCATTTTTTCACCCATTTGGCTGGGGGAGGGAGGGCGCCAGACCGGGTCCGGGATGTCATCGGGTTTGCCTGTCCAGAGGCAGATGTTGTGGCCTCTGGACTAGGCACAGGGCTAGGCACATTTGGAGGTTTGGCTGATGTTGTGCCAGAGGTGGAGGATCCTGATGTTCCGGCAGGAAGGGAGGTCGTCTCCACCATGTGCTGGCGAACGAGCTGCTCCAGGGCATTGGCGATGCGGATGTTGGCCCTGGTATTTTCCGCCAGGGCCTGACCAATGGTCACGTTGGCCGCAGCATTTTGCTCCAGGGCCTCAGCCACCCGTAGCAGACTGGCGTCCATCCTCTGCAGAATCTCCGTATGGAAATCCGATTTGAAATTGAGTTCTGTGAGGAGGGCCACTGCCTGCGAGGGGGATTGCCCTGGACTGGCTTCTGCAGGGTCCTCAGCCGGATGTACTGGTTCCTCCCCTGCAGAGCCAGCAGAAATTCGGCGGCCAAGGCTCCCCTCTGGAGCAGACTCATCCGCCTGTGTCTCTGTTCGGGAAAAAGAGAAAAGCCTCACATTAGAATCTACATATTGGCCCACTAACATTTCAGAGTTGGTGACATCACAAGATTTACCTGGGACAACATGAGGAGCCGCAAAGTCTGGCATGTCCGTATCCATGTTGGACACGCCAAACACCTCCACAGGCTGCACACACCCCTGTGCCAGCTCTTCTAAATCCGTCAACTCCAATGACACAGGGGTGGGACCCCCACCTGTCCCCCTTGCATGCCTAGCCCTGTCCGCGAGTTTTTGCTTTAGGCGATATTTGAAGTTGCCCCATCTGTGGGATAAAATGGGAACCATTATCCTTTTGTTTAAAATGGGGTTTGTTTATAGGGGGTGCAAGTGTTTACTTACCGCCGTTTGACATCCCGGGCTAGATGGACATAATCACCCACCCTATTGACAGCAACGGCTACCTCTTCCCACATTCTCCACTTCTGACTTGTACTCATATTCTTGTCTGCCTGTGGCAGGATGTCCACACACTTCTGAATCAAAACCTCCATCTCCTTTCTTGTGAAATGTGGCTGCCTTTTCTTTTTGGCAGCTTTGGCCGGAATACTGGGCCCAGCAGCCTCTTCCATGTCATCCTGCTCACCTATTTGTGTAAATATGCAGATTTCTCAAATTCACAACGTGCCCAATCTTATGTTTCAAATTAATCATTGAGACAAAATGCATGAAAGACTTACCGCCTGACTCTTGTCCATTGTTTCCCTGGTCTGTAGCCATGTCTGAGGTCCAAACAAGAAATACACCAGAATTTAAATGTTGTTTCGTGACGTATTTATACATGCGTCCTTATTTTGCGGCCGCATCATTGATTGTGCATTCCTATGATCCCTCCTTAATTTGTGCGGGAAACGTAACACTATTTATGGCTTGGTGTGTCTCGAGTCGAGGTGGCGTTTTTGGATTGTTGGAGGTTACCTTGGTTGGAGTTTCTTGTTTGCGGATTAAGGAGTTGGCGTTTGGAGTTTATTTTGTTTGCTAGGTTTGCGTTTTTATTTTCCGTTCGCTTTTTCTGATTTTTTTTTTGCCTCGTTTCTTGATTTGGTAAGTTTTGTGAAGTCTAACTTTGGTTCAATTGGTGTCTCCTTTTGTTTGTTATTGTTCTTAATTTTTTGATCCATAATTTCATCTCTTTTAGGTTTTTTTTTATTTCGGACCCAAAGACCTTTTGATTGGGAATCTTATATATTTGCTCTTGGTAAGTCCATTTTTTAACTTGTATTTGCGAACTAATTAGCGCATTTTTCTCTGTTTGTATAGTGACTTGTATTGGCGAACTAATTAGCACATTTTTCTCTGTTTGTTTATTAACTTGTATTTGCGAACTAATTAGCGCATTTTTCTCTGTTTGTTTATTAACTTGTATTTGCGAACTAATTAGTGCATTTTTCTCTGTTTGTTTATTAACTTGTATTTGCGAACTAATTAGCGCATTTTTCTCTGTTTGTTTATTAACTTGTATTTGCGAACTAATTAGCGCATTTTTCTCTGTTTGTTTATTAACTTGTATTTGTGAACTAATTAGCGCATTTTTCTCTGTTTGTTTATTAACTTGTATTTGCGAACTAATTAGCGCATTTTTAAATGCTTAGTCATCCTGTAAAATTGTTTGTGGTTGCCCTTTAGCATTTTTGGCTTACATTTGACCCCATTTTGATGTACTGTGTGCAATGTCGTTTTGCTCTTTGCCCAAATGTGTGTTTCGCCTATTTTATGTTTTGTCTAGCACCAAATTTAGAAACATAAATGCCCAGAGTAAACTTTTACAAATTAATATTGGGATTATTTTAGGTTTTGACGTATCATGACAATACCCCGGCATGTAAGCAGCAATGGATGGTATCATCAAGCTAAGTTGTTTTAATTTTCTTTTGGGGTGGGTCCAAAGCCTTACATTCAAATCTTGCCATTTCAGGTTGATCTTGGGCGGATTGTTCTGGCCATGCTCCCGGAAGCCGACCAACCTCAATCTCGTCCCAGGCGTAGGCATCGTAGGCGTGCAAGGCCCCAGATATTTCGAACACGCATCACCCTTTTTGGAATGCCCGATGATGAGGTTTTAAGATGCTACCGTCTTCCTCCCAAAATCATCATAGACACTCTCTCATTAATAGAGAGTGATCTTGAGCGGCAAATTGACAGTCCAACAGCAATACCACCACTTACGCAATTTATGGCGGTGTTACATTTCTGTGCCTCAGGATCGTTTCAAACAACGGTGGGAATAGTGGCGGGCATCTCACAATCCTCCTTTTCCAGGATCCTGAGGGCAGTGATGGAGGCACTTTTCAAGCACCTCCATCATTTTATTAAAATGCCTTTGGATATGGGTGCCCTTAGTGTGGCCAAGGCCAATTTTTACCAAATAGCTGGCTTCCCACACATCATAGGGGTTGTGGATGGTACTCACATACCACTTCAGCCTCCAGCACGGCTGGAGGCCATATTTCGAAACAGGAAACACTATCACTCCCTGAATGTAATGGTGGTATGTGATGCCTCCCTCCAGATCCTGTCCCTGAATGCAAAATTACCAGGAAGTGCACATGACTCCTTCATCATCCGGCAATCAGGGATATGGCACAAATTAAACAACCTACAAGCTGGTGATGCGTGGCTTCTGTGTAAGTGGAGACCTTTAGTACATAACAATGTTAAGCTTGATACACAGTGATCCTGATGTTGTCTATTCTTTTTCACAGGAGACAGTGGATACCCTTGCATGCCCTGGCTGCTCACTCCTTATTTGGCTCCCACACCAGGCCCACAAAGTGAGTTTAATACCGCACTTACAGCCACCAGGCAAGTGGTGGAGCACTGTATCAGCCTTTTAAAAGGCCGATTCAGATGCCTCCACCGCTCTGTTGGCGAGCTCATGTATTTGCCGGATATGGTTTCGAAAATTGTGGTCCTGTGTGGGATATTTCACAACATCGCCATAAGGAGTGTTGTCCCAATGCAGCCAGAGGATGCCTTACCTGAGGATGCCCCCCCCGAGGTTGGTCGGAGGTCAGAATGTGGGGGGGCCATACACGATGATGTGGTGGCCCGATATTTTAGGTAATTATTGACCAAACAACAGTGTGTATACCCAATGTGTTACGGTTTTTTGGGTTCATCTTTTTTTATATTAATTCTTGCACCATCTTCTGTTTGTTTGCATAATCTTTGCCACTCCCACGATGACTACTTCCTGCTACCCTTCAAAAACCTTTATGTGGCAACTTCTGGAATATATTATGACACCCATATTGCTACGCCAAATTTGTGAAATCATGTGGACATGGACCTTCGTCAACCAGTTCTTGATTTGTTGTGTGTTTGTTTCCTGTTTTTGGTATGTGGTGTGTTTCTGATTATCACTGTGTGTTTTGTTTGTGAGTGACCACTTTGTTTTTTGATTTCTGTTGTGTATAAATATTTGGAGAGTGTAATTTGTTTCCTTTTTGGGCACGTTAGAAGCAAGTGTAAACAAACTCCAAAATGTTAATTTTACCTAAGGGGTAACCCAGTAATGAAGCAAGTGGAGCTAAAATGTAATATGTTTTCGGGGTACTAACCAACACACCAAGGAATCCTGTACAATCAGTTGGCTTCGTAAGATTGGCCTAAGCAGATTTGCCACCAAATAGGAACCTGTAAAATGTTGTAAACTATCATGTTGTCCACCCCAAAAAAGGAAAATGACATTCGTACTGGGAGGTGTTTCTTGTGCCTGTTTGCCTTCAAAATACAACACACAATCTGTAGTGAGATTCTTTGGCAATCCTTGCTTGAAGAGTCTACTTATGTCAGTGTAAAGATTCTTGGATTTACTAAAAACACATGAGGCAGAGCGTGAATTAAAACTGATTGATTTGTAAACAATTTAAAAAAAAAAAAAAAAAAAACTAATTCCTAAGGAGGACCGCCAGATGGTCAAGGCCCTGCAGAAGCCCGGTGACTTGCTCCCGCATACGTGCCACACACTGACAGATTTCTGCCCGACGCCTCTGTTCCTCTGTGGGTGGCAAAAGTTTGGGGATTAATACATCAATAATGAAGCAACATTCCAAAAAAACACAAAACAAGCAAACCAAAACTTAAAAGCTTGTGGCAAAAAAAAACATTCCACGGATAAAACCCATCATCCCAAAATGTCCTAGGCCAAAAATACAAGGGCCCTAAAGAAATGCACACAGGTGTGATATGTGTATGGTGAAATCAGCAAGAACAGGTAAAGACAACCCCCAAAAATACCCTAAGGCGACAGAAAGCCAACAAAAATGGGGACGACACATGATTACATACAAAAAGTTTGTGGTGCCCAAAACAAAAAAAAAAACATACCGTTCGGCAAAACGCCAGAGCGAGAAGCCACTCCCTCGACCACCTCGGAGGAGGCTACATTTCCCAAACCTAGGGGCAGGGTGTTGGAAGAATCCTGGGAGGGGGTATTTGGAGGAGGGGCGGATGGAGGAGAGGGGGAATTGGGCTGGAGGGGAAGTAGACCTGAAATCTCGGCCACAGGGTCTGGGGAGGAGGGGCTAATTGAGGAATTGGGAGTTGGAGAGAGGGGCCGGGACCGGCGTCTTGTCTGCCGATGATGCCGTAGTCTTTGCTGTGCCCCTAAAAGAAGTAAAAAATATTGTGGTTTGTTTCAACAGGAATCCAAATAATAAAAAATAAAAAAATATAAGTACAATGACTAAATAGGACAGACATGAAAACATGCACATGCAGATACGACTACAATGACTAAATAGGACGGATATGAAAACATGCACATGCAGATATGACTACAATGACTAAATAGGACAGACATGAAAACATGCACATGCAGATATGACTACAATGACTCAATAGGACAGTCATGAAAACATGCACATGCAGATATGACTACAATGACTAAATAGGACAGACATGAAAACATGCACATGCAGATATGACTACAATGACTAAATAGGACAGACATGAAAACATGCACATGCAGATATGACTACAATGACTCAATAGGACAGACATGAAAACATGCACATGCAGATATGACTACAATGACTAAATAGGACAGACATGAAATCATGCACACGCAGTTAGGGCCCACAAGATAAACTTGAAAACCACAGTCCATAAAACTTACTTTCCTCGATCTGCATGCGAAAGCATGCCAGCAAGCGGGGCGTACGCCGGTGCAGGTCCGACCACCTGCGCTCCAGCTGGCCAATATGTCGGCGTAAGCTGAAGGAGCGCAGGCGGCGACGTACCTCCGCATATGCGGAACGCTTTCTGCTATTTGAGATGGGTGGAGGATGACTGGTGATCCGCTTGTCCATCACCTCCGTGAGCACCAGCAGTTCGCGCCTGGTGAATGCGGCGGATCTCATGATGGCAATGGTGTATTTTTAGAAAATTATTTTTAATAAAGCACCAAAATAAAATTTGATTGGCTAATGTATTTGGGAAATTAACAGGACAAATTCTATTGGTTAGTGTATGAGTCATGTGTTCGACAGGGCAACAAATCTCTTGAGAGTTATGATAGGCTTGATGCAGTGACATGCGTAAGCAAATTTAAATAAAGAAATGAACCACAGAAAATTTTGGGGGATACAAACAAATAGAACAATTGTTTAATTGTGGCTAACATGTCTTTTGAACAATAAAAGCGAAGGTTTCAGCCGTATGTATTCTGCGAGTAAACACAAACACGGACAAGATTAAAGTTTATTGCATTGTGTTGAAAAAAAAAAAAACAATTAAGCTAATTGATACATTGATTGGCATGATACGATTGAGGGAGGTAGGCAGAAAAAACGAGCAGGTAATCGGAATCTGACAGGCCCACTTCCGGTTTGTACTTGTGCGTTCCCTTCAAGCCATTTCGGGGATGTACGCTCGCTATTTGGCACGCTCGTTAGTTAGAGGAGGGGTCGCCTGAGTTTGGGGCGGATTTTTAGCTGCGTACGAAAATACGAGCGAGTGCTTGAATTTAAATATTTATTTACGTACGCCGAACGTACGTACGCTCACTTGCGAGTGGGTCTGAATCAGGGCCATTGTTCCTAGCTCTTGGTAATCTTGGAATGGCAACTACTAATTTATTAGCATTAATCTAAAGATATGGTGGTGTTGCTATGTGTCTGCTAATTTGGTGTAAAAAGAAAAAAACTAAATAAATAATTTTTGCATGACCTTGACTAAAACATTCAGCATCTTTTATCAATCTGTCCTCTGCCTTACAGTATGTATTGTAATCATCATGTTAAATATTACATTCAATAAGAAAAGGCAACTGGTTACCAGTACCCTTTTCTTAAAGTGGGCCTGAACATACATCAACATACCTGTGTGTAGTACAGTAATGGATTAATGTAAAATGTATATTTCTGATGTTACTTATTATTATTATTATTATTATTATTATTATTATTATTATTTTTCCACTTTTGGTGACTGATTCAATTTTTCATGTTTGTCTCTTTGCTTAACAACTTGTTTGTTTGGCATGTATGATATACATTGTTTATAGGGTATTTAACACTGTTTTTAATAATGCATGTATTGTAACAGTAAACATACATCTATAATTTTCACTAGTTATATCTTCAAATCCTTATTCAATTGCATGTCTTTCCTTAACACAGTTGTCATATTATGCACATCGCCTACAATGCATGTTCAACTTGTATTTGGTTTGTGATATTTTGTAATTTTTTAAGTTTTCTGCATAATATTAAATTACAACACACAATATTCATGTAAATATATATTGTTTCATGTGAACAGGTCACAAAATAAAATAGTTGTGAAACCTAGATGCATCATAATATGTATTATGATTTACAGAGGCATTTGGCAGCAGTAGGAATTATCTTTAAAAAAAAAAAGGTTTGCAAGATTCAATATACCATGAGATACCTTCAATCCTATCACAGATCAGCTTTGCTCAGCAAATAAGAAGTTTAAATCACAATATTTAATATTGGATAGACTATGGGTATCCATTTCCTTTAAAAATAAAACCATACAACTAATCAGGTTATAATAGTTAGATATAGTTTATATTTATGTTTTAATTGTATATAATACATTCAGGAAGTACATTGTATGCCATCATGCAAATTGTATTCTCTTACATTTCTTTTTTTTCTGCAAATGAGGACACCAGGATAAATGCTGTAATTGTGACAGTAACTCACTAGGCCAAACCTGACATGTTTCTAATTACCTGCTAAAATTGTCGCTGTCTCCTAAAGTGCAAATTATCACCCGAAATGACAAGAATAATGAATGACTAACTCTGATGTAATGCAACAATTAGACCTTAAAGACACTGTCTAATATGGTAATTCTGAACACCCACTCCCTGTTATTAAGTGGCTGATAATTATTTAATTATCTATGTGCCAGAATGATTTACTTCATTTATTCAGTAGTAGATAAGGGCTAAGAACAGCAAAGCTTAAGGTCACAATGTACTGTCCTGAAGATAGCTAATGTTTGTTTGTGAGTTTTCGGACCTGATATTATCATACCCAATTAAGCAAGAAAAAAAAACAAAATACATTTTAGAATAAACAAATCTATTGTCAAAAGGAGTGTCAGAACAACAGAACAGTGAATAAATATGTTAAATGTGTTTGTATATGCAGCTAAGATTAATATTAATGTTGACACAATGTAGTTTAGATAGAAAGAACTTTATATTAACATTTATGTTATTACTTCAAAATAGCAAGTTTATTGTACATATTTCAAAGCATTGAAACTCATTCAAACTCATTGGTTATCAACAAGTACTCCATTGTGGTGTAACATATAGCAGTCTGAAATAAAAGTACATGTTTCAATTTTTCCTTTGGGTGTGAAGAGAGATACTGTACAGAGAGGTAGAACTCACACCAGCAAGAACAATGCTTGGGGGAATGTAATTATTTTCATTGTATTATATTATTTGTCAAACAATGGCCCTCATTCAGAGCCGTACGCTCTGAGCAGAGCGCACGCTCTGAATGAGGGCCGGGCTCCATTTTCATGGAGCGTCCTCCTGGACGCTCGTATAGCTGTGGGTCACCACCCACAGGCTATACGAGCGTGCTTTGTGATGGCCGCGATGGTCGAGACCATCGCGACCATCGAAATTGCGAGCCGGAGCCTGCGGTTGAGGTTTTCAACCGCAAGCTCCGGAGTGATTTTGGCTCTATCAGAGCCAAAATCACTCCCACTGACATCACTAGTGATGTCAGAGGGCCGGCTTCTGACGGGAGGCGTTCCCGTGGGAACGCCCCCGTCAGGGAGGCACGCCCCCGGCATGCCCACCAAAGGGGGCGTGCTGTCAATCAACATTGACAGCACGCCCCCTTTGATCGGACACAACGAGCGAAGGACTTTCCTTCGCTCGTCGCGTCTGGCGCATGCGCACGACGGATCTCCCTCCGTCGTGCGCATGCTCAGTCCATAACATCGACCCACTTGCGAGCGGACAGCCGCTCGCGAGTGGGTCTGAATCAGTCCCTATGTTATTAGTTTACATTTATTTTTATCAACACATTATTAATACAGTACATAATGTAACCTACAAAATATTGATGAGACCTTTTATGTTACCTATAAGACTGATTGTGTAATGAAAATAAATGACTTAACTAACTAAATATCTTAATTAATATTAAGACATAAATATAGCAATGTTATCCTTGGCTAAGCAAATTAAATATATGGAATTACAATGGTATATGTTATTGTATTAAAATTAGATGTAATTTGTATTATAGACAATCCATTTAATTAATTGAAAGTCATATATTAATATATGTTATAGTTCAATTTACAATGTTCTGAACACTGTTAAAGCTCTTTTTGTAATAAATGTAATTATTATTCCTGTCATCTTTAAATAAAGACCTGCATTTGTTTCATGACTTTATTGAACTTTAACATAAGATTTTAAAAGTCATTCCTATTATATCACTCATGATTAGCTGTCTAAAAAAATTCAAATAATGTACAGTACAGTACTAGGTTTCTGTCCTGGCAGCAGTTGCTGAAGTCTCCCTGTTATATATTCACCATACAGTGTGCATTAGTATTATATGATTAACATTTGAGAAATCTGTTTTACTAAAACAATTAACTTTTCAGGTTACACTTACAGTTAGGAGCAAATCCAACTAAATGGAGCAAAGTTGCACCATTCTTCAAAATAACAAAACAATTCAAATAGTCTATCTGACATATTACTAGGGGATGCATTATTCATCCCGGCGGTCTGGATGCTGATACTCCAATTAACGGCGCCAAAATCCTGACGCTGGTCAGAAGCCCACTGCCATCATCCTGACCACTGGGATACCAAAGGTAAGTATCAGGGCATTAGGGGGAGTTAGGTTCAGGGTGCTGGGTTGGGGGAATGCACTAGGGTTAGGATTAGGGTTAGGTACTAGTGGGGGAGGTTAGGATAATGCACCAAAGAGGGGGGTATAGGGTTAGGGTAGGTAGAAGGGGATGGTTAGCATACCGATTAACAAGTATTGGTATGTTAACTCTTTTGAGAAGCCGGCATCGGGATTCTAATAGCCAGGATCAAGAGCCCCGGCATCTCATACCAATTCCAGTAATAGTACTTTAATATAAGGCTAACTGCTAGTCACTCCCAAACATTAAGTTCTTATTTAAAAAAAAAAAAATTGAACCAAAACATGCATTTAGGAATATCCTGTATTAATTGAATAATACTGTTTGCTTTGGCATGTAACAAAATACTTTTGTAGCTTTCTTTTTATACTAAGTCAAACAACTGTATTTTATGCTATTTAGCCTACTAGACTTGCCTACAGTACTTCATCACTGAGACAAAAATAGATTAAAATGGGCTGGGACTGCTTTCAGGCAAATACATTTGAAGTCAGAACTTCAGGGATGGGCTGGGCCAAGGGCATATGAACCAGAGGATGGTGCAATATTATTTGTTTCTACTAAAATACATGCAGACTTATGCAGACTTAAATATCAGTGATCTTTGCCAGATTATGCAGTAGACAAAAAGCTCTGCTAACAATCAAAAAAACTCTCAGAGGTATATTTACTAAGATTTGTGTTTGGTGGAGACTGCAATCTTGGGTGATCTTAACCATTCTTTACTACTCACAAATTTACTGAAGTAAAACTCAGGAGAGATTTCTCTTCTGAAATGGGAAATCTTGGGAGAGAATGCAAACACGAATCAATACAGCATAGGCCAAACTCACAAGTACTTTTCAAAGAAAAAAAACAACTCATGAATTTACCAAGAATCATGATTAGAATCACAAGTGTAATTTCAACAAACTTAGATTTGAAATAGACTACTCCCTAAGCTGTGAGTTTTATAGAAACATACGCAGATCAGTGTAATCTGTGTATGTTTTTGTCTATAATAAGTATGTACTGTAAATGGTTAATGTTAAAAAATTATGTAGGGTTCCCCCTAAAAAAGCAAAACCAACCCCGGGCTCCTAAGACAGTCCTGGTTCTTAAGATATGGGGAAAAACAAGTAGGGTTTCTCAGTATTTGTGAACCAGCACTGGGCTCCTGAGCCAGTCCTGGTTTTAAAAATAGGGGAAAAATGCATGGGGCTTCCCCTTATTTTTAAAACCTGCACTGGACTAAATTGTAGAAAGGTTGTAATGACACAGACAGGGGACCCTTTCAACAGGTCACCCTGGCCAAAGCATTTAAACCCCAAGCTAGTAAGCCTAAGCTGTGGCTCTAAGGGGAGGTGAGGACCCCTCAATATAGGGGTCTCTACTCTCCCGATCACCCCTGGCTTATGCTGAAGCTAGGGGCTCTTTTCTGCACTTCTTTTTGGTGGGTGTAGGGGTAATAGTGTAATGAATAGATGAAAACTATTGTATTTTACAGTGGAACTACAGGTGCCAGTGTGCTGGCACTCGTACCCCCACTGTTAAAAAAATAGTAAAAAAAACACAGTAGATGCACACCATAGATTTTCTAAGTCTATTACACACCTAACACACTCACACATACTGTACTTACCATCTACCAGATGTTCATGTGCCTTTGTCCAAATAGAATTCCCATGGTTTACCTGAGAAAAAAAAATTCCATTACTCACCTACCTCCTAGCACAGATTGGTCCACTTCTACAGCAGACTCCACGGGTCTTGGCAAAAAAACAAACTGAGTACATGGTCCACTGGACATGTATAGATGTATGTCTTAACACATACATCTATACTGCATTTAATGACATAAGCCACATGTTGACTGTCAACCACATGTGTCACAGCCAATCAGCGGCTGATAACTGTAGAGTGGCCTCTGATTGGCTAGCAGCTTGGGGGAATGACAGAAGACATGTGGTGCTGGTTCATAAAATACGGGGGAACCCTGCTTATTTTTTCTCCCTTATTTTAAGAACATGGAAAAGGGCCACAAAAACAATATGGCTTGCATCTTCAGATACAAAACACCAGAGTGATTTAATTTTCTGTTTAGAATCCACATAATTACCACCTCAAACTGGTTAATGACCCAAAGTGAAAAATTATTAAGAAAAGATGTTTCCTTCCTGAGAAAATAGTGACCAAGCCTGTGTTCAAAAGCAGCCAAACTAATGTTGGACCTTGACTAAACTCAAGATGACTACCAGGATCCAAGAGTGCTCTAAGGAAGAGCTCATGGAGCACTCTCAACAAATGTCCACCATACAGATAAGTATCCAATGATATGGCAGTATAAACCCTGACTTTCAACAAAGCTGGTAATCCTTGGGTAAATATGCAACATACACTAGTGGCCAAAATTGTGGAAACCTTTTGAAAAATTTGCATTTTTGAAGTTTAACAGTAGATTTGCTCTCAATTTTAAGCAACATCAAGCTAAACCTCCCCATCCTTTACTCCAAAACTGATGGAGTGATAACTATCATGCATGCAAACCTTCAATGAAATATCTCCAAATATTGCCCATCAAACTCACATATGTATTGTAAATTAAATGCAAATTTAATCACATTGCTATGTTCCTTAAGTCTAGACTCCAGAAAACATGTGGCAAATGCCAGTATGCCTACAAGCCAATTTGAGTAAAAAGTTTCTTTCTATCTTCAGAGATTACAAATATATATTTAAAATGG
The DNA here is from genome assembly GCA_031769625.1 of Taudactylus pleione. Lineage (NCBI taxonomy): Eukaryota > Metazoa > Chordata > Amphibia > Anura > Myobatrachidae > Taudactylus > Taudactylus pleione. The sequence goes on along the minus strand of JAUIMM010000061.1, from coordinate 8,708,792 downwards.
CACTAATACATGTGTTCACTAATCCACCTTAACACTCCAGAAAACAGTGCTGTATTCACGCAGTGGTCCATCTCCACAGGATCAGGTCATGCAGCATCAAGTTGACATACAGCAGTAACTATATCATTCTGTACTGTACCTCTAAACTGCTTAGAAATCATGCACATAAATTTCTGCTGGCATGCAATAGAAGCAAAAAAAAAGCACTGGAAACAGAAGAAAAGCAAGACAAATTATACAAAGAGAGGTACCAGATCCAGAAGAAAAAGGAGGTAGGTCTGCAAATTATGATGAATTCAATTGAATAGACAATAGATCCATGTGACCTTGTAGTGGATTGTTATCAGGCTCTGCAAGCTGAAGAAGACAAAAATACAGATGTATCAGAGGTGACCACAGGAACCACAGAAAATGAAGAAAGTAAGAAGGTATGCCAACAACAGGAGAAAGGAGACACTGGTAAGGGAACTGGAAACACCAATAAGTGTAAAAACCAAGAGCTATAGTGAAAGTAGGGTTAAAAGCAAAAGCAGGAAAACCAAAATAGGAAAACCAATAAGAAATTGCTGCAAAGGGAGAAGAAATAAAATGAAAGAAAGATGCAGAAAAATAGACAGGGAGAAAAGCAGACACAGAGAGAGAGGAAACTGTTAAAGAGATACATCCTATGGAAAAAAATATATCCAGGGATATGGGGCATTGGGAGGCAAAGAAACAATGGGATTAGGACACTGGTAGCCAACCTCAATCCTCCATAGCTACTAACCGGTCACATTTTCCAGACCACCTAGCTGGTGCACAGGTGTATTCATTACTCACTAACACATCTGAAAAGATCGAGAGGTGGAGCTAATTATTTACCTAGTGATTCTGTGAGGAGACCTAGAAAACATGCTCTGTTGGTAGCTCTCAATGACCAGGGTTGACTACTACAGGATTAGGGTTAATGAACATTTTCCTGTTGTACAGTTACAACATCCAAAGTAGCAGCCTCAATGAGACTAAATCTTAATCATCATTACTTTTACTACTACTAATTCTCATATTTGCAGACTGTACAGAAATGGTGAAAGGAGGTTTCTCTAGGATTACAGTGTCAAAATCAGAAATCCCAGACTCATAGCACTCATGGACACCCTTAGGCAATCCTTAGGAATCTGTGAAGTTTGTGAACAAACAATTTGTTTTTCAGCCTTGGTGTTCTTTTTTCACACAGATTTGTCAGTTTTAGAGGTGACACTTCTAGACTTAGAGCTAGAGGGTGGTGCATGCGAGGTTACAGATGATGCCTGACTGTGTTTGGCACTGGCTTTCATAATAGGTATTCTAGGGCATGAAACAACAGTAATGGGACCACAACTTTCAATCCTCTGAGGTTGAGCCTTTCCTTACCACTGTGTATTGTGCATGGCATGTGGGCAATTTGACAATTTCTGCACTACCTTTTCTCTTCACAATAACAGGTGATGTTTTCTTAAAGATTGTCTACACCTTCTTCTTACCCCTTGACCTTTTCTAAAAGTTAAATGTTGAAGAAGTCTTCTGACAGTCAGCAATGGTACTGGGATGCTTCTGTTTTTCGATTGACTGATACATGATTGATTGTTACACAAGGAGAGGAGTATAGCTACTGTAATTTTACTTAACTGCCACTACTTCAAGTTAACATAAAATGAGATAGAGAAACAAGAGGCTGTTAACCATGCAGTTTAACAGACTTGAGAATGTTTTTAAAACCAAAAAAAAAGTATTATTTCTGCTTATATGTCAGTGTGCAGCCTAAACAACCAGTTATATAGTTATATATACAGCTTATCAAACACAGACAATGTTCCCTGGAAATGTATATAATAAAGTTTAAAACTTTATATATTATTTTACACCAGAAAAAAAGTATTTTTTTAGTTTTTAGAAGGCTCACCATGGCTCAACACTGATAACCAAAGTTGTATTTTCTTTACTAACAGGATGGTACACAGGATTAGTTGATGTCTGGGTCCACAGAGAGGCTTTTATCAAGATTCCACTCAGCATTAAACACACATATCCTCCTGTGTGGGGCTGAAATCTTCTAGGTTAGTCTCACTGATGTGATGTCCTGGAATTTGGCAAACTACTAACACAGACCACACTTGATTTGTATTATAAAATGAGTAAACTGCAGAAAAGGGTATTAATTCTGGCATAGGAGACCACACCAGAGAAGATGTGGGCACAAGAGGGTGACAAAGGGGCAGAAGGGGTTCTAAGAGGAGCTCACATTACACAAATTAACATATGTTGAATGGTCACTTCTCTCAAGGTTCTGAGGTTTGTTCCAACTTCCTCTTTTGACAAATCCCACAAAGTAACTTTGCAGCAATATATATATATATATATATATATATATATATATATATATATGTATATATATATATATATTTATATATATGAGCAAAATTTGAATTGACAATTGAGTGACAAGTTTGCTACTTAAAATAAACATTTCTGCAATGTGTATAATTCTTGTGCATTGAATATCAAGTGAATACAAAGTGCCTGTGCAATAATATACACAATAATATAGGACATTTTTGATAAATCAAATGTCCTATCAACTGGATAATGAAATCCCATTACCTAAAATAGTGAGAATAAAAAGTGCAAGTGCAAGAGTAAATAAATATAAAATACAATTTATTAATAGAGGATAAAAAACTAAATATAGCACCTTAGTGGCTGACAGAATCCCTTAAAGCATAGAAAATAATAATAAACAAAATCAGAGGCAGTAAAATATTAAACTAAGAAAAGAGCAAATTAAAAATTAAAAATTATAGCAGTTTATCTGAGTCTATGACAGAGGTAGTTTTCAAAGTTCATGAGGCATGTAGCAAACACTCCCAACGCATTTCGTCCTATGACTTCATCAAGGGGATGGTGTATGAATGTAGTGGTCCAGTATTTATACCCCACTATGAGTTTATTATTAGTCAGACATCCGCATCACTTCCTGCGTACAAAGGATCGTCTATAAATGATAAGATTTTACCTTCCATCAATTCATCAGTTTAAAACTAATATATTACAATGATTCTCATTAAAATATTTTGTTTATAAATAAGTTTAAAATGTTAATATTATGGCTGCTTCCGCCCTTTCTAGCTTCACTTGCGCTGTGGTGCATCATATCCGGTATTGGTGACCATATGAGTCCTGGGCGCACGGAATTCTTTCATCCACGTCACCTCTGTGTTGATGCCCGTGTATGTCACCTCTGCCTAGGTGCACGTGCTCCGCCATCACCTCCGAACTTCTGATGCATGTATCCCGGCTGGCTGTGTCTAGTGGCATCACTTCCGCCCTTACTTCGCATCTTGCCAAGATATTTTTCCACCCTAAAACTGCATCTCCCATATAATATAGTTACTCATGGCATCACTTCCGCCCTTCTATCATGCATAGTGGGAATCCATTCTGCCCATACTTAGAAACGATCTTTTATTGGTTTAATCTCCAGTAATTCTAAATTCGAAAAATAAAGGAAAAATATTAGAGTCTAATACTAATATAAATTTTGAATTATATTGGCTTTTTTGATGATTCTCAGAAAACTTGTTTTTGTTAAAATCGGAACACACTATTATTGTTGATAAATAAAATATTCAACCAGCTATGTGTTTTTTATTTCTTAATGTGTATAGCCACTTTTGTAATTGCTGTTTAGAGTGTGGTCCATGGTTTGGATATAAATTTATAGATTTTCAAGAGTCAAATAGGTCCAATATAGAGAGCTAATATTAAACTAAATGGTCTGATCCAAGTCCATATTTATTGGGACCATTGCCTAAGAAGGGAAATATAACACATCTACAGAACAAATACATAGTCAATTGTGCCTAAATGGATTGAACAGCAACAGAATGTATAATTTACAACCATACCTTCCTATTTTGAGCATCAATTGAAAGATTGAAAACTCAATGTGGTTGGCCCTGACTAGTACCAAGTTTGGGGACATCTTGGGAATCCCAGGTGTTGTACATTGTGAACATTTCCAGAAGAGAGAAGAAGGACCAAGAAAAGAAAAATCTGAGTTAAGCTCCTCCCTGAAAGATATCAAGGACTATAAAACTTTAAATAATTTACTCTAAATCTATAATTAACTGATGGTCCCAATAAATATGGCCTTGGATCAGACCATTTAGATTATATTAGCTCTATATATTGGACCTGTTTGACTCTTGAACATCTATAAATTTATACCCAAACCAAGGTCCACACTCTAAACAGAGGTTACAAAAGTCACATATTTGGAAATACCAGCGCTATAATGTATTATAAATTACAAATGATGGATGGTAAAAATCAGTTAAATGAATTTAATATTCAAATAAATAAACAGAAAAATGATTATATATAACATGTATAAAACATTGCACAATATAATAGATCACAGAGTGATATATAACAATGATGAATAAAATCCCAGTATACAACTGTAACAATCCACTTGGAAGCTCGTATAATAGTCAATGGTTGGATTAGGACTCATTCCACATAGTCCCAGATGGAAAATAATTAGCAGCAATGCAACCTTACCAATGATGGCTGAATTAGCTGTCAAGGTGTCCTCTGGCATCCAGTAATAGCACTGTAAGGCTGGAGCACAAGTAAGGCAGGAACAACCGTAGCTGCAGATGACAACCAGTCCATGACAACCAGTCCACCCCCCTTATCCACCTCCTTAAAGATCAAAGAAGTATCTTTTGTAAGGGTTTTAAGGGCCAGTTTCTCTTGTTTAGACAAATTGGAATTAATTTTACTGCTACCCTGTTTCTGGGTAAAAAGTAATGGCACTGTAAGGCTGGAGCACAAGTCAGGAAGGAACAACCATAGCTGCAGATGAAGAAATTCCAAGGGATGGTGGGAGTGCAAATAAAAGTCCAGCAAACAAAGGTCCAAGTGGATGTAATGTCTCTCAATGCATTTCAATGAGCAATGGCCGCTCTGCTTCCTCAGGAGTGTGTGGAGTAAATCAAATTAATGGCTTTATATACCCATATGTAAATAGAGTACTTGAAACACTTGTGATCAATTGAACATAACAAAAAAACATCAATCAATTAAAAACCTTATATAGAGAGGCAATCTCATTTAAATCCTATAATGGGGAACATATATAACACAGTAAATCATGTAAATCGGCATATCAAACCTTAAATTGCTGATTAAATCAGCTGTGTGGTGACCCTGATCCTGGCATCAATATCGGGTGATACAGCCAGGTCACGTGATCGGCATGCAGACAGTGATGCGTCTCTGGAACACATCAGTCTTTCCATGAACTCTGATCATGTGTAGGTCACAAGGACAGAAGAGGCAGAGGGCGATTACAGCTGTAGGCTGCGTGGAGACCCTGATCCCGGCATCAATGTCAGGTGATGTGGCCGGGTCACATGATCGGCATGCATGAACTCCGATCACGTTTAAATCAGAAGGACAAAAAAGGCATAAAGTGAATACCACTAGTGTTAACAGGAATGAGTCACATAAACAATGAGTTATTTTTCCCCATTTAATCTTGCACATCTCACACTTAACATTTTACAATCATTAGCGCTGTACCCACCTATTTATCTCTCTCTCTACATATATATATATATATATATATATATATTTACATATATATATATATATATATATATATCTATATATAAAAGAGAGAGAAAATTAACATATACAACACTCCCAGGTAACAAGATAACATGTCTTATCTGCATCTGTAACTTAGCAAAATGGCAGTTCTTGGGAGAACTTTATGGATACAAATATAAAAAAATACAATGATGTGAACACAAATATAATATAATTAAGTGAAAGATAGATACTGTCCCTTTTATAAATATGAAACTCACCATCATCCAATGTTATTAAGGTCATGTTGAGGTCCCTCCCTTGGAAATTAACAAGTGATTAATTTCAGACAAAAATTTAAATTTAAAAACACTGCAAAATCATACCATGCAACCATGCATTTTTTGCTGCTTCCACTCGGCAGCACAAATATATTATTTATCTTTAAGGAATCATTTGTATTCTATACATATCTTTTCATCAGCCACTCATTGCTCTCAGTCTAACACAATTAAGACACACTAAATCCTTCTTAACAACCAATCAAGATTCTCTAAATAACGCAATTTGGAAAATTAAGTTAACTACATCTCAGTAATCAGCATTCCCAACCTAAACGTATCATAATCTAGCAAATGAAATTAAATTATCCTCAGATATAACTCAGCATTCTCCACTTGAGAAAATTAGATTATTTACAGTTCTATGTAGTTTCTTCTTTAATAAAAAAATGAAACAAACAATTTATCAATTGTCAAAAACTACATTGCAGAATAAACATACATTTCTTTATAATTGATAGAGCAAAACCCTGGGCTATGCTCTATTCCCAAACAAATCCTTACCTCATACTGTAGCTACAGTACATCATTTTCTACCAGTAAAGCCATGCTTTGTTAATATTGAATATTGTCCTGTCATGCTAATAAAGCTTGTTTTGATTCATTTGTCTTACTGGACTTCCAGCAGGGCTTTTATAAAAGAAAAGTTTGGTGGAAAAACAAATTTCAGGCCATTTTAAAAGATAATAAATACAAGGTAATGTGGGTTTTCTGAATGAAGGCTATGTTAAACAGATGTTTCCATTTCTTTTTTACTATGTTGACAAAGTTTTAAGATTTAGACCTTACTTAAATTTGCATAGCTTTTCATACTGTTTTAAGGGGTAGGTTTATAAAAAAGGTCTAACATATTATAAAATAGGTTAAACATAATGTAGCCACCGCCAAAGTTCTAAATCAATCAAAATGTATTGTAACATCCACATTACAAATGTATCAGTGAAATTACAATGCAAGAAAACTCAGTAAGATAAAATTAGGGATGTGCTCCAAAATCCGTGTTTTGGTTTTGGATCTGTATCTCCTTCAAGGTTTTGGATCTGGATTTAGTTTTGCAAACCACCCTCAAGTGTTTTGGATCTGGATTTTTTAAATAAAAAATAGATAAAAAGTTTTAAAAACAACTAAAATCATGTAATTTATGCTATCCAAAACCCGAACCACAAAAAGATCAGAACCACGACCCGGAAATACATGGATCTCCTCAGGAGATTAGAACCGAGGGTCAGATTTACCCAGATACACGAAATTCGGGTGTATTTGGATATCTGGAGAACCGAATTACACATCTCTAGATAAAATTACATAAAAAATACAATTAAAAATTTAAGAATTGAAACTAACAATCACAACAAGAATAATACTTATGCAACCTGCTATTTCGACACCCTGTACACCTAAAATGCTTACCAGAGCACAATAGAGAGAACAAAAAGGGACATGGGTGGCTAGTATCAGCAACAATGTGATATATGCTTTTGATACAAACTTTTAGCATAAATTTCTTTTAATCTAGGCAGGGATTGGCCAATGGTTCTTTCAGCTACTTAAACCACCCTAACTAATGAACCACCATTTGAACATTTGGATTCCCATACTATACAGTGATGGAGTATGTTAAAAGACTTTCAGTTACACAACAATAAAAATTTACAAGTAATGGCTTTGATAAACCATTTGCTCTAACTTTTCTTAGGAAAAAAAGGCATTGCTGAGCCTTTCCAACTACAGATGAGATTTGAGAGGACCACAATAGGTCATCAGAAAAGTTAATTCCTAAGAATTGAAATCCACTAACCCTCTCTACCTCTAAACCATTTGAAAATAGGGGTCAGGGTGCAATTTTAGTTGTCCTAAAATCTACCACCACCTCCTTGGTTTTCTTTCTATTCTGCAGCAGCTTATTATCCTCACCCGAATAAGCCTCCTTGGCAAGTCAAATGCCTTTCTTCAAATTTTACTCAGTTGTTTTATACGCTACACAATCTTTAGATCTAAAGGTTCTATCTCTAGCTCTCAACAGAGAATGTACCTCGCCATCCATCCATGGTTTTTCATTTGGGAATAAACAAATTACCTCTTTGTATGTAATGCTTTCCATACAGCAATTCAAATACAATAAAATCAACAGATCCACATTAACATTAGAACCCACCCTGGCATCCTCTAAAAACAAATCTCAATCAGTACATTCCAGGCAGCCCTTATGTTTTAGTAAGGCCCCCCCAGGCCAGACAGTAATATTCCTAATAATTGTCCCAGACTGACTAATCAATCAACGATAAGTTGGCACCAAATAGAGGGATTGGTGATCTGGCTGCCCAATATGGGGGCACAGTAGGGTTTTATAACCGTCTTTGATATTAGTGTAAACATGGTCCAATCTATTATCACCACACATTGGTAAATTCACATGCTGCGTAAACTTTGGTAAGACCAAATTAGCCTGGTTTAAATCGCCAGCAACAATAAAGGCATGGTTCTGATGTGTAGTCAGTTGTTTAGTAAAGGAATTTAACAAAATATCCAGGGCCATGATAACATTGGTCTGCATTGGGATGTAGACTTTTGGCCAAAATGACCACAAAAAACTCCTGGGGCAAATAAACTAGCCTACACTTTAATATCTTGAACTACAAGTCAGCTGAACAATAGGACTCCATTTTGCCAGCATCCGTGCTCCATTTATCATGGACATATACACAAAGCCCACCACCATTTTTCTTTCCAGACTTTAAAGTCCTATCTGCCCGGAATAAAGTTATTTCATGTAACTGAAAGGGGTAGTCAGGATTGTTAGATCATAGCCAAGACTCATTCAGTACTAATAAGGAACAATTTTTAAAGGACTGATGGCAATCCATTCTTAGCCTAATCTTGTCCATCTTGTTAGAAAGAGATCTGACATTTGCTAAGAATAAACTTGAAAGTGAGCGGTCAAATGGATGAAAACTTAGTCCTACTTCTATGCCAGCTCCATTACCTTTTCTGCCTCCTTTGCCTGTGTCGGTGTTGCTGATAATGTTGTTGATTCCACTGCCAAGACTGCCTCCAGTACTGGCCTCCCCAACCCCTTGGCTGGCTCCAGAATTTGCAGCTTTGGCCGTACTTGTCATGGAAATAGCTCCCACCTCTCTCTCCAGCATCAACGGTAACAGAACCTTCAGCACCATCTGAAACTACCGGACATCTGTCACCTGACATGGTAACCCCAGCGCTTTCAACTTCATCAGGCCAGGACACATGGTAGGAGATCCAGCCAGAGGACCCGTGGACACTTCATCACATCTGACACCCATGAACACTGGGCCCCACAACTCAAGAAGAACAAGCCAGGGATAGCAGATCTGACTGGAGCAGCCCTAGAGCCAAGCCAGGAACAAGGGGAAAAACAGCAGCAACCACCAGCAAAATAGTCCAACTGTGAATACAGCAGACGCTGCATCTTTGCATTCTGCCATCTTGATTGCATTGTAACAATTCAATAAAGGTTCAATAAAAGTTCTTACTAAGCTACTGTTGTTCCCTATTTGCAAAGTTGCAAATGAGCAATGCTAGAATGTATCATTGAGACACTGCAGTTTAAAAAGCAATGAAAGCTAAAATTTAACATTACAATAAAGCTGGGCAAGCACCTATACAATCGTTGGCCCAATTACCCGATATAGGGCCGTATTCAATTAGTTTTGCATACGCGATAATGTTTCGCCTGCCGGTATTTTCGCCTACATCGTGTATTATAGCCTCAGAATCTTATAGTGCATGTACCTGCTATTCACCTCAATCAATTCCAAAAGATGCGGAAACGGCAACATGCAGAGTCAGAACGGTCGGAAAGTGTTGTTAGAATCAGGGAAATTGGCCTTAACCCCCCAAAAAGATGCAGAAAAATTTGGGATCAATGAAGTAGTGCCCAATTAGCCATAATGAATGATTGGGCCACTGATTGTATAGGTGTGCATTAGAGATGTGTGCCAACCACCATGTTTTGGTTTTTGGATCTGGATCTCCCCTGGTTTTGGATCTGTATTGGTTTTGCCAAAACCTCACCTCCATGTTTTGTTTTTGGGTTTTGGTTTTGGATCTGGATTTTTTTTTAAATATCATAAAAACAGCTAAAATCACATAAAATGGGCCTGTTTTTGTTCCTACAGTATTATTAACCTCAATTACATTTATTTTAAATTGTTTCCAGTCAATTTTGACAAACCATACAGCTGACTGTATCGTTTTCATCCAGTTTAGGCCCAAATTTGCACCAAGCTAGCTGGCTGACTAAGCTATGAGGCAGCAGTGGGCGGCACAAAAACATGGAAGTTCAACTTCCAAAATGGCACATCAAGAAACAAATGTTTTTATTATTCAAGAGAGGCCTGTGGGAGTTGGAGTATGTATGTAGGCATTGACAGGAAGGGTTTGGTAGTAAACTTAATTTCATTTTTTTATTCCTAAGTAAATTTGAGGGAGAAGGGGAGGGGAGGAGGCATTTACAAAAAAAATATTTTACTCATTCACATAAGTCCTTGCCCCAGTGGGCTCCTTGAGCACCATGACTGCTGCTGGGAGTGGATTTTCTCAATCCAGAAGGGTGCCAGGAAGACTTCTTGTAGTGCATTCCACATGAAAAAGCATTTCCCAACCTGTAAAGGGACATTAAAAAACATAGTTAGTGGCCTCCAAACTGCCACTTTACCAGCACAGATATGTGGACAAGCGCAAGATCTAAGATCTATGATGTAGCCAACCCTGGTCCTCAAGAGCTACTAACAGTGCATGTTTTCAAGGTATCACAGAATCACAAGTGTAATAATTAACTACACCTATGGATCTCTTCAAATGTGTTACTGAGCAATGAATACACCTGTGCACCAGCTAGGTTGTCTGGAAAATATGAACTGTTAGTAGCTCTCGAGGACTGAGGTTGGCTACCCCTGATTTAATGCCTTATGTTGTGTGTTTTTTGAGAATCCAGTACCTGCTTCTATGGCTAGGAGTGGATTTTCATCCAAGAAGGGGACCAGCAAGTGCTTTCTAAAAACAATTGACTGTTAAATAATACTAGGTAAAACTTCTGAAAAATCATTTCCCAACCTATACAGGGACATTAAAAAATATAGTTAATGGACTTCAGTTCAAACTGCCGTTGTGCCCACTGTCCACTTAACTGGACCAGATATTGTGGACAAGCGGAACAGAGTAGCAAATGCAGCATTTAAGATTTAAGGTTTAATTCTTACGTTGTGTCTTTCTTGAGAATTCTTGAGCACCATGCCTGCTGCTAGGAGTGGATTTTCATCCCAGAAGGGATGAAAATATTGTTTTTTCTTCCCATTGGAAACAGATCTGAAGAGATAAAAATAATTACTGATAGGAAAAAGAGGCAATTTGAAGGCTTTTGGCTTTTATGTAAAACTGCTTTACTTGAGCTGCCCACCTTCCAGTGTGTACTTAGAAAGAGTTTTCAGCACAGCCAGGAACCTTGCCAGTGATCGGCCTGAAACTACTTCCCCAAAATGTGGAAAAGATGATGCCCATCAAAATGATGATGATGCCCATCATCATTCTACGAGAAAGACCTTTGCCATCAATTACAGAGGCACCTGTAATGGTGGATTCCAGCAGGAACAAATTAATATTGTGTGAAGAAGATGATGTATACATCACCCCAGGTTATACCATCACCCAAGCCTATATTGTCATCCCATCCTGTCTTGTATATAAATTACAGCTGCGCTCACTGTTAGATTGGGCATTCATTGTCGACTTTAGTGGAAGTGAGCTCCATTTTAGTCCATATCATCACCACATCCCGTACACATCTTCTGACCTGGGCTACAGGAGGAGCAGCTGTACTCTGGAATATGGTTGCATGGAGTTGCCCCTCTGACTCACTGAAATTCAGGTAGAGGGGCCATGGGTAGGGAGTAGGGAGACTATAATCAGAGAATGCAGTTTTAGCTGATTTATTCCATTTTTTAAACCATGTCCTCTATTTTCACTTTTGAAAATCTTTATGCAAATCTCAGCAGAGGTGTTTGTGATGTCATGGCTAATGCGCACACACACACAGATAAAAAACACATTGATTGATTAATTATTTTTGGGGGGCACTTGGGATGAGGCACCAGCCTCTTGATAAACAACACAGGCAGCACCCCTGACACACACACAAAACAAACACATTGATTTATTGATTGATTCATTATTTTTTGGGGGCACTTTGGAGGGAGAGCCCCTGAACGATGCACCAGCCTCTTGAAAAATTACACAGGCAGCACAGCACCCCTGCGCATCTATGTTGCTGATAAGTGTGGCTAACATGCACACATGAAAAATTGTTTTTATTTTTTTCACACTGGGGTGCAGATAACACGCACACACAATTTTTATATTCACACTGGGGGGGAAGCACCCCTGAATGAGGAAGCAGCCACTTGATAAATGAGACACAGGCAGCACAGCACCCCTGCACACCTACATTGCTGATAAGTGTGGCTAATGCACACACATGCACAAAAATAAAATACTCTATTTATTTCACACTGGGGGGAAGCACCCCTGAATGAGGCAGCAGCCCCTTGATAAATTACACAGGCAGCAACCATGCGCAACTATGTTGCTGATAAGTGTGGATAATGCGCACACACAGAAAATAAATTTCACACTGGGGGTGAAGGGCACCCCCTGATGGACAGAGAATCCCCTAGACAATACAGCAAGCCAGCCCCTATGGACAACAGCCAGCCAACCCCTATGGACAGGACAACAGCCAGCCCCTATATGGACAACAGCAAGCCCCTGAGTGACAATGACAACAGTATCCAGCCCCTATGCACAGCATCAGCAACAGCACATTCACAGCCCCCTCTCTCTTCACTCTCCACAGCTGGAATGAAAAATGGAGGCGAGCATAGGACCTTTATACAATCCAAAACCCATAAGAATCCGACAGTGGGATGATGACGTTTTACCTTGTTTTGAGATCTGAGAGGCGGGAAAACCTGAGCCGACTCACATCTGCCTCATATCTCTTAAGTTTGGGTGGGTTCAGATCTCTGAAATCCGAACCCACTCATGCAATAATCGGATTTGCAGACTTTATTTTTTAGCAGATAGGCAAAACATGGATTTTTACCTTAGTGGTCACTCTAAGGATTTAATTTTGGTGTTTATATGTTTTCAGATTCCCCTTTCAATAAATAAAAGCAGGTTAGAAATGTTTTTCCATTTATTTTCCATTTAAAACAGAACATGAAAATAAAGTTTTCTGAATATTTAGCAATGTGAACATTTTGATAATGTGGGCTTATGAGGTTAACAGGGGCTTCAATTAAGATATAATGTAGATTTTTTTCTGATTAAAAGTGAGCAAGAGAGCTATGATATAATAATTTTTTTTATTATAGGAATTTGTATTTGTCTTTTTTTCTTCTTTTTGAATGTAGAACTGTCTGTGTGACCAATTTAACTTTATAAACCACCCACCATCAGTGGCGTATCTAGGGCAGGGTGAGTGAGGCACATGCCCTGGGTGCCATGGGACCAGCGGTGCAGGGGGGGCACCACTGGCCATGGTACTGGCCTGCCCTAGTTAGCCAGTGTAGCACCAACCACAGTGAGTGCGATCAGCGCTACACATTTATATAGGATCAGCGCTAGGCTTCCAGCGCCAGTCCTGTGCTCAACAACCAAGCCCCTTTCCTCCCCCTGATCACTTGCCCAATAGCACCAGGAGATGGGTGCCAGGTGGGCTCATGCTGTGCATAACAAACACATTGCTCCCAGCACTGGCTGTGATGTGTGTGTTAACCAGCAGCCAATGAGAGTCAGACGACTCTCATTTGCTGCTGCTACTGTACACACATCACTGCCGAGCAGCAGTGATGTGTGTGTGAATCAGCAGCCAATGAGGTCAAACAGACTCTCATTGACTGCTGCAGGCCCACTGCAAGAGCCGGCTCCCTTGCGTCTTCTGCAGTGGGTAATGGGAGAGAAATCATGATGTATCTCCCATAATGAAAAGCGTGCCAGCCCGGAAGGACTGATGTGCAGCGGGCGCAGTGGCCAGAGCTGGAGCCTGGATTCAGGTAAGTGTATTTTTATTGTGTAACTTGTGTGTCTGCACTACGGGGAATGGGGGGAGATACTAATACTACTGCTGTGGGCACCATTATTGGGGGGGAGTTTCTACAACTACTGGGGGCACCATCATTGAGGGGAGAGATACTACTACTACTGGAGGCACCATTATTGGGGGGGAGATACTACTACTGGGGGCACAATTACTGGGGGGAGATACTACTACTATTGGGGGCACCATTACTGGGGGGAGATACTACTACTACCACTACTACTGAGGGCACCATTACTGGGGGGAGCTGCTACTACTACTGGGGCACCATTACTGGGGGGGACCTCTACTGGGGGTGGGGTACTACTGGGGACTACAACTGGGGGGGCTACTACTGGGGGGACTGCATCAGGAGGGGGAACCTCTGCTGGGGGCACTATATAAGGGGCTTTCTACTGGGGGATCCACTACCTTGGGCACGAAATAGGGAGGACCACTACAGGGAGCACTGTATAAGGGCACTGGATAGGGGGGATCACTACTGGGGGCCTGCATAAGGGGGAGCACTACCGGGGGCACTGCATGGGGTGGGGACTAATGCTGGAGGCACTATATAAGGGACTAGGGGCATAGCACTGGGGGGACTACTACTGGGGGCACTAAATAGGGATGACCACTACAGGGGGCACTGGATGGGGGCCTGCATAGGGGGAGCATTACTGGGGTCACTGCATGGGTGGACTACTGCTGAGGGCACTATATAAAGGGCAATGCATAAGAGGGTACCACCACTCCAGGCACTGCATAGGGGGACTACTACTGGGGGCACTGCATTGGAGGGACTGCTACTGGGGGCACTATATAAGGGGGACCACTACATAGAGCACTTCATAGGGGGGACCACTACATGGGGCACTGCATAAAGGGGGACCACTACATGGGGCACTGCATATTGGGGACCACTACTGGGGGCACTGAATAAGGGGAACTAATGGGATCCTGCTTAAGGGGGACCACTACTGGGGGAATTGAATAAGGAGCACTACTTGGGTTAAGGTGCATATGGAAAGGAATGTTCAGAGTGACGATAAAGGGGTGTGTGCTATGTTGACACACCCCATTTTTAAGTGACCACGCCCATTTTTTTCTGCAAGCACCTTAGGCGCACGCTCATAGAGGGGGGGGCTTCAAATACCCTAGTTATGCCACTGCCCACCATAAGTTTAAGGCATGGGGAAATCCCTGTCTCCAGCATTCCGTTTAAACTTTGGCGTTTTTTATGATACAGTCCCAATGAGAAGAGCCCATAGTTTTTGCTTTTTAGCACCAGAATTTAGCATGGGGCCAGCTTTTTGTATCTATTCCTTATCTGGCATGTTTACAAGGCTGAACATATTTATTACACTCCTCAGTTGGCACAAGATAAGTTAGGAAGAGCTATTTTTTTTTCTTTGGGCTGTTACTAGAGCTGGTTTTATTCAGAGAAGATATTCCTCTATCCCCACACCACGACATACAGGTTATTTACACAATTTAAACATTTATTGTGTAAGAGCAGGAAGCTACTTATACAAATTGTAGATATCTTGGAGGCTTTACTTTTAGGGTTTTCTTTGCAAACAATGTAATTGTCACCGATGCAATATTGTTCATAGATGAGTTTTCCAATTTCAAGATGTGTAAAGCTGTAGCTAAATGTTGCCCACATTGAATTCTGTGGTGAAACAGGCTATTTCTCAGTGGTGTGATCTAGTGATATAATCAGATCTGTTTTTGCCTTTTTCTGTCATGGAATTACAATTGCCTACTATACAGTTTTTGCTAGTTTGTAACATAAAGTGAATAGCCAGTACTATTAATATTAATTCTAGCATGTCAAATACAAATCAATTGTATGAATTGTAAGAATTGCTTACACTTGCAAAGTTTTTCTTTGTGTTTGGCATCATCATCATCATTTACCAAAAATACCCAGTGTCAGCATAACAATTATGATAAAAAATAATAATACATCAAGACAGAACAGGAACATTTTAGTTTAACGGGAAGGTGCTGAAATGAGATGTAGAGTAGAGAAATACCTTCTTCATAGAGTTTACAATCTAGCTTTATCCCTACTACTACCCCAGCTACACCACAGAGAAGAATGAATTAACTGTTGTCATCCCAAATCTAATTACAGATGAGAAATTACGTTACGATGGAAATTTATAAATACTATATGCCCATCTCCACAAAATAAATCTAGACAGCTTTAATTTTCTTGATTTGGTTTAACAGATTTAATATTATAAGATATTCAATTTGTCCACTAACTGATTATTAACACACTCTTGTCCTAATTATGTCATATTTTATACTTTTCATTTTATTTTTATTATATGAGTATTACTATGCAGACAATGGTCATTGTTTCAAAGCCACATTGTGATATATATCCTACTAATTGTTCTATAATTTAGAAGATTAGTAATCTATACAGTCAAAAACAATAAAATGAGGATGAAAATAGTCAAGCTGAAATGAGCTACTCAAGTACCATGGAAAATAGATTACACATACTGCTGCTGTTAAAATATTGTAGAGCAATGCCTTTTTAAGGGGATGGGTGTGGGATACCGGTGATCAGGATCCCACCATTCAGAATCCCGATAACGGAATACCGGAATAACGGAATAACGGAATAGGGTTAGAATACCAACACTTGTAGGTCAGTATTCTAACCCTCCTCCTTGCCCTAACCCTCCCTCCCCAGAGCCTTACCCTAACTTCCCCCCAGTCCAAACATAACCCTCAACCTAACCATGCCTCCTTTGTGCCAAACCCTAACCCTCCCCCAAGTTCCTAACCCCTAACACTAACCCTCCCCCAACCACGCTACTTACCTTCATGATACCAGTGGTCGGGATACTGGTTCCGGGATTCTGACAAGTGTCAGGATACTGGTGCCAGAATTCTGAGCACTGGAATTCCCACAGTTCGGTTATTGAGTGCATCCCCTTTTTAACTGCAGCATTATAATAACAGCAATACATAATATAGGGTCATTGTTAACATTAACTCAGAAACACATATAACATCAACTGGTGCTGACAATCCATTTTTGCCAATACAAAGTTCAGAGTCTGTTAAAAGCAATGATGTTGAGAAGGAAGAAAAGAAAAAAAGAGAAAATTAGCATTTACTTCCATTTATATAAAGTTCAATATACAAGAGGAGATTTTAATAGCTTCAACGTCAAGAGTTAAAGGCAATAACATCAGTTCTTGTGTTTATAAGAAATGATGTTGTTGTCAAAGGAATTGTGCTTAGTACATTGATAAATTGGGGAAATGTAATTGGTGATAAAGTTCGAGCACACTTTCAAACTACATGATCTTATACAATATATAGAATGCAGTGGCCATTTTTTTTCTGTCCCTTTATGCATTTGGACACCCCTGCACTGATTGGGATAAAACCCACACAAGGTGGTCCAGTTGGATCCTGGTCATGGTTTAGGGTGGCTAGAGTCCTAGTTGGGCTGATCTGAACTTTGACCTGGGCAGCCTGTTCTGTAGCTTCCACTGGATGAAAACCTCTGGGATGCCTAATGGAGTTGTTGGGCTTCCGGTTGGACCACGGGGCAGAGTGTGCTGGGCAAAACTTTGACCCAGGAATCCTATTTAGGGCCTTCCACTGGATGGATTAGGACAACATCAAATAATAAAACTTAATAACTTGAAAATTTAAACCAGGGCATTGCTGGGTGCTTCAGCTAGTTTTATATAAAATACAGCAATTTCGAGGGTTACAATGGAAACTGTACTAGTACTTTGTCCTGGATTTGAAGGTCAAAATCACCAGCAATTTGAGCTGAAACTACCAGAAAATTTATCAGACCAGCAAGATTGTTGAACTATCTGTCCTGTCAGAACATAATACAGGTTGAGTCTCCCATATCCAAATATTCCGAAATCCGGAATATTTTTAGCATGACTGAGATAGTGAAATCTTTTAAGTTTCAATGTACACAAACTTTAAGGCACAAAATTATTAAAAATATTGTATAAAATTACCTTCAGGTTTTGTGTAAAAGGTGTATATGAAACATAAATGAATTTCATGTATGTACACAAACTTTGTTTGAGCCACAAAATTATTGAACATATAGTATATAATGACCTTCAGGCTGTGTGTATAAGGTGTATATAACACATAGATGCATTCCATGTTTAGATTTGAGTCCCATTCCTAAGATATATCATTATGGTATGCAAATATTCCAAAGTACGGAATATTCCAATATCCAAATTACCCCTGGTCCCAAGCATTTTGGATATGGGAGACTCAACCTGTACAGAGGATTTTTTATCATACTGTATATCACTAACACTTAATTAAGAATCAGAAAACAAATAATAAATATATTTATGGTGCACAAATAGTTATTGAATGTATTATAAATAATAATTAAAAATAGCATTAAAATGACATGAACAATATAATATTTAATAAATATGAGGGTGCAAATATTATTTATACATGACATAACTGGTGCAAAAATGTTTCTATATAAATTGTAGATTTATAAATGAATAAATATGGATTCAAGTACACGCTGAAACACAAATTCCAGTAAAAGACCATGGTCAAATGTATCAAACCATCTAAAAAGTAAAGAAATGGGCAAATTGTGAAGTTACCCTAACATAAATCAAGTACATCCTATAAATTCATAGGTAAAAGACGATTGGTTGCTATTTGCAACTCCTTTAGTTGTATATTTCTCCACTCTTTAGAAGGCTTGATACATCTTCCCCCAAGTTGCAAGTGTCTGAATTCAACTTATATTTGAAAACCTACATAGCTTTGTGCAGTGATCCATACAGGAAAATGAGTCTTAAGCTGGGTACACACTGACAAATATATTGGCTCTTCAATTGATCGGTGTGTACCAGCAATATGTCTGTGAACGAAATTGTACATAGACATATTGCATTGGCTCAGATGCACAGCCGATGGCAGATATATCTGTCGATCAAGCAGTGTGTACAGGCGGTCTGTAGAGACACAGATAATGGTCGTTCCGTGTGAATGATCACTCGATCTGCATATATATCTGTCCAGTGTGTACCCAGCTTTACTCTGGCTAAAGTTGCTTCCCATTCCTCCCTGGTATTTTCTCCAGAATGTCGAGTGGTGATCATCACTGTGGAGGAGACCTGTGACATCTCTCGAAAATGGTCCAAGCTCACCACACATACACTGGTCTCTATGCATAGTGCAATGCTTGAAAGCTACTGAGGTTGCTATAGTCTGAAGGGCAGTAGAATACTTTAGGCGCTAATTCTGATACTTGAACCCAATGCATGCTCTAGCAATCCAAATATGTCATTGATAGACCCTTATAGCCCATCTTATTGTGCCTTTCATAAATGAACTGGGAGAATGCCAATTCACCCAAGGTGACACTCATTGTACTGCACTGCCATCACAGGCAAGTGACAATCTCACTGATCTTGCTTTTATACACCTACAGTATAGCTTTAGAACAATTATCTTAGTAGCAATGTTTATAGGGCTGTTACTGTACAGTATAGTGCCCTTTTTGTGTTTTTAGATAAAATTCCAAGCCCTTTTCCATAAAAACTACTGTCCATGGTTACAAACAAATGAAAAATACAAAACAAAGCTACAAATTAATTTGAAACTTGTTCCCTAAAAAAAGAAAAGTAAAATCTGTTCACAAGGTTTATGATTACTACTATAATTGATTCCTTAAAACTTTTATCTCTTCTCTCTCAGGATTTGTTCTTATTTTGATGATTATAGAACATATTTACTTATTTTAATTGCTATTGGAAAAAAATTTAATTATAATTTTCCATATATTTCTCCATTTTAACTATAATTCTAATGAAGTAAAAGCTGTCATGGAAACAAATATTTTTCAAACCCCTTCATATAAATCCAATGGGATTAGTCTGAATTACTCCTTTAGACATAATTAAATTGCCAAAGGTACTATAACAATTTAAATATATTCCTTATTAAAAAGTACATTAAATACAGTAGTCTTTACTTTGCAGGGTATAGGCATATTAGTATAGAAGCTGGTCTGCACTTCATTGACAATGTGGGTGTTATAATATCACAGGCTCACAATGGTGTTACAGTCCCCATAATGTATATCAATAAATAATATATGTAGAATGCATCTGGCTGTAAAGTCACAGCTGGGGAATCCCCATAATACCTACACTTTAAGTAACAATTTGGGATTTCTGAAATCACCATCTCTAAACTATGGTATCTGCTCAATCTTTCAGCTGACTGTAGTTAATCACTATGTAAAGTGTTTTGTCCTTAGGACCTGTATCAAGTTAAAGTTCAAAAAAGTTTGAATATTATAATAAATTATTAAATCTTTAATAATATTTTTCCACTTTCTATGTTTTTAAAATTATTCTGGAGAAAGGATTAGTCTGTATTAACTATTTTAATTGGTATAAATAAACTTAAAAAAGTTCATTTTAAAGAAAATTTTATAAAACCTATAAGGATTGAGGCTGCGATGTGCTCAGTATTGGTTCATGGACAAGGCAGTACAAGTGGCCATGTATGGCCTGGTGGTGCCTATGGTGCTTGCCTACCACCCACCACCATCTGGGCTGGAGTCCCATTTAGTGATTCGGGCCATGGTCAGTTTCACTCTGACTTGGGCCATGGCCACTCTGATTCACTCTGTTTTGATCCATGGACAGCTCTGCTGGTGACCTGCTTATCCCATTGGAGCAGCCAGTCACCAGCAGAGTAGGTCCTGTAGGTGTTGCAGTCAGTAGGTCCCTTCTCTCTACTCCCTACCTGAATTCCAAATCCTTCATGAGACCTTACTCTCTAACTTACCCCTTCTCTGCCTGGCCTTCATTTTCCCTAGTAGCAGTCTCCCCATCCACTTCCTGAGTCCTCAACTACTCAATATACCCTGCTCTGTCTGGCCTGTTTTTCTCTCTTGCAGCTAGTGTATGAGGTCCCCTCTCCCTGCCTCCTTTTCTAGTCCTCACCCCCTCCCTCTCCCCTGACTGACAGTCCTTCACCCCTGAAGCCAGTGTGCAAAGTCCCCTCTCTCCTCACCTTTCTTGAATCCCATCCACTCACTCATACCTGCTCTGCCCAGCCTGTCCTTCTTACATGTAACCTGTATGTGAGAGAGCACAGACCTTCCTGCAAGGCTGCAAGCAGAGATAAGTACATGGGCAGGGTGTGTTCTTATGTTATCTGAGTGAGCGGGAATGTATACTAATATTATTTGGTGGGTGAGGTGTGTTATCAATTTATTAACAGTTACTTATATCGCCAGTATATTCCTTTGTGCTTTAGAATTGGGACATCGCCATTAGCCTCATGTACTGTGCCATTCAGTAGCCACATATGGACAAAGAGGCATAAGGAAAAATACAGAAATCAGGGAAACCCAAAGTTTTAAACCAAGTGGGTCATTATTCATGTGCATATAACTTAGGGTCTACAACTGTCAGAGCACACTATTAAAGAGAAAATCACCCTTCCAATATCAGATTGTTGCTATCTTTCATTAACATTAGCTGCTTACTATTTATCCAAGCAAATTATTTTTTTTCTGCCACATCATTTACAGTATCTGCGTATGTTAATAGACTAAAAGACACATAAAGTGCAAGGTTACAGTGTTCCCACTGCTACCTGCTTATAAAATTTTTAAAAAACAGTAACATTACTGGACATCCTTACTTTACACATATCTACAGCTGGTTAAGTATACTTGTGCAATACTGTGTAAGCAAATTCATTAATTTAGAATTTATTTGTTACAAATTTTGAACTGTAATAAATATGTTTTGACTTAGATAAATCTAATTGGTTTTAAACACACAAGCATCACTCTTGGTAATTCCCATACTCTTCAGTGCCCCATGCATCTCCTATTATAGCTACTGTATCTTTGAGTACACTCAACTCAGCATCACAAGTAGTTGCTCGGAATATCATACATCTAGCCATAGAACATGTGCAGTACTAAAAATCACAAGATCTATCTGTAAAATTGAAATACAGGCAAATCTGCCACAGTGTCTTCATGCTAAAAAGTCTGTGCAAATAGGTGATGGTGCCAAATTCTTTGACTGAAACCAAGTGACAAGCTTTGACTCTTAACACGGAGTTTTCACCTTTTGAGTTCTTAACATGAGATTTGATCTCAGCTTCTTTGGTTCTTGTAAAATTTTGTAGGTGGTAAATCAAATAGTTTTCTATTTGGAACTTCCATCTTTGCAATTACCCAATGTGTTTCATGTCTCCTTCTTGAAATCCCTCAATATCAAAAGGGTTCCTAAGGCACCCACCATTTTATGATGCAACAATGTGAAAAATATAAAATTGAAACTTTGGAACCTGGTAACTCTAGGGGCATCTTACAATTTCTTATGTTTTGTAAAGGTTATTCCAGAGGAGCATTCCTAGATTACTCAAGCTTATTTAGATAAATTCCAAACAATATCTTTTGAAGTGTCCAGTGTTCACCTCTAAGAGGGTAGAATAGTATAATCAGTCCACTTATCTTCTCTGACACTTTTAATGTGCTGCTTCCTAGTAGCAGACACAAGATATTTCCAGGTTTTACTGATAAAAGGGGTGGAAGATTGAATTTAGGTTCCTATTTAAACCTTCCTATGTGCAATGTTATGTGCCAGAGTGTTAGGTATTCCTGCCACGCACATTGCAAAACTATTGCATCTTCTCTATGATGTATTTGGTATTTATTGACTCTTAACTTGTCCCTGACCTGACTCTGTATACTGATTTGGTGCTGAACTTGATAATTTTGGTTTGACTTGTACAATCCTTTTGTCTCTGCTCAACGTTCTTTGCTTACCAGACCTATTGTTCAATTTTCCTCACCTGACACCAGTTTACTACTTCAAATGAGCAGATCAAAGAGCTGTGAACTATGGACCTTTCATTGTGAAGCTCAACATTCTTGTGGGGCTACCTGCACAACTTGGCCAGTATATCAAGCTCCTCCAGCCCTGCTACCATCACAGCTTATTTATAAGCACTGCAAATATATCCAGTTACCTTAGTTCTGTTCCCTGCATAGCTTTATTACAAGTTTTTACAGTATTTCCATTTAATTTAATCAGTCCTGTTTTCTGCATTACATGTCCAGTCTGGCTTCCAGCCACTGAGGCCCTTTTTATGAACATACAGTATGCATTATGTTCTGTACCTATGACTGTAATAAAGATTTCATAAAGGATCCAAGCCCCTGCCTTTGCTGTTTTGTGACAGTTTAGCAAGAGGTCCGTGTAAGCAAGATCAGTACATTATTATTTGTTAGGCTATGCCACAGGTTCTCAAACTCAGTCATCAGGGCCCCAAACAGTGCATGTTTTCCAGGTCTCCGCACAGAAATGGAAGTGAAAAATTATGCTCCACCTGTGGATCTTTTAAAACATGTCTGTCAGTGATTAATGAATGTACCTGTGCACATGCTGGGTGACCTGGAAAATGTGACCTGTGAGTTAATATGTAAAGTACCAATAGAATTGCAGTTTGGTCCTTCTTATATACAATAATAGTAAATTGACAAATATTACATAAAAATTGGACTAGAATTTAAAACATGTATCTTATCTGTCAGCATGAAAGTTAATAATAATTAATAACATTGCAGATGTGTAGTAACAAACTACAAAAATCATGTAGACGTTGTTAAGCCATGTGCTGTACATTTAATTTCTAATTTGGCTTATACCTATATTTATTATTTACCTAAGAATTGCAAGAACTGGTATTAAATAAACAATATGCTCTAACTGGAAATGCACCATGATTGCCTATAATTGTTTCTATCCCAATTAGGCTATACAATGAAGCCACCATGCACTGGTTTTTATCACTACTTATATGTTATAAATCCAGTGTTTAAACTGACCTAATCTTTGTATGCTCATCATGCTGTTCTGTGGACATAATTGTCTTCCAGCACCAATTAGTTCTCAACCTTTTAAGCAAGATCGTTGACTTCCTCATTATTCACTAGCAATTAATGCATAAAACAATTAGTCCCAAATGGATACTAATCTAAAATGTTAATAACCTTTTTCTTGACAAAATTGGCTTAGATGCAAACATTTGGTTGAGACAGAATAGAAATTCTATAATTTTTCTGCATACATTTTGTAGCATGTGTGTGTGCACAACACTAGGGTATTGTGTCTATAAAATGAGCTCATTTATTAAATTATCTTTCCTCTGAACTATTTTTTTCTCCTGCTCATCTTAGACAATATATCTTACTGTGCTCTCACAGCAACACTCTAATTCTGTTTTATGAAGATACTCACTATAATTACTTTAGTTAATTAGCTTTTTCTCAGCCAACATGGCTAAAAATAATTTTAAAAGCCCAGGAGGGTATCTCTCTGGTCCTACCCTCCCACATTGAACAACACTAATGATGCCCTGTTAGATGACCCTTTTGTTTCTCACCATGGGGTCTCATTTTGCTACCCCACTTGTTTAATTCACACACCCTTACTCCTAAGTCCCTACTGAGGACAGCAGGCAATTTAAACCTGAGTTCAGCAGCTAATTAAATCAATATGAGATAATGAACAGCAATTAGAGGTCCGGCTAGGCACATCTTCTCTTGTAAATACTGTTGCTTTCCCAACGGGAAGCTCTTTTTTAATAATCTGTGTATATTTCATTTCCAGAAGCACTAATTCCCTAAAGAAACAATTTAGAAAAGTGATTTGTTTATCTGTAAAGCTGCCAAATAATTTACTTTAAATTGTCTGTTTTCCTATTTTTCATCTTTAAGCAAATATAAAATAAATCTCTTTTTTCCAAGAGGTTTACATAATTCTCTTTGTTGCTATGAAGAAATAAGCGTAATGATTTCTGTATTTCAAGCACATGTGCAAAATGAAATCCAGAACAATTAAAGTATTTAAATGTGTACTTACGCATTATACTAACATGCTTTAGATATTTGTTCAGAAGCGGTCATTTTGTTTTTGAAAAGTGTTTTTGAGATACTGTAACAACTGTATGTGGTGTTGCATAGAAAAAGCAAGTACACTGCTAATGTGTCTGCATAAAGTATGGGGTTGTCTGTATTTGGTCTGTATTCTTCTGCTAAAGACCAATCCAAAGTTTCCAAATGTTATATTAGATGGACCTTCTGCAAATGTTCTCATTTTTATAAAGATTAGAAATTTTCATTTTTATTTTTCTGTAAGCAGAACGTAATGTTCACTATGGGCCTGATTTAGAGCAGTCTGCAAATTAGCAGCCTGAACCATATTTGCCGACTATTTTTTTCATTTCATCACTGTTTACAAGATGAATGTCAACACAATTAATGTCGACATTACATATCCAATCCTCTTAAATGCACAGAGGTTAATGCTTAAAATGCTGTAGCTATTCTGCTGAAGCTAGAATTAGTGGCAGAGTGCTGGTGTTGTTGTCACCTATGTGGCAATGTTTCTGATTGTTTTGCCATGTTTGAGTGTCCATGACTTGTATTTGTTGAAATGCAGAAATCGATTAAGCAATGATCTCCATCACTGGATCCCTTGAGGGAGGATAAGTTTGAGGTGCAGTAGGGCCATGGGCAGTGTCTTGTCCTCATGGTGGTGAACTGATTGTATGTAAGTCGAGGATCACCAATTGTTCCCCTTCTCTCACTACAGGAGACACATCCAGACCTTCACTGTTCAGTGGATCATGGTAAGAACATCCTGTTAATAAAATTAAAAGGTATCATTGATAAAAATCATATACAGTATGCTAATAGTAATTTTTTGGACATTTTTGCCCATGCCTGTAAGGTTCTAATTTTAATTTACACAATAATTTCAAAATGGAATGTCTATGTGCACATTATTATTATTTTTTATATGTAACATAGAGCAGTTCTGAACATAGGGCCTGCAAAATGCAGATTCCCGATCACCGGGAATCTGCTTCTAAGACACACGCAAGCCCTTGAATGCCTCAGCTTGATTGATAGGCAGAGGCATTTAAGGGGCGATGCAGGGGTGGGGTTGCTCAGCATACCTGGAGACAAAACATGTCCACCCCGTTTTCCAAAAATGGCCAGCCCAGGGACTTTGCAGATGCACACAGAATGCCTGTGTGCAGCTTTGCAATTGCGATCCTTGCTGAATCAGTCACATACTTATCTTGTTAATTAACACAACACAGGAAGGGTACCACTCTGTATTAAATCTTTGTTATGTTGTTTTTGTATGAAAAATTGCAGTAATGCCTTTTTAAAGGGAATCGGTATGGAATCCCAGCTGCCGCATGGCCGGCAGTTTGATTTCTGGCAGTGGCAGCCCGACAGATCAGCAGAGCCCGGCAGAGGAAGCCCGACAGTGCTGGAAATCCCAATCGTCCCTAAGGTAAGTATAAACTAACCTAACCTAACCCCCTAACACTAACCTAACCCCCTAACCCTCCTTAGGGGTGCCTAACCCTAACCTCCCCCCAAGTGCCTAACCTTAATCCCCCCTCTAAGTGCCTAATCCTAACCCCCCCTCCCCTGCTTTCTAAACCTAAGTCCCCCGAGGGGGTGCCTAACCCTAACCTTCCCCCCGGGGGTGCCTAACCCCCCATCCTCTAGCCTAACCCTCCTGGGTGGGGTGCCTAACCCTAAGTCCCCCCGGGAGCCCTAAACCTCCCCCCCGCAGCTGTCTGCTCGCAGCACCTGGCATCCCTTCAATCGGGATGCCGGGCGCTGGTCTCCCGGCATCGGGTAAATGACAGGCATCTAGATATAGATGCTGATCACTTATCCCACACCGGGATAAAGCAGCCGGGAAGCCGGCTGTCGGTATTAAGGCAGCTGGTTTCCCGACTGCAGACCTTTTAAAGTTGTATGTGCCATTAACCATACAAAACACTGTGAGAACTGTATTTACATTTTTATGACACTAGATAAAAAGAACCAAATATTCAGACAGAAGGTATTGCCATTAATAACCAAAATTTGTTATTTCTGGTTACATATTTTTGCTAACTAAATTAATGTTAGCAATGAACAACAATTACATATAACCTCATGGCCTGTTGGCACATCTAAGGCTGCTATAAGGTGAATTTAAATGTAATGTATAATATTAACAATTTTTTTAAAAAATTACATTCCATCAAAACTATAACTGTACTCACCACCAACATCATCCTGGGTGGCAGTGGCTGAAGATGTCTGACTTCTGCTTACTTATGGGCCTCTCATTTCATCCCTGGCAGTACAACTTGTTGATGGACATGAAGGAACTTGAAGGATCTGCTACAGAAGATGACATCTGCTTATGATGTTTTATTTAAGAGACTTGCATCTGCAACATTAGAGAACATGGTTTACTTAACAATCACCAGCCACCTCCTCTTGAGCATTGGTTCTAGTGGTGCCTCAAGTAATTTTTTTTGCAGCACTATAAAATTGCTGTTTGATTATACTACTTAAATACTGTATGTGTTTTGTGAGGTTTTATTTTAAAACACTGAAATTACATCACTTTTATGTGTTTTCAAGTATAATGTAGTAATTAATGTTTGTTGGAAAGTGTTTAAGATTAATCAGTATTTACAACCAGTTGTTGCTGTTGTTGATGGTGCAGCAGATTCATGCACATTATGCCACGAACAAGCTCTGGTAGGAAAATTCATTGTATTGCATTGCACCTCCTCTTCATATTCAGTGTACTCAATAGTAAGAGATGGACCAGCACATTTCCTCAAAACAGCCACCCATTCTTCCCTCATTTTCTCTATTACCATCCTCTCTATGTCAGAAAATATTTTTCTACAATGCGACTCTGACCTCTTAAATAGTCCAAAAGCAATTAAAGATGTTACTACATTACTTCATGTAGGTTTGCTGCCTGATTCCCCAAATTTAATTCATAACAGGGAACAATGGATCACACAAATGCATAATTTTCTTCATAAGACAATCTTATGTTGCCTCCACATCTAGTCTTCCCACACAGACTAACTTTTCCTGTCTCCTGTTCAGGCTCCTGAGCCTCCTCCTGCCCTGCTGTCTACATCTCCTACTCACAACTCACCACTATCTCTGGTCTCACTCTCCATAGTGACACAATACACAGAACAAACAAACAAGAGTAAACACATAAAGTAGTTTGGCTGGGAAGCCTTGGCTGGGTGGTGCAGTTTTTCAAAGTGCAGTGCAACTATCTCCACTAGCCCCAAAGTGCGCTGTCTTGGAGTTATCATGGACTCCTCCCTCACCTTTAAACCACACATTCAGCACCTCTTGCAGTCCTGCCATTTCCACTTAAAAAATATCTCCAGGATTAGACACTTCCTCACCCAGGATGCCACTAAAACCCTCATCCACTCACTGGTCATCTCCAGATTGGACTACTGTAACCTTCTCCTAGCTGGCCTCCCAGTCTCTCACCTCCCTCCACTGCAATCAGTTCTCAATGCTGCTGCTCGGCTCATCTTCCTCTCCAGATGTTCTACTTCTGCTTCCCCTCTACTTCAAGCCCTACACTGGTTCCCCTTCCCCTTCAGATGCCAATTCAAGGTTGTTACACTCGCCTACAAAGCCCTCACCAAATCCACTCCCGCATACATTTCTGACCTTCTCTCCCCTCACACTCCTGCCCGTCCACTTCGCTCAACAAATGCATGCTGCCTCTCTTGCCAACTGATTACTTCCTCCCACTCCCGCATCCAAAAATTTGCCCATGCTGCTTCCTACCTTTGGAATGCTCTCCATCTCCCTATTAGATTCTCCACCTCTCTACAAATCTGTACAAATCTTCAAATGGGATCTCAAGACCCACTACTTCATCAAGGCCTTCCAGCACTCATCCTAACCCACCTCATGCTCTTTCCTCCCTATCTTCCCCTTCTGTGTCATGCCTGACTGTCTGCCCCTCCCCTTTTGAATGTAAGCTCTCATGAGCAGGGACCTCTTCCCTCATGTGCTTCTCTTTACATTTCTTCTGCTCTTTACTCCCCATAAGGGCACCTAACACGTGACTGCCAACTCCCGGCTGCTTATTGTGAGTGCTTTAATCACTATTGCAGCAATGTATATAAATCGTGTCCTTGTCCTGCACTGTAATGTACTGTAAGTTACTTGTTTCTTGTTCACTTATTAGTTCTAGGTACTATGTAAGGCGCTGCAGAACACTTGTGGCACCATATAAATAAAGGATAATAATAATAATAATAATAATAATAATAATAATAATAATAACAGAGAAAAACCTACAACAACAATATTACTACACTGAAGCCAACCACATGTGCACCTAAAAATCACTGACAAGACAAAAATAATATTTTGACAGAAGACAGAAAATTTGATAGACAGAGAAATATATAGTAGACAGTATAAGACAGGAGAAACTTGCACCTCAACTCAGAAATCGAGTAACTGTCTCTAGAAAATGCCAACAAACTCCCAGAACCTGCTTTATCCACTCTCCAGCCACTTAACTACAGTCTAGCAATGGTTTTTGGTGCTTTTTAGTGTTTTTTAGAGAACTTTTGATTCCAGAATAACTTGGACTATGTCCAAACTAATAGAGTAGTTCCATGAACTGTTGGTCATTTTGTGCTCAGATTCCATTGATTTTTGATTGCTTTCCATCAATTTAATAGGTGAATTTGCTGGCAGATTCCACCAGAAACCAGTAAACTGACAGTGTTTTTTTTCAGCAAAATGAAAGTAATGGGCATTGCTGGCAGATTACAAATGACAGACAAAACTGATGCTTAGTAAATGCTGTATAGTGATGGTTCAAATCACAAGCAATGTCCATAATTATTTGAGATTTAAATCTAAACCAATGCTAAGTAAATATACCCCTCCTTCTTTACTATGATGGGAAAAGGATGTTGGAAATTATGTATGTGCAGGTGTTGATACTGCTGTTATGTAGGTACACATTGGTGGATAACTCAAACTATGAACAGCCCAGCTACTTTACCAATGCTGTTGGTTTATTAAGACATAACAGGTACAGCCATACTCACAGTTACATGTACACTGGTAAGGTGGAGCAGAGTGGAGTCCTACACAGCTCACCAAGTGGTAAGTGTATGCTGCTTGCAGGTAATGGTGCAGGATGCTGGAAGAGCTTTATGTATGTATACTGTGGTCTCTCACATGGTGCTCTATTTATTATTATTATTGTTACTAAAATAAAGTGAAAAAGGGTGTTTTCACATACTTTTCACTTTATTTTAGTATCACCTATAGTTATTACAGGGCAATTGGAGGAGAATTCATTAAAAATCTACTCCAACTCCTAAGTATCACTTATTTTTAGTAATCAGATAGCATTTTCCATAATTGTAATGGGAAATGTGATCTGGCCAAAGTTACTAAAAATATCGGGTAAAGCCCTGTGATAATAATGCTACCTGGAGGTGGCGATATCCAGGGTCTCCCCCAGTTACCAGCCTCCTACTCTGCTCTAATGGGCAGAGCAGAGCTGGGAGTCGGTCACAGTAATCAGCTGTGTGGTCTAAACAGACTGCAATCTGATTACTGTAAAAAAAAGAAAAAAAAATGAAATTTTTTGTACTTACCTGACTCCAGGGACCGGTGATCGGGCCTCCGGTGATGTCTCCCCTCCAGTCAGCTAGTCTCCCATAGTGCACTGTTGCCCGGTCATCAGGTGATCAGGTCTCAGTGCAGTATGGGAGATCACCTGATCGGAGGCCTGGATCATGCAGGTAAGTTTAATTAAGGGAGAGGGGGGGTTGCAGGGGGGTCCATGATCACAGGGAGCGGGGCTTAGTGCGGTGGTGGAGCTTAGCGCCGGGGAGGGGTATCAGCGGTGGCTGGTCGGCGCATGCGCGGGCACTTTGTCATGGTATTTTTTGCGAAAATACTGTGACTAGTGTGCGGAGGGGATTCGCAGGGACAGAGCTTTATCGCAAGCTCTGTCCCTGCAAGGGATTGTAGTAAATCCCTGTGATATTGCCTGAATTTGCAAATTGCGAATTCAGTCGATAATATCACATTACAATCTGCATTCAATATGCGGATTGTAGCAAATAGAGCCCATGGAGCTAAGGGCCTGATTCATCTTTGGGAATAGAGAGAGAAATAGCTCTTAACTGTGAACCTGGACAAACCATATTGCAATGCAAGGGGTATAAATTCATAAATTTTTTTGCATGTAGGGTAAATACTGGTTGCTTTTGCATGTAACCCACATATACTGCACATCTTTATTTTTTCACTCCAATTTAGATGTCAGTTTGGACACACTCCTCCCAAATTTAAATCTCTTTGCACATTTTAAATCTGCCCCACCTGCAGTGCAGCATGGTTTCACCAAGATGATCAGTTGAGTGAGATATCTGACTCTATTTCCAAACCTGAATCAGGCCCTAAGTTTGTGACACTCTCACACAGTACTATGATGGCTGCAGTCACATGTTCTGAAGCATGTCAGGTTGGAGGACAGACCTTGCTGCAGTCTCTTGGCCTGGTTCAGAGATGGATGGCAATGTAATCACAGCTACAATTCCATATGGAATGCAGCTACAAAAAAAATCCCTTTGCTTCCAAAGTTTACCCAAGAATAAGAATGCCAATTGCTACTTTCTTATAATCATCCAATGTCATTCTCCTGTGTAAACATTGGTAACATAAAAAAACACATCGGCCTGTGATGCAGCATGTATAGCAAGTCTGCACAGCCGCAAACACAGCAGCTCTCCTAACACACAGAGAGCTTTCATGCTGCAAATGCAATAGCAATGGCTAATTTATGCACGCCCATGAAACTGCGTGCAATCGGTCAGACATGTCTGCGATTTTCCCCCAAACACTGACTACCTGTCACTCACTTTGTGAATAGATCCTCTGTGTACACTGGCAAACAATCACTCGATCTGCGCAAATATCGCCATTGCATCCATCTCTGAATCAGGACCTCTGGATACTAGTTCTCAGCAATTACAGGAGAAAGTGTAAAAGTGCACTGCTTTCTAACAAAGGAGATAAGGAAAGTCAGGATATCAGATGTAATAGTAGGTAGAGACTGGAAATGCAGCAATTTACTGAGAACATAATAATGGTACTGAAGAAATATATAACATTAAGAGTTATGCAGGTCATAAAGCTCTTGAAAACTAAGAATTATCCCACCCAGATTAAAATTTCTGATTGTAGCAATACCTTTATGTTTCCAAACTATGTAGATTGCATTGGATAGTGATGGAGGAGGAGGCAAGACTGGTTTACTCCAAAATGGTAGTAATTTAGAAAAACAGTAGAGATACAGTATATGCAGAAGATGTGTCGAGGAAAAAAAATAATATAAAATAGATACTGCATAGTTCTATGAGTGCTTGGTGGGAATGGAAAAGTACAGTTTAAGGAGCAAGATATGCCTCTTCCAACAATTGATTAGTAAAGTTTTCTTGGCCAAATAGCCAGTCTGACATGTATAGGAAAACCACCTGGTGAGAAATAGCAAATATATTAGGGTAGTCTAATCCTCCATTTCATTTAGGTTTTGTAAGATGATAACTTTGCTGAGAAAGATGGGCAACATTTGGATTTGGGTAGTAAATGACTGCTATCCTGTTAAGAATGAAAGGGGAAGATCCTTGCAGTAACTTAGCTGGGAAATTATTTTAGTAATGACCAGGTGTGGCAGAGTGGGTCTCTCCCACATACTAAGGAAAGGGTTAACCTCCTGTAGCCAAGGAGGAACCACACCCTTCCTCAATTAAGACCAGCTATATTATAAAAGCCTGGTTAGAAGAGTTATGGTGCGTAAACACGGTACAATTTTAATGAAAGATATGAACGATAATGATATCGATCAATGATAAATCATTCATATTCTTCATTTTTATGCAGCAAACAATCAACAAATGACTATGTACATTCCTGCATGGACGATAACAATCTCTATGGTCGTCCGTACATGCATGCCAACTTGGATGATTTCAACACAATTTGCATGTAAAAAGATTACTTCACTGAAACATCTATCATAGATATCGATCATAGATATTTATCAGTGTGTAGATCCAAAATTGTTTGCTCTGCACTACATAATTTTTATCTTGGACTTACCTTTTATGTAGCCCATTAAATGTGTGTACTGCAATGCAAAGGGCCCATACTAATTAAAATCACCTGGGGCAGGTAGGAGGAGTGCTAGCCCAAATGAAGGGGTCTCACCTTCAAATGTACCTTAGATACACACATAAATGTAGGAAAAATGAAGAGGCTGGGCTGCACATCCTAATCTTAAAAATCATAATAGGTACTACCATTTTGAGACCTGTAGTTCTACAGCATAAAATAAGGGGGGAGTAGCATGTACACACTATAAGCTCTAACAATTCTAATGATCAAATTATTTATAATAAACTCCAACAATTAACATGGTTTTTTAAGTAAGGTTTCTTAGTACATGAAACCAGTACCCATCGAGAGATGATGGCTCTTTGGAAACTGAGGCCCACAACTTCTCCCTTCTCTATTGTTTGGCCCAAAAGTTGTTCTATGGGGAAGGAGATGGCCACCTGTTTTCCTGAAGTTGGAGGTCCAGAGTTGGTGACTTCTCCAATAACTCCAGCCCAAGTGTGTTCCTCATGTGGCCAAAGGGGGCATCAATAATTGGTGTGTCCACAGATGGATTGCTCTTTTTCCGGTGTCTTTACAGCTGTACAGATGTGCCCTCTTCCACCTAGAATACAGGTATGTAAGCAAGTCGGGAATAGACTGGTTACCAGCTTGGTGGACTCTGGCTCTGCTACTACCCCGATACAAAGGGATTGTTTTCCCCATAATTGTTGTTGCCCCACGAACTAGTCCGCATCCACTGTGTACATGGAGATGTTCAGGCCTTTCTTGTTACCATGGTCCCTTTGATAATCAGGGGAAAGACTACCAAACAACGTGTGGGTAAGTTTTCTTGGTTACTGACTCCTGTGCTAATAGGTCATGACTGGCCTCACTTCCTAAGGAACAGGTGCCTGCAACAACCCTTGAAGAGACATTTCCCTTCTCCCCTGATTTGTTTCTGTTTCTGGTAAAGGCACCTAAATCTAAGAAACATAGGAGAGAAGATTACAGAGACTGGCTTGCTTGCAATGTTTTGCTGGGACAAAATGTATTTTCCCATAATACTACTGTGCTCATAATGTGCCTGTAAAATGCTTATGTTCCTGCTCTTGTCAATGTGTCTGATAATCCAGATTAACCTGTCATTACTAATGTGCCTGTGCATGTTGATGTCCATGTTAATGCTGAGAGGTTTAGGAACTCTAACATGTATAGCAGACCACCTAACACTCATGGCATGGGGAATAATGCTGAGGTTCAGTTAAGTAATATTAATGAAGAGGTCTTAACACTTCTCCTTGCACCTGATTTAAGAAAGGCCCAATGGGAAGATCCTGCTTTAAAATGGGCCTTTAAAGAGGTTTTTTCAGTGGATGGTTACCTGTTGTTACATGGGGTGGTCAGGAGGAATCGGTTAAGATGGTGGAGCAAGTAACCTCCCAGTTCTTTTGGCCAGGTGTTTTGTTAGGATTTGTGGTTAGCAAATCATCTTGGTGGCAATTCTCAGTCATAGTTGTTACTGGGATACTGCCTCATGTCCTGTCCTTGTTCTGGATTTTTGCAGATAGCTGGAAAGTCTGTCTTGTCTGTGTTTAGATCATAGCCTGTCATTCATGTCTGTCTGTGTGTTTTGTTTCATGTGCTCACTAATTACTAGCTGTCTGTGTGCAGAGCTCAGATGGATACATACCTTTGATTAGGTAGTGCTCTCCCCAAGAATTGTTTCTGATTGGACCCTGCTTCCTTTAACTTTCAGCCAGCCTTTCACTCCATGCCAGTTATACTGTCTGACAACCAGTGTGTGCATGTCTCTCTGAAGTCTGAACTTTTGCCGGTCTCCCCAAGTTCCACAGTTCCAGTGTCCTGCAGCTACTTGTCTGTTTAGTATTAGCCTGTGATATTAATCCTGCTGCTGCCTGTGGCACTTTCAATCCAGAGTCCAGCCAAGCCATTTCAGTCTACTCCCTGCCTGTGGTCCTGTCATGCCAGAGTTCCCTTGTCTGCCATATTGCTCCAGACACATCATAGCCTGCATCTCATCTTGGCTGTAATAGTCACACCATGGCCCACAAGGCCGCATCATAGCCTGCATATCATCTCGGTAGGCATAGCCGCTCCAAGTAGCTCCCATGCTACCACCATTCACAATACGGCTTACCAGCCACACCAAGTAGCTCCTGTGCAACCACCATTCTCCATACAGCTTCCCAGCTGCACCAAGTAGCATCCGTGCTACCACCATTCTCCATATGGCTTCCCAGCCACACCAAGTTGCTCCTGTGCTACCACCAATCTCCATACAGCTTCCCAGCCACACCAAGTTGCTCCTGTGCTACCACCAAGCTCCATACAGCTTCCCAGCCACACCAAGTACTGTAGCTCCCGTACTGCCACCATTCCCCATACGGCTTCCCAGCTGCACCAAGTAGCTCCCATGCTACCACCATTCTCCATACAGCTTCCCAGCCACATCAAGTAACTCCCGTGCTACCACCATTCTCTATACAGCTTCCCAGCTGCACCAAGTAGCTCCCATGCTACCACCATTCTTCATATGGCTACCCATCTTCACCATTGTCCCTGGACATTCCTGAGACCCCTTATCTGTTGCTGCTGGTGTATCCTTTCCATTAAGCCTGTTTCAATACTATTACCTGCAGCCTAATTCTAGTTAGCCAGTTGTGGGAGGACTGCCACATAACTGTCCTGTCTTGTCCTAGTCAGCAGTCCGGCAGTTTCTAGCCAGTTGTGTAAGCCTCCACTGCTGGAGGTGTAAGTCCAGATGGCCACCTAAGTACCGGTGTATAAATAAATCACTTAGGGAACAGCACGTGGCTGTTATTGGTAGAAGATCCTCTCCCTGGCTCTAGAGGTCTTACACTTGCGAGAACCGTAACATGTTTTATGCTGAGGTCTCGTGGTTTTGTTTCGCTTGTTGAGAGTGTCAAAAGACAACAGCAAACTAAGCATCTCCTGCCCCTCTGATCCCTCTCCCAAATGTAGGGGTTCCCTTTGAAAATATAGGCATTGATTTAGTGGGTCTGATTGAACTACTGTCTAAAGGCTATAAATTCATTTCAGTTGTGGTTGACTATGCCACCTGTTATCTGGAGGTTTTTCTCTTAAGGGTTGATACAGCCAAATAGGTAGTGACTAAGTTATCAGTGCTGTTTTCCAGGATTGGATTATTAAAGAAATTCTAATTGACCAAGGGACAAACTTTATGTCCCAATAAATGCAGGAGATGTTAATGTTGATGAAAATTAAATCAGTTAGAACCTCAGTATATCATCTCTAAACAAATGGCTTTCTCAAAAGATTCAACCATACACTAAAATCTATGTTAAAAAAGTTTATAGAGGCAGAAAAAATGTGGGATGAGTTTCCCCCTTATTTGTTATTTGCAATCAAGGAAGTGCCCCAAGCTTCTAGTGGCTTTGCCTTTTTTGAGATTTTTTATGGGAGGAAGCTGTGGGGTGTTCTCAATGTGCTGCAGGAAGCATAAGAAGAACAACCAATAGAGGGCAAACGCATCCTTCAATATGTGGTCCAGATGAGTAATTGAATAGACCTACCAGGTCAATTGGCCCAGAACAATTTGGAAAATGCCCAGGAGGCTCAAAAACCTCTATAACTGTAATGTCTAACCTAGAGTTTTTTCACCTGGGGATAAAGGCCCTCATTCAGAGCCACTCGCAAACAGCAGTACGCTCATTGCTTTCCGATGTTGAATAACCGCGCATGCGTTGGTGTAACAGTGCGCATGTGCGTACGGCAGATTGCGAGTTGTTTTGGTCTCGTTCGTCAAATAGCGTACAGGAAGTGACATGTCAAATGTGATTGACAGAACAGGGCGTTTTTGGGTGTTGACAGGGGTGGAGATGGAAAAACGCAGGCGTGACGAGGCATTTTTGGGGCGTACATACATTAGCAAATGCGAGCATAAAATGTGTTCGTACCGACTCATACATCACTGGATGATCCTCTTTCCCTTCAAAATGCTCGCACAGCTTAGGGTCTGGATTACTCGACCACATTAGCGATGGCCTTCTCCTCCGTCCCGGGACTCCACGATGTTGTTGCAATTAATCGCAGGAGGGCTGAAAAGCAATTAGTGTTGGATTGAAAACCGGCTTGGTATGTGTTTTCAAATCAGTTTTTTGGGATAGCACAAAACTGTACGCAGGTGGAAATCAGAGCTGCTAATGTCAGGATGACACAATCAATTTGCGTACATTTGTGGGGGTTTATTTTACCCTCAATTTGGTGGTTAGGGCCTATTGTAACAATAATGTCATCATGTTTTAATTTTCGCACCTTTTTATTTTTGTCTCTTGAATTTGCCTCGTTATATGATTTTTTAAACGTTCCTTAAAGAGCCCATTTTTTTTTTTTTCCCAGTTTTTGCCTTTTGGTCCAGGATTAAATGTAACCCATTTGTACAATAATTTCACAATCCAATGTCAGATTTTTTGTTTCAATTTATTGCTCAAACAAAAAAAAAAAAATTTGGGAACATCTTTTTTTGCCAAAGATATGTCCCAAAATCAAACAAATTGGCCCAACATAACTGTTGACATAAACATACAAAAAAAATTTAAAAACATTTCACAAGAAAGGAGAGGGAAGTTTTGACCAGAAAGGAATATGAGCCAAGCACAGAAGGATTGTTGGAAAAGTCACCATTGCTGTCACCGTTTTTTCACCCGTTTGGATGGGGGAGGGAGGGCGCCAGACCGGGTCCGGGATGTCATCGGGCTGGCCTGTCCAGAGGCAGATGTTGTGGCCTCTGGACTAGGCACAGGGCTAGGCACATTTGGAGGATTGGCTGATGTTGTGCCAGAGGTGGAGGATCCTGATGTTCCGGCAGGAAGGGAGGTCGGCTCCACCATGTGCTGGCGAATGAGCTGCTCCAGGGCATTGGCGATGCGGATGTTGGCCCTGGTATTTTCCGCCAGGGCCTGACCAATGGTCACGTTGGCCATAGCATTTTGCTCCAGGGCCTCAGCCACCAGTAGCAGACTGGTGTCCATCCTCTGCAGAATCTCCATATGGAAATCCGATTTGAAATTGAGTTCTGTGAGGAGGGCCACTGCCTGCGAGGGGGATTGCCCTGGACTGGCTTCTGCAGGGTCCTCAGCCGGATGTACTGGTTCCTCCCCTGCCGAGCCAGCAGAAATTTGGTGGCCAAGGCTCCCCTCTGGAGCAGACTCATCCGCCTGTGTCTCTGTTAGGAAAAAAGAGAAAAGCCTCACATTAGAATCTACATATTGGCACAATAACATTTCAGAGTTGATGACATCCAAAGATTTACCTGGGACAACATGAGGAGCCGCAAAGTCTGGCATGTCCGTATCCATGTTGGACACGCCAAACACCTCCACAGGCTGCACACACCCCTGTGCCAGCTCTTCTAAATCGGTCAACTCCAATGACACAGGGGTGGGACCCCCACCTGTCCCCCTTGCATGCCTAGCCCTGTCCGCGAGTTTTTGCTTTAGGCGATATTTGAAGTCGCCCCATCTGTGGGAAAAAATGGAAGCCATTATCCTTTTGTTTAAAATGGGGTTTGTTTTTAGGGGGGGCAAGTGTTTACTTACCGCCGTTTGACATCCCGGGCTAGACGGACATAATCACCCACCCTATTGACAGCAATGGCTACCTCTTCCCACATTCTCCCCTTCTGGCTTAGACTCATATTCTTGTCTGCCTGTGGCAGGATGTCCACACACTTCTGTATCAAAACCTCCATCTCCTTTCTTGTGAAATGTGGCTGCCTTTTTTTTTGGCAGCTTTGGCCGGAATACTGGGCCCAGCAGCCTCTTCCATGTCATCCTCCTCACCTATTTGTGTAAATATTCAGATTTCACAAAATCACAACTTGCCCAATCTTATGTTTCAAATTAATCATTGATACAAAATGCATGAAAGACTTACCGCCTGACTCTTGGGCATTGTTTCCCTGGTCTGTCGCCATGTCTGAGGTCCAAACAAGAAATACACCAGAATTTTAATGTGTTTTCGTGACGTATTTATACATGCGTCCTTATTTTGTGGCCGCATCATTGATTGTGCGTTCCTATGATCCCTCCTTAATTTGTGCGGGAAACGAAACACTATTTATGGCTTGGTGTGTCTCGAGTCGAGGTGACGTTTTTGGATTGTTGGAGGTTACCTAGGCTGGAGTTTATTGTTTGCGTATAAAGGAGTTGGCGGTTGGAGATTATTTTGTTTGGTAGATTTGCGTTTTTATTTTCCGTTCTCTTTTTTGTTTTTTATTTTTTTTACCTCGTTTCTTGATTTGGTAAGTTTTGTGAAGTCTAACTTTTGATCAATTGTTGTTTCATTGTGTTTCTTAATTTTTGTAAATTTTGGATCCATAATTTCATATATTTTAGCTTTTGATTAATTTCGGACCCAAAGACCTTTTGATTTGGACTCTTATATATTTGCTCTTGGTAAGTCCATTTTTTATCTTGTATTTGTGAACTAATTAGAGCATTTTTCAAAGTTTGTATAGTGACTTGTATTTGCGAACTAATTAGCGCATTTTTACTACTTACTATTGTGACTTGTATTTGCAAACTAATTAGCGCATTTTTACTACTTACTATTGGGACTTGTATTTGCGAACTAATTAGCGCATTTTTACTACTTACTATTGTGACTTGTATTTGCGAACTAATTAGCGCATTTTTACTACTTACTATTGGGACTTGTATTTGCGAACTAATTAGCGCATTTTTACTACTTACTATTGTGACTTGTATTTGCGAACTAATTAGCGCATTTTTACTACTTACTATTGTGACTTGTATTTGCGAACTAATTAGCGCATTTTTACTACTTACTATTGTGACTTGTATTTGCGAACTAATTAGCGCATTTTTACTCCTTACTATTGTGACTTGTATTTGTGAACTAATTTGCGCATTTTTACTACTTACTATTGTGACTTGTATTTGCGAACTAATTAGCGCATTTTTACTACTTACTATTGTGACTTGTATTTGCGAACTAATTAGCGCATTTTTACTATTTACTATTGGGACTTGTATTTGCGAACTAATTTGAGCATTTTTAAATGCTTACTAATCATTTTAATTTTTTTGAGGTTGCCCTTTCGCTTTTTGGGCAAACATTTCAACCCATTTTGATGTACTGTGTGCAATGTCGTTTGCTCTTTTGCCAAATGTGTGTTTCGCATATTTTAAGTTTGGTCTAGCACAAAATTTAGAAACAAAAATGCACAGAGTGAAATTTTTCAAATATTTTTTGTGATTAATTTCAGTTTGGACGTATCATGACAATACCCCGGCATGTAAGCAGCATGGATGGTATCATCAAGCTAAATTTGTTTTGAATTTTCTTTTGGTGTGGGTCCAAAGCCTTACATTACAATCTTGCCATTTCAGGTTGATCTAGGGCGGATTGTTCTGGCCATGCTCCCGGAAGCCAACCAACCTCAATCTCGTCCCAGGCGTAGGCATCGTAGGCGTGCAAGGCCCCAGATATTTCGAACACGTGTCACCCTTTTTGGAATGCCCGATGATGAGGTTTTAAGACGCTACCGTCTTCCTCCCAAAATCATCATAGACACTCTCTCATTAATAGAGAGTGATCTTGAGCGGCAAATTGACAGTCCAACAGCAATACCACCACTTACGCAATTTATGGCGGTGTTACATTTCTGTGCCTCAGGATCGTTTCAAACAACGGTGGGAATAGTGGCAGGCATCTCACAATCCTCCTTTTCCCGGATCCTGAGGGCAGTGATGGAGGCCCTTTTCAAGCACTTCCATCATTTTATTCAAATGCCTTTGGATATGGGTGCCCTTAGTGTGGCCAAGGCCAATTTTTACCAAATAGCTGGCTTCCCACACATCATAGGGGTTGTGGATGGTACTCACATACCACTTCTGCCTCCAGCACGGCTGGAGGCCATATTTCGAAACAGGAAACACTATCACTCCCTGAACGTAATGGTGGTATGTGATGCCTCCCTCCAGATCCTGTCCCTGAATGCAAAATTACCAGGAAGTGCACATGACTCCTTCGTCATCCGGCAATCAGGGATATGGCACAAATTAAACAACCTACAAGCTGGTGATGCATGGCTTCTGGGTAAGTGTAGACCTTTAGTACATAACAATGTTAAGCTTGATACACAGTGATCCTGATGTTGTCTATTCTTTTTCACAGGAGACAGTGGATACCCTTGCATGCCCTGGCTGCTCACTCCTTACTTGGCTCCCACACCAGGTCCACAAAGTGAGTTTAATACCGCACTTACAGCCACCAGGCAAGTGGTGGAGCGCTGTATCGGCCTTTTAAAAGGCCGATTCAGATGCCTCCACCGCTCTGGTGGCGAGCTCATGTATTTGCCGGATATGGTTTCGAAAATTGTGGTCCTGTGTGGGATCTTTCACAACATCGCCATAAGGAGTGGTGTTCCAATGCAGCCAGAGGATGCCTTACCTGAGGATGGCCCCCCCGAGGTTGGTTGGAGGTCAGTATGTGGGGGGGCCATACGCGATGATGTGGTGGCCCGATATTTTAGGTAATTATTGATCAAACAACAGTGTGTATACCCAATGTGTTACGTTTTTTTGGCGTTCATCTTTTTTTATATTAATTCTTGCACCATCTTCTGTTTGTTTGCATAATCTTTGGCACTCCCACGATGACTACTTCCTGCTACCCTTCAAAAACCTTTCTGTGGAAACTTTGGGAATATATTCTGACACCAATATTGCAACGCCATATTTGTGAAATCATGTGGGCATGGACCTTCGTCAACCAGTTCTTGATTTGTTGTGTGTTTGTTTAGTGTTTTTGGTATGTGGAGTTTTTCAGATTATCACTGTGTGTTTTGTTTGTGAGTGACCACTTTGTATTTTGATTTCTGTTGTGAATAAATATTTGGAGAGTGTAATTTGTTTCCTTTTTGGGCACGTTAGAAGCAAGTGTAAACAAAATCCCAAACGTTAATTTTACCTAAGGGGTAACCCAGTAATGAAGCAAGTGGAGCTAAAATGTAATATGTTTTCGGGGTACTAACCAACACAACAAGGAATCGTGTACAATCAGTTGCCTTTGTAAGATTGTCCTAAGCAGTTTGGCCACCAAATAGGAACCTGAAAAATGGTGTAAACTATCATGTTGACCACCACAAAAAAGGAAAATGACATTGGTACTGGGAGGTGTTTCTTGTGCCTGTTTGCATTCAAAATACAACACACAATCTGTAGTGAGTTTCTGGGGCAAACCTTGCTTGAAGAGTCTACTTATGTCAGTGTAAAGAATCTTGGATTTACTCCAAACGCATGAGACAGAGCTTGATTTTAAACAGATTTATTAAGAAACAGTTTGTAGAAAAATAAAATAAAAAACTAATTCCTAAGGAGGACCAACAGATGGTCAAGGCCCTGCATTAGCCCGGTGACCTGCTCCCGCATACGGCCCACACAATTCACAATCTGTTCCCGACGCCTCTGTTCCTCTGTGGGTGACAAAAGTTTGGGGATTAATAAATCGATAATGAAGCAACATTGTAAAAAAACAAAAAACAAGCAAACACAAACTTACAAGCTTGTGGGCCAAAAATAAATTACACGGATAAAACCCAGAACCCCAAAATGTCGTATGCCAAAAATACAAGGGCCCTAAAAAAAGGCACACAGGTGTGATATGTGTATGGTAACATCAGCAGGAACAGGTAAAGACAACCCCCAAAAATACCCTAAGGCGAAAAAAAGACAAAAAAAATGGGGACGACACATGATTACATACAAACAGTTTGTGGTGTCCAAAATAAACTTTAAAAACATACCGTTCTCCAAAACGAGAGAGCCAGAAGCCACTCCCTGGACCCCCTTGGAGGTGGCTACATTCCCCAACCCGAGGGGCAAGGTGTTTTCGCGATCCTGGGAGGGGGTATTTGGAGGAGGGACGGATGGAGGAGAGGGGGAATTGGGCTGGAGGGGAAGTAGGCCAGAAATTTTGGCGACAGGGTCTGGGGAGGAGGGGTGGAATAGAGGAATTGGGGTTTGGAGAGAGGGGCCGGGACCGGCGTCTTGTGTGGCGATGCCGCCATAGTGTTTGCTGTGCCCCTAAAAAATTACCAAAAAATTGTTGTTAGTTTCA
Source organism: Taudactylus pleione (assembly GCA_031769625.1). Classification (NCBI taxonomy): domain Eukaryota; kingdom Metazoa; phylum Chordata; class Amphibia; order Anura; family Myobatrachidae; genus Taudactylus; species Taudactylus pleione. The sequence continues at coordinate 8,665,495 of JAUIMM010000061.1, read as the reverse complement.
ACAGGAAACAACAAAAAAAAAAAAAAACATAATAGGACAGAATTGAAAACATGCATATGCAGATATGACTACAATGACTCAATAGGACAGACATGAAAACATGCACATGCAGATATGACTACAATGACTCAATAGGACAGACATGAAAACATGCACATGCAGATATGACTACAATGACTCAATAGGACAGACATGAAAACATGCACATGCAGATATGACTACAATGACTCAATAGGACAGACATGAAAACATGCACATGCAGATATGACTACAATGACTCAATAGGACAGACATGAAAACATGCACATGCAGATATGACTACAATGACTCAATAGGACAGACATGAAAACATGCACATGCAGATATGACTACAATGACTCAATTTGACAGACATGAAAACATGCACACGCAGTTAGGGCCCACAAGATAAACTTGAAAACCACAGTCCAGAACACTTACTTTCCGCAATCTGCATGCGAAAGCATGCCAGCAAGCGGGGCGTCCGCCGGTGCAGGTCCGACCACCTGCGCTCCAGCTGGCCAATATGTCGGCGTGAGCCGAAGGAGCGCAGGCGTCGATGTACCTCCGCATATGCGGAATGCTTGCGCCTATTGGAGATGGGTGGAGGCTGACTGGTGATCCTCCTGTCCATCACCTCCGTCAGCACCAGCAGTTCGCGCCTGGTGAATGCGGCGGATCTCATGAAGGCAATGGTGTTTTTTTGACAAAATATTTTTAATAAAGCACCACAAAAAAATTTGATTGGCTAATGTATTTGGGAAATTAACAGGACAAATTCTATTGGTTAGTGTATGAGTTATGTGTTCGACAGGGCCACAAATCTCTTGAGAGTTATGATAGGCTTCATGCAGTGACATGCGTAAGCAAATTTAAATAAAGAAATGAACCACAGAAAAATTGTGGGGAGACAAACAAATAGAACAATTGTTTAATTGGGGCTAACTTGTCTTTGGAATAATAAAAGCGAAAGGTTTCAGCCGTACGTATTCTGCGAGCAAATACAAACACGGACAAGATTAAAGTTTATTGCATTGTGTTGAAAAAAAAAACAATTAAGCTAATTGATACATTGATTGGCATGATACGAATGAGGGAGGTAGGCCAAAAAAACGAGCAGGTAATCGGAATCTGATAGTCCCACTTCCGGTTTGTACTTGTGCGTGCGTTCCCTTCAAGCCATTTTGGGGATGTACGCTCGCTATTTGGCACGCTCGTTAGTCAGAGGAGGGGTCGCCTGAGTTTGGGGCGGATTTTTAGCTGCGTTGGAAAAAACGAGCGACTGCTTGAATTTAAATATTTTTTTACGTACGGCGAACGTGCGTACGCCCACTTGCGAGTGGGTCTGAATGAGGGCCAAAGTCCTTTTGTTGTTACCTACTCAAGGAAGCAAATTACTAGCAAAGTGGCAAGGGCCATTTGAAGTAATTTTTAAAGGTTAGCAAAGTAAATTATCAGGTCTTTCAACCTGGCTCCCTTAGAGGTAGGCAGATATACAATGTTAACCTGTTAAAAGCATGTTAGGATCAAGAGGTGTTTTTTGTAGACCCTAGTAATGGCCATAGTGACTTTGGTCCACAGACCTCCAGTCTGATAGGGGCTCTCCATCCCTTGAACCTTTGGATTCAGACAATCTGAAACCTCCCTTGGGAAACCTTGTTAAAGAGTTCTTATATGTTGTTTCTGATAAAGCAGGGAGGAACAATTGAGTCTTACATGATATTGTAACACCACCAGAGGTAGTAGTTCAACAAAGACCCTATAGGATTCCAAGATGAAAACAAGCACAGATAAGGAAGTAAAGATATGTTGAAGTTAGGGGTAATTGAGGATTCAAATAGTGACTGGTGTAGCCTCATTATCTTGGTCCCGAAACCAGATGCTTCTACAAGATTCTACATAGACTTCTGCAAAGTCAATGCAATGTCAAAATGTGATTCCTACCCAATGCCAAGGGTTAATGACCTGCTTGATAGATTAGGTTCAGCCAGATATATTTCTTCCCTTAATCTTGTGAAGGGATATTGGCAAATTTAGTTGACTGAGGAAGCTAGGAAGAAAACTGCTTTTTCTACTCCATTGAGCCTCTTTCAGTGGAAAACAATGGCTTTTGGCTTGCATGGTGCCCCACACTCTGTTCAGAGGTTAATGGACTGGGTGCTTTGACCTTTGACCAGAATAATGCTGCTGCATACTTTGATGATATTGTTATATATAGTCAGTATTGTAAAGTTCATGTTAATAGTCTTAGGGCTGTTCTTCAGTCTTTTACAGAGGCAATTTAAAAGCTAATTAAAAAAATGTGTTCTAGGTAAAAGTGAAACCAAGTACTTTGGGTATATATTGGGCAGTGAGTGTCTGAATCCCCTCATGAGTAAGGAACAGGCACTAGCCGATGCCCCAGTTCTGACTGCCAAGAAAGAGTTAAGGTCCTTCCTCGGTTGGCAGGCTGTTATAGGAGCTTTTTGCCTCAGTTTTCTACCTTAGCGGCTACCTTAACAGATTGTTTGAAAAATTCTGCCCCAGGTATATTTGAGTGGTCTAGAGGCTGTCAGTCTGCGTTCACCAAAATTAAACATCTTTTGTGTACAGACCTGGTTTTAAAGTCCCCAGATTTTTCCAAGCATTTTGTCAAACAAACAGATGCCTCAGATGTGGGCTTGGGGGCAGTTTTGTGTCAGGAGTTTGATGGAATTGAACACCATATTATATATCATAGTAAACAGTTATTCCCATGAGAGACTAGGTATTTGGTAATAGAATAAGAATGCCTCATTATAAAATGGGCTCTTGAGCCTTTGTGATATAATCTCTGTGGGGCTAGGTTTACCATGGTAACTAATTATACACCAGTAAAATGGTTGCAGTCCATGAAAGATTCTAATGCAAGACTGACAAGGTGGTACCTGGCTCTCCAGCCTTTTTCTTTTAAAGTCTGGCACAGTCAGAGATGTCTACATATGATTGTAGTTTTTTTGCCCCGAACAGGGCTGGAGAGTCAGGCTTCCACTACAGGGGACTTAAGCTTTCCCTTTAATGGGGGAGGTATGTGGCAGAGTGGGTCTCTCCCACATTCTGAGGAAAGGGTTAACCTCCTGTAGCCAGGAAGGAACCCACCCTTTCATCAATTAAACCAGCTAAGATAAACTGGTTAGATGAGTTAATCAGGGGGACTGTGCACCTTTTGTAGCCTTCTCTATGCTGGACAACTTAAACCCTGACTCTGCTGTGATTACTCTGCTTGTTTGAACTGCTGTCTCATGTAAGCTAAATTGTTGTTCCTGAACTGTGTTTGCCTTGCGTAAGAAGCAATTACACTTGCCCTGCCTTTTCAAGTTTAGAATAAAAGCTTACTTGATACATAATTTTAGTCTCCCATTGGTCATCTGGAACTTACCTGTTACACCAGGGTAACAAAATCTTTAAAGATTACAGAGTGCCGGTGTTATATACCAAAGTTTGCAAAAGTATTCAAACCATTAAGAAAACTCTAATGCTGTGTATCCACTACCCGAAAACATAGAGCAATTGCATGATTACAACATCATAACCGTGCAATCGTTCAGTAATTGGGCACACATCGGGGGTGTAAATGTTGGAAACAACCAGCGATGGGTGCTCCCGCTGGTTTTTTCTTACATCAGTCATTGCTCAAACATGCTGGTCAACCTGATGATAACATCAGGTTGATCATGTTAGAGGATGATTGATGTGCCTACACTGAACGACTGAACGTTCAGTGTAGGCACAGAACAGACTGTGAAATGACTGCATGATTACAATGTTGTAATCTTGCAGTTGTTTCTATGTCTGCTAGTGGATGTGCCCTTTAAGGATCTATCTATATGACACACATATAATTCCAGGCAGCATTTTTATTGTGAACCAGTAGGCTTTTAAAGTAAACTTATAAATCATTATTTGCCTGCAGATTTAAATAAGTAAAACCTTAAAAATTGTTTCTTGCACAAGTATTTAATCCCTGTGCTGGGGAAGCTTCAAGTTCAGTTGAAAGATATTGCCCTAACAATTTAAAGGCTTTAAAATATCCTCTACCTGTGAATTAATTTTTTAAAAGTCCAGCTTTTTATACTGTAGATAAAATACTCCCTAATTCAAATAAAATTGGTATTTATGGGAAATAATAATAATAATAATAATAATAATAATAATAATAATTAATAAGCACATTGAGTCCCATTGTGAGAAAAGTGTTTAACATTTGCATTTAAATTAAAGCAAGATACAAAACAAACTTAAGAATTAAAAGTGTACAGCAGTTTTTTCACACCCAGGCCTCATAGAACCCTAACAGTGCATGTTTCAAAGGTATCCTGAGGAATACTTTAGTACTACCTGCAGATCTATTGTGTTTGTCAATTAAAACACCGATGCTCCAGTTATATGACCTGGAAAACACGCACTGTTAGGGTTCCATGAGGACCTAATTAGACACATGGGTTTACATAAAAGAGAGATAAGCTTTTGGGGGTTTTTTTTAGGTTTTTTTTAAAGCATGAGTAAACAGGTATTTCTAAAGCCTGTTTTTGGAGGTTTTTTGAAGTAAAGATATAGAAATGAAGAAAAGCAGTTTAAGAAAGTAAAAGATAAAGTTATATAAATGCAAAAAAAAGGAAAAGGCATATTGATATCCCGAGAGCAATAATACAGAGGTTCCCAAATACAGTCCTCAAGGCTACCCAACAGTTCAAGTTTTAGAGTTATCCATGGTTGAGCACAGGTGACTTAATTAGTGCCTCAGTCACTTTGATTTTACCACCTGAGCTCAACCATGGATATCTCTAAAACCTGAAATATTGGGGACTCTTGAGGACCACATTTAGGAACCTCTGCAATAATGGATCAATTGTGAGGAAATTGAAGTTGCATCATGCAACCCATTAACTGTCTAGACAAGTCCAGCCCTCAAAGCTCAGCATGAGAGCAAGAAAGAGGGGAAGAGAGTGACAGAGAGGCCAACAATAACTTTGAAGGAACTTCAGAGATCAGTGACTAACTCTTGAGTTTGCCAAAAAACATTAGAGTGACCAAGCAAAAATGTGGGATAAGGTCTTGTGGTCAAATGAGAAAAAACTGAAGCTTCCTGGCTCCTGATTTTAAACATTGTGGGCTGGATTCAGAGGTGCATGCAGCAGCAAATATTGGGCATCGCCCATCTGCGACTTTATGCAAATGGCAATACAAAGTCCTTCCCAAACATACATCTGTACATATGAATATGCAAAGACTGAGATTCCCACTGTCTGCATCTGTAGATACCAATTGGTGCATCTATATGCACCACCATCTGTTGCAACCTTTAGCAGGTGCAGTTTCTCAGTGTAACACTCACCTTCTTTGTCTGCATCTATGTAACACTTGTGACACTCCTATAACATGCCCATCAAACAGATCATTTTTGCATGCATTACTAGTCACCTGAAATTGCATTTCAATCGAACAATTTGTGCACTTCATACACTCTGTTAATAGTGTGCTTAAAAATAAGGTTGCAGCAAAGACACCTCTGGGAGGTTTCTAAACATCTTGATACTAAAGGACATTACAGATCCCTCTCTGATGTGGTCACAGTAATATTGCCTGTTCTACTAGAGAACTGATCCTGTAGTATATTGGAGGACCTATACATTCTAATTTCTGACCAAGGAAGTATTTCATAGTACACTCATATATACTTTGGGACTCTTCAAAATTATATTTTAACTAATACTATTATTGGATTTTGATTCTCACAGGTATTATACCTTTTATTTCAAGTTAGCAGAAGACATAATATCAGTTGGACTGACCCAATAACATCAAACAGGTGACAATTTGTGAATTCATAGTATTGCAATATTATATGTTTTTGTTGTATGCTTTTGATTTGTTAGAATTACATTTTATAAACCAATAATGCTCGTAGCCCATTAAACTGTAAGAGTGAGTTACTAGGGTGCACTTCTACTCCCAACCAGTATCTGATGACCGTGAGCAGCTAACGTCACCAAGGATCTCAAATGTTGCTTGTGTATGTGTAAATACCTCGCTCTGGGAGCCATCTTTTCTAATGAAGATCTATATTTATATTTATAAAACTTTTCTTTTTTTGCATAAAAAATATGTAAAGTCTTGATGTTTAGTATTTTAATTATAATGAGAAACACTCAAATTCTGTCCTCAGGACCCAATACAGTGCATGTTTTCCAGGTCTCCTCACAGAATCACCAGTAAAATAATTAGCACCACCTGTGGATCTTTTAAAATGTCAGTTATTAATGAGTACACCTGAGCACCTGCTGGGTGACCTGGAAAATGTGCACTGTGTAGGGTCCTGAAGACTGGGTTTGAGGGAATGGGTATATGGTGGTTCAATTCCAGTCAGTGGCAGCCCGACAGGAGCAGAGTGCGACGCAGGGGAAGCCCGACAGCGCTGGAAATCCCGAACATGGATAGGTAAGTATCCACTAACCTAACCTAACCCCCTAACCCTCCTTAGGGGTGCCTAACCCTAACTTCCCTCCCAAGTGCCTAACCCTAATCCCCCTTCTAAGTGCCTAACCCTAACCACCCCCTTCCCTGCTACCTAACCCTCCCACCCCCTAGCCTAACCCTAACCCTCCTGTGGGGGGTGGCTAACCCTAAGTCCCCCCCGGGAGCCCTAAACCTAACCCTCTCCCCCGCGGCTGTCTGCTCGAGGCGCCCGGCATCACTACGATCATGATGCCAGGCACCAGTCTCCCGGCATCGGGGAAATGCGGGCGTCTACATCTAGATGCCCGGCATTTCACCCTTGCCGGGATAAAACAGTCAGTAAGCCGGCTGCCGGTATATAGGCAGTCGGCTTCCCAATTTCTTCCCGGTTTGAGAACCATTGCATTAGTGTATCCTTTGTTTCATGACACACAGTAGAGCATTTTAGTCTACAGCAGTTGCATTAGAGCATGGGAATACTTTTTTCTTCTCTTTTTGCCAATTAAGGTTCCGGCAGACCCCACCTGCTGCTGTTTAATTATATAATTCTCTGGTACTGTATTTTAGCATCAGGAGTATGATACTTTTGGGTTTATCAAGCAGTGGAAAAGTGGACAAGTGGGGAAGTTGCCCATAGCAACCAATGATTGCCTACCTATTATTTTATATACTGTACTTGATAAATTGCTACAGTACTACAAAGCTGATTGGTTGCTATTTTCAATTTCTCCTCGGGTTCCCTTCTTCACACTTTTCACTGCTTGATACATAAACTCCATTGTCTTCACACAAAAAATGTGTCTGGCCTTTACTGATGAGACTACGACACTTCTATAGCACACCCTTTAAATGGACCATTTTTGCATGCATTATTAGCTCCCCGATCTGTACTTTATACCATGTATTGGTCCTTCAATTTTAACAAGGTGCTCAGTCCCAACTGAGGAAAAGCATCTTGATTCTGCCGTCCCTATACTTCACTGGTGGGATGTTTTTTTCCTGAGGAAAGAGCGCTGTTAGATTTGTGTCTCATATAGAGCCTAATTCAGTGCATGCAATGCTGATGTTCACATAGTTAAGTGAGTTTTTTTGCACAAGTACCCCTAAACATTCAAACAGTGCATGCATTACATAGACCAGTGAGATTAGCCCCATTCATTCTCATGGATAGTGTCTGTGAGTGACCTCTTAGTTGTACCAGGGCTTCTGGAAGAGAAGTATCATATTTTTATTATTTGCCAAGATGCTACATGGAGTAAATAGTACATTTCCTAAGCATGTGTGAGTAATAAATTGGTGAACGAGAGGTGTGGGTGAGTTGAATCAATAAAATAATACTTAATTTGGTGTGTGTGTCCATTGTTTCAATTAATATTTTTTACAAATGTTCTGCAGGTGCCAGCAGGCAATTTGTTCTTGGGCATGCTGGCACTAGTGGTTCTCCAACTGCCAACATGCAACATTGGTAGGACTACTAGTCAACCTGTAAAGAACAATACTTCTAATAATAATTAAATACCTCCAAACCCACTCTACCAGTGGAACAGAGAAAAGCCCTGGGCTTTTGGAAAACAGTGTTTAAACGGTCCAACATGTCTACATTTTTCTATCCACCCCCCGTTAACTCCAAATACTAACTACCTGTCACTCACTTTGCAAGTGAATCCTCTATGTGAGTGTATTCGCAATTCAATCACTGTCCATATATAGTGCGGCTTACACGCAATGTTCAATGGCAATCTTTATAAATATCGGTATTGCATCCATCTCTGAATCAATCTTGCAAATCTCTTTCTGCAGCTCAAAGTTTTATGGATCACTGCAACCATGGCTCCCCAGAGCCTACCCATTGCTGTATGAAGAATATATTCCTGCAGCTTTAGCTCACTACAGCTGCACCCACCCCCAGTCTCTCCCTGTACCCAGACAGCAATAATGGGTGATCCTTGGGAATGCCCACACCAGTGACAAATGCAGGAATTCTAGAGGGAGGTTTCCAAATGCTTAATTTTAGAGTGTGTGTGGCCAGGCCATGAAGAGGGCATAATTAGCACGTATCCAGCTTTAATATGCACCATACAAAGTATATTGTGCATCATATTTCCTGCAAATACAGGACCAGCGATCACAGTAACCCATTATATGTGGAAGTACTGTAGGATCATCCTGTCTGAGCTGAATGTTTTTATTTCAGATGTGGGCACCATTCCAGAGCATTGGAGCAAGTGTGGGAGTCTGGGGGAGCAGCAGAAGAACCTATCACTGCCATGAACATATATGTGCATATACATCTCCTTATGCTCTGGATAGCGTATTATTATACAGTTTTAATATTAACTCTATTGATGGTCTATAGCAGTGAACCCATAACAGTGCATGATTTACAGATCTCCTAGTTTGGTGCATAGGTGTATTTATTACTGGCTGGCATGTTTAAAGATTCACAGATGGAGCTGATTATTTAATTTGTGATACTGAGAAGAACATGCAGCACTAGTAACATTTTATTGTGTAATGGTGTGGGCTGAGGAGGGGGGTTTCTAGGCAACCAGAAACCCCACCTGCATTTGCCTATGCACACCCCCCTGCTGCTGGTTACTCTTCTTGCAAAAGCTATTATTTTCAAAAATGTCCCCATTATTGTATGTCTTTCTTTTAATTAAACATCCAAAAAAATCTGCTTTAATGGAAGTTTTTTTTAGTTCCTTTTTAATTAATATAACTAACATTTTCATAAATGTGTTTTTTTAATTTTATTGCCGATGAGTCATTATATAGATAGTATATTTAACATTGATAAAAGTTTAAAATTGTAATATAGACAATAAGCCATGGAAAAATATATTTATCTTTTTAAAACATTCACCCTTTATAATGTCAACTAGTAATTAAATAAAAACATTGAAAAGATGATTATTTTGCTTCAAATAGCCTTAAATGAAAGTGAACAAATTTACTATGTAAAATAGACTAGTTTACATGCCCTAATTTTCATTTTAATTAGAATTTATATTTTTAGTTCAAAGGTTTGTTTTATATTTATTGCTCATTCATAATTGTTTCCAATGTCTTATGTAATACTTCATTAATTTTATGAGCCACCATTACTAAGTCTAAAGTAATTATATAATTATATTATCAATGTTCAACAGCATTTATTTGAAAGCTTAATGACTAGTTACTTCTTGCAATATAATGTACTATATTGTGGGCCCGATTCAGAGATTGAGTGCTAATATTTACGCAGCTGAGCGATGTTTTTCTACTCAACATGAGTGAAAAGTACTCAAATCCCTTACTGCATACATGTGCACCAATGTGTGTGATACCATTCACAATTGCATATGGGCTCACTAACATTTGAGAAGGGGTCTACTATGCCTGGGCATTTCAGTGTGAAGGCAGGGAGGTGACCAAAAGTGATCGCAAAAAGGGGCCGTTTCATGGTCATGTTATGGGCGTAAAATGCAAAAAACTATTTAAAATCTGCACAGAGCCCAGATAGCTGCCTGTGAATACAGCTGAGGAACCCTCACTCTTTTCCTCTATAAACAATATGGATACAATAATAAGTGATTCACAATGGCGCAATATCACAATTCATCAAAGTTCACAAAAGTCCAAAAGAAAGGCTCTTACTCTCTAAATGAATCAGCCTTCTTATTTCTCCTTCCAAGATGATTCTTTTACTCATTATGGTAATGTTCAATTCAATGTGGTTCTCATATTTTTCTTTCTGAAATAAAAAGAACCAAAGATATGTAGTGCACTATTGTTTATACACCAAAAAGCAAAAATGTATTTACACATCTCACTCACATTTAAAACAAGATTAACAGACATATCACACCAACATGGTGTTATGGGGATATCCACACATTCAGTTACCCTCCCAGATGGTATAGAAGAAATTTAGGCATCAAGGAACTCCTTATTTCTGTTCTTCCACTTACTCCCACGATTGAGGTAAAGCTTTAAGTGGTTCCCTTTTTGTTCTTGTGTCACCAGCTGACACAAGAACAAAAAGGGAACCACTTAAATCTGGGAGGGAAACTGAATGTGTGGATATCCCCATAACACCATGTTGGTGTGATATGTCTGTTAATCTTGTTTTAAATGTGAGTGAGATGTGTAAATACATTTTTGCTTTTTGGTGTATAAACAATAGTGCACTACGTATCTTTGGTTCTTTTTATTTCAGAAAGAAAACTATGAGAACTGCATTGAATTGAACATTACCATAATAAGTAAAATAATCATCTTGGAAGGAGAAATAAGGCTGATTCATTTAGATAGTAAGAGCCTTTCTTTTGGACTTATGTGAACTCTGATGAATTGTGATATTGCGCCATTGTGAATCACTAATCATGTTATGGGAGTGTCACAGGGGTGTCTCGGAACAATGCTGTGTTCCCATTCATAAATCCTTTGTTTAGAGTCCATGTTTAGTTGGATTTGAGTAGAGTATCTTAGGTAAATCCTAGGCTATTGCAAATGTCGATGGTGCGACCCACTGTATATGGCATTGATGTTAGTGAGGTTAGAAATTCCATAGAAAATGCACAGACCAGAAAGAGGATATCTTACCACTCGTACACTCGATCACACAGTAGAACACAAGTGGAAGGCTGAGATTAGCATTTGCATATTCCCACTACAGCTATAACTAGAGCTACTGCGACAGTGGTTGCATTAACAACCATCTATGAATCAGGCCCTTTGTTGTGAAAATTGTCTGACCAGTGGTTATCTAAAAGTTAATGCATATATAGCAGAACTGATTTGGCCAATGTTTAAAATATACTAAATTACATTTACACATTACTCTTAATATTACCTAGCTAAATAAATTGTTGCAGCGCGCCTGATTTACTGTGCAAGAAGGCAGCTGGCGATTATGTTAGTATTAGTATTTTTTATTTCTGGTTTGCAGAATTTTCTGTTTAATGGAATTCTAGAAACTAGGATATTTAAAGACATTCAGTACCACAGAGCATATGGGGTATATTTACTAAAGTGCGAGTTTTTAGAAGTGGAGATATTTCACTTAGCTACCAATCAGATTCTAGCTACTATCTTCAATAGTGCTAGATAAATGTTAAATAAATCTTATTGTTTGCTAAGGGAAACATCTCTACTTCTAAAATCCTACACTTTAATAAATTGACTCCTTAGAGATTAACAAATGGACTGGATTTAAATGCAACTTTGAAAGTGGTGTTATCTCTGCTTTTTGATGAATAATTTCCTCATCTATGCTCATAATGTACAATGTGCAGATAAATTTGTGCACATCAAGGTAAGTGATAAACTTGATAGCGTGATGACAAAACATAATAACTCATAAGATAAACACAAATTATCAGGATTTTGTTTGTGGCTTACATATTTGAACCATGTTTCCCTTAGAGCTTGTAGCACTGAATAATACCTTGGTACAGATTTGTCTCCAAACACCATTATTCCAGTCGTGCTAAACATTCTTCTTTTCACGCAAGGTCCCATGCGACTTGGCTTGCGCTTACAAACTTTTTTGTGTCTTTTTTGCTCAAATGTGCATCTTAGTCTCAATGGAATGCTACAAAACCAGCTTAACAAGACTCTACTGAGTAATTTAAAATGCAACACTTGTACATCTGTGTGCGACTGGGTCTAAATCTGTTTTTCAGGTGCTATGATGCATTGGCCATGGCTTTCCTTCATGCCAAGTTCCATTGTGCACCTTATACAGATTCAGCATCAGTTACATAAGTGTCGTATATCAAATTAATCAGTGAAATCTCGTGAAGTGGTTCTGTCACATTTGATTGGGACTAAGATGCACTTTTGAGCAAAACAGATGCTACACCATTCAGGAGTCTAACGCCACAGAGTGCAGTCTCATGAAATGAGGCTAGTTGTATAAGGGCACATCTGATTTCTCCCCCTGACTGCCACAAACAAATAGGTTTATATACCTTATCTCCTCTTAATTGGAGAAATTATTTGGTTCTTTCCTAAGCCACAGATTTTCACCATTTCTTCAAATGTATGAGATTTCCACCCTGCCACATTCCTCCGCCATTAAAGGGTAATTCTGAATCACCCTTGGTGGAAGCCCGACTCTCCAGATCTGTTTGAGACAAAAAGCCTTCATATCCAGGCATCCTGGTCGGTGATGCCCCTTCTTGTTTACCTGCTCATGTTTTCCTCTTGAAAGCCCCAATTGAAAGTCTCTTTAAGGCTAAGCAGCTGGAACAAACTGAGCTACCTCACTATAAACACTGGGTCAATAAGGTGGGTGGTTATCCTTTCCACCATTTTATCACAGCCTAAATGACCATCCAAAGGGATTACATAGGCTTAAAAAAACTGCTTTTTAAAGGGGCTTGGCTGCTGTACCACCTACCCCATTTATTTGTACTTGCTTAAAAACAACACAAAACAGGGATATATCCAAATTCCATTATAATGGCCAACATGACACCATCTACTAAAAGTACATTTTTAAAGGCCTATTTTGGAGCAGGGGCTTCCTGCTAAATGCCTGAGGTGAAAGGAAAAGGGTTAACACCTATTCATTGACAATATTTTTGCGACCAAAACTATCACCAATTTTAGCATAGGAGTGATCTGGCCACACACTTCAAAATAACTGCTAGACATATTAGAGTTCCTACACCTCTCAGCATAGTAACAATATCATGTTTAGGTGAATCAGCATTCATGTTTTTATACCAGAATGTCACAAGTAAGGGGGTCTATGTGATCCCTCCTCTTTTAGTGCTTGGGTTTAGGGGACATTACCAGAGACAAGAAGCAAATCTTGTAAGAAGGGAAATGTCTTATCAAGGGACATTGCAGATACTTGGGCTGGTACCTGTTCCTTGGTTAAGACAAGAGACTGAAAGTGACGCAGTCATGACCTTTTAACACAGGGGCTGGAAACCACAGATACACGCAAGTAATTTGGCAGTCTTTTCTCTGTTTGCCAAAGAGACCACACCAGCAGGATAGTCCTAAATATCATTTTGCACACAACAAATGTGAACCACTTTGTGTGGCAACAACCACTCTGGGGAAAACCAGTCTCTCTATAGTAGTGAAGCAAGGGTCCACCCAACCTTTGACCACTGTGTTTCCACCTGTACAGGTACATGTATCAGAGGTGGGACAGGAATAAAATGAGCAGTCCATATGCGGACACTCCCATTGTTGATACCTGATTTGGCCACACAATGAACATACCTGAGGTCTGACAGCAGTAGCATAGGGTAAGGATCTAAACCACCACCAATAAGCCTCTGGAATGAAGACAAAGCAGTCTGCAATGGCAAACTTTACTTGGTCAAAAACCTTTGCATCCTCCATGGAGAGGGTTGCATATGCAGTTTGGGCCTCAACATCATCTGAGACCTACATTTTGGGGGTACTGGAGCCATCACCTCTGCCTGCTGCTATATAAAGAAGACCAACAACTGTTGCACCACAGCCTCCATGGTGGTTTGGTTAGAACCCTTGGAACAAAGCTCACTGTATCCCACTTCTTAGCACCAACTGTAGTGGGTAGATTCAGATTACCACATGAGACTTAAGTGCTTCAAGCAAAATAGACTTTTATTCCAGCAAAAGGTACAGCCAGTGCAATAACTTCTTACTCAGTAGTATAAATAGCAAATTCAGGAACTTAGAAATGTAGCTTCCTAAGAACATAGTAACATGGGAAGTTGGGGTATGCAGCATTCAGTAAACAGAGATGAGCTAAGTGCACACCCTCCTATATCTTCCCATGACTGACCCACACAAACAGGTTTAAATACCTTAGCTCCTCTCAATTGAAGGAAATGTGTGGTTCTTTCCCGAGCCATATAAGGTTAACCCAACCCTGATTTATACTGCCTGGTAAAAATAGTAATACTATACATAGTATTGTGATTATCATTAGATTAATTAATGAGTATTTTCCAGATTGATTATTATTTCTATATTTTGTTATTAAAATTGCATAGATGTCTGCTGAAGGCTCTGGACTTTCTCCAAACTGATAACCAAATTGATGATAGCTGGTATATATCATGGTTTGACAGAAAAATAGAAATTGCTCAGAATCAATTTATTGGCACATCGTGAATGTATGGAGGGGTTAATCTAGGCAACAAAAAAACAAGACACAATTTTTTCCAGTACACTACAATGGACAAAGACTTGAACCCTATATAATAATAAAATGCAAAGGACTCAGTTACATATATTTGCAAACAAATGGTAAGCCACTAGCCACATCAAAGTGTCTCTGTTATGGTAGTTTTACACTACATAATAATAACACCACATTGGGTCATACTGTATATTCAGGAATTTTCAATTTGAAAGCAAACTCACCTGGAGGCACCTCAGGATCCTCCAATATTGCACTACAAGGATCAACATACCCTCCAGGTTTTGATCCCGTACTCATGTTTGCAAATGTGTGTAATTAACGGGTCTATTCGCCATCACATTATTTACACAAAAGTATACTTTTATAAATGTCTCCTGGTTATAATTCTCAGGCAATACAGAGCAAATGGGGATCTATTGCGCACTGAACTAATGCAAAGGTAAGAGGTATGGCTGCACTTATGAAAGGATGTCCAGCCTTTCTAATATACAGAGGAAAAACAAATATGAGAAAATGTGCTCTATACCCCTTACAAATATATAAGTACGTATGATGGGATATAATGCAAAGGCACATGCAAAGCTTGCATTACGACCAAACAAAGGAGTACCCAACCCATCAGGACCATAAGTTCAACAAGTAACAATATGGTTTGGCACATCAAAGATAACATAACATGCAATAGCAAAGGGGTGATTTATTTATTACAATGCCCCTGCCATAAGCAATATATTGGCAGAACAATTTGCTCTTTAAAAATAAGGGTGATCGAACATCTTTACAATATAAAGAAAGGATGTGAGGACCATCCCCTTTCGTTACATTTCAAGAGATTTCATGATTCAGATTCAACATGTCTGATGTTCACTGCACTTAAGTCAGTCAAACACAACTGGCGGGGGGTGATTATCTCAAAAAAATAAATAAGGAAGAACTTAGGACCATTATTAACACGGGCACTCTTCACCCTAGGGGTCTTAATCTTGATAACAAAATCAGATCGATTGTATGCGACAATTGACCCATACTATCATCACCATCATCACCATCCCCTTTTGCTGTAAGGGTCAGGTTTACCACATGAATATATATTAGATTTCCTCCATCCATATATATATATATATATATATATATATATGTATATATATATATATGTATATTGAATTGTTTTATTTCTTAGGTATTATTGTATTCACCGCTTCATGTTGTGACAATCTTATATTTTTTTGCAGTTAGCTACTGTCTGTAATAGATTAAACCTTAGGTTTCCCTCTGCTATTCTTTATTCAGTCCCTATTCAGTAGTTATTACTACAATGCGACAAAGGCCATGTATATACATGTATATACAGTATCCATTCGTTATGTCTGTAATTTGCCCATGCAATCAAAGTATGCTGTCAATTCTATTAAGAATCACTTAAGAGAACAGATTCAATCAGCAAACCTGTTACCACGCCACACTACACCAGCACCAATCAATGGACCTTGTGACTGGGACTGCACGTTTAAAAACACACCCTTGAGACTGGACATTAATCACATTGCCTTGAAGAAGACCCTTTGTGGGTTGAAACGCGTTGGCACCAGAACCACTATCCCATTTATCACCTAAAGCGAAGACTGGAGAGAAAGACCATTCGCACAGTGTCGGCTGACACGAACCGCCAGGACACGGAACAAGAGACATCAGACTAGAGAGGAGGATCCCAGAGAACATCGAGCCAGCAGGGGTAAGAGCGGTGTCCTGTCGAGGCAGGAGGAGGTGAGTTCCTCAACAGGTCTGGAGAACGGGGACTGTTCCCATCTGAGCCGTCTCCGTTCATCCGTCTCTGTTACACCGTGCAGTCCCGCCCGACGAGATGCGCCGGTGGTCACGGGGTCAGCCCGGTGCTCTTCGGCGAAGTCCACGGGCCGGACTTGGTGCTAGCGTCCTACGCCTCCCACTGCTATCCAGGTTATCACCCGTACTGCTTACCCCAGAACATCACCCCAGGCATCAATACTCTTCCTACACGCCGCTGTCCACTGACTTTACTGTGCGGGACACCGCACCAACTTATTTCCCCCTTACACATTGACTTTTCCCAGCCTTTCATCTCCAGATTCCAGCAGTGTGCCGTATTTCTATATCATCTATCCCACTCACCTACAGTGGGGGACTGATTCTCTTACAGAGAGGCACATACCTTGAGACTTGCCCTATACATATTTACACTGCATATAGAACTGCATGTGTACATCCTGGTGATTTAACTACATTACTTTGATATATTGTTGCTCGTTTATTTATGTATGTTTTTCTTTCAGTAAAATATATATATATATTTTTTAGTCAATTGGGTCACCTTCGTATGCATTACATCCCATCATACGTACTTATATATTTGTAAGGGGTATAGAGCGCATTTTCTCATATTTGTTTTTCCTCTGGTTATAATTCTCTCCTGATAATTTCCACAGTCGCCATACTAAAATAGAGTCTGCTCCATTTTATTGTTACCCCTGTTGAGGAAGGCTAGCTGACAATTTGTACTACAGCCTGGGGCTGGGGTTCCTGATGTTTAAGTGGCAGACTTCCTAGGGTGAGGAGTAGCAGCCATCGCAAGACTTATTGCCCCCATTTCACAAGAAGACCCAGCTCTTCTCTGCCATTCCAAAGACCACATTTTGATATAGACTCTCTCCATACCTGGGGCTGCCCTCTCAGTGCTCTGAAGATATGAAACTAGCTGGACTGGTCATTTTCCCTAGACAGATGTTACCCATATTGCTGGGTGGGTGCTGCGAAGGGGACTGGTGAGACCCTGCCAGCCTGCTGAGCTCAACTTTATTCAGGCCTACCTTGAGAATTTAGATAAAAGGAGATGTATCAACAACTTAAGGGTGTGGAGGATCCCAGAAGAATTTCAACAACATGACTTCATAGATGTTTTAAATAAAACTTTTAATGAGATCCTGTCCAATGACCTTGATGTGCAGATTCCATTGGACAGAGCCCAATGATCAATCCACCAATGCAGTTTATGCTCTGAAGTGCCTTGGGACATAATCTTCTGGCTACATTATTATACAGTGAATGAGATGTTTCTTAGAAAAGTACACCAGTTGGACGCCACTGAATTTGAAGGTAGCAAAGTTCAAATAATTCAAGAACTTTCCTGGCACACTTTGCAGCACAGACATCTTCTGCCTTTTTTTTCTAAGTTCCGGAAGAACAATATCAAGTATAGATGGGGATTTCCATACAGCCTTAATGTGCAAAAAGATGGAAATCTCCTTCTGCAGAAATCAGCATCTGACCACCAGGACTTTTGCTTTGCCCTTGATATCCAGATGGTGCCTCTTCTGGCCTGGTCAGTGTTCTCCTCCTGTCTCGATGCTCTTCACTTGCCTACTGTACAAATGGCAAACATTTTCCAGACCACAACATCAAGAGAAACATCCCAGACCTTGATCTGTCCAATCAAGCTCAAATTACCCTTGATGACTTATTTCAGGGTCTGTGCCAAAATGTGTTTTTTCTTTGTCTTGTATGCTCCATGGTACAGTTTTGTCTGTTTTGGATTTACTGATATTGTCAATAGTACTCTAGCATCACCTTCTTAACAAGCCCACTCTGGGCAAAGGTTTACAGCTTTCCTTACTGTAGTTAATTATAGTGTACTCTGAGGTTTACAGTATTATTTTATTTGCTATTTTCCTGTTACTATGTTGCAATAGAGATAGCTGTACTTTCTGTTTAGGGATTTTATAGGTTGGTTTGGACTTGCGTTGGTTGATGGGGTGCATGTTCCCCGTTCTCCGGACTTGTTCAGCAACCAGTGTTACTTTGGGCCTATTTGCTTGAACAGGTTGCTCAAGCAGCTGCTTTTAATTTTCTTGTGCCTGTCTAGAATTGTATTACACATAATGTTTGGTTTCCTTTTTTAGTTTGTTACCCCTTCCCACCTTGTCGAAGCTGGATTATTGGCTGAGACAAGATCAGTTTAAAATTGAATCGCAGCGACACCATCTTGAGACTGGCCGCAAGACGCCATTTTGCGAATGGCCGCCTAAGCGCCATTTTAGATAAACTCACTCTTTAGTACATATGGCAATATTACTATTAGCATCATGCGATTGCATCTGTGACCATCACCATAAGTTACGGTGATTCACCAAAAGCCCATTTCATGACTTTACGTAGTTTGGGTGCTCTGGATAAAGTGTATATTATTATAATTCCCCTAAAGGATATATTGCATTAGCTAAACAGAGCAAATGGCCACGTGACAACTAGCCTGTGTAGAAAAGCTTCCTGGAGATAACGTCTGCTCTCACTCCAGGTGGCCCTGTTCGAATACACACCTTACATTAGCAGGCTTCCTGAAATAAAATACCTTCAAAGCCAAGAGTGTTATCTTAGGTTTTGGGTCTTGTAGCTGTGCTAATTTGCATTTTCACAAAAGAGCCTGGGAGAACAAAGGACTTTACTTTTGAGCCTGGGGAGTGTGGGGGCTGCTGAGAGAGGGGGGCATGTGGAACTATAAGGCTCAGCATTCCACACTGCTAGGTATTCACTTAGTTTAAGTGAGATTTAAGTGCACCATTTCTCATACACATTAATATGCACAATTGTGCTGGTAACTAATCGCATATTAGCGAAAGCATAAGATCCTATATGAAAACGCTGTTTATTAGCTTTATGCGCACACATCTTCTCCAAGTTAACTAGTGTCTTTATATCAAACCCCACATGCTCACACATTACATATCCACATACAAGGTTCCATAAGCTTTAAGGGATAAGATTTAAGTTCGTTCATTTAGTATATATGCTGTGAAATAAAGACTATTTGGTAACTAAGGTTTTATACATGCTAAGTAAGCCATGTTTGGTTTTGTAGTGATGCGTACTCTTTCAACAGAATTCCGGTATTATCGGTGTGGAGATCGCATCATACATTCTCAAATTATGGACCGCAGAGACTTCAAGCAACAAAATGTATATTATATGAACAACTGTTAGGATGTTGCATGGGGCGGGAAACCAGAGACCCTCAGTTGTTGGAGGCTGGGTTGTGTCTATTTGAATCAACCTGTTAAATGCTCTGTAACAGATACATCCCCCTTGAGGACCATCAACAAACTTCTCTATTGTGTTGTATATTTCTGGGGGGTATAAATATGTGTGCTCCAACACTGGGTCTTAGTCTTCTTGCTGAATGCTGACTGACGAGGGGTTTCTTGCTGATGTCTAAAATATGGACCAGAGAGCACTGCGTATGTATACTGTACTTGGGTCTGTATAATTCCTTTGCGCCAAATTGTGTATGGATCAATAGTGTGTAACTGACTGTACTTTTACTTGAGTAATACTTTGTGCTTTGGAACCACACGTTCCAAGTTTGGAGTCTTTATTTACTGTATGACTGCGTACGCAAAAGAGCATCATCCTTAGAAGGTATAGGCAGGGGTATATAGAGGTTCAAATATAGATTCCTTAGTTGGGGGCTCATAGTGAAGTCACTTACGTACTCACACTGCACATATGGTTATCGATATCTCAGTAAAGGGTGGAGTGGCCACATGCAGGGTTTACCTGCAACCGCTATGTGCTAAGAGATCGCTATCCATTTCCATGTGAGCCAAGGAAGCTGACTAGAATCCAGGGACAAGAGAGGAAAAAGTTTGTTTTCCTTTGTTGACAGAACCTAACGTTTAAAGGGGTGCCGCAGTATTAAGTACGTGGCTGAGTCACAGTTTTGCGCACAGTAAAGATGCATTTTTGCGTACACAGCTAAAAAGTTGTCATACGGTTGTGTGGTAGTCACATTATTGTGTATGCGACTGGTCGCACAATAGCGTATACGCACTTCCGGTTGTGCTGCCACGTGTTTAAATAAAGCCGCTGAGGTTTACATTTATCAATTGTTATCAACATCTGAGTTAACGTGTATTTTTCTGTGCATGAAAAAGTGTGTAACAGTGAGTATTTGTTGTGAGTATTTGTTGGTAGGGGTAACTTGTTCCCTACAGTTAGAGGTACCGTATGACCTTTAAGGGCTAGGTGCTAGCCGCTCGGTAAGCAGCTTACCATTCAGTACACAGAGCAGGTGTTTTGGTTTGTTATTTTTGTTAGGGACCGGCTCTCAGTGTGACTGCAGTGTTCAATAATTAGGTTGGGTTGTTTGAGCATTGTAGTTGAGCCGCTCTAGGAAACTTGTGACTGTGAGCTGAGAGATAATAGGTGAGCGGGGCATCTAGAAATTTCTTCCGTAGGTGAGCGGGGGCATCTAGAAATTTCTTCCGTAGGTGAGCGGGGGCATCTAGAAATTTCTTCCGTAGGTGAGCAGGGGCATCTGGAAACTTCTTCCGTAGGTAAGTGAGAGTATCTAGATTGTCTTTCACCAATTTAAATCTTTATTGAAAAACTTAGGGTTCTCCCAGGATGAGGGCCAAGCAATCGGTAGAGATGTTGAATGATTTGCTGCTGTTGGAAGCGCCACTTAGGTCGGTGCTACATATTATGCATATTTAGTATGGTGCCAATGCAACCAGGTATTGTGATTTATGTTTTAATATGACGAGGAAGAGTGTTAGACCATTTTCCAGAATTTTTTAGTTTTGCTAAAAATGTACTAGATAATGTCTGGGATCACATCAGTCTGATGTGCTCCCGAGAGAAAAAAAGTAAAATATTATGAATGTTTAAAATTGTGGCAGCATGAAGGGGATGCATGGCTTAAAAATACGCTAGCGATGCAAACTAGCATTGTGAGTACATTGCCAGAGAATACATCCGCGGTGCTGAATTGCAATACGGGCGAGTCGCAAAACGGTGCGCACATGTGGCAAGGTAGAGTGGTGGAGAGTATTGCCAGCAGTTCGCGCTCACTTCCCCCACCTTATGTGGATGGAGGTGCAAGTACAGTTACCAAAAATACCCATAAAAATGTTACAAGCAATTTGTACCCTCTCTTAAGCAACCATAAGGAAAATGTTTATGATGTGGATGATGTGCCTTTTGTAACATCTGCCATTTCCCATGCTGTGCAAATGATAGATGCTGCATCACCACAATCACGAGTGGTGCCGCCATCTTCATCGGTAACAGCAAGGGAAGTGCTAACACCCTCTGCACCCGTAGAGGAAGTTGTTAATACCATACGTAGCAGCAACAGATTAAAACCCCGGCCAGGTAACAAGGTCAAAGGTAGCAGCAATGCCGGTCTGCATCCCATTTGGACAGTAACCGTTCCGAATGGAAATGCAGATGTGAATGGTGTAGTGCCCATGAGGGAAGTGGTAATGCATTGTCCTTGGACAAGAGCAGAACTAAATTCCATCATAAATGATTTCTCCGATCCCAAAAAGGAACTTGCCAAATGTCAAAGATTTTTGAGGAATTTGGGTAATTCTCATGAGCCAACTAATAAAGATTGGCATGTGGTGTTAAGGGCCTGTTTACCACGCAATACCGACGTGACAAAATTTATCACAGATTGTGTATTGGATGGTGACGTTCCCTTAACAGACCAAGTAAACCAAGGTAATATTTCCCGCATCATAACTCAATTGGGTATATATTTTCCAGTAGTAGTTAACTGGAACAAAATTTTCACCATTAAGCAAAAGGAGAGTGAATCTGTAGAAGAGCGACCAGGCTCTGCAGGCTATCGCCCTTTACACTGGGATAGAATATATTAAAAATAGCACTCACCACAGGGGAATGATAGTCATGGTACTCATGGACGGTCTGAAAGACGACTTAAAGTTCGGGTTCAGACCTCACAACCTGGCTGGAGGGGAGTCACAATAGATACACTCATAGAATCTGCCATAGAACAATATAAAAATATCACAAAGAAGAGAGAGACCCAGAGCAAAAATCTAATGGCTGTCAGGATCCAAGCTCTGGAAGGAATGACAATAACATCACAGCCAACCGACACACCTGCACCCACACACACCAGCACCTGAACAGTTACACATCCTTACCAATCCCACACCACAGCTAACACATCCTTACCCCACATATCATACATAACCACAGGTCTCATGCTACCCACAAACTTCATACCTCCCACCATACCCATATCCTTCATATCCTTACCCATACCCACCATCTTTTCTTCTTGCTCAACTCCCACAAATATCCTTTCATCCACCCCGTTCAAAAATATGTTTTAACTGTCACCAAGTGGGACACATCAGTAAGTACTGCAAAGTGAAGGACACCACACATGAACACGAGTTTCCCATGGGTTCATAGGCAACCCCAGTATCTTCTCCCAGGCCTTATATGACTGTTTACAATCTTTTCAACCAGCCGATGAATCTGTTCTAGTGAAAGATGTGGATGATTTATTGTTGTATTTAGATCATGTTTAAATGATATTAAACTGTTGTGCTTTGTCTCCCACTCACAGGACACAAGGTTGCTAAGGATAAACGGCAGCCATGCCAGGCTAATGTCGAATACTCAGAATACTATCCAACCCAGTGGCCCAGGCATTATTTAGAGCAGTAGCTACTAATAACAAGATTTAATTGCAGGAACCTGTATGCAGATACGATGGGGGTCATTCAGACCCGGTCGTTAGCGCCGATGCGCTCGGACCTGGTCGATGGCCCCCCACAGAGTATGCGAACGACGGTGCCAGCGCCGTCGTGAGCATGTGTGAGACCCACTATGACTGTCAGCACCGGTCATAGCGGGTCTCGATCCAAAGGGGATGAGCTGTTGATGTTGATTGACAGCTCGCCCCGTTTGGAAGGCGGGCCGGGGGGGTGGCAGCCCAAAAGGGGGCATTCCCATGGGAATGCCTACCGTTTGGGTGCGGCCCCACTGACATCACTAGTGATGTCAGTGGAGAGCTTCCGGCTCAGACAGAGCCAGAAGCTCTACGGGGCTTACGACAAGGGAGACCCTACCCTAGGGTCTCGTCGTAAGCCCCAATAGTCGCGATGGTCTTGACCATCACGACCATCACCTTAGGTGGTTGTAAGGCTGTGGGTGTTAACCCACAGCCTTACCACCGCAAAGGAGGACATCTTGAAAATTCAAGACATCCTCCCCTCATTCAAACCGACCGCATGCTCTGTGCGACCGGCTCTGAATGAGGTCCAATATCCCTAGAATTGTTAAAAGTGATAGGGGGACTCATTTTACAGGTGACATTTCTCAGAACATGTGTAAGGTGATGGGTAATAAAACCAAGATCATTCCAGACTGTCATTTCTTTTATCTGTCCCCCCTTGGAGATACTGTTTAACAGGCAGCCTCATGTGAGAATATGATAATGAGGTTACTGTGCAGTGTCTCACGAAGATGAGTAAGAACAGCTTAAATTGAAAATGTTATTTTCCAACATGGATGATGCAAACTGTCATGATGTCGAACCTGGGGAATTTGTTATGATATGAATTTTTTTAGCTCAGGTTGTTTGACTGATCAGTGGAAAGGTCCATATCTGATGTTGTTGATGATACCGCATCCTCAAAGGGTGGCCAGGGAAGATATGTGGGTCCATTCCGCTCACTGTAGGGAGGTTAACTGGCCAGTGGAGATACAATGCGGAAACAGGGCCAATGGCATGGACCTGTCAATTGCGAGCTTGTGCCGGGAGGATTGAAAAGGTGATGGTGAGATATCTGAGCTAAAGAAATGTGTAGATCAGTGCTTCCAGCAATGGAGTGGTCTGCTGTGGTCATCCTAGTTCTGTTTTTCCAGAGTTTCTGTCGTGATGATCTGTTTGGGGATACTCAGTGTCTGTGATGGAGGACTGATTGAGGAAATGGGAGCTGATGGCAGTGCTGATGGAGTGGAATCAGGAGGAGAATCAGGAGGAGTGCAATGCCAATCAGGGGAGTGTCTGACCAATCTTAGTACTGTTATTGTGTTACCAGGGTAGAGTAGCCCCAGAAGTTATGACCCTCACACATGTTGAAATGCTTGCTATACATATATTTTATGCATAGAATGTATTATTGAAATGTTATTTTTAAAACACCTCAGATAATGTAAAGTCTAAATTCCCCTTCAAGGCTGCTATTATAAGACTGGTGCAGCCCCACACCTTTCACATGATCTTCCAAGATCCGCAGTGTGCGCATAATAGTAGTTTTATTTCCACACTCAGAGACACATATTGATGGATTAAGAACCACCCTTTGCCATCCCATAATAACACTAAATAATATGTAAATGTAAGCCTAAATTAAATTCTAATAGCAGATTGTGATAGCATGTTGTTCGCTATCAAAGGGTGGACTGTCAAAGCTGGATTATTGGCTGAGACAAGATCAGTTTAAAATTGAATCGCAGCGACACCATCTTGAGACTGGCCGCAAGAAGCCATTTTGCGAATGGCCGCCAAAGCGCCATTTTAGATAAACTCACTCTTTAGTACATGTGGCAATATTACTATTAGCATCATGCATTTGCATTTGTGACCAACACCATAAGTTACAGCGATTCACCAAAAGCCCATTTCATGACTTTACGTAATTTGGGTGCTCTGGATAAAGTGTATATTATTATAATTCCCCTAAAGGATATATTGCATTAGCTGAACAGAGCAAATGGCCACGTGACAACTAGCCTGTGTAGAAAAGCTTCCTGGAGATAATGTCTGCTCTCACTCCAGGTGGCCCTGTTCGAATACACACCTTACATTAGCAGGCTTCCTGAAATAAAATACCTTCAAAGCCAAGAGTGTTATCTTAGGTTTTGGGTCTTGTAGCTGTGCTAATTTGCATTTACACAAGAGCCTGGGAGAACAAAGGACTTTACTTTTGAGCCTGGGGAGGGTGGGGGCTGCTGAGAGAGGGGGGCATGTGGAACTATAAGGCTCAGCATTCCACACTGCTAGGTGTTCACTTAGTTTAAGTGAGAATTAAGTGCACCATTTCTCATACACACATTAATATGCACAATTGTGCTGGTAACTAACCGCATATTAGCGAATGCATAAGATCCTATATGAAAACGCTGTTTATTAGCTTTATGTGCACACATCTGCTCCAAGTTAACTAGTGTCTTTATATCAAACCCCACATACTCACACATTACATATCCACATACAAGGTTCCATAAGCTTTAAAGGGATAAGATTTAAGTTCGTTCATTTATTATAAATGCTGTGAAATAAAGACTATTTGGTAACTAAGGTTTTATACATGCTAAGTAAGCCATGTTTGGTTTTGCGATGATGCGTACTCTTTCAACAGAATTCCGGTATTATCGGTGTGGAGATCGCCATACATTCTCAAATTATGGACCGCAGAGACTTCAAGCAACAAAATGTATATTATATGAACAACTGTTAGGATGTTGCATGGGGTGGGAAACCAGAGACCCTCAGTTGTTGGAGGCTGGGTTGTGTCTATTTGAATCAACATGTTAAATGTTCTGTAACAGATACATCCCCCTTGAGGACCAATGGCATCAGCAACAAACTTCTCTATTGTGTTGTCTATTTCTAGGGGGTATAAATATGTGTGCTCCAACACTGGGTCTTAGTCTTCTTGCTGAATGCTGACTGACGAGGGGTTTCTTGCTGATGCCTAACATCTGGACCAGAGAGCGCTGCGTATGTATACTGTACTTGGGTCTGTATAATTCCTTTGCGCCGAATTGTGTATGGATCAATAGCGTGTAACTGACTGTACTTTTACTTGAAAAATACTTTGTGCTTTGGAACCACACGTTCCAAGTCTGGAGTCTTTATTTACTCTATGACTGCGTACGCAAAATAGCATCATCCTTTGAAGGTATAGGCAGGGGTATATAGAGGTTCAAATATAGATTCCTTAACCTTTCCCCCTTTTCTTTTCCCTTTGCTGCTTCTGTGTTGTTTTTTCTGGGGTTATTATTTTCTATTGTTGGTTTCCCTCCCTTGCTGCAGTTACCCTAATGGATACCTCTCCTATTAACTCATATCCCTTCCACATGAAATTTAAAAATACTTACTCTTAGCACAAATGGGTTGAACACTCTCTGAATGAATGAATATAGTTTTTGATAAAGGTATACACTTTTCATCTGATTTTGCCTCTAACTATTGCAACTATTAATATACTACTGTTTTCTGTAGCAACACAAGTTAAGCTAAGTCTAAGGGTGTTGCTGTCATTTTTCCCCAATGACTGTCCTTTTTGGAGGTGTCTACTACCCAGCTCAGCAAGCGGAGATGGCTGTTGGTTAAATGTAAAATAATCTCTAAAGAATTTACTTTGGTTTCCTTTTATGCCATCAATGTTTGACTACCTATCTTTTTTGTCCAGGTTTTAGAAAAGATAGCCACTTTGCAATCAAGTATTTTTATTCTGGGTGGAGATTTAAAGTGGCCAATTGACCCTCTCTTAGATGCCTCTAAGGGCCATTCTCATACCTTTTTTGTACACACTGTCAATTGCACCATATATTTCTAGGACATCAGCTGATTGACTCATTGGACAAGGACTTCACTTTCTTCTCTGATCCCATATAAAATATAGAAGGTGTTATTAATTTCCCTTGTTCAGGCCTCCTCAATTGGTCCCACAACTTCTTCAGACTACTCCCCAGCGTCCATATCTGTGGTGGACCCTCATTGTGTTCTTGCAGTTGGTCCTGGTGGCTCAATGAGCTTATCCTTCAGGACCCCATTTGCAAGAGTGAATTGGTGGCACATTGGATGAGTTAATTTACCATATCTATACCAAGAATGTCTCTAAGACTTCTATTTGGAAAGCCTATACATGTGTATTCTGGGGAAACAGCACTCTGGCCATTTCATACCTAAGAAGGAAATAGATCAGGGAGCAATTGTACATTCCTCCAAAAAAATGGTCTCCTTGTTTCACTAGTACTATAGCAAGCTTTACCACTTGTTATTAAATATATTAAGGTAATATTGATTCATAAAAACTTGTAGTCCAGACTTAAGGAATTACAATAATGTTTTTTACTTATTCTTGTAAGGGGATTACATAAATATATCAATACAATCAAAACAAACTATATGAATCAATACATGTCTATCTCGCTAGTGAAGTGTCAATCCAGAAACTCTGCCTCTCTATCCTTTGCATTGTCTTATTATTAAGCATATCATCAATGATGCAGTAGAGAAACATTTGCTAAAAATTATAATATATACTGTATTTAGTCCAAAAACAATATTTTTTAAAGCTACAGGTTCCTAAAATCATTGCTCAAAATTGAAAGTCCATTAATAGTTCAGGAAAATCCCATATCTATAATTCTTCACTCGACACAAATCTAGATAAGTTCCTTCAATAGGATGGGCTTCAATCCATAGAATGCCAAATTTCTTTGGACTTTTTAAAGGCGTTTTGGTCCCCATCACATGTGTTCAGGCCTGCACCTGCAGATATAAAATCAGGACACTTTAAAGTGTTACGTGCTACTGCTTTTAGGCATCTTATGAAATGCAACTTCATAGTGAGGTGATACAATCAGTTCTCATTTGTCCATTCTTGGCCCTTTACAACTTTAACATGTATTTTAATTAATTCCACACAAATGACAATAAATATAATTTATTCTTCTTCACACCCTTATAATGAACTCATGTTTAACTGATAATTATTATGTAAGATTTCTATATAAGTTATCTTTACCTATATCTTAATTAGCTGTTCAAACCTTACATTTATATTAATTATTTTTTAAGTTAGCATTTTATTCCTAAATAATGCATTTTGTATAATTAAGCTTCGAAGACCTTTAAACACTTTATTCTAACTTTATTAAAAATTCATTATCAATTATTAATATATTTAGCCTTAGAATATATTTTGTATATTTGATACGGTGTTATACCTTCTTGAACTTAAAACTATAGATTATTAATGTGTAGTCAAATATAAGTATTCCTACTGCATGATTATATGAAAAAGCAGCATTATAGGACATGCAGGTTATTTATGCTTTATCAAGTCTTATTTAGAGGTTGTTGATTTCCCTAGGTACCCGGAAGAGGTGATTACTTCACTGGAGTGTTTCTTTATGGAAAACAATATTGCAGAGTCAATCAAGTCTCATCTGACAAGTAGGAGTACATGGGGTATATAGAGTTTTTAGAGGTGGAAATGTTGCCCAAAGCAACCATTCAGATTCCATCTATTATCTTCTAGAATATGCTAGTTAAATGTGAAGTAGAATCTGATTGGTGCTATGGGCAACATCTCCACTTCTAAAAACTCTCACTTTAGTAAATATACTCCCTAGTCTTGATGGTATAATATCACATTGTTAATGATTTCAAGACAAGCTAGTCCTCATCCTGACCCAGGCTTTTAATAAATGATTTGTTTCCCATCAGTTTCCCCCTAAAGCCTTATCGCTGTTTTAAATAAGTAGAGCAAAAACACAACCCAGTGCTCCAGCTAACACCCAATTTCTCTGCTAAATATGGATGTAAATTGTTTGTGAAGTTGACAGTGAATCACCTGAAAGTCTGGCTGCATGACCTGATGCATCAAGACTGGTTTGTACTAGGCAGAGAGGCTAAGTAGAACACTATTAAAATTATTGATCTGATTTATTTATTATCGACTTTGCAGTTCCACACACTCTTGTTATCAACTGATGCGAAGTAGACATTCAACTGACTGGGTTAGAGCTTTATTGTGGGGGTGCTGGAGCACTTGGGCCTAGGAGAAGTATGTTTCAACACATTTTGGCACTCTACAATTACCCCTCAACCACAGTCAAGTTGAATAAAATGCTATCTGACTCTCTCTCTGTATTTTCAATGTAACAAGATAAATCTAACTCTCTTATTTTGTTTATCTTTTGCTTGGAAGTAAATGCCACTATTTAGTGATTATTTGTTAGCTATAGTTTTTATTTCTGGTGGTTTATCTTCCTATTTTGTCCAGGGAATTTAGAACCCTCTCCAATTTCAAGATTAATTTTTGACCCTCCCCCATAGTAAATGTCATCTGACCTTACAATTTGGACCCCTCCCATATTAAATATCGTAGTAGTTCTATCTCTAACTAAACCAATGACATATTCAAATTATTTTTTCCCTATCATTCAGATGGTTAGATGTAATCTTTGGTAGTGGAGGGCTTTGAAAGTGTCCTGGCTAGGACATAGCAATATTATAAAATGTAATATTCTTCTGAAAGTGCTGTATCTGCTTCAAAATATCCCAAACCATGTTCACCAAAGCTTCTTTAGGGAAATTGTGTGGGGGCATGCAGTCTGAGAGTGAAATTGGAGGTTTAATGCAAATGCAAATATCATGGTGGTCTCCAACTATTCAGCTTTTTACAACATTATTATGCAACTCATTTAACAAAAATCAACCCTTTGGTCAACCATGTACTACACCAACAAATATGTTCAAATTGTGGATGCTTTACTTCATCTAACTGCAGACATTCTGCCATGACCACTGGTCATCCAACACTCCTCTCACCCCACAATGGGTCTTACTTTGGCCTGATTTTAAGAAACTCTGGAACTAGCCTTCTATTTTCTCCATCAATCCTCTCTAATGCATAACTTGCAGTGTCTCCCAGCAATTTCAGAGAGTTCCTTTGCTTCCTGGAATGGAGTTGATCTGCTGTAGCTACATCAGGCTCTTTTGCAATATAGAAAGACTGCCTGGATTTTCCTGACTCAGTGTTTTGGTCTTGTGTCAAAATTCGGCACTATATCAATTTGGAGTACTGGTTTTCCACCTTGTGTAAACTGACCTAATTTAATCAATGTTTCTCTTCTAAATTTCCCATTAACCATTTAGTCTTTCAAATTTACCAATTGCTGGATTTGTCCATACACACCCTACACCCCAATCTACCTGATTTTACTACTGCATGGCATAAAGATTGTCAGTGCTCTGCGAAGGACTTTCAATGGGGCAACCTATTATAATTCACTGGTCCCAAAGTACATCTGTTATTGAGACCCACTTCAAATTCCTTTCCAGGTGGTACTGCAACCATAATGTGTTGCATACTACTGTATGTTCCCTTCTATTCCTGATCTCTGCTGGTGATGTGATATTAACCCCACACCATATCTCATGGACATGTTTTGGGAGCACCACCTTTTTGTCATGAGGTTTTCTCTATTTCCAGAAAACTTTGTAAATCAGATATTCCCACAGATTATACATTTTGGCTTTGGCATTTTGCCTATTCTAAATCCATCCCCAGCTCTAAATAGATGAAATCACTCATCAACATCTTAACAACATCACTAACATAGTGACCATGATGCACTGAAAATCATCTCTTGCTCCATCCATACAGATCTGGTTCTGTCATATTGACTTGTATATGGATATTACCCTCTGAGCTCTTGTTAGATATTCCAAATCTAATTTGACTTGGTTTCACTGGGTGAAATTTAAGGATTCTTCACATTGTTACTCACGAATGACCAACACATAGGAACCCCCCTTTTTTATTTCTTCTCTTGATGTGTTATTTCCATTTGTGTATTCTTCCACTTCTTCCTTTTCTTTATTAACTTTTATTCTTTCCTGTTTAATTGATGATTGTCTAATATTGGATAACTATTAATACTACATAATCATGATCATAAAAATTATTTCCAATTGTTAAAAGAATCTCTACCAATTTTTCATACATATTCTTAGATAATAGCAAGCACATTTGAATGTATTCTCAGATAATAATAAGCACTTTTGAATATCATGCAAATGTATTATGCTTATTTACAAGAATAATTAACTTTTGTAAACTGAAAGCATTTAGCCCTTCAACCTCATATATCTAATTTCCTTTTTGGCCTTAGTTTATGAAAATTTAGAAAAAGTTTTAGAAGTTTGTTATTACTATTTTAAAGAAAAGGAATTTACAATGTTGCTTACAGTGCTTGGGTTAGTATCATCAAAAATATACATACAGTACACTGGTGCTTGCAATGGAACACTGGAGAAAGACAAAGCCCCACTTTCCAACATACAGTATCGGTTAAGAGGGCAAATAGCTTGACTAAGTAAGCACTAGTAAATAATTTACTTATCATGTTTTTATTCATCTCAAATATCCTACTGCTTCATTGTCAATGCAATGCAGTATAGTTTTTGCTGTTCATGGTTAAATATACTGCAAAATCAAAGATTATAGGTTTTATTGTAAATTATGGCTTTTTGATGTCATGATGTATAAACTCTTGATTTTGCTCTTGATTTTGCTCTTTATGATTTACATCTTTTTTCTGTTCAGCAAAGCTATGTTAATTGTAATTTTTATTTTCTTGCTCATTTTGTGACATGTGAAAATCTCAGTAGGACTTCACTCACACTGTTTCTCAATGTCCCATTAATCTGAATACCCATTAATCTTCTACTTCTCCTTAAATATCACAATAAGCAAACCACTCCAGGACAACAAACTACAACAGTTTCAATATTTCTGTCTGCATTAATGCCAAGGAACCCAATGGTGTTAGATTCTTATTCCATTAATACCCTTAAGCAGTAATGCTTTACATTAAACACTTCATTAGAAAACATAATGGATTTGTTTCCTTGGGTCCACTTCTTACTGTTCTGTACTATAGTAATACAGACTGTTATATACAAAAAGAAACTATTGCAAAATATATTCTTCATATTTTCTACAAAACTAGTTATCTACTGATCTATGTATAGTTTGGAAATATTCCTTTCAACACTTTAATTGCATTTTCTTCACGTGATAATATTTATATTAATGTTGCAGACAAGCACAATAATGTTATCTGAGGGAGAAAACAGGTATAAAAAAGCAATGTAGGAAAAATAATGTATTTTTAAAGAGCTTTCATAGGAGAGTACGGCAGCATTTGAGCTATTAATACAAAGGTGGCATAATTATTTTCTAAGCACAAATCTGTGGATGTGGCATGACAACACAGCTCTAAAAGATCTTAACAAACACACACATTTTAGAACCATAACTAACAATAGATATCTAAAAATTAGAGATGAGCGGGTTCGGTTCTCAGATAACCGAGGCCACCCGAATTTAGCATAACCGAGTTGAAAGCAAGCAGGCTCGGAAGTTCCCGCCTTACTCGTAGTATATAAGGAACCACGCAACAGATGCCAATTCTACTCCGGCTGTGTAAAGTGAACAGGGAGGGTGGGTAGTGTAGGGCTAGGAGAGTACTGGTGCTATCTGCTGTGTCCCGGGCTGCTGACTGTTGATCAATTCTGGTCTCTGGTCACGGTGCTGTCACTGTCATTGTGCTATCTGCTGATCCATTCTGGTGTCTGGACACGGTGCTGTCACTATCACTATCACTGTGCTGTCTGCTGATACATCTGGGCTGTGTCCTGGGCTTCTGCTGTGTCCATCTCTGGGTCCAAGTTCTGGACTCCAAAAAAAAAAAAGTAAAACAAAAAGTAAAAAAAAAAAAGTGTCTTTTTAAGTTTTTATATTTTTCTGTGAGTGCGTGCATGTTAGGCAGGCTTAACCACAGTAGCGCACAAGAGCCAGCCAGCAATGCACATTGCACTTGCAACCTTATGTTGCCCGACTCCAGTCTATCTTAAAAAAAAAACAATACAACTGTCTCTGTCTTATATATTATTTTCTTCTGTGTGTGCGTGGGTGTTAGGCTTAACTACATTAGAGCAAAAGAAGATCCAACAACTACAGTCAGGGCCATATTAAGGTCTGTGGGGGCCCCTGGGCAACAAACATGTGGGGGCCCCCATCAATAAGTTATGTATATAAATAAAAATATTATATATATATATATATATATATATGTTTCAAGTATGAACCTGCACTCTCAAACATCAAAATGTAAACCAGGGTGCCTTCTGTAGAAATTGGATATCCTGAAAAGAAAACCAGCGACACTCCTGGATTTTAATCGTAGTAGAAAATGGTTTTAATGCATGCCTTACTGCCAACGTTTCAGGGCCATACCAGACCCTTTTGTCAAGGCAGGCGTTGCAATGGTAAGTTACATCACTATAAACAGCAAACCAGTCAGGTGCATAAATATTGGGACATTGAAAGAATTTCCATATTTTGTCCTCTATTCACCACCACAATGGCTTTGAAATGAAACAAACAAGATGTCATTTAACTGCAGACTTTCAGATTTAATTTGAGGGTAATTACATCCAAATCAGGTGAACGGTGTAGGAATTACAACGGTTTCTATATGTGCCTCCAACTTTTTAAGGGGCCAAAAGTAATGGGACAAACTAAACAATCCTAAATCTAACTTTCACTTTTTAATACTTTGTTGCAAATCCTTTGCAGGCAATTACAGCCTGAAGTCTGGAATGCATAGACATCACCAGACGCTGGGTTTCATCCCTGGTGATGCTCTGCCAGGCCTCTACTGCAAATGTCTTCAGTTCCTGCTTGTTCTTGGGGCATTTTCCCTTCAGTTTTGTCTTCATCAAGTGAAATGCATGCTCAATCGGATTCAGGTCAGGGGATTGACTTGGCCATTGTTTAACATTCCACTTTTTTGCCTTAAAAAACTCTTTGGTTGCTTTTGCAGTATGCTTCGGGTCATTGTCCATCTGCACTGTGAAGCGGCGTCCAATGAGTTCTGAAGCATTTGACTGAATATGAGCATATAATATTGCCCGAAACACTTCAGAATTCATTCTGCTGCTTTTGTCAGCAGTCACATCATCAATAAATACAAGGGAAATAGTTCCATTGGCAGCCATACATGCCCACACCATGATACTACCACCACCATGCTTCACTGGTGAGGTGGTATGTTTTGGATCATGAGCAGTTCCTTTCCTTCTCCATACTCTTCTCTTCCCATCACTCTGGTACAAGTTGATCTTTGTCTCATCTGTCCATAGGATGTTGTTCCAGAACTGTAATGGCTTTTTTAGATGTTGTTTGGCAGACTCTAATCTGGTCTTCCTGTTTTTGTGGCTCATCAATGGTTTACTTCTTGTGGTGGACCCTCTATATTCACTCTTGTGAATTCTTCTCTTGATTGTTGACTTTGACACATATACACCTACCACCTTGAGAGTGTTCTTGATTGGGCCAACTGTTGTGAAGGGGTTTTTCTTCACTAGGGAAATAATTCTTCTGTAATCCACCACAGTTGTTTTCCATGGTCTTCCGGGTCTTTTGGTGTTGCTGAGCTCTCAGATGCATTCTTTCATTTTAATAATGTTCCAAACAGTTGATTTGGCCACACCTAATATTTTTGCTATCTCTCTGATGGGTTTGTTTTGATTTTTCAGCCTAATGATGGCTTGCTTCACTGATAGTGACAGCTCTTTGGATCTCATATTGAGAGTCGACAGCAACTGATTCCAAATGCAAATGTCACACCTAGAATCAACTCCAGACCTTTTACCTGCTTAATTGATAATGAAATAACGAGGGAATAGCCAACACCTGTCCATGAAATAGCTTTTGACTTGATAGTCCCATTACTTTTGGCCCCTTAAAAAATGGGAGGCACATATAGAAACCGTTGTAATTCCTACACCGTTCACCTGATTTGGATGTAATTACCCTCAAATGAAATCTGAAAGTCTGCAGTTAAAGCATATCTTGTTTGTTTCATTTCAAAGCCATTGTGGTGGTGAATAAAGGCCAAAATATGAGAATTCTGTCAATGTCCCAATATTTATGCACCTGACTGTATATATATATATATATATATATATATATATATATATATATATATACACACACACACATACACACACCGGTCTATCTGCCTGATGTCCAATGCCCCCTGTAGTTGTGCCCCTTCTGCAATGCCCCCAGCAGTTGTGCCCCTTCTGCAATGCCCCCTGTAGTTGTGCCCTTTCTGCAATGCCCCAAGTATTTGTGCCTTTCCACCAATGCCCCCAGTATTTGTGACCCTTATTTTATGCCCTTTGTAGTTGAGCACCTACTCCAATGCTTCCAGTAGTTATGCCCCTTCCAATGCCCCCATAGTTGTGCATCTTCTTAAATACCCCCAGTAGTTGTGTCCCTTGCAATGCAAGCAGTAGTTGTGCCTCTTCTTAAATACCCCCAGTAGTTGTGTCCCTTCCAATGCCCCCAGTAGTTGTGCCTCTTCTTAAATACCCCCAGTAGTTGTGCCCCTTGCAATGCCCCAGTAGTTGTGCCTCTTCTTAAATGCCCCCAGTAGTTGTGCCCCTTGCAATGCTCCCAGTAGTTGTGCTTCTTCTTAAATACCCCCAGTAGTTGTGCCCTTGCAATGCCCCCAGTAGTTGTGCCCCTTGCAATGCCCCCAGTAGTTGTGCCTCTTTTTAAATGCCCCCTGTAGCTCTCCCTCCCACACCCGTTAAAAAAACTTACCTGTCTTCGCTCCACGCTGTCACGGCTCCCGAGTCCCGCCATCACTTGTACTGCTGCTGCCGCTCTCTGCTGGATCTAACTGGATCAAGTAGAGGTGCGCAGGATCCTCTCCTCTGCAGTGTGCGGGTGACATCATGACATCACCCCCACAATGCATCGCTGGGAACAATGGCCTCTGAAGTGATCAGTATTCAGAGGCCAAAGTTCCCACTTACCTTAGTTGATCGCGATCTACGGGCGGGAGCTCCACGAGCTTCCAGTAGATTGCGATCAACCTTTTCACAAGGGATGTGGCCATGGGTCGGGGATAGTGTGTGGGGGCCCCCTATGTGTGGGGGCCCCTGGACGACCGCCCCTGTTGCCCTGCCCTTAATCCGGCCCTGACTACAGTACAGTCATGTTCAATCAAAAAAAAACAATTCAAATGTCACTGTCTTATATATTTTTTTCTTCTGTGTGTGCATGGGTGTTAGGCTTAACCACATTAGCGCACAAGATACAGCGACTACAGTCATGTTCAATAAAAAAAAAAACAATTAAAGTGTCAGATTTTTTTCTTGTTTGTGGGGATGGTTTTCGCCCTAACCATAGTAGTGGACAAGATCCAGAAAGTAATGCAAGTTGCAACCTTGTGCTTGACAGACTCCAATCATTCTTAAAAAAAAATACAATTAAAGTGTCATATTTTTTTCTTGTTTGTGTGGGTGGGTTTTCAGCTTAACCCCATTAGTGTACAAGATCCAGCCAGCAACGCAAGTTGCAACCTTGTGCTGACAGACTCCAGTCATGATCAATCATTGCTCTGGGCCAAGTTCTTCTGGAGCTGACAAAAAATATAAATCATCATTTGTCGTTTTTTCTAATATTGTTGTGTTAATTTTGTAACCGCACCTTGGCTACACTATTGGTGATTGTGACACTGCTTCTAGACTGCAGAAAAATATGGAGGGCTGTCACATGACAGGAGAGCAAGGCCAAGAACCACATGTTTTAGCTGCCGGCAGCAGTGCAAGGCCGTCATCTTCCTCAACCTCTAGGAAGGCCCATGCCCCAGGGCTTAAGTCATGCGTTCGATATGGTAAAGCAGGTTTTACTGAAATTAAGAAAAAATATTGAAAGGATATTTGACTTTAGATAAACAAAAAATTGGCATTATGCCATTCACTACACAAAGTGGCAAGGAAAGGATAAGGCCTTGACCTTCTTACTTTATGAAGAAGACTGCTGATTCTGATAGCCCTTCTGCTTGTAGTAGTAGTAATGGTGGTCCAATTAAAAATGTGAAAGTTGTTAAGACAGCTCCAGAAAAACCAACTGTGTGCCCTGAGAAATTGAAATCACAAATCCCCGAGGAGAGTGCAAGTGTGTCTGCGGTTGCCATGTGTGAGCCCGACCTAAATATTAGTGTACTGGAGGATCCTCCAAGTTCCAACATTTGTGTGCCCTTTGTAAATGTGGGGAAGGGCAGTCAACATCTTGCACATGCAGTTATTGAGGATGCTTCTGTGGAATTGCACATGGAGGAGGAGGATATTTTGGTGGATGAAGGTGCTAAGGATGATGAGGATGTTGATGATGAAGATGTTGGTGTTGGTGATGAGGATGTTGATGCCGAGGATGTCCTTTGTGTAAGTAAGGCAACAGATCTTGCCCATGGTTTGAAAAAGCCAAAGCCCATTGTTGTCATGCCGGGACAAAAGACAAAAAAATCTACTTCTCACGTGTGGAATTATTTCCATCCCGATCCGGACAACAGTTGTCAAGCCATATGTGCCCATTGCCATGCATGAGTGAGTAGAGAGAGGGACCTAAACCACCATTGGAACCTCCTCCTTGTTACGTCACTTGTAGCGCATTCATCAAATATCAAAGTGTACATTGCCATGTTCCAAAACTCAAAATGTAACAAGTCCAGTGTCACCTACCGGCTCCCTCTCTGTGAGATCCAAGCACTTTCAATCTCCAACACCTGCATCATCAACATCCTCATTCATCATCGGGAGTAGTCCTGCTGTATCCAATTTTGGTATTCCAAACATGATTGACTCCTCTCCTATCCTTGATGACTATACCTATTGCTGCTGCTGCTGCTGTTGCTGTCAGTGGATCTTCATCCCAGAAGGGGACCAGGAGGAAGACAACTTGTAGTGTATCCTCCAAAAAGCAATTAACTGTTAAACAATCATTTGCTAGGGCAATCAAGTATGACAGCAATCACACAGTTCCACAGCGGATTACTGACGCCATAACAGCTATGCTGGTATTAGATGTGCATCCAGTATCCACCATTACTGCAGTGGGTTTTCAACAGTTAATTCAGGTCCTGTGTCCTCGCTACCAGATCCCTTCTAGATTCCACTTTGCTAGAAGAGCAATTCCAAATCTATACAAGGACATTAAAAAAAAACTTATTAATGTCCTCAGAAATGCAGTTGTACCCACTGTCCACTTGACCACTGATATGTGGACAAGTGGTACAGGGCAAACTAAGGATTACATGACTGTGACAGCCCACTGGTTAGGTGTATTGCCTACAACAGCAACAGCAGTAGCAGCAACATTTCCCAAAAGACAGCTGATA
Organism: Taudactylus pleione; assembly: GCA_031769625.1. NCBI lineage: Eukaryota > Metazoa > Chordata > Amphibia > Anura > Myobatrachidae > Taudactylus > Taudactylus pleione. The sequence continues at coordinate 8,627,004 of JAUIMM010000061.1, read as the reverse complement.
CAGAGGCAGGCTACTCTTTGTATAACTGGTTTCAATAAGAGGCATACTACTGAGAACCTCTTAGAAAAACTCAGAGAAATCATTGCTAAATGTCTTACCCCACTTGGACTCTCCTCTGGATTTGTGATTTCGGACAATGCCACCAATATTGTGAGAGCATTACATCTGGGTAAATTCCAACATGTCCCATGTTTTGCTCACACAATTAATTTGGTAGTGCAACATTTTTTTAAAAAGTGACAGGGGCGTGCAGGAGATGATCTCAATGGCACGAAAAATGGCCGGACAATTTAGACATTCGGCGACCGCTTGTCGAAGATTGCATGACCTGCTAAATTTGCCCTTCCATCAGCTGAAGCAAAAGTTATTAACTCAGTGGAATTCTACCCTCTATATGCTTCAGCGGATGGAAGAACAGCAAAAGGCCATCCAGGCCTATACAGCGGACTATGACATAGGCCGTGAGGGGGAATGCACCTTACTCAAGCGCAGTGGAGAATAATTTCCGTGTTGTGCAAGGTTCTCAAACCCTTTGAACTTGCAACACGTGAAGTTAGTTCAGACACTGCCAGCTTGAGTGAGGTCATTCCCCTCATCAGACTTTTGCAAAAACAGCAAGAGAAACTGAAGGAGGAGCTGAAATGGAGCAATTGTGCAAAGTATGTTGGACTGGTGGATCAAGCCCTTGATTCACTTCACCAGGATCCAAAAGTCGTCAATCTATTGAAATCTGAAAAATATATTTTGGCCACCATTCTGGATCCTAGGTTTAAGTCCTACCTTTTGAGTTTTTTTTCCAAAAGACCAAAACCTAAAACTATTCAAACAGCTGTTTGTCAAAAAATTTTCAGCTGCAGCCTCCTTCAGTTTCAACAGCTGCCAGGAAAAAATTAAATTTTCCTTACAGAATGCCTGCTGGTCATGCAGATCAGTCACCAAAAAATTACATCTGGTCAGGCATGAGAGAACTACCTACTAGTGACATGTCTTCTACCGTGACTATGTGTGATACATACATAACATCCTAATAGACATGTCAGACAGTCCCTTTCAGTACTGGCAGGAAAAGGCAGCAAGTTGGAGTCCCATACATAAACTGGCTTTGCATTACTTAAGTTGACCACCCTCCACTGTATATTCCGAAAGAGTTTTCAGTGCAGCTGGCAACCTTGTCAGTGATTGGCGTAGGAGGTTACTACTTCAAAATGTGGAAAATATGATGTTCATTAAAATGAATTACAAAATCCATGAGGAAGACCTCGACCAACAATTACATAAAAAAATGACAGAGGCGCCTATGGTGGAATCCAGTGGGGATGAATTGATATTGTGTGAAGAAGAGGATGGGGAGGATGAGGATGATGACAACTTGTAATGTAAAGCTAGTTTGTGTATGGGATTATTTTCTTTTTCATATCCAAAGCACATTGGCAACTTGTTTTATGGGGGTCCAAACAAACCAATCATTTCAGCCACAATTGGCAGTCCTTGTCGCTGAAATGATTGGTTTGTTAAACTGTCCTGTTGCATATACAACATAAGGGTGGGAGGGAGGGCCCAAGGACTATTCCATCTAGCACTTTTTTCCATTCCATTACATGCTGATTGGGGCATTAAGTCACCTTCTGGATGTGAATTGTCTCATTTGCTTGGGGATAAAAAAACAACCTCAACCCTCAGATGAGATGGATCTCAGGCAGTGGACAACATTGAAATGGAAAAGTCACAATGGAAGACTACAGTATGGAAAATCTTTCTTCACAGTCAGGAAAGGCCTCAGAGAACATGAAAAAAGATGCTCTAGGTACTGAACTTCAAGGGATTTCTCCATCATGTTCTGCAGTATGGAAAGGTTTCATTCACATGTTTTCTATAAAGTAGTTCAAAGTTACAGCCTTCAAAGTGTCTGGTAATTTCTGGCAAAGGTGGGTGTTATAGATAGCCAAAGATTATTACAAGTAAAGGACTCATCTGTCCGGAATCTGTCTGAGAATTCATGGATAGTATTTGGCCTGAATGCATTAAGGAATCCAGTGATTCTGTCACTGTGTTCTATAGCCCACTAGTTTATTCCTACCTGAATGGCAAACTGAAATACAGAATAGTAAGAACAGACAACAAGGAGGCCTTTGTTATTCTGCTGCCTGCATGCCAACCAATGCCTCCCAGACTACACCCACTTGGGGGTACCAGGTCTTGTTAATGACCATCCCCATCTGTTACTAAGCCACCTTCTTCCAAACCATCCATGCTGGACTTACTGTCCAAAAAGGGTAAGCAGGGTACATAAGGAGGAGCTAGATGTCCCCAGTGACATTTTTTTTCTTCTATCATAGATGATGTGGAGAGAATAAGAGCTTCAAATGTTGAACTTGGAACAGGGGCTCCCACCTATTTGGCTTCCATACAGGGGCTCCCACCTATTTGGCTTCCATCCAGAGAACAGAGCTCTGTTCCTCAGGAACTGTCTATGCCTGACCTGATAGGTAGGTAGTCTCTGTCTGTTGGTAAACACCCTTCAGGAGAAGGAAACCCAGAATAACAAAAACTATAATGAATGTGTCCACTGATATAACCAGCCTGATCCCTTAACAGCAACATACCCCATATGGCAAACACATAACATGACACCCAGTTTGCAGCCTCCTCAAGTTATGACACTAATTCAGTTGCCATGGTTGCTCCAGTCCAAGAATAAGTGGACAGTGGGAACAATGGCAATTTCAAAGCCACTAACTAACTCTGTTTTTTTAATGTCCTTTTACAGGTTGGAAAAATTCCGTTACAGAACAGAAGATTTATTTTTGGAAAGCACACTTCCTGGTCCCTTTCTGGGATGAAAAAAAATGCCAGCAAGCACTGTCATATGGTTAAGTGGACAGTGGGAACAATGGCAGTTTGAACTAACTATGTTTTTTTTATGTCCCTCTACAGGTTGGGAAATGCCAGTTTATAGAAGATTTGCAAAGAATTATTTAAGTCATTTGTTTATTTTTGGAAAGCACACTTCCTGGACCCCTTGTGAGCTGTGAGATGGTCAAAAATAACTGGAAAAAAGTGGAAATAAATGTTATTGAGGTTATTAATACTGTAGGAACAAATAAAGGCCCATTTTTTGTGATTTTAGCTGTTTTTTGATCTTTTAAGAAAAAATCAAGATCCAAAACCAAAACCAAAACATGAAAACAAAACATGGAGGTGAGATTTTTGGCAAAACCTATCCAGATCCAAAACCAGGGGAGATCCAGATCCAAAACCAAAACACAGGGGTCGGTGGACATCTCTACTAAAAATACAGTGAAATAAGCAATCACTGTAAAATTACTTTCAAATGGCTGTCCAAAAGTATATTGAAATAGTACTGAAAATATTATATAAACATTTTTGCATTACATAACTATATACTGTAAGTAATGGATTCAGTATAATTGACCCCGACAGCAGCATCCCGGCAGCAGTGAAAATCCTGATCGACTGAAGGTAAGTATTTCTTACCCTATTCTACCTCCTAACACTAACTCTCCCTTAAGGATGCCTAACCCTAACCTCCCCAAAGTGCCTAACCCTAATCCCCCCTCTAAGTGCCTAAACCTACACTAAACCTACTACCTTCCCCACCAGTCCCCCGGGGGTTGCCTAACCCTAACACTCCCTTCCCCTAGCCTAACCCTAAACTCCTGGGGGGGTGCCTAACCCTAAGCCACCCACGGGAACCCTAAACCTAACCTCTCCCCTGCGGCTGTCTATGCCCGGCTTACCTTGATCAGTAAGCCGGGTGTCAGGCTCCCGGTGTAGGTAAAATGATAGGCGTTGGGATTTCAACGCCTGTCATTTAACCCCTTTCCAGGATTAGACAGTCTGTCAGCTTCCCAACTGCTTCCCTTAAGTAACGATGGGCCTGATTGATATGTGTACTCTGGTGCACTGTATCTGGGTCTTTGGATACAGCTGCTATGCTAAAATATGCTAATGATGCAGAAAGCATCTTGTGTAAATAGACACTGTCATGGATGTCTTTTTTTGTTGATCCATTTCAGAATCCTTGGATCTAGTTGAAGCTGAATTAAGAGTGAAACTGAGTGGTATAATTAGACTTGTGCTCATGGGACTGGAGTAGAACTGGACTGCAGTAGAACTTGTAACAGAGTTGGTCACTTAGGCCAGGAACTGGACTGGTATACAGAACTGGGAAACAAAGCACAGTTCCCTGGAATGGGATATAGATGGCTTCCTGGCAGACGGGATACTGGTGGTCAGAATTCTGGTACTGGAATCCAGGTAGCAAACAGAATCCCTACTCCAGAATCTTGATCATTGACATCCCAACAGTTAGTGTGAGTTTTAGGGTAGGGGTTGGGGTTTAGGATTAGGTACTAGGCAGAGGGTTAGGGTTAGGCTGCAGGGCAGAGGTTTAGGGTTAGGCTGTGGGAAAGGTGGGTTAGGGTACTTACCAGCAGGCATTGGGATTCTGGCTGTCAGGATGTAACTGTTGGTATTCTGATCCTTGGTATCCCGACCGCTGGGATCCCTTACCCAGTCCTCTTGAACCGATCATTGTGAATTCAACCCCAGAACCTGAATGTGGAGCTACTGCTCCACTACTGGGAACTCGGGAACATATGACAAATGGAAACACACAACCGAATAGACTAAAACTGGAGTCTAGAACTCAATACTCAGTACTGCAGCTAGGAATGAGGAACTCGGGTCTGTACTCTGAATAGAGAAGACCAGGCCTGGAACCTACACACAGAGATACAGAACTGGAACTGGAGCCTGAAACTCAGCATTTGCTAACACCATGAGATACCTAGCACACAGAGACCAAACTCCTGCAACTGATGGAATATTGGCAGGAGATACGGATACTAGAGGGACTAGTAGTGAGACAGGTGTTGATGAAAGTTGAATGCTGACTGAGCACAGGTGTAGGTATTAATGCAGTCTGTTTGTCAGAGATCCAGCACTGATAGTAATACCTGATGTTCTGCAGGATGCTGAGCACAGGCTGAAACCAGATGCAAATAGTTTACAGACTGTTAATCAGAGGTCAGGCACTGATGGTAAAAGAAACTACTTGCTGTGAACAGTCACTAATGTGAAACAGCTGGTTAACAGACACTAAGGGGTACAATTACTAAAGTGCAGGTTTTTAGAGATGTTGCCCATAGCAACTTATACCCCTAAGTTTAGCCTGGTGCCAGCAGGAGAACAGGCACTTAGTGTAAATAGGGAAATCTGTTCAACCATTGGATGCAGTGAGTCATGTAAGCACAACTCTGACTCGATTGGACTGTAGAGTTCACCTGACATGATCCAATATGGCCACTCCTATGCAGTCGGAATGTTTTGTGTACAATGGAGGGGCTGCACTTAGGAGAGCTGTGATGACCAGGAAAAGTGCAGCTAACTATGATGTGACATTGCAGGACAGGATAAGTGGGATCATGATCATGTTGTGTGACATACGCCTCCTGCCAGCTTCTGTAATCCGCTGCTGTATCTTAGGATGTAGCATTGGATCCCTTTGTATTAACTTTGTATTGTATAGGATAGTCAATGCTATGGTAATTTTGCTGCAACCATTATTAGTATTTGGGGCTAATAAAGAGTAAGGACTAGGCCAATTTGCCTAGCATATCTTGCATGTAATTAATCTTGCATGCTCACAAAGAGAACACGCACATATTGCAAAATTAGACTGAGGTGTACTTAGTCAGTGAAGAAATGGTCTAGCATTTGTCAAAAATAATAGTGGAGTGTTTGTGCCAATGTAGCTCATGGACACAGGTAGTTTTATGAATATACACATATTGAGAGGTGCATTTTTGTGCCTGGTAAAGGATAAAGAAAAGGTGATGATGATGATGATGATGACGACATATGACAACATTTCCTAACTTATCTGAAACTGCCACAAAGACACATATAGGTTAGTTGCCATTTCTTAAGTGTGTTCAGTTCTATATTTTTAAATAAATAATCTAACCTTTCTCAGCAATGATGACTCCTATATTTGATCTAATCACAGATCAAGAGGTTGCATACAGTTCCACACATATTTACACCAGCTTGTTAATTGAATGGATTTTTAAACTCATCAAAGTCTTTTTTTATCCTTGACCAATCTGTAGTTTGGGGGTGAGGTGGTGATGGTGGCCATTTTATAAAATGGGGGCTTAAGAAATCTGCATATGCACATGGTCAGTATTGCACATGTGCAGGTCTCTTTCTGCTAGATCGCTTGCAGTGTCCCCAAGCCACAGCATCATTGACATGCTGCAGCCATTTATGGGCTGGGTGGGGGCAAAAACTGTGACCTATTATGGTTTATCGAGGCTAGGGTTTGCTTCTGCCAATGTAGATTCCTGGCCCCTAAAGAGGAGTTTTGGTGGACCATTCTGAGTAAGCTTAAGTTTACTACGATGGCCGCTGGCTGCCCAATGGTGATCCAGTGCTATGTGACAGTAGCAGCAGTGGGCATCTTTAGCATTCATATGCCTCCTGCAGCATTAGCATATTTTTGCATCACTGAAGTGTCTTTGGACAACTTGAATCAGGCCAATTGTGTGTGACAAAATTGATGTGTGGCATTGTTTACAGTATTGCTATCTGGTGTGGTTTTTCTTTCAACGAGGAGGTTGACATTGTTGGCATGGAATCAGGCAACTTCCCATTTGATCTTCAGCCTTACTTTCTTAGTTTCAGAGATTATGAGATTAATTTTACAATTCTTCAGATCTATGTATAATTAAAAATTACATATTCTGAAACACATATTATGATATTGTTCCATCTGATCTTCAGGTATAAAATATATTTTAAGACATTAACTAAACCATGATAATTTGAGATGACTTGCATAAAATAATTTTATTCATACATGTCTCGTGAAAGTGTAATTGTGTTGTGGTTATCTAGCAGCCATTGGGATTTGTATTGAGATGCCCACCACCGGCTTCACAAATCCAAGCAATTGCATACAAAAATTCAGTATTGGACACTGATCAGTCAATTATTGAAGTTCTGAGCAACCCTATGGTTACTCAGAATAGCCAACAGAACTGAGATACCAGAGCATTTGCATCTGCAATTGGGATCACAGTCCAGTCTGAAACATGCTCCAAAAGGGTCATGACATAGCTGCATTTTCCCAGTTACCTCCCACAAATGTTCCCTGACTGTGGCCAAATCCTCACTGCAACCACCATTGGAAAAGCAACTTGAAGCATGCACAATGTGACAGACACATGCACAGATTACTGATAATCGCTCAACTGCATAAACATTGGCATTGCATTCATCTCTGTTCTGAATATAGAGCCTGATGGTGAGAAATGTGCACAGGCACAGGATTAGTACTGCACATGGGCAGATCTATGTCTGGGAGATAACGCAAAGTGCCCGCAAGCCGCAGCATGATTGACATGCTGTGGCCATTTGGGGTGGGGGCAGCAATGGTCACCATTTTACAAAACAGGGGTGTGTTCCATGAATGTGCTATTGGTGTGTGATGCAATAGAAAATAATATGAGGTTAGTGGCTGGTTATCCTGGTTTTTGCCATGTTGCCATTATCCTTAGTAACTATCCCTCTATACAGTACTAATTGTAAGGCATATGAAAGGCACTGAGGGATGTCTGCTTGGTAAGTAACCTGTAATGTTATTAAGTTAACCCTTTCATGTATAGAGTGTCATACTTCGGACTCAAAAAATATCCTTTTACCTCTCCGGTGGCTGTCCCGTCTAGTGCTATGCATCACTCCCAGATAGCACAGAGGTCCGCTCATACTACACATCACTCCTGGCTGGTACTGAGGTCTGTCTGTGCTGTTCCTGCCCAATCCACTCAGTGTCCCATCTCTGAGTTAGGAGATGGCTCTCTGCAGCCCCTTGCTCACGGTGTGTCTACTCAGCATGATGTTACACAGGCTGTACACCAGAGTTCCCTTCAAAACCACAGTATGGGTACAGCCAAGTTGGACTCGGTCATCTGACACTCTTCCACCACTCTCTTGCTCGTGGACCAGCTGATTGCAGCATCCAATCCCTGGGGATCCTCCACTATAAATTCATTTTCTGACTGGCTCCCAATGCCAGTACAATGTCACTTCTGCTGAAGTAGCAGCTCTGTGCTGAGCACCCAGATATTCTGTGTCTGAATGGTTCCAGTCTATGCCATTCCACTTTCAAGTCTGGTTACACAAGTCTCCAATACCATCTAGAACTGCAGCCTGGTTTTTCCACTGAGACTTGCAACTAAATGCCTCCATTGGTTCCAGGTGATATCTTCCTCCAAACATGGGTCCCATCCAATCTCTCCAAACATTATGTCCATGCAATTTTTCCAAACATCGGTCTTAAACTGATCCTACTATTCAATTCAGCAACAACTGACTCAAACCGATCCTACTCTTCAATTCAACCTCATCGGTCCCAAACTGATTCTACTCATCTACTCAGAATCATCAACTCCAATTTTATTCTATTCGCCTCATGACCAGTTCCACATCATTGGTCCCAGTCCAATATCATAATCTTCCATTCTTATTGCAACTTGCTGTATAATAAAGTCATTTAATTCCGGCATCACCTTTGGGCCCATCACCTAGTACAATTCTTCTACCTCCTCATATCCCACACCTATTCCGACCAATCAACCCTCAAGCATGACAGTTTGTACAGGCCATATGGATCCAGATGAGAATCAAGCACAAGCTTCAGAGATTACACAAGATCTTTTTGCTCACCTAGAACACCAAGAAGCATCACAGGGTCAAGTGGTTCAGTTCCTCCAAGAACTGACTAACAGGCTGGATAACATCTAATCTACTCTTAGAGGCTTAAGAACTGCTGCTACATATATTCCAATTCATTTGGCTTTAGTTTCCTCAGCGGTACCCCATCTACATGTTCCTACTTCTGCAAAATTTGATGGGAACCCCCAAAATTGCAGAAGCTTCTTGAATCAATGTGAAATTTAGTTTGAGCTACAATCCCAGCAGTTTTCCTACAGATCATATTCATGTGGCATATTGTTTGGATCTGTGGGTAGCAGATTATCTTGGTGGCAGGTTCCAGCCATAGTTGCAACTGGGATACTGCAACTAATCCTGTCTTGTCTGTGTACAGCTCATAGCCTGTCATTCATGCCTGTTTGTCTACTGATCTAATGTACTCATTAATTAAATAGATGTCTGGCTGCAGAGCAGGTACACACATGCCTTTGATTAGGACTTACTCTCCAGGAATTGTCTCTGATTGGATCCTGCTTCTCATAAGTATACAGCCAGCCCTGCACTCACTGCCGGTTATATTGTCTGACATGCTGTGTTTGTTGGGCTGTTCTTTGAAGTCCTAGCCAGTCTCCTGGCTTCCAAGCCACACCACTGCACAGACTGTTTCCCAGCCTCCAAGCTGCACAAGTGCACAGACTGTTTCTCTGCTCCCAAGCCACTACATTGGCCTCCGGCCACTACTGGCTCTCTAAACATTATCGGCACCTTGCCGCACCAATGGCTCCTAAGCCGCATCATCGGCTACCTAGCTGCAACATTGGCCTCCGGACACTCTGTTTCTCCAGCCACATCAACAGCTCCTAAGCCACAACATCTGCCTCTGGCCACTCTACTGGCTTTCCAGCCACATCAATAGCTCCTAAGCTGCATCATCAGCTCCCAAGCCGCAACATTGGCATCCGGACACTCTACTGGCTCTTCAGCCACATCAACAGCTCCTAAGCCGCATCATCATCTCGCCATTCCACAACATCGGCCTCCGGCCACTATACTGGCTCACCAGCCACATCAATGGCTCCTAAGCTGCATCATCAGCTCCCAAGCCACAACATCGACTTTTGGTCATTCTAATGGCACTTCAACCACAGCATCGGCACCTCGCTGCAGCAAAAGCTGCTTAGCTGCACCATCGGCTCCTTAGCGGCACCATTGGTTCCTTAACTGCACCATCAGCTCCCTAGCTATACCATCAGTGTTCACCCACACCATCGGCGTTCAGCTGCACCATTTGTACCTTGATTTATTCTTTCATACATTCTTGCCTGTTTTTGTGACAATAAAGTCACTTATGTTGATTTCACCCTACATCTCCTGGTGTATCACTCCTTAAGGTATTCTGGTTGTCTGGAGCCCCAGACAACCATAACACATACAGTATATCATCTCCCTATTATCTGAATCTGCCTTAGACTGGGCTTCACCCTTATGGGAAAGATCTGATCCCATATTATCAGCTTACAAAGAATTAATCACAGCATGCCTCCAAATCTTTGAAAAGCTGGGAGAGCATCATCTGCATTTGCATACCTTCTACATCTGTAAATATGTAAGCTAGTATCTGGTGCTGTTTCAAATACTGGCATCAGAACTTTCTTGGAATGATGAAGCATTCTATGCAGCCTTTTGGAACGGCTTATCAGGCAAAATTAAAGATGTTCTTGTTACCCATTATCCTCTGGACAAGTTAGGGGACTTAATCTTTGTGCAGAAAGGTGATCTTATGGTTTAAATAACAAGTCATTGAGAGAGGAAGAGTTGTCCATCCTAAGCCTTGGTCAACAGTGTTCCCCCAGTCAGTTTCTCCTCCCAAGGAGGAACCAGTGCAAATCAATTGTTCTTGCTTATCACAGGAAGAACACCAAAGTCTCAGAATCTCTGCCTATATTGTTCTGCTCCTTCTCATCTACTCAACAATTGCCCCAAGTATCTGGGAATCTCCCACTCCAAACTCGGCGAGGAGAGTCTAAATTAGGAGTAGTTCATTCCTCTCCAAAGAAAACCAATTTCATTCTCTCAGTTTCTCTGCAAGTCACTAAGCACTTCAGGCAAGTTTCTACTCTTTTGGATTCAGGTGCAGCTGGTAACTTTGTCACATCTGAATTGGTCCAGGTATGGGCATTACCAACTGAGGTTTAAAAGCATGTAGTATGGTAATGTATATGCACACTGTATTAGGCACAATTCTAGGTAAGTCCTAAAAGTTATATACTGTAGTGCAATTTTGGTTCATTTTTGGGGCGTGGGTCCCCCTGGATTGCATTGGCTGGTATGTCTCAGGGCACTGCATTATAACACATTTTCCATTATAACACATTTTAACCCTTCACTGTGTGTTTAATATATATGTACTTCACCTTTTTTTATTTTCATTCCTTATATGCAGCTGTAGCTGCTCTTAACTTTCTCTTTACACTGCACTTTTCTTACTATGCTGGTGCCCTGGGGCAGCTTGGCTGGGGCATTTTTTGGGGGGTCCTGCGCTCTGGATTTGAACCTTGGTATGTTAGGGACCTACCCGAAAGAGGTTACCTGGATATTGGTGGGTAGGCCCATAAGCTTTGCCATGATTATGCTAAAAACCTCTATTGATTGCAAAATTTTATTGCATTTATATATATATCATTAATAATCTGGAGTTGTGCACCTGAGATTTGTCTGTTTCTGTGTGTGCAATTAGTCTCATCAGGTAGCACCTCCCTTAATATATAGAGTCAGGTTGTGCAGCCCAGAAATCTTTCCCAACTGAGAGTCTGCTTCATCCTATCCACCTCACAGCAGCTGATGGAAGTTGCATACTAGGGTGTACAATTATCCTTCAGGCTCAACTTCTGCAAGTCAAGATTAGTGCTCTGCACTCTGAAATTTTAAGTTTTCTTGTCATACCCAGGACCGCATATTCCATAGTTTTGGTTTTGCCCTGTCTTTATCTGCATGGAATGGGTATGATATACCACCGGCCGCATGGCCGGCAGTTCGATTCCCTTCATCGGTAGCCCGGCTGGAGCAGAGTGCGATGCAGCCGAAGCCCGACAGCGCTGGAAATCCCGATCGTGGATAGGTAAGTATGTGCTAACCTAACCTAACCCCCCCTAACCCTCCTTAGGGGTGCCTAACCCTAACTTCCCCCCCAAGTGCCAAACCCTAATCCCCCCTCTAAGTGCCTAACCCTAACCACCCCCTTCCCCGCTGCCTAAACCTAAGTCCCCCAGGGGGGTGCCTAACCCTAAGTCCTCCCTGGGGGTGCCTAACCCTAACCCTTCCTCCCCCTAGCCTAACCCTAACCCTCCTGGGGGGTGCCTAACCCTAAGTCCCCCCCCGGGAGCCCTAAACCTAACCCCCCCATTGCTGTCCGCTCGCGGCACCCGGCATCACTACGATCGTGATGCCGGGCACCGGTCTCCCGGCATTGGGGAAATGCGGGCATCTACATCTATCTATCTATATCCAAGAGAATATGGAAAAAAGGTTAAACTGCCCTTCCACATCACCCAGTGGTGCAGGCTTTTTTTCATTAAAAAAAGATAGAGTTTTGAGCCCTTGCATTCAAAAACAGGGGTCTGAATGACATCACTATTAAAAACCACTATCTTCTCCCTCTGATTACAAAGCTTTTTGACCTAGTCAGTGGAGCCACCATCTTCACCAAATTGGACTTGAAAGGAGTATAAAATCTTATATGAATTCAGGATGGAGATGAGTGGAAGACCACATTTAACACCCGCAATGGTCACTAGGAGTACGTTGTTATGCCTTTCAGTCTCAGTAATGCTCTCACAGTATCCAGCACTATGTCAATGAGATCTTCCATGAGCTTTTCTACAAAGATATTCTTGTCTATCTTGACAATATTCTCATATTCACCAATGATCAGGAGGAACATCATCAGCAGTTAAGGGGGTTCTGATACATATCCATTCCAATCACCTTAATGGGATATATAATTTCAGGTTCTGTTCTCGGAATGGATCCAGAAAAGCTCCAAGAAATTCAGGAATGGCCACTTCCCAATACCCTTAAGACTGTTCAATGCTTCTTTGGGTTTGCAAACTACCACTGTAAATTCATAAATATATTTTCCACCATCATTGCACCTATTACCGCTCTCACCCGTAAAAGGTGCCATTCCATCCCGATGGTTAGAGGAAGCAAAGAAAGCCTTTTAAAATATCAAAACAAAGTTCATCTCAGCTCCTGTTCTTCATCAACCTGATGTCACACACCCACTCATCTAGGAAGTAGATGCTTTTTCTGTAGGAGTCAAATTTGTGCTCTCCCAATGCACTCCTGATGGTCTTCTTCACCCCTGTGGATTTTTATCTAGGAAATTCACTCTGGCTGAGTGCTACTACTCTATTGGGGATCCAGTATTTATCACTATTAAGTTAGCCTTGGAACTGTGGCACTATCTTTTGGAAGGAGCTGCACATCCCATTTACATTCTAACAGACCATAAAAACCTTTTATACCTTAAGACAGCCCATTGTCTGAATTAAGGCAAGCCAGATGGGCTTCTTTTTCTCACACTTGAATTTCAAATTGTTCTTTCTTCCAGGGATTCAGAACCAAAAGTCTGATGTCCGCTATGATTTCATGGAGCAAGAAAATTAGACTACCTGTGCTAAGAAGCATCTCTTCATCAATCTGGTGGCTTTTTTTTTGCAGTCAGAGAAGCATCCTCACCACCTGTTGGGAAAACTCTAGTCAAGACCGCAATACAAAAGAAACTGCTACATTGGGCTCATGTTTCCCATTTCGCTGGTCATGAAAGCATACAATAACCTTCAAGTTCATTTACAGGACTTACTGGTGGCCCTCTGCAAAAAGGATGTTCAGGACTTCATTGCCTCTTGTAATAAGTGTGCCCAGCATAAAGTTCGTCATGCCCCAGCTGGGCAGTTACTTCCTCACTCTGTTCCACATCAGACGTGGACTCATCTGTCAATTGGCTTCATTACTGATCTTCCAGTTTCAAATAAATTCAACATCATCTGGGTGGTAGCTGACTAGTTCACCAAGATGGCTCAATTCATACCCTTCACTGGTCTGTCAGCTCTCAAGTTAGCTCAATTGTTTGTACAAGAAATCTTTAGACATCACGGACTACCTCTGGATTGGGGATTGCAGTTTGTTGCATTACTTGTGATCTTCCCTTTTCACCCAATATGCATTATTCAAGTGTTGCAAATCAAACTAATCAGCACAGTATGTTAGTGTGTACTCACATTGCATCACAATTTAGTTGCATCTTCAGTGCAAATAGCCACAAAAATTATGTCTGGTGCTAGCAGAGTTTTACGGGACCTGGCATGACTGCAGCAGGGATATCTAAGGCCACATCTGTACTATGGATCCTGCTTGTTAACTTACATCTGTAATAGGTTGGGAATAAAGTCCATAAAATCACAAACGTTAATCACATTTTGTTACTTTAGGAAGCTTGATGGCTGCATAGGAGAAGAAAATGTTGTCAAATAAATTAGCTCACCAAATACCTCTCCAAACTAGTATGTCCAACCTCCAACTATCTCCAACCACCTCACTATATCCTCAAGCAGTTTGGGTTGTATTTATAAGGGGTCTGTAATGTAGAAATACCATGTGGTATATTTAGACCAATAGAAAAGCACTTGGAAATGTTTGTTGTTTCTTGGTCGGTTTAGGTCAGTTTATGTCATTTTTTCTGTTTCTATTTCATTTGGATTCCATCTTAAATTACAAATCTGATGTTCTGCACACCAGCAAAAATCAATCAACTTCACCGTCAGTTTTTAATTGACACTGAAAACTGAAAGTTATTAAATCAACCTTAGGGGTATATTTACTAAAGTGAGAGTTTTTAGAAATGGAGATGTTGCCCATAGCAACCAATCAGATTCTGCTTAACATTTAACTAGCACATTCAAGTAGGTAATAGCTAGGATCTGATTGCTTGCTATGGCAACATCTCCACTTCTAAAAACTCTCACTTTAGTAAATATAACCCTAAGGCTTATATATATTAAAGTGTGGGTTTTTCGAAGTTGATTTGTTGCCAATAGCAACCAATTAGATTCTAGCTATTATCTTGTAGAATGTGCTAGATAAATGATATGTAGTATCTGGTTGCTATGGGCAACAACTCCACTTCTAAAAACCCACACTTTAGTAAATATACATTCCCTAACATTCCATTGATGTCCATCTGTTTTGAAAATAACTAAAAAGCCACACTTAATAAACATACTCCTTATGCTGCATACACACACAATGATTTAGTAAATGAACGATTTTAGTAAACGATTTTTGTACATTTTTTCAAGGGAAAAATGAACAAAAATCGTTTACTAAAATCGTTCATTTACTAAATGTAATGAACAATTTTTTTGAACTACAAACAATTTTTGCATATTCCCTTACTGAAAATCGTTGAGTTGGTCAGTCTGACTGAACTACAAACTACAAACATGAACATGCATGAACGATAATCGCTCATTGTTTTAACTCAGAAAGTGAATGCTTTTTTCAATGATTGAACGATAAACGATATCGTTATCGATAATTGATCAAAAAATTGTTGCGTGTATATGCACCTTAAGAGTTAATTGATATAGCAAAGTACTGTTATCACAGAATAGTGATATGAGAGTCATATCAAACTGTGGTGTGAAGGTTGTGATGGTGACCATACTTCTATATAAAACTTCATACATCCAACTTAAATTCAATTGATTGCATTTGTACTTTTTGGTCAGATTTTTGTGGGTTTATAGGCTGCTATTGAGTAAAAATAGACACTGTAAAATAGAGACAAATGTATCTAGCTTTTTTCCGTTTCAAAACAACTGCACATTTTCCATCTTCAAATCCTTGGTGATGTGCATTGGTTTTAAAACCACCAAAACTATTTTTTTTCTGCAAACCTACAGTAAATGGTTCAAAAAGATTTTGAGTGAATTGAAATACTATTAAAATGTTGAGGTTTCAAAGTGAGAATTTTAAAACTTATTAATTATTTTTTAAACATAACTGATACAGCATCTATCATATAAATATGATGATGACTACTGTATCTTAATATGTATTCATTAATATTAGTGATGTGTGCCGACCCCCATGTTTTGGTTTTGGATCTATATCTACTTCAAGGTTTTGGATCTGGATTTGGTTTTGCAAACAACCCTCAAGTGTTTTGGTTTTGTATCTGGATGTAAAAAAAAATAGATAAAAAAGTTTTAGAAACAGCTAATATCATGTAATTTATGCAATCCAAAACCTGAAATTCGGATTTAAAATCTGAATTCCAAACCGCAAAAAGATCAGAACCGTGACCCGGATTTACCTGCATCTCCTCAGGAGATTAGAACCGTGACTTGGATTTACCCAGATTCACGAAACTCGGGTGGATTCAGATTTCTGGAGAACCGAACCACACATCTCTAATTAATTAGCAGTATTTTCTATTTTGTGTTTCATGTATCTTAAGAAACATGCAACACAAAATACAAAAAGACAGTTCTGCAGCTGGAAATTTAGGTCAAGGTTTGAGCTGCAAAGGTGTGAACTTTAAATCAGGCCCAAGAAGTTTGAAGACTGTTGCACTCAATAGAATATTGTGACGCCTTATGTAATTGTAACTTAATTCTAAATTTCTGAGGTCCTCCTTCACATGCAAAAAACACAGTAGTTTAATAATAATGAATTGTGCTCTGTGGTGTACGCTTCTGAAGTTCTGGGAATATTGTACTTTATCTACATAATATAGTTTATGTTTCTGTATGATTCATATTATACAAAATTAAATAATTACTGTAAAATATACAAAATACTTACTGTAAAATATAAAACATGAGTTTCACGTATTTACTAAAATTAGGGAGAACTCAATTTAAAAGATTAATAACAATCTAGCAGCAAATCACTATTTTGGTCTGTGTAAAAATAAACCTACATGTTTTTCTTTCGGTTCTACAATATCACCTTCATCCCTGAATATTTCCTCTTTATTTTACTAGCATTGGACTATTGTTTCTTCCATACTCTCTCAATATAGTGTGTGAAAATCTGCATGAGGTGAATCAACAAGGCTATTTCACAAGAGGCCAAATAGGAATAGGAAGCCCTATCACCTAAAGGGACTTATCAATTATTATCTCTAACCATATTTCTTCAGAGGTTGATTGTTTCAAGCAGTCTGACATCTCATATAGCTTTAAATTACTCAGAACCAGGATGCCTTACAAGATAGCAGTAAAATCAGGAGAGGATTGGGCAATGTAATTATAGTATGGAAATGATGTTGATCAGTCATGCAGGGAGCAGACCTTGAATCAAATCCCCCTCCCCTTGCTCATTCTTCCCCCGCATTTCACCAGAGCCACTGCAGTTGACAAACCTGAATATCACAGTGTTCAGCTACACTAAAGCATAGGTATGACTTATGTATAACTACATATCCGATGCATATCCATGCATAAAAAGAGAGCTGTTTCATTCCTGTTTGCTTGCAATTTCTATGATATCTGACAAGAGTTGGTTATGGGTGCAGAAAGCAAATATTATGACTGTAAATGTATTCAAAATACTATGCAATCTACACTGTTTATCTGGTTTTCTAGAGATAGAGTTGGAGAGAAAAATAAGAGGAGAGTGATTGAAAGAACAAAATAATACTGTTTTTTTAGGTTCTAGGCAGTTGAATCATACTGTAAGTTGTCCATTCAGGACTTATGCTAAGTTGGGTTTTTATTAATTTGTCTAGTTTAAACTGCACATTATCATACATACTGTAACCATACAGTATGCAAAGCAAGAAATATATTGCAATTATGCATGCAGATAGACGATTGTTATGTGCTGCGCGTGCATATGCATCACAGCACACATGCGCGAAGGCTCCACTGTGATCATACTGTAAATGCAGAGACTACACAGACTCATTGCAGAGTGATTGACAGGAAGTAAGCTTTTGAGGGTGTTGACGGGGGGGTGGTAGGCAAAATGCAGGCGTGTCAGTACGTTTGAACGCCGTTACAGGGGCGTGCATAAATTATCCACTGTGATGGCATATGCAGCTTGAGTGCTCACTGTGTGCAAAGAGGTTAGCAATTTCTGAGGGTCAGAGCTGTTGTAATTGTGCATGAGGTGCCGATATTACTCGATGTTCCCGATGAGTATGCAGGATTGCTAGGTATTACAGATGTGCAATAGCAGAAGTGAGTGTCGTATGCTGGCTTTGGGCATCTCTTTAATATATTTGCGATTGCAGTCATTAGCATAGTTTCGCAATGGACCTGTGTGCGTAATCAGAGCTGGTAATCACAATAGCGATCCAAAATAAATAAGGCCCATTGTCTTCTGTGTGTTCATGATCTCTCCTTACCTCTGTTACTCTTGATCTCCTTTTTCCTGCTGGCAGCAGCTGCTCTCTACTGTAAACTTTCTAATCCACTAAGGGCAGCAGTTTGGTTTTACTGAAAACCAAACTCACCCAAACTTTGAAGTTCAGAGTCAAAATGAGTCCTGGTTCAAAATAACTTTGTTGACCTTTTGCACTGTCAACCATTTGTCAGTTGACCATTTGTCCCTGCAGATGTTTTGACCATGTTGACCCATTGCCTTTTGAGTTGACTATCTGGAAATGATCAATTGACTGTCGATCTAAACATTGTTGATCTTCCATCTAGATACCCAGTGGAGGGTGGGCAGCTTAAGTAAAGCAAAGATTTGTAAGGGACTCCAAATTGCCTTTTTTCTTCCTAGTATTCAAAGGGACTGTGTGACATGCTAATTTGTAAATTGTCATTAAAATAAGGGGGTCATTCAGACCCGCTCGCAAGCAAAGGACGCTCACAAGTGGGTCGATGTTGTGAGAATGTGCATGCGCACTACGGAGGGAGCTCCGTCGTGCGCATGCGCGAGACCCGTCGAGCAACGAGGAATACGTTGCTCGGGGTCTCGCACCAAAGGGGACATGCTGTCGATGGTGGGCGTGCTGGGGGTGTGGCTGCCAGACAGAGGCGTTCCCATGGGAACACCTACCATCTGAAGCCGGGCCCACTAACATCAGTAATGATGTCAGTGGGAGTGATTTTGGCTCTGATAGAGACAAAATCACTCCTGGGCTTGCGGCAGCAAAACCCTACCGCAGGGAATCTCGTCGCAAGCCTGATGGTCGCGATGGTCTTGACCATCGCGACCATCTTTTTGGCCACTCGCATATGCTGTGGATGGTCACCCACAGCTATGCGAGCGGCCAGGATGCCGCTCCATTTTCAGGGAGGAGGGCTCTGAATCAGGCCCTAAATGTCCACAATTCTATTGATGCTTACCATATAAAATTGAGTCCTAGTAGAGGTGCCAATAATTTTGGTAATTATTTTAAGCATGACCAGATGTCATAATGTTGTTTCACTCTGGTCCGCTGTGTTAACTCATCTAATCATCATCATCATCATCACTGAGGGCCTGATTCAGCGTGCAACGCAAAGAAGAGAACGCACGCACTTGGCCGATGTTTTTATACTGCGCATGCGTATGCATCATACTGCGTGTGTGTGAACTAGCCAGTGCTATTGGGTAAGCATATGCAGACTACACGCAGCATAGTTGATTGACCCCTTCCGATATTGATTGACAGAAAGTGCAGTTTGTGGGTGGTGATGAGGGGTGGTTGGGTGAACGCAGGTGTGCCTGTGTGTTGGGATGCCATTTTTGGGGCATACATAATTAAGCCAATGCAGCGACATACGCAGTGTTGAGACTCCGTGGACACTGGAAGTTGCCAAGATCCTGCGCGAGGTCTGGTCAACCACTATTATGATACTGTGGTCGATGTTTCTTGATGTTACCGATGTTTACGCTATCTTGTGTACTGATTAGGCTTTGAAAAAAGGGATATGGGTGGCTTAATACAGGGCTGGGTGTCTGCACCTTGTGCTGCTGTCTCTGTGTATGCATTGATTAGCATATTCTCACAGTGTAAAGCAATATGACATATACATATATCAATATATAAAACAGACAATACACAGAAAATTAAAATGTAAAATAATTTAAATAAAATAAAAAAATAAATAATTAAAAAAATAATAACCATCAATATCTCATAAATAATCATATATCATGAACAAAAGAAATATGTGTGCAAAAAGAAAAAACTATTTTGATGAACAAAGATAGGGATGAAAAAATGTGTCCACAGGAAAAGTTAATCCAATTACAATTCCTTTTGAAGAAGGGAGAGTATAAGCAGCATGCATACATAACATTTTTGAATCACAGAACTCAGGGCCTAATTCAGACCCGCTTGCGAGCGCTGAGCACTCGCAAGCGGGTCGATGGTGCCCTAATGCGCATGCGCATGATGGAGGGAGCTCCGTCGTGCGCATGTGCGAGACCCTCATAGCGACAGGCAAGCTGTTGTTATGGGTCTCACACCAAAGGGGGCGTGCTGTCGATGGTGAGTGACAGCACGCCCCCTTTGGTGGGCGTGCGTGGGGGCGTTGCTGCCCAGACGGAGCCGTTCCCATGGGAACGCCTTCCGTCTGGAGCCGGCCCCACTGACATCACTAGTGATGTCAGTGGGAGTGCTTTAGGCTCTGATAGAGCCAAAAGCACTCCTGGGCTTGCGGCAGCTAACCCTACCACAGGGTGTTGTCGCAAGCTCGATGGTCGCGTTGGTCTTGACCATCGCAACCATCTTTTTGGCTGCTCACATAAGCTGTGGGTGGTCACCCACAGCTATGCGAGCGGCCAGGAGGCCGCTCCATTTTTAGGTAGGAGGGCCCTGATTCAGAGCGAGCGCTCTGGTCAGAGCGTCCGGCTCTGAATCAGGCCCTCAATCCCCGTTGGTATCCCTTATATATAAAGCTTATTGTGGTATAGAGACACCTGCTATTTAGCCAATTTCAGTGTGCTCGGTCCTGCAATGTCATTTAGCTGATCACAGTGCACCTCATTATAACGTGAACAGCTCAGGGGATCTTGTCAAACAGCAACCCATATTAGCTTTCAAACTCTCCTCAGATGGGCAGTAATAATATGTTTCTCTGCCTCACAAGCCCGTCGGCGGCTACCTCAGATAATCTGAAAAAAATTAGTGTTAACCAGACTTGTCATCAGTGTAGGGGTGCTGTGCTGCTGTCTGTTAAGGTGCAGTTGCCTCTTTTCAGGGGTTAAATCCAGTGTTAAAATAAACAATTTTTTGTGTGGTGTGTTAGCAACACCTGTCATCGCCGTAGGTGCACAAGGGTGCTGTGCTGCTGTCTGTCAAGGGGCTGCTGCCACCAAAAAAATAAAAACAATTTTTGTATGAGTGTTAGCCACACCTGGCTGTCACTGACATTGGCACAGCTGCACAGAGGTGCTGTGCTGCTGTCTGTCAAGGGCTGCTGAGGCAAAAATAAAGAAAACATGTTTTTTGTGTGTGTGTTTGTTAGTCACACATGGCTGTCACTGTCATCGGCATAGCTGTGTAGGGGTGCTGTGCTCCTGTCTGTCAAGGGGCTGCTGCCCAGAATAAAAAAAATATTTATGTGCGTGTTAGCCACATCTGTTAATGGCGTAGCTGCGCAGTGGTGCTGTGCTCCTGTCTGTCGAGGGGCTGCTGCCCAAAATAATAAAAAAAAATTGTATGCGTGTTAACCACACCTGTCATTGGCATATGTGCGCAGGGTTGCTGTGCTCCTGCCTGTCAAGGGCTGCTGCCCAAAAATTAAAATAAAAACATTTTTTTGTGTGTGGTTGTGTGCATAGTGAGTATGGAGGACAGTGACATGACCAGAGAGCAGGATCCACATACCGGTCTTGTAGCTGCCAGCAGCATTCATGATGTCGTTGCAAGGCCATCAATGTCATCTGCGAAGGCCAATGTACCAGGGCTTAAGTCAGGTCAAAAAGTCATGCTAAAAGAATCAACTTTTACCCTGTTACCCTGTTAAAGCAAAAAAAAATTAAAGCTAAGGGTCTGATTCAGACCCGGTTGCAAGATGTATACGCTCGCACTGAGTGAATGCAATTTTCCAAATTGACGTCATGGGAAGCGACCGCTCACCAAGGCATAAGCACACCCACTTTGGCTGTGCGAGCGATCACTCTGCATATGCAGACACCCCTTAGCATATGTAGAGACACCCACTGGCACACGTCATTTCCCTGAAGTGTATAAAAACATTGGTACATCGAGGACCATTGGATGCAAACGCAGTGCTTGTGGTAGCCTTACCCTACCACAAGCTCTGCGAGCATTTCAGTGCAAAAAAAAGCCAAGTGACATGTACTATGACGCTGCCTGTTATTTATGCACGCATCTGAAATGGCATTGGAAGTGTGTGCATGTGCATACCAAGAACATCGGGCCACTTGCGAGCGCATGCATATAGCAAACAGGTCTGAATCAGGCCCTAAGTCAGGTTTAGAGAAACACAAAATTGGCAATATGCCATGCACTACACGAAGTGGCAAGGAAAGGATAAGGCAGTGGCCTGTATTTATGACTGATGGTTATAGTGATAATTTAAGCCCCTCTGCTTGAAGGAGAGTTACAAAAAAAATTTAAATTGTTAAGACGAGTAGGACACCAGAACCAACTCTGTGCTCTGAAAAATCATGAATCCCAGAGGAGAGTCCAACTGTGGGCCTGATTCAGAGCCGGACGCTCTGACCAGAGCGCTCACTCTGAATCAGGGCCCTCCTCCCTCAACTTGGAGCGGCCTCATGGACGCTCGCATAGCTGTGGGTTACCACCTACAGCTATAGCGAGCGTCCATGATGATGGTCGCGATGGTCAAGACCATCGCGACCATCGGGCTTGCGACGAGACCCTGTGGTAGGGTCTCAGTGACCGCTAGCCCTGGAGTGATTTTGGTTCTGTCAGAGCAAAAATCACTCCCACTGACATCACTACTGATGTCAGTGGGGCCGGACTCAGATGGTAGGCGTTCCCATGGGAACGTCTCCGTCTGGCAGCCATGCCCCCGGCACGCCCACCAAAGGGGGCGTGCTGTCACTCACCATCAACAGCACGCCCCCTTTGGAGCGAGACCCATAACAACGGCTTGTCCGTCGTTATTCGGGTGTCGCGCAAGCGCACGATGGAGCTCCCTCCGTCGTGCGCATGCGCAATTCGGAACAATTGACCAGCTTGCAAGCATCCTGCGCTCACGAGGGTGTCTGAATGACCCCCTGTGTCCGCAGTTGCCATATGTGAGCCTGACCTTTCTAATACTGTACTTGAAGAGGATCCTCCATCCACCATTTGTGTGCCTTCTGATGTAGAATCAAGGATGCTTCTGTGCAATTGCACGAGGAGGATGAGGAGGATATTTATGTAGTTGGCGACAAGGATGTTGAGGATGCTTATGATGATGAGGATTTTGATAGCGAGTATAATTGTGTAAAAACTGTAAATCAGGCAACAGTTGTTGCCCATGGTGGGAAAAATCCCATTGTTGCCACGCCTGGGCAAAGGACCAAAAAATCCATTTCTCATGTGTGGAATTATTTCCACCCAAATCCGGACAACCTTTGTCAAGCCATTTGTAACCATTGCAAAGTAACAGTGAGTAGAGGTAAGGACAATAACCATTTTGGAACCTCCTCCCTGTTACGTCACTTGCAGTGCATTCATCAAATCATAAAGGGTACAGAAACTTTGGGGACAAAAAAACAAAAAAACAATCATTCCAGTGTCACCAAGCTGCTCACTTCTATCTGGATTCAAGTGCCTGCAATATCCACCACCAACACATGAATTATTATCAACATCCTCATTCATGATTGGAAGTAGTCCTGCATCCAATATCATAAGGACTGACTCCACTCCTATCCATTGTTCCTCAGAAGGATCCTTGAGTACTATGTCTGCTGCTGCTGTTGCTATAAGTGGATCTTCATCAAGTTGTAATGGCCGCAACTTGCCAAGAGTTCCAGGCCTCAAGGCTGTTGCAGGACTGGTTCCTTCCTAATCATACTGAAGCTCTGTATTCCATAACTACTCAGCCTGGAGGCTGCATCAACAATTAACTATCAACTATGAATTCTTCAGTCAGTGGCTGCACTGCCAATTATCAATTCTTCAGCCAGTGGCTGCATCAATTATCAATTCTTCAGCCAGTGGCTGCTGCAATTATCAATTCTTCAGCCAACCATGGCTTGCACCAATTTTCAATTCTTCAGGCAGCCAGGGGCTGCACCAATCATCAATTCTTCAGCCAGCCAGGGTTGCACCAATCTTCAATTCAGCCAGGGGCTGCACCAATAACCAATTCTTCAATCCTCATCTTTGCACAGTCCTCAACTCTATTTATCACTCAGTTTTGAGCCACCTAGCTGGATGCAACCGCTTGGCCCTTAACTAGAAGACCAAATCATTATTGTGAGCTGTGAGGTGGTTAAAATTGACTGAAAATGAGTGGGAATAAATGTTATTGAGGTTAATAATACTGTAGGAACAAAAAAGTCACATTTTATGTGATTTTAGCTGTTTTTATGATTTTTTTTTTTTAAAATCCATATCCAAAACGAAAATCGAAAACCAAAAGAAGGAGATGAGGTTTTGTCAAAACCCATCCAGATCCAAAACCAGGGGAGATCCAGATCCAAAACCAAAACACGGGGATCAGTGGACATCTCTACTATGATGCTGTCTTTTAATTATGCACACCTCTAAAATGCTCAGGAACGCATACATTTGCACCTCCACTCCCCCGTTTTTAGTGGCCAGCCCCTGTTACCACGTACAAACGGCTTCCCCTGTCACTCACTCTGCTGGGCTGTCTATGCACAGTGAGTGAATGCATTGTGAACTTTCTCTAAAGTATGCACATGCACACTGTGATGCGTACGCATGCGCAAAATGCATACACACTGCATATCATCGGCAGCAGTGAGAGTATGCATCTTAGCGAGTGGGTCTGAATCAGGCCCTAAGAGCCCAACCATTTATATTAAAAATAGTAAAATCTGAAATACATTTTGTTGTGAAAGTAAACATATACAGTAGTGAAACTAGAGAAGCTAGCTCAATAGTCCCAGTGGGATGTAGCAGTTAAACAGTTCACTTCTAGAAATGAATAGGGGGATCCTGTGCTACAATTTGAGTGAGGTAACAGATGGTCTGGTGTAAACTTTTATGAATTTGCTGTAAGGTATCAATATAGGATTCCTCTCTCTGGTGACATTTGGGACATTGATGACTTGTAAAAGTCCCCATGTGGAAGTGTCTCAAAGGGTATAGATAAGCATTATGATAGAAAAGTTCTATATCCATGCTAGCTGGAAAACACTTTTCTTGAAAAAATAAGAGCATGTTCCAGTGTTGGGATATTTAGAGAGGGAAAAATGTCTTCCATTTAGCTTACCCCTCCAGACATCTCCCAAAATCCAGAAGGAAAGTGTAATGAACTGACTTAGCTTTGAACCTAGGTGGAGGTTGTAACAATAATTTATCGATTGGAATATCCCAATCACCTTTTGAGAAATGTCTGATAACATGGTTTACATAGAATTGGGACTGGAGGAAGGCCAGAGGTCATGGTCTAACCATCTCAAACACATGTGAAACTTTTGAATATGTCATAGGGTGTTTATTTTGCAGCGTTACCAAAGCCCAGAATGTAGTAATCCCCGCTACACACCAAACAGTGAAGGGGTGGAGGAGCCATTCCATCCAAAAAGCTAGGATTATGAAAGAGGGGTAAAAAGAAACTGTAAAATGGATTGAATCCTGCCTTATGGCGCAGTATGTGCAAAAGTGTTTGTGTTGTACACATAAGTGGATTAGCTTTAATAGAGGGCCTAATTCACACCCAGTCGCTAAGCTGCACTCGCTTGCAAGGGGCGATTATCGCACAGCTGCGCATGCATATGCATCAAAGTACGCACCCGCGAACCAGTCACTGCGGCCAGGAATCGTGCGCTCGTAGTACACAGACTGGACTCTACTTTGAGTGACAGCGCCATTTATGGGTGGTGACAGGGGAAGGTGCTTGTGAATGGGGGAGTGGATGTGCGAACGTAGTCATGTCTGAGCATCAAAACGTAGTGTAATGGGTGTGCATAATTAGCAAAGTAGCGTCATTGAACACGTCACTTGGCTGTTTTTTTGCCTGAACTGATCACAGTGCTTGCGGTGGGGTAGAGTCTACCTCAAGGGCTGTGAGCTGCTCCGATGGCTCTCGATGTTACCGATTATTCATACACTTCCTGGAGATGACGTGTGTTAAGAATGAAAAGTGGGCATCTTTAAACACCAGCGTGCGCTCACTGCCGTTGCTCTCTAAGACATAGAGAGTTTCCTTAAGCCAGACAGTGCGATTGTGGGATTTGCATACCCAGCCCCTTTTGGCAGCGAGCGCAGCTTATCGACCGGATCTGAATCAGGCCCAGATTCCGATATCTCCAGGTCTCATTGTTGAAGGAAGCAAACCAGAGCAGTGTCCCCCACTAAGCCTTGTTCTAAGAGTATATTGGTATATGTTATTTCATTATGCAGCTAGTCACATACTGTAGATGTCGCAACAATGCTGCATAGTAATAGATCACCACATCTGGAAAGTTTATACCTCCATAGGATTTAGCCTGGGAGAGTTTGCACAGGGCAATGCAGGATTTACCACCTTTCCAAAAAAATTTGCGGAAAAGAGCATTGATCCATTGCACATCTGATTTAGTTAAAATAATTGCAAGGGATTGTAAAAGATATATTAAACTAGAAAATGAGATAATGTCAAGCAGGTTGGCTCAGCCAAGGAAGGAGAGCGGGAGGCGTTCCCATCTCTGCATATCATCTGTTAGAGAGCACATGGCTTTATTTACATTTAATGTATATAGGGCCTGATTCAGGTTGGATCGCAATGCTGCGTTCGCATGCAGCCAGCCAATGTTTGCATTCTGTGCTTGCGTACAAGACACAGTGCGCATGCGTGAACGAGGCGGTGCGATCGGGAATGCGATCGCAGCCAGTATGCATACCCATCACTCAATGATTGACAGGAAGTGACGTTTGTGGGTGGTGATGGGGGGTGGTCGTGCAAATGCAGGCATGTCAGTGCATTTGAATGCCGTTGCAGGAAGTTTAGCAACTTCTGCGGCAGGGTCATGTCAACCATGTGTGCATGCAGCTCCAATGTTACTCGATGTTACCGATGATTTTGCATATGTAGTGCTGGGCGTCTGCATCTTGTGCTGCGATGGCAGTGCAAATGCATTCATTAGCATATTTTCATAGCGGTCGGTTGCATGCGAATGCAGAATTGAGATCCAACCTGAATCAGGCCCATAGTTTAGGAGGGTTCTTAGGTATGGTAATTGTGTTCTGTTTTTTCCCACTGCAAAGGAAGATGAACAGCCCACTGTGGATGGGCAGAGCGACCCTGTAGAAAAATTGCAGTGTATTTATCTATATTTATTTGAAAGCCGAATACTGCTTAGTCCTGATGTGTACCCCTTCCAGACAAAACTGGGCCCCCACTGTACCATTCTAGTTTTTATCAATTTTAAAGAAATACAAAACAAAAATCTACCCAAAACATCAACATAACGATGATATAGAACCAAAACACACGTGTCTACGCACAACTCTACAAAAAAGCACTGATTTTTCTGTATATATGTTATATTTATAATTTATTTATAAAGACCTGGCTTCAACTACTGCAGATGTTTTCCATTGACTATTAACGACTTTTAATGAATGTGAAAAATACTATGTATGTAAAAAAGAAGAAAGCTCAAAAGTATATGATTTTGCTATCAGGATGGTTTTATACAAATTACAGTAAAACGTAAACACATTGGTAGTTTTAACATGAAAGGTTTGCACACATACACAATACAATATGCAGCTGCATACTTTTTAAGTGCCTGATTCAGCAGGGTATGCAAATGTGTTTGCAGCTGCGATTTTGCATGGAATGCAGCTGCGAAAATATGCTAATGCCTGCCAAAGCTTACCCAGCATAAAGATGCCCATTTCTGCTTTATCGTATGCGTCCAATGTTGCTCTTCCGCATATACATCAGTACCATTGAAGTACTTTGGCCAGCCACGCAGCATTTGCAACAAGTCTAAGTGGCTGCAAACACTGCAAGTATCCTCGCATGCAGAGAGCTCTCAAATTTTGTATGCAATCGCAGTGTCTAATTTATGCACGCCCATGAAATGGCATTCAAACGGACAGTCTGACCTGCAATTTTCTGACCACATCCACATTACCACCCCCAAATGCTGACAGCCTGTCACTCACTTTGTGATGGATTCATCTGTGCATCCATAATTGCAGTGTAATCTCAGTGCACAAGCAGTGCAGCGATGGCAAACAATCGCTCGATCTGCGTTTGTAATCGCTATTGCA
This sequence comes from Taudactylus pleione, assembly GCA_031769625.1. NCBI lineage: Eukaryota > Metazoa > Chordata > Amphibia > Anura > Myobatrachidae > Taudactylus > Taudactylus pleione. The sequence goes on along the minus strand of JAUIMM010000061.1, from coordinate 8,598,875 downwards.
TACCCTGCTGAATCAGGCCCTAAGACAATAATAAAAGAGCTCTTGAATTCTGCTAAAATATACTTTTTATAAATTGACTTTTGCAATAAGCAGGAGGTTCTTAGTGCACATGTTGATTGAAGGTGACCTCTTTCAGAGACGAAGCTACACTGACAGTTTATCATTTTAATGTGGAACTTCCATCATTTTTGCCACTTAAATACAAGTTATATATATAGGAACCATGTTGCTGTGATTAAAAACACCTATGGACAGATAGGTTGGGTGCTGTTCCAAAAAGAAGGCAGTCACCACCTTTCAATTATACAAAAATTCCAAGGATGTTTGGCCTGCATAATCTAATTTCCAAACATACGCATGCACACACACATACACATAACACACACAGAAACACCCATATGCAGGTACAGTGATCATAGGCAAATGCAGGGGGGTTCTGTCTGCCTGGAAACCCTCCTCCCCAGCCCACACCATGACCACAATATAAACAGTAATATAATAGATTGTTACTAGTGCTGCATGTTCTTCTCAGTATCACAAATTAAATAATTAGCACTACCTGTGGAGCTTTTAACATGTATCAGCCAGTAATAAATAACCTGTGCACCAACTAGAAGATCTGGAAAACATGCACTGTTAGAGATGCACTGCCATAGAGCCCAATATGTACATTTATGTCCAGGGCAGTACTAGGTTCTTCGTCTGTTCCTCCAGGCTCCTGAACTTGCTCCTATAGTCTGGAATGGTGCCTGCATCTAAAATAAATATGTTCATCTCAGGCAGGATGGCCTGCTGATGCATCTAATGGCTTACTGTGATCCCTAATCCTGTATATGCTTGGAATTAATACACACAATACACTTTGTATGACGCTTATTAAAACTGGTTAAGTACTAATTCTGACCTCTTCATTGACAGGCCACACTCACTCTAAAATTAAGCCTTTGGAAACCCCCCTCTGGAAATCCTGCGTTTGCCACTAGTGATACAGGCAAGTATAATGGTGTTAAAGCTGCCTAAATATTTTCTGTATTGCTTGGCTGGTTATCCCTTTGAGGCAATAAACATTTTGAAACATTTGCATATTATTTATTAGGTGCATGCGGGTTGCTGAATTGTTTTTTTGCTGTACTTTTTAGATATTGGTGCAAGATCAGATAAGGAGTGTCATCTCCTTGGGGAAAACTACAGCACTTCACTGCCATCAGCATATATATATATATATATATATATATATATATATATCTCTCTCTCTCTCTCTCTCTCTCTCTCTCCTTGCAATTCTCTCATTGCTCTCTTTATTCTCAGACATACACTTAAATGGAGCATGATCCATAATCAATCCAAAATATATATAAAAAAATACTACCTTACTGTTTCTAATGCCCATTTGATTGCCAGTGGAATAATATATAATATATATGTACATTCAATTTCCTACTTAAATAAATAAGAGGATGTTCTTCACAATCTTTGCATTAAGACAACACAGACCCTTTCCCTACATCTGATGCAAGTGTCTGCACAACAAAGTAATTTTTTTAAAGTCAGGTATCATCAAAACAGGTTGGGTGCACATTACTACCTTCAAAACCTGAAAAACCTTTTCTGCCTCACGACTCTACTTAATCATAACTGACTGTTTACCATTGGTAAAGAAAATCAAAGGTATAACAATGATGGTAAAACTGGGTATACATCTTCTATAATACCCTGTGATTCCTATAAAAACTATCACCTACTTCTTATGTAGGGGCCATGGCAACTTTTGTATTGCCTCAATTTGATTAAGTTGGGGCTCTGCCTATGGTGTATCCAAGATACTTCACCTCTTACATCCCTATGCAACACTTTCTTGGGTCGGCTCTCCATTCTGCCTTCCAAATGGAGTTCAATGCTGCTAGTACCTTGGATGAGTCTGCCAATCAGGGCTATAAATTACTGCATCATCAAGATAAGCTGTAGCATACTGTATATGGGGCTTTATAATTTTGGCCAACATCCTCTGAAAAGTGGTGGGTGCCCAATAAAACCCCTCTTGGAACAGACCATTTGGTGCAGTAAAAGCTGTCTTTTTTGCTTTCTCTATCTATGGCACTTGCCAGTACCCTTTGATTACATTTAGAGTAGTTAAATACAATGCTGTTGAGAACCTTTCAATAAGTTCATCCACATGAGGCATTGGGTAGACATCAAACTTACACACAGTATTCAATTTACAGTAATCATTGGAGAAGCATAAGCTTCCATTGAGTTTTGGAATGAGTACAATGGAAACTTTACCACTCACTATGTGACAATCATATCTAATTCCAACATTTAAAAAAAAAATTAGGCAACAATACATGTTGGGCTCCTGGTATTCTATAGATCTTTAGGTAAACTTTAAACCCTGTTTAAGTGATTATTTTATGTTGTTGTTTTACCAGAAATGTAATAAAACAAATCATTATATTTTACAAACCCATCATTTAGCCTCTTGATTTTGAACAGTTGAGAGGGTTTTGGCTATTGTTACTTCAGAAAACAAAGTTACTGCGATTATCGGTGGGAGTAGGGTGGCTGAAAGATATTCTTCCAATGTTTTATAAGATTTACATGGTAGATCTGTTCTGGCTTTATCATTAACCTCACACACTTTTTCAATGAATTTAAATGCCACTTGGCCAAAAATTTTCTTCTACCATGGTAATCCAAAACAAGCCCTCTGACCTCAGGAGCAAAGGTGCATAATTGGGCATTATGATTGTACACCCTTTGTTGTGCATGTTGGGCCTGTTCCAAGTACACTCTCACGATTGGCACCACAAGAGCTATTCTTTTCTGCATCTGAGAAACAGGCTCAATAACAATTTTATAATGACTAGGGGTTCCCTCCCATGTCTCTTTTGCAATCTTCAACAATCCCCTTGGATGTCTCCCATACAGCAAATCAAAAGGTGATACCCCCATTGAATATTAAGGAACCTTTCTTTTGGCCAGCAATTAATAATATAACAAATAATCCCAATCTTTTCCATCTTTATCCACCACTTTCTTTAGCATATACTTTAAAGTTTTGTTAACCCTCAACACTAAACCATCAGTCTGAGGATGATACACAGAGGTCCTTAGATGAGTAATCTTAAACAGACAACACAACTGTATCATAATTCTTGACATAAATGGGGTAACCAGATATGTTAGTATATCCTTGGGCATTCCCACTCTGCTAAAGACATAGGGCCTGATTCAGAGCCGGATGCTCTGACCAGAGCGCTCGCTCTGAATCAGTGCCCTCCTACCTGAAAATGGAGCAGCCTCCTGGCCGCTTGCATAGCTGTGGGTGACCACCCACAGCATATGCGAGCGGCCAAAAAGATGGTCGCGATGGTCAAGACCATCGCGACCATCAGGCTTGCAACGAGACCCTGCGGTAGGGTCTCGGTGACCGCAATCCCTGGAGTGATTTTTGCTCTATCAGAGCCAAAATCACTCCCACTGACATCACTAGTGATGTCAGTGGGGCCGAACCCTGATGGTAGGCGTTCCCATGGGAATGCCTCCGTCTGGCAGACACGCCCCCAGTACGCCCACCAAAGGGGGCGTGCTGTCAGTCACCATCGACAGCATGCCCCCTTTGGTGCAAGACCCGGAGTGACAGCTTGGCTGTCGCTGTCTGGGTCTCGCACATGTGCACGACGGAGTTCCCTCCATCGTGTGCATGTGCATTGGGGTAACATCGACCTGCTTGCGAGCATCCTGCGTTCGCGAGCGGAACTGAATGACCCCCATAGTTCCCTAGCAATTGTCTTTGTTGATGTATTGTGCAATCCTATCACTTTTGGGTATCTGGTAGCATAATCCATTACCACAAAAATATACTGATCACCCCAGGCAGACTTTATTAGAGGTCCAACCAAATCAATAGCTATTCTCTCAATCGAAACCTCAATAATAGATAATGGGTGAAGTGGACTTCTATAATGTGGCCTGGGAGCATGGTACTGACACTGAGAACAGGATGCACGGTAGTCAGATACCTCTGGCCAATAGAACTGCAATAAAATTCTCAAGGTTTTTTGACTCTTAGATTTCCTGCAGTAATGCGACCCATGAGCTAGGTCTGACACTGTACTTCTATATGTCTTAGGAACTATCAATTGTTCCAAATTATCTTCTGTTTATTTGGATACTTGATACAACAAATCTTGACATACTGTCATGTGAAGATATGTTAATCTACTATCAGGCTCTACTGGGGTACTAACAATCGAATTTACATAATTTCTAGCCTTTACTAGAGTAGGTTCTTTTGACTGTTTTGTGTCAAAAATATATTTTCTTACTTCAATATTAGTCATATCAACAACTGGTTCAACAAGATTTTCTACTTCAGTAGGGGGTACATCATTGTGTGTCCCATTGCTGCTCTCATCATTTTCTGAATCCCCAATCTTGCTTGAAAAAGGGAACACTTCAGACTCGGGGAACCCTGCCACTCTATCAATTGCATTATAAAAAGGGTCTGGGGTATTTACTGCTGTAACATATAGGATTTCCCACAGCTTCCAGAAGTGGGAAACATATCTTGTCAATGTAGCATGAAACATCAAGGATCTAACCCCACATTGACTACAATTGGACCACACTTTGTTTATATTTTCACTTTAGCAGTATCATAATGCAGAATTTCCCTTTGTATACAGTTTACACCAACAGTTTTTCTGTTATGTTTTGAGGGGTTCACCAAGTTGGCTTTTACAAAAGTAACCTGGCTACCACAATCTAACAGAGCCTCTACCCATATGCTTTCTATGGTAATTCATAATTATAGACAATTGTTTATCTGGCTCAGCCTGTCAGTCTGTGGTGCAGTCTAGCTGAGCAATGAAAGATACTCTGCTATTTACATAAATAGAATCACACTCCATAGGATTTAGAGGTAAGTGGACAATTAGTCACAAAATGGCCTAAGCCACCACTTCTCAAACATTTGATCCAATTTTTATCAAGTCTTATAAGAGACAGGAACCTTCCTGGCCCAGCTGGCTAATCTCCAGGTTCCAAGCCTAAAGTCTCTGGAAGTTTAAGTTCATTCCACTGCCTAGCACCCTTTTCCAATGAAACACTCTTACCAAAACTCACTGGTGATCACCTAGGGACTAGGGAACATGCAATAGTTCCTCAACTTCCATATACCTATTCACCATTTCCACAAGCTGATCTTCTATTTTAGGGTCCCTGTGAAGAACTGCAGGCAAGGACCATATATATAGGGCCATAATGTCACTTTTCATGGCCCTTTCAGAGTCTCTAGAGATGGATGAGGTAAAGCATTTGAGGGTGAGGAGGTTTTTCCACAAAAGAGTTAACATTTCAGTTTTGAGTTTGTCATAGTCTAGGGCATCGATAGCCAACTGCCATTTCCTCTGGATCTCCTCATCTCCTCAACATCCAATTTATTTTTCCTCCTGGTTTCCTCAACAGCCAATCGCTGCACCCTTGTGGCTTCCTGCTAAAACCTGATGGCTTCCTGCTGCACCGATCTAGCCTGTAGCAATGTCTTCCATGTTATCTCATTGTGTAGGAGAAAAGCAGAATCTGGCTTCTCTGAGCATCTGATTATAACACAACCATGTTCACAATATTAGTCATTTTCAAAAAACATGAGCCTGTCACTAGATTTATATGGCTGCAATTTAAGTGCAATGCTTGCATACTCTACCATGTGTGGCAAAATGAGGTAAGGGGTTCCATCTCCATGGGGTAAATGGCAGCACTTCTCATGCAGGAGCCAATCAATAGGACACCAGTCCAGTGCATCTGCAGCTAGTATTATTTCAAGGCACAAGATAAACAAAACAAAAAAAAATTGTAGCCAGTCAGGCCCTAGCTAACATAAAATTCCTGCTCTCAAGGTAGAAGGACCTAGTATCCAACTAATCAAGACTTACACATACACTATATGTATGTATGTATGTATGTATATATATATATATATATATATATCAGTTTATATATGTGTGTATATGTGTATATATATATATATATATATGTATATATATATATATATATATATATGTACAGTATATATATACAGTATGTGTGTATGAAATAGCTCATTATAGTTTTGTTTTTATTTAGTTTTTGAATTTCTGTGTAGTAATTCTCGACTTACGGCATGACTTGCTCAATTAATATGTGTTCAAGAAAAAAATCTATAATTGCAGCCTATTGTATGGGAAACACATTTCTCAGAAGTACTATAATTGAATGACATGATAAAACCATAAACTAGAAAGGATAAGTACAGCACAGTAATGATATCTAGCATTTTTTCCCCTTAGGAGAAGTTATAGCCTTTAGCTATTTTGATCATGACATTAAAAGGGAAAAAAATTTATTTTAGGTTCACATACTAGCTAAACATCTTAATGAAGTGTTTTTCCAGGTCAACCACAAAATGACCTAAGGGGAAATAAAAACATCCCCTCTGTGCTAAGTGCCACTTACTGTATATAAAGGTGGCTGCAGCAGAAATATATACTAATGTAATTGAGAAACAAGGCACTCAATTCAATATGCACTGCAGAGAGCAAGTATTTATTCAAACACCATTAAAAAGGTTAAACAGTGCAGATTTGCTCCAGGAGAGTGCATTAGTTCATAAATCATTGTTTATTAAAGATTTTTTATAAAGGTTTGCAAAGCAAAAGACTTAGATTCTGCCTCTTAGCCTTTCCACTTTATTCAGCTTTATAAGCCTTTCACTGGGCATATAACATTTGGAATGTCGCTAGCGGTGACAAATTGCTGCTTAGCGTTCATAGCCCCAGAGGCACCCTTAAATGTATGGGAATGCAGGATTTCTATGTCGCCTGGATAAAAGCCAGTAGCCAACAAGGCAGTTGGAATAAATGGTAAGCAAATGCAGTAAGGTAAGGTAATCATGTTGAAAGCTTTAATACTTGCCCATCAAAAAATCTTTGACTTTGAAATAAGTCCAAAACAAGCAATGTCTTTACTCTAACATGATGTCACTGCCGGTCATTAGTGTAGTAATTACAGTGAAAGCCTTTTTGTGATTGTATTCCCTAATGGGTCATTAATATAATATTGCTGCACTAGTACATGTCTCATTAGCTTTCCTTGTGGAAGCATGTATCTTTCAGCAATGTAAATCTTAACAGTATTAATTTTGCCCCTTAGCACACATCACTATTATGCTCTATTTGTAATTATGGTGTCTTTGTTGGCAAAGTATTAGAAAACAAAAAACATTTTGTTTTCCTTAATAGAACATTATTAGAGGTTACTGGGCCCCATAATATAATTTTAAAGAGACCCCGCTACCCCAAGTTGTGTTACGTAAATATAACTACCAATTATGATGTGCCTCAGTATGCAAATCTGCAACACACCAATGGGTACATTTATTAAAGGTGTATGTTGTTGAGAAGTTTAAATTGCCCAAAATAAATAGTAATTTATTGTAAAATCAATAGGTAATGCATTTTTTGGAAACAGAAAGCACATTGAAATATATTGCTCATATAAAATAATGGGAAATGCTCAACCAATTACAAGCAATATTAGCATGCTGGACCTCTAAGATTGTCTAAGGAAATGACCTCCAGCTCCATTGAAAACAATTCAATAAAAAAAATCATGGTGGAACTTCTCCTGCAAGCCCTAGCTTATAAAGCATACTTGCCAATATTTTCTCCTCCCTTCCAGTAGAGTGCCAAGAGGGGAGATAGATTTGATCACTGAACGACATAGGACTAGGTGATTCTTGTCATTAGGCCTTGCTCCTATGTGGTATAATGCAGTGAATTGCAGGTCTATGAAGAAGGGACAGGGCCAAAATGACGTGATTCTCCTTTAAATAGTAAGTGGGTAGGATGCAGGACGGTCATCTGCTCTCTGAAAATGTGGGATTCTCCTGGACATTCCAGTAGAGAGCCTGATTCAGAGATGTACAGAATGCTAATATTTACAAAGCCAGGCCATCAGTAATCAGCGCATGCATCTGATTCACATGGCACATGCGTCCAATTTCATTACCGATGTCACTCACAGTGATAATTTATTCGCAAAGTCTATTGACAGGCAGAGACTGTTTGTGGGCGGCAATGGGAAGTTGGCGACTCAAATGCAGACGTGTCATGACCAATTTCGGCGTGTATGTCTGCCTGTCACTTTGATCCACTATACAGTCAGAAAGGTTCCGGCATCTCAGTTCCCATTCTGTGTGACCTTAGGGTTTCTCGGAAAGTCAATTATTCTCTGATCTGCGATCAATGCTGCATATGCAGTCGTTTGGATTTGCAAAGCTGCCTGCGGTGTCTCAATACAAAACCCTGCAGCTGCGACATTTGCATATTTTCAAACAGCTGCTGCATACAAATTTGCAGTTGCAGCAGCATCAGCGTACATCTCTGAATCAGGCCAGAGTACATACTTATTTGATGGAGAATTTTGTGGGTGCTTACTCTTCTACAAGGCCCAAAAGTTGTTGAGATTTTAATTTGACTTGTGCATGTCCACTCAGTAAATAGCTGTGAAATTTACTGGGACACATGGGCCCCCGGGTCCAGGGGTGGACTGCACCGCACACACTGCACCCATACTTTGTCATACTTACCTTTCCGAAGTCCAGCGTCTGGTCTCCCAGTGCTGTTTAAACCCTGAAAATGGCCACTGTGGCCATTTTTTCCGGTGTTTTGTGCATGTGCTGTGAGAAGATTGCCAGGAAAATGGTGGCCGTGCCATTTCCCCTGGCGATCTGCGCAGGCGCAATAGATACTGGGCACACTCTATTGGCCAGTGTCTATTGTTTCTGTGGTGTCCGACCAGCCACATCATTTGACTGCCAGACACCGGAGTGAGAGGAGGGGGCCCATGACGGGGGATGCACACGGGCCTCCTCCTCTCTAAAGGCGCCCCTGAATGGGGCATACACACTAAATGATAAAAGTGAATAAAATGAACTATAACGATATCATTCAATGATATATCATTCATATCGTCCAGTATGTATGGACCAAATGACCAACGATATGCACTCCTCTGGGTCGTTAACGATGTTTCCTGTCGTGCAAACATGCAGGCCAATCTGACAATATTGTCAGAAAGTGCCTGTTCAGGGATGTAGCAGGATGAGGTCACTAAACGATATCGTTGATTATATCGTTCAGTATGTACACCCAATATATTTCACCAATATAGCTCATACAGCACATCATCTAGTGTGTATTGCCCTATACACAGACAACATGTCTTTGAGATCGATCAGCTTTTCTGGCATAAATTGTTTAACCCACAGGTAATGCAAGTCTTTTAAACTCTAATTTCTGCACCAGCACTATTCTGATTGCTGTAAAACTCATATCTTTTTTGCCACCTACTGTACCTCCACCTAATACAGCTGAGGTGCTCTGTTTCTGTATATATATTATTGTGCCCATCTGCAGTCACTAGGGGGTATAGGATGATTTTGCAAAGGCTCGGTAAGATTTGTGCCTGACCAAGATTGTATTCACCACCATGTTTCTAACATAGATATTGATGTTATCCAGAGGATACTTCTACAGCCTTCTGACGTTGGATATGAGTACCTATATCCTCTGGACTATATTACTTTGGCACAAAGGTGGATTGTTGACTGTACCTTAATCAGAGGATCACACTCCCATACAACAGCTATTGTATGGATTTCCTCCACTCATTGTTATATATGTTCTAAATAAAACTTCACTTTTTATGATAGATTTCGTGCTATATTTTCCATAGATGTTTATTTGAGGATACCCCCATTTCTACATCCTGATGCAGTTGGTTGGATACAGAACTTCTGGTTCTTACTGCCCATCGATAGACAGTGGACACTATCACCCCATATGGGCTCAGTTGGTAGGATACAAGATTCTTTGATGTGAGTAGATATTTGAATCTCTTGTATTCATTAGTATATTCTACAATATTTTTTTCTATTCTATTTCAGGATTAAAAGAATGAACATTGAAAACATAAAGATATAAGTCTATTCTACTGTATGTGAAGATAGGATAAGGACTTCACTTTATTGATGTCTATTATATGATTCACTATACCTATTTTGGTTAAGCACTGAGGACCTCATTCAGAGTCGGTCGAACGCGACCGATGTTCGCTATACTGTGCATGCGTAAAGTTCGCAATGCGCGTGCGCAAACTAGCCACTACGATCAGAAATTTCTCTCTCCTTGAACACAGCCAGGTCGGTAGTTTGAGTGACAGATGGAGGCGTTTGTGGGTGGTAACAGGGGAAGGTGCTTGAAAACAGGGGAGTGGAGATCTGAACGCAGGCATGCCTCATTATGTGAACGGCGTTTTATGGGAGTGCATATGGATTATGGGAGTGCATAATTAACAAAGTAGCATCATGGCACATGTGATATGGGAGGTTTTTACACTGACATGATCGTAAAGCTTAAGAGAGGGTATGGTCAACCTTAAGCTCTATGACCAGTGCCGATGGTTCCCGATAGTCTCGATTAATCCTTATATGCCCGGAGATGACGTTCAATGCGTACAAGAAGGGGGCGTATTTTTTTGTCTTCCGACCGCTTCCTCCCCTTGGTCGGCCAACTACCGATCCGAACTTAGGGACGCAACTTGCGAGGGAATCATTTGAATATCCGGCCCTTTTTTCCGTACGACCATGCGGCCGCTTCGACCGACTCTGAATGAGGTCCTGAATCCAAGTCACCTATATTTATTTTTTGCTGTTAATTTTTGTAGTGTGTGGCAACACTTTATAGGTTGATCAGGTCTTAGCAGCTTGATGCACAGGAATTAAGGTGTTTTTCTTTGCCCTCCATTGACCAGTTCAGAAGGTAAAAAGCATGATCGGTAAGTACAAACAATAAGTCTTTAAGGGTCAAAACCTCAGTCATCTGTGAACAACACTTTCATTTACATGTCAACAGTAGCTTAATGATAATTAATATAAGAAAAATAAATGAAAGACCATAGAAAAGTGTCTATAATACAGATAGGACAATCTCCTTTCCTCTTAGCTGGATTTCATAACTAGGTCCATGTATCCTCTTTACGAGCCTTTGCAAAATCATCCTTCAATTGCAGCACTTTGTTTAAGCTATAGTACATATGCGCTCAGTTACATTGATGCTGATCATGCTACAAACATGCGCACGCATCGTGCCATGTGATTACCCATGCCTGCATTTGCTACAGTACGCTATGGCGCACACTGTGATCACTCCATGCAATCCTATGGGGTCACGGGTGCATGTACCTGCTTTCAAGCACGTGGCTCGCACCATGCATGGCACGATTGGCCGCGCAAGTGGCAAAGATGTAACTGGGCATATCTGTATCTTCTATTGCTTCCTAAATATTATATGAGCTGTCAGTGGAAGAACCTACAATCCACACGTCCCTTCCTGAGAGGCTATCAAATAATTCAGTATAGTACTGTATATGTTGCCTAAACTAACAATTGAAGTTCAGTCTGTACCAATCTAAATTTTTGATCATACTCCTCTGTGATGTTATCTATCAGAGAAGCCAGATAACTGGGCCTGATTCAGAGATGGATGCAATGCTTATATTTTTGCAGAACAAGCATTTGTTTACTATTGCAAATGTGCAAATGCTGCACTGTGCATGCACAGATATTGTATTGTGATTACTCTGGTACACAAGAACCACTCGCAAAGTGAGTGACAGATAGTCAGCATTTAAGTATGGTAATGGGGGTTAGAAAAATGCAGGCTTATCTGACCATTTAAATGCCTTTGCATGAGCCTGCACAAATTAGCCATTCCGATCACCTTCGGAGTAGGAGAGCTCTCTCTGTATCATGAGAGCTGCAGTGTTAGTGGATGGTCAGACTTGAATTACATGCTGTGTTACTGCCTGATGTGCATCAATAGTACCTTTGTTTATGCTGCTGTACATCATCGGACAGATATGAGAAGACAGCAGTGGGTGTCCCTATGCTTGCGTAAGCTTTAAAAACATTAGCATATTTTTTGCAGCTGTGTTCTGTGCAAAATTGCAGCTGCAATTGCATTAGCATGTTCTCTGAATCAGACCTGCTATCAATAACATTAAACACCCTGTTTGTAGTATTGTTTTCAGGACACTATCCTGGTAGCATCATAGAACACAATGGGCACAGTTTTCATTAAGTAGTGTTAAATGCTTTTAACGAGCTACAGTATTACTATAGCTCCAGGCTTTACACTTACACTTGCCCTATTTGAGATATTCTGTTTAATACAAGAAGTAATATATTGTCCATTCTCTTCATAACCAATAGTAATATGAATGTACATCAAATCACAACATCCTCCGAAAGGTTTTATTATCCCCAATCACTCTCTTTCACCGGAGTATGTTTGTGGGAATTTTGGTGGGAATTATTTCCTTAATATGCTGTTTTAGTAACCCATTTATCCATGTTATTAGCCCTACTACTTCAGGATAATAGGAAATGTTATATTCCCAGTTTACACTATTCTCCATTACCCACTGGTGTACTACGTTTTAGTTATTTCCAGTATAATGTGAGCCATTGTCTTTTTGGATGTCTAAGAGAATGCCATAATGACAATCTATTCCAGCATGTTCATTGAACAGATTTGGTCAGCACATGCACTGGGAACTTAGGGCCTGATTCAGACCTGCTTGCGAGCGCTGAGCGCTCGCAAGCGGGTCGATGGTGCCCTAATGCGCATGCGCACGACGGAGGGAGCTCCGTCGTGCACATGTGCGAGACCCGCATAGCGACAGCCAAGCTCGCACCAAAGGGGGCATGCTGTCGATGGTGAGTGACAGCATGCCCCCTTTGGTGGGCGTGCTGGGGGCGTTGCTGCCCAGACGGAGGTGTTCCCATGGGAACGCCTACTGTCTGGGTCCGGCCCCACTGACATCACTAGTGATGTCAGTGGGAGTGCTTTTGGCTCTCCTGGGCTTGCGACAGCGAGACCCTACCGCAGGGTCTCATCACAAGCCCAATGGTCGCGATGGTCTTGACCATTGCGACCATCTTTTTGGCCACTCGCATAAGCTGTAGGTGGTCACCCACAGCTATGCGAGCGGCCAGGAGGCTGCTCCATTTTTAGGTAGGAGGGCCCTGATTCAGAGCAAACACTCTGGTCAGAGCGTCCGGCTCTAAATCAGGCCCTTAATGTGAGACTCCAGATTATGGGCCCGATTCAGAGAAGGACGGATTTGCAGAGCTGCACACTATCAGCTGTACAAATCCATCCATTTCAGGTGCAAATGTAGAAGGAGGAGTCAGACACTTTCTGCATTTGCGATTCCAGCACTGCAACCGACATCACAGGCTGGGATCTCCATCGCAACCATCACTTCTCGCAGCCTGACTGGGTGATGGTCACTTAAGAGTCCAGGAATCTGCTTCCACCAATGAAGACCCTGGCCTCATCCCTCCTAGAAAATGGGGGTGTCATGCCCCCATTTCTGGGAACAGCGACCAGGAAAACCCCATTTCCACCTCCCCAAATGCTGCAACATGTCAATCATGCTGTAACTTGGGGGGGCCTGTGACCGTAAGGCGCAGACCTGAAAACATCGAAATTGTTCATTCATCATCAGATGAATGTACATATCTGATTCAAGACCTTTTTTTGTCCATGGCAGTGCATCAGTATTGCACCCTCCTCATCCTTTGGAAAGCAACAATAAAGTCCATCTGCCACACTTGCTCAGCTGATTTTCCTTTAAATTTGAAGCCTACACATCCTGTCAAAGTCCTTTTAGTATTTATTGTTGCTTCTCACTTCTGTACAATGTTCTTAGTCATAATGTGGGTCAAAGGTATTCCTTTCTGTATGGTCCAATCCCAGGTTCCTTGTGCCTGTGCATGTGCCCATTCCCTAAATCTTTGCAACTCTCTATTGTCTTCTTCAGTAGTACCCAACACAGATATTTGAGCCAGAGCATCTTCAATTTCATTAGGGAGTTATCCAGTGTGGACATTCACATGGCCTGATTCATTGCTGCAGATAGTACAATGCTCCATAAATCTAGTCCTTACCAGATTTATTTCCCTTTGATCTTGGTGCTATGTAAATGGCTCAGCTGTCATATTTTCTTGCATGTAACTTCAAATTGAGTTGGTAGGATGCTACCTGTCTTATTAGGATACTGTTTATGTGCTATTGGATGGAACTATTTTCTACCACATTTATCTAACTCTCTCAGTTGTCCTAACAATGCTGCTGCATCCTATACAATTTTTCCCTCAGTTAACTTATTCAATACAGAAACTAAAACAGGTTTTAAGTGTCATGAGGCAGTTGTCAACAACTTGCTTTTAATAAGTGATGTGAAACTAGGGGCTAAATGTAATAGACTGCAAGCCAGCACCACTGCAGGAATACATGCGAGTATGCCCATATTTTTAAAGCAGCAAGCATGTTAAAGGCTAAACCAGATACTGTGTTCTAGCAGTTTAAATTGGCAAGTACTATTAACGGCTTTATAACAGTATATGCTGGATTATTGTATCTATTTTAAGCAACATAGTGACTCGGTTGTCTTATTCTTGCAACCTTCACATGGAATAACTGTTCATTGTTTCCATTCTTAAGCGGATGTATTTTTAAAGCTAAATACCTGAATTTTAGTGGTGTTATCCTGATTAACAGTGTATGACCGATTATCTCATAATTTTTTGGCTCCTGGAATAACAACTGAATAATACCTTAAATTTCTGTATTCTTTCTCAATACTTGCTGTGGACTTTTTAGTCTATCTTTTGTTTTTTATTTCTATTGCTATATATATTTTATAGATCTACTGTATATGTAGATCATGTTTATTAATATATGTATTGTATATGTTTATTTTTAAATTACAAGTGTCAGAACATTATTATGTGTATAATAAATGTGATTTAATTTATACATATGGTCATACAGGTCATTTATGATTTGTATTTTTTATCTCATCAACAATCTTCACTGATTTAGTTTAAAGGCTAAACCAAGCTATTTTAGCTTTTATCATGCTTGCTGCTATAAAAATATGGGCATACTCTCATTTATTCCCTCGGTAGATGTCTGGACCTGCCCAAACCTCACAGTGGAATTTCCATCTGCATCAGGCAGACTTCTCACCAGGTTCATGCAGCTTCTGAATACCTTCTTCAAGATTATGCCAATAAAATGTGTAAACAGATGTGGTCTCATAAACTTGTACTACTGAATCACCTATTAAGTACAACAATTAAATTATCTGTTAGCTCTTCTTGCTCTTCTCATGTACAATGGATCAATGCCTACACAGCAGGAGCCTATAGCTTAAGTCACCTCCCAAATTCCATGCACACAATATCCAAACATTAATCCTTCACCAGGTTGCTGTTTATATTTCACCGGTATTTTTTACAATTCCCCTGCTGTAGATGTCTCTTCTATTACACCTTACTCAGCCTGCACACCTGAATGACTGATTATTCTGTAATCTTGATCTACTAAATGAGCTCCTTATCTTTTTTTATTTCTCTACATGCTTTGGTATTGACAATAGGGTGCAACTCTCCTCCCTCCTCTTCATACTCTAATTCATCATCTGGATTTTCACACCCAGTTTATTTTTCTATAGCATCCCAGTCTTTTGTCTCTATTAATGTTCATATTTATACTGGGTTCCCTCCACTTGGCTATCACCTCTCTCTCTCTCTTGTTTCTCTATTTGTCAGTATTTAACACATAGCAGAACTAATCTTCAGTTTCTCTTTGGATATTTTATACATTCCTTAAACATGTACAGTATGTAGAAGAAACAGCTGTTCTTACATATTCTCAAGTTCTTTCCAAGCACCCTCTTTCAGTGTCACAGTAGCAGTGGCCTTTTGCTCTGATAGAGAATAATGAGATAGCTAGGCAAACTGGAACTACATTTTTATTAGCTTTGGGAAGATTGCAGAGCAGAAGGCATATCCAATTGGGCAGATAGCAGACAGCAGAGCAAGAGCAGAAAACATCTAAATAGACAGAAGGACGTTTGCAACAGTGATTCCAGCAGATTAATTAGATCGGGACAGAGAGTTCATGTCAGAAGTATCTTGCAATCACCTAGCACTATCTGCTAGGTAAAACCTTAGTTTAAATACTTAGGGAATATGATTTATCATTAGCACCACCTGTGCAAATTGTTTAAAAAGATACCTAGAACCAGGAGTACCCCTCAGCCTTCAAGCAATACTATGAAACCTCTGCAAATCATACAAATGAGCCAATCAATCAAAGTCAGAGGTGCAAATCCTAAATGATTGTTGAGAATGTGCAACATATATCACTGTTGGTGGCTACACTCCCCTTTGCACAAAGTAAAATCCAGGTGCACCAGGCATGGTGGTGTTGTTTTTTTCATTTTGATCAAACATAAGTCATGAACATTTACCATTAGTTCCAACAAACTTTCCTTTATACCATATCTTTTTCAATTAATAAAAGAGAACAATTGTTTGCCTCATCTTTAAAAATCCAATATTATCTCAACTACATATTCATTATAGCCCTGTATATTGACTGGGGACTCAGAGGTTGGAATAGAGCCATAGAACAATTTAATTTGTGACACATAAAAAGGATGAATAGTGCTAATCCATACCATACCACACCATGGGCCATATTCAATTAGAAGCGAAAAGTCGAAATCCGGGAAAAAGTAGCGCTGATTGCAATTTTTCGCCAGGTAGAAACTTATCTCTGTATTCAGTTCCATCCGCTTTTCATGTACGCGGAAAGTCAATGCAATGTAATAGACTAAAAAGATTTGCCTCTGAATAGCAGGAGAAAAGAAATGCAACATTTTTATTTTGGGGTGCAAAGGTGGGGAACTCTCACAGCACCCTTGGGACAGCCCCCCAAAGGATAACTTAGTCTAAAAAAATCTATAAAAAAGTGAGGAACACCCCAAAAAAGTACTTTGAATTTGGTAGTGAAAAAGCACAAAGTGGGGGGGACAAGTTCACAAACTAGCGAAATAATGTTCTGGGGGTGCTCTAAGAAGGGGTCAAGTGTTTTTGGGATTGCAGGTGCTTTTATTAGGGTGGAAAATCTGCAATTATTAAAACTGCACTTTAGAGACATTAAAATATGCTTGCACCCATTTTCAGGTACCCCGAATTTGACAGGACTACTTATTTTCTCCAAAAAATACTGCTTTATGCTATTCTTCACCACTTGTGCAAATACGCTAAATAGAGGCAATTGTGCAAACTTAAGTACCCCAAATTGTTGTATTACGGCTAATCGGGCACTACTACATTGATCCCCAATGTTTCTGCATATTTGGGGGGAGTACAGGCTGATTTCCATGAATCTGACACCACTTTTCACCTGTTCTGACTTCGCGTGTCTCCGTTTTCGCATCTTTTGGAATTGAAAAGGATGAATCATGGGTACGCACACGACAAGTTTCCATGGCTAAAATACGTGATGTAGGCAAAAAGTCCAGCATGCAAAACTTTATCGCATATGCAAAACTATTTGAATACGGGCCCATATTAGGATAGAGTAGTATGGTGTAAGTAACTGTGCACCTGGCAAAACCATGTTGCAATGCAAAGGGTGAAAATAATTAATTTTGCATGTGGGGTAAATACTGGCTGCTTTTGCATGTAGTTCACAAATGCTAGACAGCTTTATTTTTACACTGCAAATTAGAATTCAGTTTGGACACACCCCTCCCAAATCTCTGCACATTATACATCTAACCAACCTGCAGTGCAAAATGGTTTTACTCTCAAATCTGAATCAGACCCATAGTCTGTAACTATTTTCCATTTCTCCCTCAGTCTTTTGTGCAATTTTTACATTCCTGGTACATCCTTGAGACTTTCTCACTTGGAAAAGACTGAGGACAATAACCAAATAATGTACCCTGTAATGTAGAAGTATGTTGACTATAATAATGAACAAATTCCGCCAAAAGCATATATATATATATATATATATATATAGTGAGAGAGAGAGAGAGAGAGAGAGAGAGAGAGAGAAACCATATTAGTAGATTTTCATATATGTATAGACTTATTAAAACTTTAGACATTACTGCTCTGCTTACATATATATCAGAGATAATTTAAATAACACATATTAATGTTTTCAGATAAAATCAAATCATCTGATTACACTTGTCAAACTTTATATAGGTATATTCTTCTTTTCTGCTTCTGTACATGTTTAAAACAAAATAATGAGTTTAAAACTGCAACAGTGAACTAACTTTAAATACCAAAAAGCATAGTGCAGTGGCATGAACATTTTAGGCCAATCGGAGATGACCTAGCTAATATATGGATCCATTTATAAAAATATTATTATGTTACAAGTCCAATCAATCTCATTAATACTTAATTGGTATAATGGGACATAAGAAATAGAAGGGAAACTACAAATCTTGAGAGACTTATAAATATGTGTTGGGCTCTTAAAATGCTTAGGTAAAATTACTGAACTCTTATGTTTGTATCCTCACTTTAAAATAGTATATATCATAGCTCTACTTGAAGATAAAGGGGATTGCAAAATGAATATATATAGAGTCAAACAGGAGATTATTATTCTAAAAAAGAAACATCTGTTAAAACATCTAGTGTATTACTATTATTACTAGAGCTGTCCTTTGTGTAGTGAGGACTTCCGGATTTATGACCTAAGAGTCCTATTGCACATTCATGACCGTTGGTTTGAGCATCTGCAAGTGGCACCAGGTTCATAGAGGGATCCGAATGATCCCTCTCAGGTGATTTGTTTGGAGAGGAGCCCATATGCTTCTCTAGGCAATGCTATCTATAGATGGCATTACCTGTCTGGCACAAGGAAACTTTCTGGAGCTTGGTGTAACCCAATAGAATTCTATGCACTGTGACAATTACTTAACTGATTTCTTCCTGTTGCTGGAACTAGTTATAAGAATAATAATTTATATCAAAATGGTGCCAGTATTATGTACTACAGTATTCAGTTCCACCAGAAAAAAAGCACTGAATAGCCATAACACCGACCTGTTTGATTCTGATTAATTCAGATATTTGTAGAATACAAGGAGCGTGGAAATGCACAGGAGATTTGTACAATTTGTAATCTATAGTATGCAATAAGTGTATATGTTTTAGTCTATCTTCTGACTGAAAAAATATGGTCTTTTTCATCTTTCTATTGAGAGATTTCATCAGTTTGAAAAGTCTGGAAGGACAGCTAGAAACTAGAATAAGCTGTCTGTGTCTAAAAGCTCAAAGTCCATTGAGAGTTTAATTAAGTCAATGTACAGTGGTTGTCCATGCACTACATGTTTCTTGCAGCAATCTCAAGGAAAAGATCATGTCAAAACTCAACCTCCCAGCTTGCAAATCATTGGGTCAGAGTAAACAGTAATAGAGGATCTTCAGCTAGTCTAACTCAATGTTTGAAAATTGATTCCATACCAAATGATGAGAAATATCTAAATTACAGTTTGTTACATCAATCAATCAATCAGCTTTTTATTTACTTACACTTGGCTTAAAAAATAATGATTCACTTATATTTTCTTTACCCCATGAAACTGACAATCTGTTTTGGTGTCTAAAAAAATTAGGGCACAGTGACTTCATAGGAAGTTGACAGTGGGAACTGGACCAGAGCCTATAGCAATTTTTTCAGTGTTATTATATTCTCATTAGCAACCTTAGCTGGTATTTTCCCCTCTATACATGCAAAAATCTCACTGTCTAAAAGCACTGTTTGCAAGTGTTGACAAAACAATAAGTTTTACAGAAAAACAATGGTTGTTGTCATATATGTATACTTTTCATCATAATTAATTAATATTAGAAAGTCATATAACACAACACTAACTTAATGCTATATTCCCTCATTATCTATTAAAAAGAAAGGAAACGAGAAACTGTAAATGGGCTGTTGAAAGTTGCTTTACAAAATAATGATTGTATTTAATCCACAAAAGAATTTAAAAAAAATGTACTTACCTTATCTAAATTGCAGTAGTTATTTTTTATTTAATCTTAAGAAAGTGTTAGCTATATATTTTACGATTACAGCAAATATAAACAGCTGATTCCAAATTTGTCCATAATCCACAGACGGAATGTTGACAGAGTTGTTTTTACAACAGGTTGGTCTATAGTTACTAAGGAGCCAATTTAACAGGATCCGCAGTTTTGCCCCAATAAGTTTTGCAGTCCGCATAAAAAAATATGGGGACTGCATTTGTGATTGCAAAGAGGGGGACCGCAGCAGATATACTTTTTTAAATGGACCCAATGCTCACAAATGCAGCAATATTCTGAAAATGGCCAAGTGAGAAAGTATTTACTTACAATGCCTACCAACAAAGCTCAGTAAACATAGTAGAGGTGTGTTAGCTTGCTTCCGTTTATAATTGGTCTTCTGTTTATAACTGGTTTGGATTTATTAATTGTTTTAGCATTATGAATGTCTAGTTCCACTCTTATTGCTTAGTTACATTAACAAACGTTGTGTTTGAATGTGTAAGGGGCATGACAGGACTGCAGGCAGCTAAGCTAGTACAATATTAAACCCATTAAAAAACAACACATAAGTATAACTGTGTGACTTTGGAATTTGTATTCAAGAAGGAGCAGTTTCAAACAACAAATAACAACAATACCAAACATCTAAACAACTTTTCTACATAAAACATACACATACTTTTTATAGTCACAATTGGCTAGCTCAGAGTATCACATATTACTAACGTAACTTCATGAACCAAGTGATGCAACACTCGAGATTGGCTAGCTATAAGTATACTTGCTAAACTCAAAGACCATGTTAAATAATTTCTGTGAAAGGAAGCAAATATAGGTTGAGTCTCCCATATCCCTAATGCTTGGGACTGGGATACTTTGGATAACAGAATATTCCGTATTTTGGAATAATTGCATCCCATAATGAAATATCTTAGGAATAGGACCCAAATATACACACAGAATGCATTTATGTGTTATATACACGTTATACACACAGCCTGCAGATAATTTTATACAAAATACAAAAATACAAAATATTCAATCATTTTTTGGATCAATCAATGTTTGTGTACAGAAATGAAATTCATTTATGTTTCATATACACCTTATACACAAAGCCTGAAGATAATTTTATACAATATTTTTAATTATTTGTGCCTTAGACAAAGTTTATGTACATTGAACCATCAAAAATCAAAGATTTCATTATCTCAGTCATGCCAAAAAAATTCTGTTTTTCGGGAATATTCCGTATTTCAGAATAGTTGGATATGGGAGACTCAACCTGTAGTTTGCCATCTTTTACCATGCAACAAGGGCAGTTAAGCAGGAGATCTCAACTATTCAACAATCTCTCACTTGTCTACTAGCCATTAAAATACCTCCCCACTATCCTAATTTTAGCAGGACAGTTTTCATTTGATGGGACTGTCAATGTATTTGTCCCAAGATGCATGTGGGTGAGAGGGGCTTGGATCTATCCCCTATATTTGTTTCTGGACTGAAATGTTCGGAGGTATTAATTATCCTTTCTCATATGTCTCAAATCCAAATCATACTCTCGGTAAACTTTACCTAAATAAACTGTAAATCATACAACTGTCCCCTATATGATCCCTTTGTCCCACACACATTATGGAGCATATTTATTAGCAAGTGTTATTGTTTTAATTACTTTTTTTACTAATCACAAATTGTATTCCAATCAATCAGCCTCTTACTGTCATGTGGTTATAAAATGACAGGAGCTGAATGGTTTAAGCACCATTTAAGATTAGTAACAAGTGATAACAAAAATATCACTCATTATTAAATATGCTACTAAATGCCTTAGCCCCACCATGACATCCTCAACTAAATTGTGTCCCTGCTACATATAGTATGTATATAGAAGATTGGAGACAAAGCAATAAAATAAATAAAATTATTATATATATCAGCAGTGAGTCAGATAATTAACTACTTATTGCATCTTTACTATTTTTACTAATAACATAATTCCAGATAGTGGAGCACTGTAACTTTGACACATCTAATGAAAGTTCTTTATCCAAATATCACTGCTGATATATCTCGGCTTGGATGAGATTTAGAACTATGGAATATCTCTAGAGGTTGTATATTTTATGTCAAGCAGTGTTATAATTCCCTATGAGCAGGGTAATGAAATTTTCCAATGTAATGTAGATTCCAATTGAAATTCAGAATAGGAAATGGAAATGATGCTGCTGAGGCTGGATTCCTCATTCTCTGCAATTGATTTGTCACTCTGACTTTCATGTACAAGTATCCCAATTTACCCTTATGTGTCCCTTCACAGTTCATTGTATAACAGTACCTTGCCCCAGAGATGAAGAAAACACCAGATAATTTACTGTTTGCTGCTTTTGTAAAGAAGGCCAAAAGAAATATAGAGTAACATCTAACACACTGGTGCTCTTCAAGATTCCTTTATAATATAGATATGGTTTATTTTTAACTAAATCATTGTGATGAAAACACATTTTCAGTGGTAGTAGTTGAATACATTTTTAGATGACAAATTTATTCTCCATAATGCCATATAACACACTTATTATTCACTTACACAACAGCTCTGTGCACAAACAGATATCCAATATATTTTAACCATATCATTTCTGAATATGAACACTGAAAATGTTTTATCCTATATAAAATACATTATCAGCTTTGTCTAATATGTGTACCTGTTCCACGGGTTTTAAAGTCAATATTGTGGTACAGTAATTTATATTTTGGTTGGAAACAAAGCTACTTTCATTGTTTGCTAGAATGCTTAACTGCAATTGATAACCTAGTTGCATGTCAGATGCCAATCTGAGCTGCTTATTATGTGCAAGTTTGTGTGTGTGTGTGTGTTCAGTAACAGTAAATAAGTAATGTTTGTTTTAACATCATGAATGGTATCTTTCAAGTTGAAAGTTGAATATTACTATAACTCTAATTATATAAAATGGAACCCCTGTGCATCTGGTGGTCTGCCTCCCATTCCCTGCCTCAGTGACCAGATACCTCACTTTAGGGGGAAGATTTATTTAGCCATGAGTTCCGTACTGTGAAGTAGCATGTTAGTAATCAGTATTTTATGTGATCTATTGCCAATAGTAACAGGTCACTTTGTACAATTCAATTAGAGATGTCTTTTTGTGGACATCCTGCTGGTGTCCACATGAACTCTGCAGTGTGCAATCTGTGTGAAGTGCAGGGAGGAGGGGGAAATCATCCTGAAAGAAATAATAAATAAGACAGCAAGATGCCATAAGGACAGTGTAGGACACTGTTAGTGTCTATTGGAAAAGTACTGTATATACAGCTTTTATAAGGTGTCACAGTTCTGAATTTCCCAATTTTAATTAATAGATGTAAAATAATAAGTAGCATGTGTATTCCAGCAAATAAAAGTGTTTAGAACTTTTCAGGTATATTTAAATGTATATATTGTGTATTATGAGTGTGTATATACAAGAAGTAAAATATTGGGGAAAAAGATTTGCAACTCCCAACTGTAGAGTACATTCAAAAACTCCTTTAGTATCAACATGACTCATCAACCCACAACATTAAATACCTCTCTCTGCTTTTCAGAGAAAATTACATGAATAATTGTGATACCCCTAAAGTGTTTATTATCTGTTATATACAATTTACACAGAGAGAATTCATATGTTTGTACAGTAATGTTGTATAAATAATTAAAAATGCAAATTGATGTATTTACACCGTGTTAGATAGTAAAAGAGTGGGCTTATTGATGTGTATGCCCAGTTCATTAATTCATGTATCAGTTATTTATATATACATGGCCCCTCACAGAGGGGAACTTGGAATGGTCTGCCCTCACTGGACTGTGGCAGCAGGGAGGCGCACACCAGGGATGGAGCATTCTAGCTGTAATAGATGGGACACCTTCCCCTATAGTATTTAGTGGCCAGTGAAGAGAGTGGCATGTGCGGTCAGCGGGAAACAGACCTACATGCGACCGCTGGTATATAAGGGGGACTCGTGGGTGCTACTGGGAGGAGTGAGCCTGAGGTAAGCCAGCCGTGAAGGAAGTGCTGCGCTTACTGGAGGGACAGAGAGAGCTCTCCGAGGTGAGGAGAGCTGGACCCACTGGATGGTGCTGTGCGGAGCCGCGGTCCTCAGGAAGAGAGCACTGGGGTCTGGTGTTGCTAAAGAGACTGCCAGGGCAGACTACCAGGAAGCCAAGTAGGAGCCTCTAGAGGAGCAGTGTCATCGACAGGACCACCCAGATTCCACCCCCTGCCTGGTAACTGACAGCTGGGGACAGCCTGCAGAAGAGATCGCTGTCCATACACCCTGAGGTACTGATCTTGCTATGCCAGACTGCAGAGATCAGGTCTGTCAGCCTTATAGAAGTTACACCCAGCACAACACATTACAGGCATGCAGATTGTACCCTTAATCAGAACGGGAGTGGATAGCTAGCTCTCCCAATAGAAGAAAAGGCAAATAAACAGTTATACATTCAGCTATTGTTCAGTCAATTTATACAATAAATCCATCGGCTTAGGGTACAGCTGAAGGGACCACTACTCACACTAGAAACTGCTCCATCAGGAGAGATTGAAGTTAAAAGAAAAGAAAATAATTGCAGTGAGTAAGGAACTGCACCGAGAGGAAATACTGCTATCCCAGCTAATATAGTCGCATACTCTGCAGCTACATAAAGGAGAGTAAGTTTATTTTATCTAATTTCAGAGACATTGTAATGCTATTAAGGGATCAGATCTAATAAACTGCATTGCAACTCAGTATAGCTCTGTGAAACTCTGCTTACCGTATGGTAAATGTAAAGCAACATTAGAAAATTGACCGATGTTAAACTAACTAAAAACACATTGAGGAGCAGCTTCAGAAATAAGGAATTTCTAGGCCCGGGCTTGCACCATCCAAGTACCAGCACAACTTTAATAAGTTGCATAGGATGACAGTATAAACCTAGACTAAGTCAGTAAGTTCCTCACTGTTTCAAAATAAGAGAGGACAATCGACTTTATTAAAAAGTGCACCAATGCAAGGGGTTCTGGCCAGACCTTTGGGGAACAAAAGGTTCACTAGGTTACAAATATTATTATGCATAAACAGTTGATATTATTATATGAAGTCTGGAGGAAGTAGTGAATTGTTAACCCCTTTGCCTTGCAGCACAAGAACAAAGTGTTCTGGTTAAATAAAGTTACCTTGGGACCAGAGTCCATTTACTGTTGTCATATACTTGTATGCATTTACTGTAACGAGCATTGTTAATGTAACCTTGTTTTGCTCAAAGTTCACTATTTTATGAAATGGTAATGTGTGAATAAATTCACCTCATTATTCAATTTATTGCTGATATTTGTATTGAATAATTTGGAAGACTTACAGATGAATCAGGAACTGTATTTGGTAAGCAACATAGCTACTACACAACACCTAGCCTTACCCGTGTTGTAGGGGTATCACATAATGAATTTTCTTTAGTGGCCATGTTTTGTTATTTCAATACCTTTAAATACAATAATATTAATTAGGAGGGGTGTACTGAAGGTACGGTACTATTCTATGATATTTTTACATTCCAAACAAGACTTCTAAATAGTTATCAAAAACTCCAGAGGGGCAAACTAAAAGGCACAATTTTTCCCATAAAAACCTTAAAACTTATGTAACCTTAACATGATTTTCTGGTTGAATAGCAAGAAGTCAAGGCAAAAAGCTTTTACCATGAAAAAAGTTGCCCAAACTTGTGGCTAATTGAATCTAACATAAAGACTTTGGGCCAAATGTAATAGGGTGTCAGTTTTAGTTTAAATCCAACTCGCTCCTTCTCACATTTTTTGAAGGTGCGAGCTCAAGGCTACTACACTATGCAAATCTGTGTGAGTATTTGACTATGTAACCTCACACCTTTTAATGCGACTAGCCTCTCAAAAAAAACATACTCACATGCATTAATCATTCATGTCCTCTTGGGTGCATGTAGGCATCCAAGGGTTAAAAAAAAATTAAAATACCCAAACCATGCCAGACAGGAGGAAATGTATGTTTACTAGGGATGTGCGCCAACCCCGCATTTTGCATCTGTATCTCCTTTGAGGTTTTGGATCTGGATTTGGTTTTGCAAAACTGCCCTAGCGTGTTTTGGTTTTGGATCTGTATTTTCTTTCAAAAATTGATAAAAGCTGATAAAATCACCTAATCTTTCTTTTTGTTCCTACAGTATTATTAACCTCAATTTCCAGTCAATTTTGACCACCTCACAGCTCACAATATTGTTTTCTTCCACTTTAGGCCTACAAGTTGCACCAAGCTTGCTGGCTTACTTAGCTAAGCAGTAGCAGTGGGCGGCACAAACATGTGGCAGTTCAACTACCAACATGGCACCTCAAGAAACAAATATTTTTATTATTCAAGAGGCTGAGGGAGAATATGCAAAAACTTTTGATGGATGCACTGTAGATGATGCAACAGGGAGGATTCCTAGATGGTTAGGATCTCTACCTCTACTTACTCTGGCATGACAATGGGTACAGATGGCTTGACAATTGTCCAGATTTGGGTAGAAATGATTCAACACATAAGAAGTGGATTTTTTTGTTTTATGCCCAGGCATGACAATGGGCTTTTCCTTATCATGGGCAAGAGCTGTTTCCACTGGGGCCTGATTTCCACAAACAACATCCTCATCAGCAGCATCCTCATTAGCATCAGCTACACAAATAGCCTCCTCATTCCGGTTCACTTCCACAGGAGCATCCTCAATTTCTATGTCAACATGTTGACATGTGCTGCTCATCCCCATGTTTGCAGAGGGCTCACAAGTTGTGAAAGTAGGCTCCTCTTTAAGTACAGTTTTGGAAATGTCAGGATCACACATGGCACCCACTGACACACTTAAGGTGCCCATACATGTTGCAATTATTTACACAATTTGGCCTTTTTCAATCAATTGTAACAACACAAATCATGTAAAAAAGTGTAATTTTCTGGATGATTACGATGCTGATGTGCTTCCCTGGCATCGTGAATTGGCATTGTAAATCAACTAAACCTTCAGTAAGATTTTGACCTATTGTGTACAATATGACACACATTGTACAGTGTTTGTGCACATCATGCACAATAGAGATGCATGTAGCATGGACCAGGGAGATCCATGCTACATGCATCTGTGTCACTGACACTGAAGCACAAATGGGTCAGTGAGACCTGTCTGTGCTGCTGTGTATTTCAATGATACAGATGTATGCACAGATCAGGAGATACATTTATACAGAGCACGGACAGGTTTAGAGAGACCGGTCTGTGCTCCTGTGGTAAAAAACAAACAAAAATCTGTGTAAAAAAAGAAAAAAAATGGTATGCCCCCCTCCCCAAAAGAGCAACCAGCCCTGGGCTTTTAGTGACCAAGTGCTGGTTGTGCTTAAATACAGGGCACAAATGATGTAGGAGTCACCTGTTTTTAAGCACAACCTGCAACAGGCTAGTCAGAACCAGCCCTGTTTGACAAAATAAGGTGGACAAATGATGTAGGGGTCCCCCGTACTTTGCGCAACCAGCACTGGGCTCTTTTCTGGTCGTGGTTCTGGAAATACAGGGGCAAAAAATGAATAAGGCTCTGTATTATCCAGAATCAGCACTGGACTTTTCTAGTGGGCTGCTAATGCCACAGCCAGGGGAGCCATCTCACGGCCCCCCCAGTTGAAGCATTAACCCTGACTGTGAGTCAGCCCAGGCCAGGGATCCCTGGGGAGCTGGGGACCCCCCCAATAAAGGGATACTCCTCTCCAGGGCACCCCAGGCCTAGGCTGATATCCCAGGGCAATCCCCGGAACCCTTTGGGTGGTGGTTGCCAGGTTGAAAGTTTAGTGCACTTTGCTGTTGAATTACAGATCCCAGCAAGCCTCTCCCACATGCTGGCACTTGGAGAACCACACATACCAGAAAGCGGGGCATTATGAGCCCACTGGTACCTCTAGTTCCACAGCAAATGCAATATTAAAATAAACACAAGACACACACCATACAAAGTATAAGTTTATTAAAGATACATGCACACACAACAGTGAGTGACACAGTAGCGCACGCCCCACTTTATGTACTGCAGCCCCAGCCTGACAACACTGCACCCTTGAACAAGTAATGACAAGTCACTGATAATAACACACAATGCACCCTAGAAGAACAGAGCACATCTACTCTGTACACTCTCCACAGCCTGAATGAAAATGGCGCTGATCACCAGGACCTTTATACAATCCAAAACCCGCAAGAATCCGACTGCGGGATGATGACATTTTGTCATATTTTGGAATCTGAGTTAGGTGGGAAACCCTGAGCCAGATTCGGATCCTACTCAGATCCCCTATGTTCGGGTGGGTCCATTCTCGGAAAACCGGACCTGCTCATTACTTACTAGTCAGCTTCCCTGTTTGTTCGGCATCTGCTCTCTGTTGGGTGCTTTCTGACCTTTGTTGACACTGATTGCATTTTGTTTGAGGAGTGTCAATGTTTATATTCTTATTCCACCACTTTTAAGTTACTATGATTTGTTGTTGTTTGGTTGGGTGTATAAAAAGCAGCACATTACAGTGGACATTTATATGATATTATAAATGGGGAGTTGGGGGGATTGTGTTGCTGTCTATGGGTTTCACTAGTGACAACATTATTTTTTCTATAGTGATAGATACATTTATTTTATTTTATTTATTTTTTATCTTGGGACAGGGACTCCACCCTAGTGTGTGATATTCACCCCTTAATCCAGCACAATGCCAGGCTCCTGAAAACAGTGTTCATATAGTATGCTCTATGTAGACTGACTTTTACTAAATTCCCAGAGACAATCACTCTATCTGCACTATAACAACCCTCCATTTGAAGTGACCTCCCCTGAGGCTACTACTCTCTCTCTCAATGTACTGCATATTACCAGTCTCCTGTATACACCTTTCATACACTATATTCAATGTCGACACACTGACTCTTATGAAATGTACTGGAATAAGGGCTCAACATTTGGTAACAATAATCACCCCTAACTAGCTACATATTGCAAAATGCCGGTCCCCTGCATACAACATGCATGTATTGTGTTCTGGGCTGGGCTTTTTTATCTTATAAAAAAAAGTGTTTGAGGTGCTGAGAAGTGGGTAATGTGGAGGTAGGGGGTGGTAGGCTAAAGTTTTGCCTAGGGTGCCAAGAAACCTTGCACCGGCACTGAGTGCTGGTTATTGGAAAATACTATATTTTCCAATACCCATCTAGGCTCAGTTACCCGGGCTGGTTATGAATTTAGGGGGTTGACACCAGTCTTTTTTTTTTCCTGATTTTAGCCAATTCTATACATTTTAAGCAAACAAAGCCTGCACAGATCATAGGGTTATGTGCAGGACTTCAATTCTGAAGCAAAGTGATGGCAGGTTTGCTATCAGACAGTATAAGGGCTTGAAATCTGATGGTTATTGACATCAGATTGTAAATGACAGTGAAAACCGATCTTTAAAAATTTTAAGTTTTCAAGACTGCAATCCGTCGTTGATACCAGTCGTTATAAAAAAAGAGAGAAAAAATAGTGTAGTTATGCTCCTATGTATGCTTGTGTTATTTAAGTTATATATATATATATATATATATATATATATATGCACATTTGTACAAATAAAAATGTCCTGCAGGGACACAATTTTTACATTTTAGCAGGTGACAGTTAATGAAACTTTTGTCAATTTTATAATAAAAGTTTTTGGAGCATTAAGATAGCAAAAAGTGTAGCACAAAAATATGTTTTGGAGTTTTAAACACTTAGATTCTCAGAGTAATGTCCCTTTAAACTTGAAAAAAAAATATTTTATATTGTGTCCTTTTCTTTTCTCAGTATTATACTGTCTGTTGCAGTTTTAATTTGCATATATTTGACAATAGACTAGATAAAGATGTATTTTATAGCAATTCAATAACAAAAGCACAGGTGCTCTTTATATAAGGCTGATGATAAGGTGACCACAGACCAGAGGCATCAGTATCAACAGGCTGCTTGTTGTACCATTCACAACATCCAGTGTATGATGAAGAAAAGTCTGACTCTGAAAAAGACTGATCGAGACTATTTCTGGCCCTGACATTTTCCTCAAGATATCTGAATTTCCATATATTTGAAAACCTAATATAAACAACAGAGAAGGAATTTGCATTTCGGGCAGCAAGGAATGAAAAATGGAGGCTGTGTAATCTATTGCAGTTTTGAGAAGAGGAATGACAGTGGTAAAGTTGAGCGCACACAACGTCTTGTGGCAAACTCATTTCCTGGCAGAATATAGGGTTTCATCTGCCAGAACATTTAATAGGTATCAAAGAAAGATCACTCTCAGCCTCAGCTATAGATGAAGATCCCTCCTGTTTAGTTGCATTCATTCCCCCGCTAAAATGTTATTAAAACCTCTATATGCATTCTTAATGCAATATGTATGACTTTACCATAAACAAATATATCTTGGTATATTTTTGCATTCTAAAGATGTTTTAATGTTTTATTTATAATTCCGTAAAAATATGAATGCACAACAAAGGCTAACTAAAAGTGCAGTTTATTTGTCCTTCTAGAAATGCAATATTACATTGATCTCATTTTCATGTGTAGGATTTCATGTAAATGGAAAAATATATTTGACAGAAATTATATCTGAGAGCTGCATCTTGATGGCCTTTAAATAATATTGGTACATAAATACAAATGTGCTTAGAATGTGCAGCAATTTTTCTGTTTATGCTTACGAAATAGTAATGAATAAAGAAACGGAGAAGCATGCATATACTTTAGCAGAACCATAATTTCTATTAATTAGATGCATTGGACAGACATGGAAAGATGACTAAATAGTTGTTTGACTATTTTTTGCACCATTAGTTTATATAAAAAAAGAAAAATACATTGCATTGTTTTTGTTAACCTATTGTGATCTTTTTTTAGGAGGTTTACATTCTCTGCATCTCAAAATAACTGATCTACATACACAATAAATACGGCAGTGACATATTTAGCACCTGTTTTAGTAAAAAATGGTAGTCTTTATAGGGCTTATGTAATAGCTTGCAACTTCCAGCAACTGCAGGAACTCCTGTGAGTTTTCCCATATTTTTATAACGCTATTTTATTTTATAGGCAAAACCAAGCTGGTTTTGCCTTTAAAATGATTACCACTTTAAAAATATGAGAAGACCCACAGAGTTCCAACAGAAGTTAGAAGTCGCAAGTTATTACATAAGCCCCAATATGTGCATGGTTTACATGGTTTTTATTTTGTTTACTTATTTTACAAATTTACAAAGAGGCTTCCTTTAGGCATGGATACTTTATTATGTATTATTATTATTATTATTATTATTATTATTTTACATTTGTAATGTCCCACAAAGTCTCTGCAGCACCTTAAAAATAAAAAAAAAACATTGCAAAATTACAGACAACAAGGGGGAAGAAAGCCCTGCCTGTGAGAGGCTGCATACTGAGGAGAAAGGTTGAATGGATGAAGTTTAAATGAGAATACATTTTGGAAGAGTTGAGGAGATGAATGGCAAGTCAGGGGGAGGGTTGGAAAGATGTGGTTTGAGGGTGCCTTCAACTGTAAAACTGGAAGAAAGTAAGGGAACTGGTTACAATGGGCAAATTTTAGGAGTGAACATGTACGAAGAAACCAGGGTGGATGAAAGGGACCAAAGAGTGCATGAAGGAGTGTGGACAGATGTAGGGGAGGGGAAGTAGTTCTAGGCTTTATATGGGAGGTTGATCATTTTCTGTTGAATTCTGAGGTGGGTGTGGAGCCAGTGAAGCTGGTTTGCAGTAGGGAGAGGCCAATACCATATGTGAGAGAGGAAAATTAGATATACAACAGGATAGACTGAATTGGGGAGAGACAAGTGTCAGGGAGGCCAGACAGGGAGTAAATGAAAAGAGTTGGTGGTGCTTTCTTTTAATTAATAAATGTTAACATTTTCTATATTTTGTCTATTAGAAACTACTGTGTCCCTTCATGTTCCAACATTTCAGGGATAATATGGATGATGGGGCTTTTAGTTCTACAATATAATTTGATATATTTTTCACTTTTAACTATTACCCTGTCAAGTGATGCACAAGAGGACAAAGAGAGCATCATGCTATTTAACAAACTGATCATTGTTCCTAGTGGAACATACCATTCATTTTATGTGTAGACTCCATTTCCCTAGGTCTTTGGTGACTGGGCTGTTCATGAATGACATTACAGTATGGGTACTCTGTGCTATGAACAGGGCCTATAGTAACATTTTGAAGGGGCCCACAATGATTCTTGGGATTCCTCTCTACACAGCAGTTGTTAATTTAATGCCTCAATGTGCTGCCTTCAGTTCCCATTATGCCACCCAGTGACATCAGTAAATAATATACCAAAATACTCCAGTTTACATTGACATGCTCCTGCTTACAGTACTTCTTGGCCTTAGGTGCTTTAATCTTCCATTTGTGCTGGGATTATTTCTCACTAATACTGTATCTGGTATTTACAAATATTACTAAACTCAGAAATGCTCCACTTTCTCATATGAACAAGTTATAGTTTAACAAAGCTTTACTTAAAAACAAATGTGTTTTTAATATGTAAATAAATAATATGACATGCAAATTTGATAAAGAATGTAAAAAAGCATTCTCCTACTTATATTGGCATTTGTATGGTGGAATGTAAGAAAAAGAAAAATATTTTTCAGTTTAACTATATGGACCAGAACTTTTCAACAAAGGAACTTTTCCATCCACACTGGTGCACTCTCCAGCTTGGCCTTTGATCATGGCACACTTGTTATCACAGAAGCTGAGTTTTCTTGTCATACACCCACACATCATGTATGAAGGTATGTCTCTAATTAGATCCATTTTGCTGTGAGGGATAATTACTCCAATAAACTTAAGAACTAGGACTAAGTGTTGCTACCTAAGTGTTACAAGGTAAAATGTTGTTTATATCATTAAGGGTATTGGCAACTTCTGACATCTTCATACTGTATATTCTACAATTTGAGTTACTACCATCTGATACACTATACTGCCCAATAACCATCTGAAATCAGCCCAGTTGATATTTCTCAGTGCCTCGGTACTATTGTTTTTAGTTTATTAAATGTACTGTGTCTGACAACATTTATATGTTTAGGTACCTCATTTTTATGTATCTGATGTTTGTGTGTATTCACTATTTATATTAAGTAAAATGTATTTATTGTGACAAAACACAGGACAGGTTTTCAAGGGAAGTTATATTAGATGTTAAAGGATTTTTGATTCTTTCTGGTAGACAGATGATTAGCAACCTTAATTGCCAGACCACTTGTTAGAGGCTGATAAAGGGTGTGTCATTCTCTGTAGTCATTCTCTCAATGCCTTGGGAATAGGTCAGAAGTCTGTAAAGATACACTGTGATTGCTGAATTTAACTATTGTGCTAATGAATTCTGTTTTGTGAGAGGGACGTTAGGTCCCTCTAGTCTGAGAGAGGGTATCATTTTGTTTAGTTAGAACTAGGGATGTGCAGGCTCGGATAGGTTCGAGTTTGCACGTGGAGTTCGGATTTTTCCCTCCAAAAAAACGGAACTCAGAAAGAGGCAAAACGTCATCTTACATGGACGAACATCATCATTCCTGGACTTTTGTCCAGGAATGATGATGTTCGTCCATGTAAGATGACGTTTTGCCTCTTTCTGAGTTCCATTTTTTTGGAGGGAAAAATCCGAACTCCACGTGCAAACTCGAACCTATCCGAGCCTGCACATCCCTAGTTAGAACTGGACTAGACCAGGATTTACTTTTTAGGTTTTGTTTATGTGCTGCTAATAAAACTTGCTGTACATACTTGTACCAAGCTCCTAGATTGGTGTGCTACTACTTGGCTGCTGCATGATAAGTTCAACCATTTAACCCAAGAGATGTACCCTTCCCTGATCTTGTCACAATTTATGTTTTATATATATATATATTTTTTTTTAATATAACCATCCATTGCATGGATCTCTATGCAATTTTGATCTGCAACCCCCAGTGGTAACCATCGTGGCACATACGCAGTGTGTCTCGGGTGCATGCACAGAAAAAAATATTGGATGCTTGTGCTCAATGCTTTCCCTGTGTTCGACTCATTTTGTGATACTGATGATTTTAGTCTTGTACTACACATGTCAAATCTATAGCACACATTCTACTATAAAGTTGCTGACTGATCCAATGGGACAACCTACAAACTACTCACAGCAGTCTAGTGTCCTGCACTGAGTACACTAGTATTGTGGAGAGTAGTATGTATAATGGGCCTGATTCAGAGATGTGCTGTACCCTTTCCCGATATTAATGCAGTTAAGTGATCGGTCAACTGCACATGCTTCGCAGTCACACTGCAAACATGCCAAGGTACCTCTGTGTTGCCACTCACAGTGAGGTTTCATTTGAAATGTAATTGAAAGTCAGGGACTGTTTGGGAGAGATAATGAGGAATGTCAGCAAAATAATGCAGATGTGTCAGTGCCATTTTCAGGGCATGTCATTGCCAGCATCAGTGATGCCATACGCAGATAAAGTGGTTCCAGCAGCTCAGTTCAGGGGTCCATTCTGCATGACCATAGGTCTACTCAGATGTCCAAATATTGAATGATCTATAATGGTGGCTGCATGTTTGCACACACTTGCCTGGATTTGTGAAGCTTCCAGTGGGTGTCTCAATACATTTCCAGCTGGCTACAGCATTAACATAGTTTTAGCATGGCAGCTGCATACGGGATCATAGCTGTGATTGCATTAGAGAACATCTCTGGATCAGGCCCAGTGTTTCTTTCTGTATTCAGTACAGTGTCACTTTCATACCATGGCATTTAGCACTGATGATAATGTCAGTTTGGTACAGGGGTGGCAAACCCCAGCATTGGGCCCCCTCAGCTTCTGGGGCCCATAGCACAGCTTCCCCTGCACCCACTTTAGTTACACATCTGGCCAGGGCCATTAATTTCCACCATACTGTAGACCTTGAAAGCAAGTGGTTGGTTAGTTGCTATAATTTTAGTGCAAAAGTTCACTTTGAATATTAGTAATATTATCCTTTTTGCTAGAGATGAACTGCTATGTTTTGCTAAAGACCAAACACAACCAAACTTTGGGGTTTGAAGTCAAACTGAGTCCCGACTCGGATCACTTTTGGGGTTCTGAGTATAAGTGAGTCCTGGCTCAGATATCGGATCTGAAAGCCGTATCTCACTTGTTTTTGATTGCATGTGCCAAAATTGGTTAAAATTATCTGGAAATGAATTCTAGTGATATTAATAATACTATAGAACAAAACAGGTCCACATTACATGATTTTTTAAAGAAATCCAAAACCAAAACAAAACACTTGAGGGTGGTTTTGCCAAAACCATAACATTTGATAGTGGTACATATTTCTACTTTTTGCAAAACCAAGCAGTGATTACATAGAAAGTTTCCTTCAGAATCTTTGGAAAACATTTAAGAAGCTGTAGCCTATAGGCTACAATGAGCTATCAAACATGGCATTAGCTCAAGGTGCCAAGCTTGGAAGAGCTAAATTTTTTAGAGTTTAGAAATTTGCTTCAGACTGCAGGCTCTATTGAGAGTATTTTGTATTAGTTTGTAGGCCCCTTCATTGCATAAAAATTGTGTTTTTTATTTCTGTGTGTGCACTTTAGCCATGACATTACAAACACCTCTGCTGATATTTGCATAAACATTCTAAAAATGTAAAAATAGAAGATATGGTTTAAAATGGAATAAAGCAGCTAAAAATGCATTCTCTGATTATAGTGCCCCTACTCCCTACCATTGGCCCCTCTACCTGAATTTCAGCGAGTCAGAGGGGCAATCCATGCAACCGTATTCAAGAGTGCAGCTGTTCCTCCTAAAATTGTACTAAAATGGAGATCACATCCACTAAAGTGGACAATGGATCCCCAATCTAACAGAGCATGCAGCTGTAATTTATACACAACACAGGATGGGATGCCAATATAGGCTTGGGTGCTGGTAGAATCTGGGGTGATGTATACATCATCTACACACAATATTAATTTGTCCCTGCTGGAATCCACCATTACAGGTGCCTTTGTAATTTTTGCACATAATTGACAGAAAGGTGTTTCTTGTCTAATTTTTAGTTCATTTTGATGGACATCATCTATGGGGAAGTTGTCTTAGTCGAATCACTGACAAGGTTCCCAGCTATGCTGAAAACTCATTCTGAGTAAACACTGGAGGGTGGGCAGCTCAAGTAAAGCAAAGCCAGTTTGTGCAAGGGCCTCCAAATAACCTTTTTTCCTGCCAGTAGTCAAACAGACTGTCTGGCATGCCTATCTGGATGCTATCATTAAAATCTTTTAAATAGTCCTCAACCATTATTTGAATGGTAACGATATCACTGGTGTCATTAAATGTCGGCAATTCTTTGTCTGACCTGACCAGATGTCTAAACTTGGTTGTGTTGACTCAACTGCATCACCAGTAGGTGTTTTTAAAGTTTAGTTTTTCTCCCCAGATGCACTTGCTGGAGAAACTGAAGAAGCAGCCATCGCAGCATCACATGCCACTTGAGCTGACAATTTGCTTATCAACAGTTCTTTACATCTCTTCAGATATATATCCATTGGGAAGACAAAACAATGTCTTCATTCATTCTGGGATGAAAATCCACTCCCAGTACCAGGCATGGTGCTTAAGAAAGACACAATGTAAGACTTAAACCTTAAATCTGAAATGTTGCATTTGCTCCTCTGTTCCGCTTGTCCACATATCTGCTCTGGTTAAGTTGACAGTGGGTACAATGGAAGTTTGAAAGCCACTATGTTTTTTTTAAATGTCCCTGTACAGGTTAGGAAATTTTCATGTGGAAAATTTGCAAAGGATTGTTATACAGTCAATTGTTTTGGAAAGCATTCTTCCTGGTCACTTTCTGGGATGAAAATCCACTCCTAGCAGCAAAAGTTGGCACAGGATTTTGAAGAAAGATACACTGTAAGAACTTAAATCCTAAATCTTGCGCTTGTCCTCACTTAACCAGCTTGTGCTGGTTAAGTGAGGCCACTAAATATGTTTTTTTTAATGTCCCTGTACAAGTTGGGAAATTATTTTCATGTGGAAGCTTTGCAAATGATTATTTAACAGTCAATTGTTTTTTAAAGTACTACTAGTAGTCTTCCTGGTCCCCTTCTGGGATGAAAATCCTCTCCCAGCAGCAGCAACTGGCATAGTGCTCAAGGATTTTTCTGGGGCAAGGACTGATGTGAATGATTTAAATATTTTTTGTAAATGACTCCCCTCCATCATAAATTTACTCTGGATTAAAAAAAAAAGAAATTAAATTGACTAAAAAACAACCCTTCCTGTCCCTGTCTTCAACTACACACATACTCCAACTCCCTCAGGCCTCTCTTGAATAATAAAATATTTATTTCCTGATGTGCCTTGTTGGAAGTTGAACTGTCACGTGTTTGTGCTGCCGCTTAGCTTAGTCATTCAGCTAGCTTGATGGAAATTTTGGGCCTAAACTAGATGAAAACAATATAGTGAGCTGGGAGGTGGTCAAAATTGACTGGAAATAAATGTTATTGAGGGTAATAATACTGTAGTAACAAAATTAGGCCCTTTTTATATGTTTTTAGCTGTTTTTATGATTTTGTAATACAAAAAAATCCAGATCCAAAACACAGAAGGAAGGTTTTGGCAAAACCAATCTAGATCCAAAACACGGGGGTCGGCGTACATCTCTACTCTTTAGTGCCTATGGGTCCACCACTGATTTTTGGAGAAAGTGTAATAGTTTAAATAATGAAAAAAAGTAAAACTAGTTTGGGCTTTGATGTACTATATTTCCACCAAGAACATTTGCAAAATTGCAAATTTATTTACAGATGTATTTGCTGGGTGCAATTCTAAGAATCATGATTGTGCTTACATTAAAAAAAAATACTAGGCCAACACTGTAGGTGCACTTGTGAACATAAAGAAGCATTAGAAGTCTACACACTTAGTGGTTTGGAAATGATCCTTAATGGTAT
Organism: Taudactylus pleione; assembly: GCA_031769625.1. Taxonomy (NCBI): domain Eukaryota; kingdom Metazoa; phylum Chordata; class Amphibia; order Anura; family Myobatrachidae; genus Taudactylus; species Taudactylus pleione. The sequence goes on along the minus strand of JAUIMM010000061.1, from coordinate 8,560,742 downwards.
TAGGATTAAAAATTACAATAAGCAAAAGCTAAATATAGTAATGATAGGCATTGCTGTCAGCTGAAGGTTAACACTAATTTTAGCTCGCTTGCAGTCTAATCTCAAAGTAAAGATATAATTAAACTATGGTACTACATACATTAGGGTTGTTCCTTTATTGGAAGCAGTAGTGTGTATTAATCAGTCTAGAATTAGTTATTGTATGGTTTTTAGTTCAATATGGAGTGTTTGGCTCAAAGTTCAAAAAAAGGGACTATTTAAACAATAATTAATGGTTGTACCAATGCAAATAGTTGTTATACAAGACATTAATTTAAAATATTTACAATGTCTTTATTTTATTGTTAGTAAGAATAGATCAGTTAGCTCTATCCCCCTTCAATTGGTATCTGAGTTCTAGTTAATTATACTAAACAGATTAAATACTGTTATGGTACTACAAAATCCATATGAATAATTATATAAGTAAGAAGATACAGAATACTATAGTACACTACTTATAGACCTCAAGTAATCAAAGAATATATGGTAAAAGAATATCTCACTATGGGCTCTAATCATTATGTTAATTATCAGAGTATCCGAACAAACCCCAATAATTAACATTCCAACTCTCAGCGAGTGCCGGAGCAATTCATCGTTGTTTGGGTGCAGAGACAGCTGATCTGAAAATCAGCTGTCTCCAAGTCTTTTCACTGCTCCTTTCAGGGCAGTGAAGTTTTTCACTGTTCTCTTTGGAGCAGTGAAAGAAGTGTGCCTGCAAGACATACAGGTTACACAGGAGCACAAATGCCCCGGCATCCAGTGGAAGGAGTGGGGTTGCCAAAGGGAAGGAGTGGGTTGTGAGATCAAATGCCATCTGAAGATATTTTTGGAGCTTGATAAAGTCTGTCCCAATACTAGCGTATGGGAACAGAGTGCCATTCTGGGAGAGAACTTTAAGCAGGAGATATCTGTGAAATCGCCTGCAATACCTTTTTAATGAATGGCCCCAAAAACTTAGGCCCTGATTCAGAGCTGGATGCTCTGACCAGAGCGCTCGCTCTGAATCAGGGCCCTCCTCCATTAAAATGGAGCGTCCTCCTGGACACTCGTATAGCTGTGGGTCACCACTCACAGCATATACGAGCGTCCAACAAGATGGTCACGATGGTCTTGACCATCACGACCATTGGACTTGCGAGTGAAACCCTGTGGTCGGGTTTCTCAACCACAAGCCCTGGAGTGATTTTGGCTCTATCAGAGCCAAAATCACTCCCACTGACATCACTAGTGATGTCACTAGTGATGTCAGTGGGGCCGGCTTCAGACAGTAGGCGTTCCCATGGGAATGCCTCCGTCTGGCAGGCACGCCCCCAGCATGCCCACCAAAGGGGGCGTGCTGTCAATCAACATCGACAGCACGCCCCCTTTGGTGCGAGACCCGGAGCGATGGAAAGTCCTTCGCTCGCCGGGTATCGTGCATGCACACGACGGAGCTCCCTCCATCGTGCGCATGCGCAGTGGGGAACATCGACCCACTTGCGAGCATACTGCCGCTCGCGAGTGGGTCTGAATGACCCCCTTAATTTCTACAAAAGCAGGTGAAAATGTTCATTTTCACCTGCTTTGTAGAAATTAAGTAATGATGAATAGACCCCATATCTGTGTGTCCAAATTAAAATTACGCACAATAGGTATATAATAATTACAGTACATTTCACATCTGCAATCATTTCAACTATTTATCCTATATAAAATAGCACAAATCATTCATTAAACATTCAAATGACAGCAGCATTAAGACATCCGACAAACACACATTTCACGCGCAAACACACATCTTGTTAAGGTATGCAGGATCCTCACTCTTGGATATATATTAATTTTGAATATAAAATACAAAAAGAAGGATTGTAGTCTCTAACTGCTTCACTGAACCATGATGTATAGTTGTAAGATATGCTAGGTTGCAAAAGAGGATGTGAATTGTTATTGCTGGTAGTGTAACAATCCGTGAAGCCCTTAATAATCCTGGAACTGCATTTTGTAGGTTTTTTTTTTCCAGGCTCTGATTAACAGCTATATTTATTTTTGAATAAGGTAAAAAGACAGTACTCCAACTACAATCAGAATATAGCTTCTACCAAGCTTAACTATAATAAAGATTAAGAACAAATAGACAATCACAATATTTACATTTTCCACACAATTTATTTTTCTATTGCTTTAATCATATACAATAATTAAGTTTAAAAAAAGAAAAATATTGAATACAAAAATTACACGCATATTTGACATAAAGACAAATACAATATAATAATATCACAGACAAGCATAGTAAGTGTGGATCTCTACGATTGCTGAAAAATGCAAGTTTATAGCAGTTCAATTAATTATACAAAGTCATCACTAGTGATTTTAAAAACTATAAATTACACTAGTGCTGGTGATTGAGGTTTAGTTTGGACAAAAAATTAGACAAGATACTGTAAGCTGCAAACATATTAATAGGTACAGTAGTGGACAAGAAAGAAATTCCTGTCCACCAAAAGTTATATAAACCCATGAATGTTCAGACATAAGTGCTAGGTTGAAAACAATGCTACAGTAATTCTAATAATGTTATTCTTTAACGCTATTAGAATTAGCATTATTTTCAACCATGATTTTTTTTTGTAAAGGGGGTTTGTGTCTTTCCAACTTTAAAAACCCACAATATATGTATATTGTACCATAAGTGCATAAACAAATATGACAAATCTGAATCAGGGCCTGATTCAGGACTGCATGCTGTAGCTGCAGCGACCACATCTGTTTGCACATCTGCGGTGGTGATAAAATTAAAATGGTAGTCTCAGTCTACTTTTTGTGTACTAGTATGCACTGGAATGTGCAAGCCCTTAGTTGCCCACTTTGTGTCCCCTTGCATAGTGCAACACCACTGGTGGTTCTGAACAATCCATCACTGGACAACATTGCATGAACTATCGACACTTGCACCAGCTGCAGACAGTCACTCCTTTTCTTCTCAATCTAAACATGTATTCTGTGGCTCTTGTTCTGCGTCTGACACACCCATGACACTCTCATAACATGCCCACATGATGGATTTTTTTTGCATTCACTTCAAGCCAACTCCCAGTCACCACCCAGGAACACCCATGATTTTCCTCGTCATTTGTGATACCAATGTTTCCATAAGCAACAGCACATTTCTGTGCACACTCTGGGTAATGCTTGCATTGAAGGGGTTTTCAGAATTTTTTGTGCATGTATGTGCAAATAATCGCTAAACTACATGAATATAGCTCCTTTGAATGAAAATCTCTTCCTAGTGAGACCATGAATGACAGCGGCGCTAATACATCTTGGTGCATCTTTAGACATACCATAGGTGCACAATCATTTACACCATCAAAATTTGCACCAGCCTTATGGCAGATGCAATTTCTCCATCTGAATATGGCATCCTAGGCCAGCACTCCAGTGTCTTTAGATGCAGTCACTGTCAGGACATGCCCGCATCTGGCTAGCTACAGCTCTTACCTACCTGGAATCCCCATTGAAATCATCGGCTCTTGCATCCAAATTCATTCTACGTTTACCACTGATAACCATCAGGACACATGTACAGTACTAATCAGATGCATGCACAGTACATCTGCCAGCTGCCTGCACATTGGCCTTGCATGCAGTTAGCGGGCGCATCTCAAATCAGGCCCTTAATGTGAAAAGGGAACACTACTCATCTTCAGGATTATACTTGTGCAACCTGAAGGGATCGTATGAATTTGTTACATTTTGTTTCAGAAATGAAATATAAACACACACACACACAATAATTCTTATGAGATGATAGTATAGTTGAAGTAAGTAATGGTGTAAACTTTGGAATTTAAGAAGTTATTTTTGGATAATGATGCCATGCTAGTAAGAAAGCTGTGATTATGAATTGTGCATACAATTAAAAGGTACTTTTACATAGACCAACACACGCATCCCTTATTTACGATCATTCGATTTGAACCCGATCAGCCAACACAATTATTGTTATCAGCTTGTATTACCTCAGCTTAGTGCCATCTTATTTTTCTCCTCAATTTATTTTTGTTATGTGAACCCCTCTGGAATAACGCAAAATCATAAGGACATGAAATATAAAAACAAAAATATTTGAGGGTTGGAAATGATGGCAGGGTAATGCATATGAATTTGAAAAAAGTGAATAAGCAGGGTACACAGGAACCATGCTGGAAATAGAGCTAGTATGAAAAACTGACTGCAGATCAGTAAGTAAGCACAGGTTTCAAATTTGTGACAGAGATAAATGGTTCAGATATGCAAAAAAAGTCCATAAAGTTCCATAGGCTGGAGACACAGAGCTTGTATGGGTAATACCTTGGTTTTGCAGGCACATAGAGCTAGCATGAATAAATCACTGCACACTGGAAAGTAAACACAGGTTTCTGAGATAAATGGTTCAGATATGCAAAAAGTCCATAAAGATCCATAGGCTGAAGACAGATTGTATGGATAATAACTTGGTATTGCAGGCAGGAAGATCCCAATGAAAAAGACAGACTGGACTGGACTAGACTAGACTAGACTGGACTGGACTGGACTGGACTGGACTGGACCACAGACCAAATGAAATACAAGGTAAACAGACAAACAATGACCAGCACTCACTGCTGGTTGCAGACTGCCTATAAGGCTGGCAGACAGGTGTGACTCATGATGTAATAATCACAGATTCACCAGAGAGCAGCACTTCAGGTCAGGACAAGAACATCTCTGACAGATCTGGTGACCCCTACTGGTGAAAAAGCAAACAAAACAGAAAAGACAGACAATACTAACAATTATACAAGACAAGCATTTTAGGACAGCTATCTGAACTTTCCGGACATAACTCTTTTCCCTTTTTACCCACATCAGTTTATACTGCTCTATATATTTTTATAGAGTTATCTCTTTTTGCTCTCTTGTCAAATATCCCCTTGCATCTATTGAACTTAAATCCGAGTGTGGTGGGAGGTTTGATACTGTGCTTTCATCATCATGGCCCCGCCCTCCACTATACAGTGCAGAGATTGCTGGTATTTTAAAGCAGGGGGCAAAGCAATGATAATGCAATTCAGCATGAAGTGTTTCATCAATCATGCAGACCCCCCACTCAACTCAGGAAGTGGGTAGCAGTGGGTGGCCTCCGTGAGACTTACTAACTTTTCCAGGCATTGGGAGAGCCACCCAAGATTTAAGAGTCTCCCAGATGTTTTGGGAGAGTAGGCAAGTGTTCTGCTATGGTGAGGGAGTGGTACAGAGGACATTGTGAACCTCCTCTAGATGCTATCAGATTAAAATATCTAAAAGTAATTATTTTGAATTAGCTCAGTTATATATTTTCATTGATTCATAGTAATGTCAAATTGTTGCTTTACTTGCTTTTTAAGAAACATCTGTGAAGAAGCTGGTACAGACATGAATTCTCAAATTAGTCTGCTAAGATTCATAACCATTGCCTCTTTTTTATATATTACTGTATGTAATACATAACTATTTAGATAATTCATAGTAATGTCAAATTGTTGCTTTACTTGCTCTTTAAGAAACATCTGTGAAGAAGCTGGTACAGACATGAATTCTCAAATTAGTCTGCTAAGATTCATAACCATTGCCTCTTTTTTATATATTATGTAATACATGACTATTTAGATAATTATAGCTGTTGTAAATTGGATCATACATTTTTAGGTATTTAAGAGAATTCTCACAAGAATTATCATATGCTTTTGAGAAATCTGGGTGAAAAATACCCAGCAAAATGCGTCAAGATCCTGCTGCTTGCCTCCTGGACTCCAGTGTCATATTGAACCAGATAACTGCAAAATACATGTTTAACTGTGGACACTTCCTACTGTCCTATTATATCTGCAAGTTACTTTTCCACATATTGGGAAAAAAAACCTCTCTTAATTATTGAAACGACCCTATTATATCATTCAAACCGGATGTGAAAATGAATTTAAAACTAAATTTTACTCAAATTGCACTCAAATGGAACATCGGAAAAAACATTGGTACTTAAACATAGACCAATACACACATCCCTTATCTACTATCATTCGATTTGAAATCGAACTTCAAATCCCCAAATGAATAGACCTGATTCATGGTTTTGATTTGAGCATGAGCAGGTCAGATTGACACAGATACATGCATACATCAGTGAGATGCATGCATGTATCTTACTGTAAAAAGCTAAGGAAGAGTTAAATTTAGAAAAAAAAATATGTGGGGTCCCCCTCAAAACAGAACCAGCCCCGAACTTTCCATAGCCAGTCCTGGTTGTCTAAGTACAGGTAAAAAATTGCATAGGGTTCCACTGTATTTAGACAACCTGCACTGGGCTCTGACCCAGTCCTGGTTCTGGAATAAAAGGGGAAAATATTGTTTAGGGTCCCCCTGTAATCTCCCCAACTAGCACTGGACCCTTTCTAGTGGGGGGCTGATGCCACACCCAGGGGAGCCCTATCACCAGGCACCCCAGCCACAGCATCAGCCCTGACCACTAGTCAACCCAGGTCAGGGATCCCTTGGGAGTCAGGGACCCCACCAACAAAGGGGTCCCCCTCTCCAGGGCACCCTTGGCCTAAGCTGATATCTTGGGGCTATCCCTGCCACCCCTGGGCAGTGGGTGGCAGGTTGATAGTGTAGGTGTAGTGTAAAAAAAGAAGATTAAAAACATTTTCTTTACAGTAGAACTGCAGGTCCCAGCAAGCCTCCCCCACATGCTGGTACTTGGGGAACTACAAGTCCTGTGTTTTTTTAATATTGCTTTTGCAGTGGAGCTACAGGTACCAGCAGGCCCATAATGCCCTGAATGCTGGTACTTGTGGTTCTCCAAGTACTAGCAGGTGGGGGAGGCTTGCTGGGACCTGCAGTTCCACAGCAACAGACAATATTTAATACTTTTTCAAATGAACTGCACCGACACTACCAACCCACCACCCACTGCCCAGGGGTGGTGGGGATAGCCCTGGGATATAAGCCTAGGCTAGGGGTGCCCTGGAGAGGGAAACCCCTTTATTGGATGGGTCTCCATCTCCCCTGGGATCCATGGCCTGGGCTCACTAGTTGTCAGGGCTGATGCTGTGGCTGGGGGGCCCAGTGATAGGGCTTCCCTGGCTGTAGCATCAGCCCCCCGCTAGAAAGGGTCCGGTGCTGTTTCTGGAGATTACAGGGGGACCCTATGCAATTTTTTCCCTTGTAAGTCCAGAACCAGGACTGGATCAGAGCCCAGTGCTGGTTGTGCTATGTACAGGGGGAGCCCTGTGCAATTTCCCCTTGTTCTTAGACAACCAGGACTGGCTTTAAAAGTCTGGGGCTGGTTCTGTTTTAGGGGGGACCCCACGTAAATTTTTCTAAAAAATGTATGTTTCTAAGCTTGTTACAGTCAGATACATGCATGCATCCCACTGATGTATGCAGGTATTTGTGTGAAAATGAACTGCTCATGCTGAAAGTGAAAGCATGAAGCAGTTCTATTCAGTTGGGGATTTGCAGTTCATTTTGAAGCGGGATTTGCCATTTGATTCGTACATGAACATGCCAAATCGAACAGCAAATCACTGTTCAAAACTGAACAGTTATAAAATTAGGGTTTTGAAGAGGGATTTGAACTTTCAATTTGATTTGGTTTGAGGTAAGCTAAATTACACATCAAAACGAAAGTAAAATCGATATTTGATAAATATACCCCCATATTTCCCTAAAGTTATCATTGGGGACTGACAACTCTCTGGACAACTGCTTTTGACAGCACACTTAGGTCTATCTACTTTCCTTTGTATTTAAGATTCCTAATAATATCTGTATTTTTGCTATATATAAACAAAAAAGATTAATCAGGTTACAATATTTTGCATCCTGAAAGAAGCCAATAGAGTAGATCTTTATCTTTTTTACAGGGACAACATATTTTACAGTACTGTGAAATGGGGCAAAATAATTTAAATAATATTGGTTACAATACATGATGTTACATGAGAAAATAGTGAGAACATGATTCCAAGAGGTACATTTACTATAGATACGTTTATCAGGGGTTTGCAAATCAATGGAGATTCACAGCGGGTTACAGTCACACTTGCCTACCCTCCCAAAAATCAACTGCTGCTCCCGACCTTCGGCCCCCCATCCGCCCACACATACACTTCATCTGGCCGGCTCCACCTCCTCATGGTGGCCACACACCCCTGTCATGCCGATCAGGCTGCTCCCTCCCAGAAGGGGCAGCCAGAAAGTCAGCAAACATGGTTACAGTCCTTCACAATAATGAATATAAAATGATCTCCCTATGCTTAGTAGTGGGATGATCTCCCTATTCTTAGTAGTGGGATTTATTTTAGGTGCAGACTTTATAATATTTAGAATATGAAGACAATTCTGGCAGTTCTATGTTTATGATTGTGGATCACTGCTTGCTGTCTAGTTGTGAGTGGTTTTTTGTGAGTTTTTTTCTTTTAGTATCGAATAAAACATGGCTTTTTACAAGGGGCATTTTTTAACAACTTAACTGGCACGGTTGACTTTCACTGGCTCCATGGTTCCCTTAGCAGTAATTTAGCATTTAGTGACCACCAACATCACTGCTGGAATTGTGCCACAGTATGTCATGCAAATGGCATTCAGGAACGCATATGCAAGGAGGGGAACTAAGCCCCCCTTCCTAAACACTATTTGTCTGGTCTTTGCAAGTGAAGTCTTAAGGGGGGGAGAAATAGTGAAAAAGTTACACTGGTGACAGGGGATAATGGTGTGTGCATGAAAAAAACATGGACTTATTAAACCGAGGGTGAAAAGCTCATATAACTGGATTTCTTTTACCACTATGGGGGTGGAAGGTAATATTAATAGGGGGGTGTATTACCAATGGTGGGTGAGAGGTAAGTTTAAAACCGGGGTCTATAAACACAGAGGGATGCGATAGGCAAAGTCTTGTTTTAAAATAATTTGACAGTTAAGTGGTTAAATTAACTGGTGTCTCTATTTACATTTTCATTGGTGCTCTAGAGTTGCCAGTGGCCATGGGTAGAAGGGCATTCTGGTACTTGTGGTTTTCCATGTGCTGATATGTCTTGGTAGCCATCTCGGGCACCAGGCCCTGCTAGAACTTGTAGTGCTTCATAAACAAAATAACTTAAATCTATTTTTTACCACTATTACTCTGCACCCACTGCTACATGGGTGTTGGGGTAGCACTAGAACTATTGTAGCTAGGGTTGGGTATACATATTAGGGCCCCACAAATTTTCCTCTGGTCATTGTAAGACACCCCAGTATTTGGTTAAATATGCAAAGTTTACCCAAATTACTTCTTTAAGGCTATGTATACATTGGTATCTTTTGTTTTTAAAAAGTGTTCACAGGAGACACAGATGCTCACATAGAGTTCATTGATTCCTATGGATAAACAAGATGAGTCCACAACCCATTTACCAAAGCTGATTATATAACAAGAATGAGGAAAGTAGAGCATGTCCTATTGTCCCTCGTCCCTGTTCACTCATCTGTTTTAAAAAAAAATTGCATGTATATCCTGAAGCTGTATTTCTACAGAGATCACGGATCTCTATATGAGCATGAGCATTCTTCTCCCCTCTGTTCTAGTGCAAAAAACTGTTTGGAAAAGAAAATAAATAACAGACAATGACGTATTAATATGGCACCTAGATTTATACTGTATGAGCAATTACTAACATAATTTATAATACTGTCATACTGTCTGTATCTTCTCTAATATACTACCTCTGGTAAATAATGCAAACCATGGGCCTTATTCAGAGTTAAAAGTAAATGTAATAGAACATGCTTTTAGAAAATAGTAGCAATTTCCTATATTCTCTGCATTGACATAAGATGCTAAATGTGACAAATTTTGCATAGATATCAAATGCAAATCCCTCCCCAATGCAAATAACAGAAACAGAAGCACCGAGAATATGATAGGAGTTGTACTTAACTGTGAGTACAAAATATGCTCGAATTGCAGCATGCAATGCACACACATTACAGTAAGTGGCTGGAGAGTGTTGATATGAGGTCTATTTGTCACAAACCACAAATAATTTGTGTTTGTGAGGTGAAAATAACGATTGAACTCACATTGCAAATTTTTTTATATTCACAAGAATGTATTAATAATTGCATGCAGGGACATAGGGACATATTCAATTGTGTGCGAGAATAGCAAAAAACCCGCACCTGCGAGGTTTTTCCTGAAGGAGCGGGTTTTTTGCTATTCTTTTAGGTGCGTGGTTTATTATAAAACAGGCACTGGGAGGTTTTTTTTAACTCACCTCCTGAGCAAGTGTGATTTTTCCTAAAATCAATGATTTTAGGAAAAATCACCGGGACTTGCTCTGACACCCCCTTGGCACCCCCCTGAGGACTAATTAAGCAATTGGATGTATCCATTTAGCTTAATTAGTCCTTAATTACTCACCTTCCAAAGAGCTGTCTTCTGCATCTTCTTCTGCATCCAGCGTTGGGAGCCGGTCTCTTGTGCAGCAGGGTGAGTATGTCAGTGTGTGTGCTGTATGTAAGTGTGTATGAGTGAGTGAGTGTGTGCATGAGTATGTGTGTGTGGGTCTGACCCCCAGTGCGGTGTGTGTGGCCCCCCCAGAATGGGCGCTGGGAGAACTACATCTCACAGCAGCCCTTGCATCTCCCATCATCCCATGGGACTCCCAGCAGCCCCCTTTCCAGTTAGAAGAGACAGGGTAAGCCACTGGGTGCAGCAGAGAACCCCTGCCAGGTAGGTTTTTTTTTGCTTTTCTTTTTACGCGGCACAGGGTTTTCAGTGCTGAAAACCCCGCCACCACTATTTTTAAATTGAATACTGCAGGTAGCGGGAGCATGCATACCCACGGTATTCCGGAATTGGGTGTGAGGTGCGCAAGGTTTTTAACTCGCTAAATCTCGTGCCCAATTGTATATGCCCCATAGTTTGCAATAAAGCTCTCTCCCTGTGAATCTCTCCCTTGCACTCCTCAGGGCATTTTTTCACAAAAAAATACCCTGAGAGTGTGACAGCACATGTGCTACCACTGGCTAAACCCCGCAACCGCCACCCACCACTACTGTCACCGATCACCAGTCCCCTGGATGCAGGATAAGTGGGATTTTTTCTTTACATATTTTTTTTACAATGATCAGCTTGTGGTTTATTTAAAGTTAGACACACAAAGCTGATCATAGGCACCGACTCCCAGCTTTGCTCTGCTCTGCATGTCAGAGCAGAGCAGGAGTCGGTGTGACAGGCGGAAACCAAAATAACTTCATCCCCAAGTGACATTCTCATCATTTGCTGCCCCCGTTATTTTATTACAAATTTATTTTAGTTAATCTGCGACAGATAGCATTTCCCATAAGTATAATGGGAAATACAATCTGCTTACTAAACCAATACTAATTTAAGGGCTTGCAGTAGTTTTTTATTAAAACTGCTCCAAAAGCCCTTTAATACATTTAAGTGATAATAAATTATTGTGAAAAGGCCACACACCGTAGAACTCGATGTGGAAAGATCCAGTGATGCACTTGACGTACATATTGCTTTTTTCTGTGTAAACTGCTGTATTTATTACCACTGCATGTGGTACGCATATATATATATATATATATATATATATACATATTTATTAGAGATAAGCAGTTTAGTTTTGCTGAGAAGTGAACACAACTGGACTTTGATCCCAGCTTGGATCACTTTTTGGGGTTCTCGTCTCGGGTCTTCTTGCAAGTTCAGAACATGGATCTAAAAAATTATTATCACTTATTTTGGATTACATTCAAGGGGGAATTTAATTACCCACAGGTAATAATGGGAGGTAGCCTCAGCCTTTAACGCTCTAGGCTATTCAATTAGCCTCCAGAATTTGCCTGATAACCTTGTTAACGCACGTTAAAAATGTGCATTAACATGGGATATCGGGCATTAACGTACAGGATCCGTGATTAGTTCATGGACCTGTGCTTTAACTAGCAGCTACAGTATCACCTGATAATTGCACAGTTAACAGGGATTTATTTCAGGTCTCAGGAAACCCAAAAAGAAATCCCTGATAAATGGGGCTAATTGTATATGGTCCGACAATCAGTTAGCACCTATTCATGTAATGGGGCTAATTGAATCCTGTCCTAAATCTCTCCCTTGTGATTTCAGGTGCTGAGAGGTGGTCAAACTTGACTGGAAGCGACTGGAAATAGATTTAATTGATATTAATAATACTATAGGAACAAAAACAGGTCCAAGTTACATAATTTTAGCTGTTTTTATCAATATTTGATGAAATCCAAATCAAAACAGAATTAAAACACTTGAGGAATTAAAACACGATGATGAAATAGAAACAAAAAACTGAGGTATTTGCACATCTCTAATATATATATATATATATATATATATATATATGGAGTGTATTAGGGCATACATGCAGAATGCTCAAAATAAATTCCAGGCTATATACTTGCTAAGTAATAAATTCCAAAAGTTGAAAAAGACCCAGGTCTTTGGCTGCAACCAAACAGTATAACTGTGTCTAATGGCATTCTTCATATATTTGTTTACACCTAGGATGGTATGTGGGAATATAGGATGAGATGATGTGGAGTCAGAGGCTAATTATAGAGTGTGAGGGAAAGGGGTTATTTTGAAGACTCTGGTAGACACCAGAGATGAACCCACCAATGTTCATTAGCATAGGTATCCTAACCAGAGCACCACTTCTTTAAGCAGGTCTCTATCTCCAAAACATGAACATACATATTATCCTGGGGAGCCTATTTTATACCTGAGTACAACCTTCAAGGAAACTGACAACCCACCTTTCAGTGGAGGCATTTTGATTGGGGTGGCACTATCTGTTACCATACCTCTCAACCACCCCCAGATAACATGGGAAACTGTGATAGCTTTGGTTATTCAAATGAGGATTCCATTAGAACAATGGGACTATTTGCCAGATGCCAATAGGTTGCACATATGCTTTACATCTGCATGCCCTCAGCTGGGAATGGGATTGTATTGCCAGTGGCTGTATAGCCATCGGTTCAAATCCCAACAGCGTCTGGCTGAAGGGAGGAAATTCTGATAGCGGAGGTAAGTACAGCTAACCCTCCCATCTACCCCCTAACCGTAACCCTCCTTTAGGGGTGCCTAACCCTAGCCTCCCCCCTAGTGCCTAACCCTAACCTCCCCAAGTTAGTACCTAAACCTAACCCCCCCTCCCCACAGCCTAAACCTAACCCTCCCAGGGGGGTACCTAACCCTAACCTCCCCCTGGGGGTGCCTAACCCTAATCCCCCTTTCCCCTAGCCTAACCCTAACCCTCCCCAGGGCGTGTCTAACCCTAAATCCTCCCAGTGTGCCCTAAACCTAACCCTTTCTCCCCACAGCTAAGAGGATGGGCACCCGTACTTAACTCATTTGGGCCTGCGACGTACTGCATTCCGGCATCGGGATTATGACAGGCATTGGTATCTTGATGCCTGTCATAAATCCTTAGCCGGCATTCCAGCATCAGGATTGTAACCAGCAGCCTTGTGGCTGCCGGTCACATAACTACATCCCCTCAGCTGTGATGCCAGTTATAATATATGGTGTTTTTAGAGTCCATGTTTACATCAGGGATACATGCCACCCACCTGATATTTACATACTATTTACGCAATACTTTTGTAATACAAATCTTTGCATTTTTTATTGAAAGTAAAATTGAAACATGCTTATAGAACAAGCAATGCCAGCTACCATATCTATCCTAGAATGCTTCAGAGGTATAAAACTTTAAAATGCATAACAATTTTATTTACATTTGTTTAAATGCTGAAAAATATCTTATTTAACCTTGATGTTTTAGAGACAGTGCAGAGGTTGCTGAATGGAGGTGTGAAATAATGAAAACATAGGCCTGAAATAATTTCAGTTATGGCAGAACTCGAATGTGAAAATTGCACAATGTTTTTTCTCTCCGAGCTGGTCTGTCACATGCAGGGTGGAAAGTATTGTATTTATCACCTGTCAGGGTTTGGCAGAACTGAGTTACGTGGAGCAGGACAGCATAAAATTATCATACACAAGCATGAAATTACAAAATCGTTCAGAACTGAACAACAAAATTATTTCATTTCAGACGGAGGCTATTCTATTTTTTAGCCATGACATGTATGCTGCCAAACTTTGAATTGAAATGGAGTGCAATGTGTATAGAATATAGACAGAAATAACAAGGGACGACATGTAAACTATCCATGCAAATACAGTACATTAATGCATTTGTAGGTGTATATTACTAAACAGATGTTACATGGGATAGCAATAACCTGGGGTTTCAATTGAAGTTCTATCTTTATATGCACACACACAAGCTGAAACACATAACTACATTTAAATATAGATGTATGTATAAAAATCTACTTTAACTTTCAATGCTACCATACTAATGATAATATTATTTATTCCTATAGTATCAATGCATTAAACTCACAATCTTAAAATTTAATTATGATATACATACCTTACCCAATAAAGAATCCAAGTTAATCATACCGCACTTAGGCCTTTTCTTTGTGTGAATATATATATATATATATATATATATATATATATATATACATACAGTATATAACAAATAAAAGGTCTGCTGGGAAGTTTGGAAACTTTAACAGGTATTTGCAGTCACATACAGTACATCAGAACATTTTGCAAGGACTTCAATCATCAACTGTTACTGTTACTTCATGATTCACTTCTCCATGCACTGTTTCCACCAAACATGTCTAAAGGCCAGCCTCAAGGATGTCAATGTGGTTGAACCCTTATAGGTTGCCCAGAGCATGCAGTTCAAAGATCTTAAACAATGTATAACAAGATCAAAAGACCCTATGGACGTGCAATGTGTGAACTGTGGTGCCCTACACTTCTTGGTAGAGGAGAATAATGGCCATTTTTCAGACTGATATCACAATAGAAAAGTTTTGTTGCTCAATGTTATTGCTCCTCCATATTTTGCAGAACTCTTTATGATACATACTCTCAAATTATGGATTCATTATCTCCATAATATCCTCAGTAACAAATATCCATAATATCCTCTGTAACTAAGAAAGTTACTGCCTAGTACTGTGTATATAAAGCCAGAAAAGTCTACACTCACATCTTCATACAAAAGTCAGTTTTAGTGGACCATCTACCTCTCTTCCACCTAAAGGTTTTTTAGGCAGATATCACAAAGCCCTGGGAGAGTCAGAAACTACAGACGTAGGCCGCACCAGAAAATAGGTGGGTACAAGGTGAAAGGGCAGTAAAAAATTATATAGAATTTTAGTTTATCTATCTAGCAAATAACTTACTGAATCAGAAACATATTTATTGGCCCTTGGTCTTTCTTTTGTACTGTATACTGGACATAATAGTTTTGACCTAATAATAGATCATTATAAATTTGGCTGCAAACTTAGATTGCATAAGTTTTTTTGCAGACAAAGGTACAAAGATGGATCAACTGGACAAGTCATTCTTTCATAAACCTGGATCTTTAAATTCACCGTCATTTGACCCTATTATCCATACATTTTTACATTTAATTTATCAGGATATTGAAAATGCTGAGCCTGGCACCAATATGATAATTTATCTGTTGAACAGAGATTTTCCCTTGTGTCACTGAGGAACAATACCTCTATTACAATATGCTCTGCGGGTAAAGGTGGAAAGTCACAATGCAGGACTGGAAAGATTATGACCTGGAAGTTAGACGTCAATTGGCGGACACTAAACTTATGTTTAGCTGAGTGAGAATCCTTTGCACAGGATATAAAAAACGATCACGACTGTCATTGTGAATGCTGTTTGGTGTGGTTGGTTGGATGAGAGGATTTAATTTTTTTTACTAATAGAGGCACCAATTTGCCCTATATTCTACACATTGCCAAAAGATCATAAAATAGCCCACAAGGCCACCTCCTCCAACCACTTGCTCAATCTGTCGACAGTTTTTTCAAACTGTAGAACCATCTATTCCAAGTTACCTGAGAGATACAATTCATTTCTTTGAATAATATCAAAAACATTAGAGGAATTCCCGATGAAGCTCTGCTGGGGTCTTTAGATGTGTTGTCATTGTACACTATCCACATTAACAAGGCATGTCTGCTGTGAGAAACTTTTTAAACTGGTGTAATGTCCACCTGTTGAATTTATAATTGATCTATTGGATTTGGTACTCAAAAATAACCATGAAGAATATTTAATGTAAATTGCAGAGACATGGGCTCGAACATTGTGCCTGCTTATGCTAACATACAGTATTTATGCATGATTATGAGGAGACACACATCATGCATTGTTTGGGGACAATATCCAAATCATATCCTATTATAATATATATATATATATAGATGATGTGCATTTGATTTAGACCAATACTGAGAAACTTCTGGGTCAAATGGTTGAATATCTGAATAAGCTGGAGACTACCCGTATGTTTTATTGCCAAATCAGACAGAGAGTCCATGGATTTTCTGGACATTACTGTATTTAGAGATGGCCCATGCTTAGGGACAACTGTCCTTTGAAAAGATACAGATATAAACACTGTGCTTTATTCAACAAGCAACCATTCCCCCCACACTTAAAATCAGTTTTTTGATCTCACAGTAAGAGTCTTCCATAATAATAACACAAATCCCACTTCTACAGAAGTAAAGATCATGGAGATAAAGAATCAGTTTAAACAAAGGGGCTACTCTAAAAGGATCATATAAGAACTGCTTACTCAGAGTGAGGTAACGTCTTATTGAAGACACAAGAAAAACACACAAGAATCAGATGATTTCTTTAAGTCAGTTTTACAACATGTCCACGAAGGTAAAGCAATCCATCAATAAAAATTGTCAGGTGGTTGCGTCTGTCCCAATCTTTAAGGACAGTTTGCAGGACCCTCTTATGATGGCACTTCATTGTGGGATAAATTTAAAACAATTGTTAATGTGTTCACAAGTCATAAAAGTGGAGGAAAAGATGCATGACTGATAATTTATAAACTGGGATGTTATAGATGTAATAATTTTATAATGTGCAGATTGCTACTCATGAGTCCTACCTTCCCACATCCTCACAGTGGATAGCCTATGAAGACTCAACATAAATTACATTGTTTGATGCACCATGTAGTCTACCTATTAATGTGTCCCTGTTGACAGGCTTACATTGGACTAACAACTTGTGTCTTCTGAGAGAGGATGTTCAATCAGACATGCACTAATGATGGGTGCATTGGATAAACCAGTGGCTGTCCATTTCCTACAGGTGGGACACCAAGACTCATCCCTGAAATGTGGTATCATTGATTGGGTTCCTAAACCCTAAGAAGGAGGAGATAGAGAACTGAGCCTGCACAAAAAAATAAGCAAAGTGGATTTTTATCCTGGATACTGTAGCCCCAAGGGACTTAAATGAACACAACACTCTGAATGTATTTTTTAAATATATTTAGTCTTGCCTTGGAGAAAGATTTGTATTCCTGGGTGTAGAGGAATAATACAGAGGCAGAGATTGCTGAAGTACAATTGCAATAAATGTTGGCAAGGTTTGCCGATAGAGGATATTTGTCTCGAGTGATCAAGAGATGTTTGACTAGGGCACACCACACAATTACAAAGGGCGGCATGTGTGAAACCAAATCCTTGGATAAAAGGGCAGTTTTTACTACCCAGTTTGATGCTAAGGCATCAGCATTTTTGAAGGCTGTTTGTAAAATTTGGCCTATAGTGAACTCTGATGTTGGACTAAAAAGTATACAAAGACCACCATTGTTATCATTTTGTATAGGTCCAAACCTGAAACAGCTACTATTAAGACCAACAATACATTTTCAAAATGAGAATGTATGACCTGGCTTAGCCATAAAAAGACTGGGTGCTTTAAATGCACAGGATGTACGACCTCCAATGGGATGTTAACTGGCAAAGATTTTTCACTTCCTCCTACTGACAAGAAAATAAACATTTGACACTGACTTTCCTGTACTTAAATGTTTGTGATCTACAGTATATTTTAACATGTCCTTGTGGCCTGTACTATGTCAGTAAGACATTGCAGTGTTTTAGAGACAGAATTGTGAATCACCGATCGTCGATAACATAGGATTTTACAAATTGGCAGAGTGACAAACTGGTTGCTCTTAATTTTTTTGACAATAATAATTCATTTGCCACACATACAGTTCTGTTTCAAATATATATACAGTAGATGATATTTTAATTATATGGAAAGGCGATAAAACCATGTTTAATTAATTTATTAAATACATTGATAATAACTATTATTTATCTTTTACATCTAAAATAGATGAAACAAATAATTTGAATATCTGTATATGGTACTATTAACTATGGACAATAAAATAGAAACAAATAATTATGTAAAAAAATAATCGATAAAATTAGTTACCTACACTTCAAAAGTGGACATTTAGAGAATTGGAAAACTAACATTCTTTACTCTCAATTCTGCAGGATAAAAAAGAAATGTACTAGACAAGAATTTTGCAAAGAACAATTGGATTCATATGTATGCAGGTTTATAGACAAATCATTGGTTAAAACTGACAGAACAGTTTGATCGAAATTACTTAAAAACAAAAAGAAAAAGGACAATGCAGAAAATCTTTTTGTTACTACATATAAGAGTGGACTGAAAAAGTTAGGGAATCCCTCAAGAAACATTTAAATATATTGCAAATGGATACTGTTCTGAATTCAATTTTACCCTCCGAATGTAATTGTGGCCATATATACATGGGCATATAAGAATACAAGAAGATGTGAGAGCAATTAAAAATAAAATGGATAACCACTCTATACCTATAAATTTTAAGAATTTTCATAGTTGTAGTCCATATGATATTAATTTTAAGGGAATAGAACATAAAATTCTAGGAAAACAGGTTGGAGATCTTGACAATAAATGAGTGCAAAATGTATTGACTCCATCAACTTGATACCTGTCCTTAACACATACAGTAATGGCTTAAAAGAGGGGTATGATATTGTCCCATTCCTTTGAATTTTTGTTAATTAAATGTGTTTCTTTTTTGTTTCAAAATATATTGGTCTAAACTACCTTCTGATGGGATCGGTAAATCCCAACAGCGTAAGCCAGGCTGAGGTGAAGATCCCGACTGCGCTAAAGGTAAGTATAAACTAACCTAACCTCCCCTTAACCCTCCCTTAAGGGTGCCTATCCCTAACCTCCCCCCAAGTACCTAACCCTAACCCCCCTTCCCCAGTGCCTAACCCTAAGTCTCCCAGGGGGTACCTAACCCTAATCTCCCTATGGGGGTGCCTATCCCTAACCCTCCATCCCCTAGCCTAGATCTAACCCTCCCGGGGGGATGCCTAACCCTAAGTCTCCCCTGGGAGCCCCTAACCTAACCCTGCCTCCCCCTGCGGCTGTCCACGCCCAGCGCCTGGCTTACCTTCGTTTGGTAAGCTGGATGTCGGGCTCCCGGCATAGGTAAAATGACAGGCATCAGGATCTTGATGCCTGTCATTTAACCCTTGCTGGGATTAGACAGTGGGGAAGCGATTCTGTCCGTCAGCTTCCCGACTGCTTCCCCTTCTGATATTTATTCATCATTTTGGTTTGTACCTGTTTTTTAAGTACAGTATATATATATATATATATATATATATATTAGGGATGTGCAGGCTCGGTTCAACTCTGTTCCGTTCGGTTTTTTTTACTGAATCTTATTGGCTATCCAAAACTCGTGACAGCTGAAACCCAATAAGATTCGGGAAAAAAAAACGAATGGAACCAAGTAGAACCGAGCCTGCACATTCCAAATATATATATATATATATATATATATATATATATATGTATATATAAGATTTAATCAAGTTTGTATATGCACATATCGTTTAACTAGTCCTGTCTACATTTGGAACAAATACTACAACCACATATGTTGGATACATGCTGAAATGACTGAATATACTATGTTATCCCATCTAAAATGGTGGCGCTGCAAATACTTCAAAATCATGGCATTAATTATACTGTACATACTAGTTGGTATGAAAGAACTTTTCTATTATTGCAATGAAGTCTTAGAGTATCGATGCCTTAAACTTTAAGAACTTTTTAAAAATGGTGACATCCTATAAAACTTTTTTTAAAATGGCTTCTGCCTACTATAGACATACATGGGTACTAGATGGAAGGTTTCATAAAGCTTATATGTCCTGAATTGTGTACTTTGCATAGAGGAGTGGCTAGTTTAAGGATAGCACTGCTGGTAATGGTGGTGTCTGCCCCCAGACCAGGAATATATATGATTAAGCAGAGACCAGCCTATTGCAGCTGTGCCACATTTAGGTTGGAATCTGACACTGGAACACAGTGCAATATGGCAGACATTACTGCTATATTGTGAAAATCTTGCACATGTGAACTGTGTGGCTCCAAACACTGCCAGGATACCTGGGAAATGTATAGGCATGTGGGTAACCTGGCAGGAAATGCACAAACACATGGAAAATTGGGACAGGTTATTATTTACACTATAAATATGGCAAAGGTACATGATCATACTAGCTATGCCTTCCTGAAGATGTCCCCAGATACAGTAAGAAATGATGAAACATGCTGGAAAATTCCTGTTTGCAGTTGCACCCCATCAATGAGCCAGATAAGCATTCATTGATTTTAAATTGTGAAAGTGTATATGTTTTTATATTAAATTGTGTATATTTGACATGATACCATTGGATGCTGCTCTCTTTCACTTATATATATATATATATATATATATATATATACACACAGTATATATATATATATATATATATATATATATATGTATGTATCAGTGACATGTGATCAGGTGAGGCAGGTTTGCAGAGCCTTCCCTGTCATACTCACGTATACTCTAATTATCATTTTAATAGTCAAAACTTTGAAGAAAATATTATAAATATCTTCTTTGTATCATTCTTTTTTTTATTAATTCTCCTTATTTGCACAACTCCAATAACAAAAGTTTTCCACATTAATCAACATAATCGACACAATAATTATATTAATTATATTCTAAAAGAATAATAACGATTTGCTTATAACCTACACAAACATAAATATACTGGGTATAAGACAATATTTTACATAGACAATGTCTATAAAGGATATAACTCCATTACACTTAAGGCTGATAATTTGGTTCCTTACATGACAGGACATGGCAAGGTCCCCTTTTCCTATAAAAAATGATCACATCACCCCCCACCCCACCCCCAATGATAATAGAAAAGAAAAAAAATACATATATATATATAAATAAATAAAGAAAAAAAATAAGATAAATATATACAAATATACTGTATATTCTAATGCCTTTTCCTTTTCCCCTCAATTGCCTTCATTCCTCATCTCACCATCTATCCCATACACTATTCATATCTAATAAACTTTTCAATCCCTTGATCCTTTGAATCAAAACTTAATTACCCCTGTTCATTCCAAATAATCCCTGTGAAATATATTTGTATTTTTTCCTGTATTGTTCTAAATAATGTTACCATATATTTATCCCATGTATTGTAAAATCTCTAAGTACTTCTTTCCTTTTGTATTGTTGAGTCTACCCAGTCCAATAGAAACAAATAATATTACTATGTCTAAAAACATAGACATAGTAGGTTTATCTGGATGAGCCCATACTTGTAGTATCATTTTCCAATATTTGAATACGGAGTAAAATCAATACAGACGAAAATGACGTCATTGGTGAAAAGTTTCTGCCAAAAACACGCGAAAGCAGCTTTTCGCCTCAAATTGAATACGGGCCATAGTCTCTTGATGATACCTTACATAGAACTGTAGTAAGCAGAAATAGGCAGTAGATGTGACTACAGCAATGTGCTTGTAGTACTGGTGTTAGTCTGCAGGTGATTATGACACTTGAGTTCAGCACAGTTCTGAGAGTAGTATGTAGACAAACGAATCAGTGTGTAGTGGGCCATTTGTTTGAATGGGCTGCGAAGTACAGAGCAGCCCAGATGGTAGATGCTTGAGATGAATGCAGACTGAATGGATATGGGATGCACTCATACACAAGTAGCTGGAGATTGAGTCTTATACAATATGCACTTGAATGCAGAGCACTATTTTATGTAAATACAGACCACTTGAGTCAGATGCAGAAATTTAAACAGAACTAGTAGCCACTGCAGCAAGGAGCCAAGATACTGTTCTCAAATAGAGTGTAGTTCTGGCAATGAACTTGACTCAAGAAATTGTTTAAATAAGTCACTACCAGCGCCTATTGGCCAATTAGGTCATATGAGATTGGCGCGCCCATGATACACCATTTTGGGAAACTGACAGGAGGATAAACACCAGGCACACATGGAACAGTGCCAGTGCAGAGCTTAGGGATGCCAGAAGTGACCAGGGAGGGCTCTGATGACAGTAACATGAAACAACCAGACACGGTAACTGGGCCTAAGACCCTGATGTGTGACACCATCTCTCTCATCTCTCCCATTCAGACCATGTTGATATTCAGACCAAGTAGACATTCCAGTGTCAACATTCTACATAATGACAATATACTGATGAAGTCAAATATGCCTTAATTATTGTGCAGCTGAAAACAGATCCTTCACCGGGCACTTTATAACTTATAGTAGAAGACACAAATTTAAAATGTGCTGCTCCCCAATGAAAAGCTCTGCACTACTCTATTATCTACACAATAACAGAACAGTGGACATGTCAAGATATTCCACTTATAGTGTGCGCAAAATATTGTTGTTTTTAGACACAAATTTATCACATTTATCATTAAAATAATGTATTATTATAAAAGAAGGAAATTATAAACTTGGTTAAACATTGAAATATTACATTCAAATAACAACATTACCATCAGCATATAATATTCAGTTGTATAGCACTCAAAAAAGTAACCAAATCCACACAATCCTGAATAACCCCCCACTCCCATCATCTATAGATGAGTCAAGTAGTTCCAAAGCAATGTGTATTTATGTTCACTTTGTGCTGAATAAATGTTAATTAACACTTTTTGTGTGGTCACAATTCAGGTGAAGATAAAGATATATTGAATTTATTGTACAGTGTTTAACAGGTAAAGGAAGTAGAATATCCTTAAGAACCCCTTGCAATATGGGGTGCCCTTTCCCCATAAACAATCAAATGTATAAAGTATAGTAGATAGGGCACTCCAGTACAATCAAGGTAGGTATTAGGCTTAACCTTAACCTGTATTAGGGCTCATGTAAAATGAATTAACAACCTGTGTTGTACACACCCAACTATATACACAGCAAATATTGTATTACACCAGTCTGTTTCTTAGGGAAATGTGTAGGAGTAGAATTCAACCTACTTGAACATCCTTCCATACCTGAATAGCATCTCAACCTGGTAATTTTAAACCTCCTTCCACACTCTTAATTTTCCACTATTTATTATATTATATTTCTTCCATCACCCTGTTTTCCAATAAGCCATTTTCCTCAGTTTCCATTCCTTGTTTTTATGTTGCTCAACTGGAATATATGTAAAACCTTGGATTCTGTCTGATTGTTTGATAGCATGTGTTTGTTACTTCATATTGTCTCTATTTTGTGTTAAAAAAAAAATTATAAAAATGTGCTATGTATGAAAAGATATAACAATTACATAATTACAATCACATTATTTAATATATGTATTTATTGAAAAAGTAAGTTTCTTAAATTTTTTATTGTTAACAATCTCTAAAGTGTGTGCACATTTTAACAGTGCTACCTCCATGTGTGTTCATTTGCCTTTATTACAACTTAACTGTTCCCATAGGAATCAGAGGCTTATATATTAATAATGCATTAGTAAGTTAACACCTGGACATTTTAGATCTTTAATAAATTATTCCATTTGTGCCAGTTACTAGAAAACAACAAACCTGTGTTATTTTCATTGGTCTCCAGAGGCACTCGAGCTTAGAATTTAACTCAAAGCACAATAACTTTTAAATAAAATATTTGCCATTGATAGTCAATATTAAGTATTATTTGTGTTCATGGAAATTTCAGTTTCATATTAATGCTTAAATTTAAAGCAATAATAAAGCAATAATAATGTAATAACATTATCAGAGTTAATATAATATTTATCTCTCTTTGGAGCCATCTACGTGTTATTGACAGCAGTATTCCCATGCTAGGGGCAGTGAAATAAAACACAGAACAAAGGAGAATTGATAAGGTCACAGTGTGAGCAAGAAAGTGATATAGGGCAAATGAATTGGAAACTGTGCGTACCAAACTAACAGTAGGAGAAATAGATGTTGCCACAAAAGCAGCATTTCTGAATTAGAACTTGACTATGATAAGGATTGGACACAAGGCATAATTTTTTTTCTTAGACAGAATTAATATTACATGACTATATTACTTTAGAAAGTGCATGCATACAGTAGATCTAATTATTTTGCACAAATATCAGATAATAGTTAATTAGATATATAATTTTCTATTTTATGCAGTTTAACACTTTCACTGGCATTGGCAACATCATTTTATAATTTAGCCCTATAGACCCACTATCAATTATCATACTTTATATTTTTATTTAGCAAAACATTTATTAGATTTATTTTAAATTTAAACTGAATTCAGCTAAAGTACATAAATAACATTTTTATTAATTTGTGAAAATGTACATAAATAAAATGTAAATTTGTGTAAATGTTATGTATAAATAATGTTCTTATGTAATAATGATATCCAATCACAGAAAGTATAATACTAATATTCTACAAGGAATATTAATGAAGGAGCTATTATGTGCATGAGCTAATCTTCGATGCTCAATGTTTGCAATAAACACAGATATAAACAGCTTTGATTTCCTCTTAAATGTCATGACAAAGCTTATCATCCTAAACCATTACTGTGTCCTTAATCTTCATTAGTGTTGATCTAGTACATTCTGCACAACGTTCTTTTGCATTAAGGAAGTCATAAGAGGCTTGAATAGCACCTGGCTAGTGTTTTATATTTACATTACAAAGGCAAGTTAGGGAAGCACACAGCCATAATTAACTTTATTTATTGTTTAACCCATTAATGTACCTAGTAGCTTTGTGACAATTTTGCTATGTGCCTGTTAACTAGTAATATGGAACATTTTATATTTTTAAGAGGCATTAGAAGGGTATAAAAGTTAAATACGATTAGAGGAGTAAGTATATATACTGTATATGTGTGTATATATATCTATATAATATATATATATATATATATATATATGTACTGTTAAAATATTAGATTGTTAAAAGTCAGTGAGTGTTTGCTAATGAGTTAGAAATATTTTACAGGCTTCCCGGAATCATCTCTTCAGTGGTACAAGAACAGTGCAGTTGTTACCCTTTGACTATCATTTTTAATAAATGTATAAAAGATAAGTCTAACTTCAGGCTTAATTCTGGGAATGAATATCTCTTCAAAAAAGTGCTATTAGTTGATAATTACATTATTATTGATAAGATTACCAGGCCCAGTCAAACAGCTCTATGCAAATTAGAATATATGTGTTTAAATACATTGTGCTCCTATGTATCTAAATCTACACCACAGCTATCCGGCGACCTAGGGATGTAACAATGTAATGTATCAATATATCAAGTCCTCGTACACACTGCATGATCTGCCACACAGTCACAAAATACGAGTATCTCATTACCATACCACATTATATGTTGCATCATTCCATGTGATGTGCAGCACATCAGATAGGATGATGTGACCACACATTTTATCAAATGATGAATTTTGTGTACACACTACACAATGGTTGTGCAGAGTGGTTGCAGGTACCATGATTGCATGACAAATCGTGTAGTCTAGCAACATAATTTAATCCTGTTTACTGTATATTCTGTGCCACTTGAGATGCTCTGAACTAAAGTGTAGCTAATACCCCTCTGCAGCATGAGGCAATTCTGTGAATAAGAATGGACAATTTTAGAGCCAAGCTACAAGGAAATCCAGGTAAGCAAGATGAAGTTTGGTTCCATTGATTTATGAAAGCCCTTGGCATAAGGTTTCGTGTGAGCTAAAACTCCAGATTAAGAGACACCAGACTGTAGCCACTCTTCTTATCCAAAAGGGGTCATGTCTAATACACTAGGTGCCAAATGTAATAGGGTGAGAGTTTAGAAAATGTGAGTGTTTAGCAGTAAACTCTCACACTTTTTAAACTCGCCAAATGTAATACAGAGGCGTCACTAGTGTTGGTGTCACCCGGTGCTATAACTCATGGTGACACCCCCCCCCACCCCACCAAAAAAAAAAAAATTGATGCGCAGCTCCGCAAACTCTCCCCAAATACCAGTCCAGCAGACACATTTACACAATGCCCCCTGTAGTGGTGCCCCGTATGTAGTGCCCCTTATGCAGTGCCCCTATGCAATGTCCCCAGTGGTAATGCCCCCTAATAGTGCCCCCACCGTTAGTGGTAATGCCCCTTATAGTAGTGCCCCCTATAGTAGTGACCCCATTATTAATGCCCTCAGTAGAAATGCCCCTAGTAGTAATGCCCCCATTAGTAGTGCCATCAAAAGTAATGCTCCCTGTAGTAGTGCCCCCATTAGTAATGCCCCCTAATAGTGCCCACAATGGTAGTGGTAATGCCCCCTATAATATTACCCCCAGAAGCAATGCCCCCTATTGTATTGCATAGAGTGTAACAGTGACTGCCAGATAATGCAGAGAGCATCGTAGTAACAGCCAGATAATACAGAGAGCATTGTAGTAACCGCCAGATAATGCAGAGAGCATCGTAGTAACCGCCAGATAATACAGAGAGCGTCATGGTAACCGCCAGATAATTCAGAGAGCATTGTAGTAACCGCCAGATAATGCAGAGAGCGTCATGGTAACCGCCAAATAATACAGAGAGCATTGTAGTAACCGCCAGATAATGCAGAGAGCATCATAGTAACCGCCAGATAATACAGAGAGCGTCATGGTAACCGCCAGATAATTCAGAGAGCATTGTAGTAACCGCCAGATAATGCAGAGAGCGTCATGGTAACCGCCAGATAATTCAGAGAGCATTGTAGTAACCGCCAGATAATGCAGAGAGCGTCATGGTAACCGCCAGATAATTCAGAGAGCATTGTAGTAACCGCCAGATAATGCAGAGAGCGTCATGGTAACCACCAGATAATTCAGAGAGCATTGTAGTAACCGCTAGATAATGCAGAGAGCATTGTAGTAACCGCCAGATAATGCAGAGTGTCGTAGTAACCGCCAGATAATGCAGAGACCATCATTGACCCACATATAACCCATAACATGAATACACCCCTCATATATACAGAAACACAATGAGTATACCCACGCACATACATTAATACACCATCCCCAGCATAGACACTCTCTCCTCACTGAATTAGTTACTTCCCATTACACATACTGTATACATTATACCATAGTCACTGTGCTGGCTGCTGCACTTCATGCTATCTCCCAGCTCCTTCTCATCCTCTCTGACTGGGAGGTCAGAGGGTCACGCTGGGAAGAAGCAGGGACAGTGTACAAACTACTTGTCAGTATTCAAGTGTAATCAACAGTGTCTGAATACACTTGTAAACTGGCAAATGTTTTGTAGACTGTCCCTGCCTGCTCCCAGCGTGACGATCTGTCAGGCAGGGAGTGAGCTGATTCACTGAAGAGAGGAGGAGCAGAAGCTCAGCTGCCATCCACCCCGGCGGCGGCTTCAGTCAGGCTGATCGTCTTTACACTGACAGCAGGTAATCAGCCCCGTGCCTCTAGCGCTCCCCCCCACATGTAGGGGACTGTATGAAGACCACAGCCGCACTTGCCACTTACTCTATAGTAGGCTGCCGCTGGCTGTCTCAGTGTGACAGGCACAGCGGCAGCTGGCAGAAGTAAAAGCTGTCTCAGCAGCTGCTGCAGGGAAAGCGCCTCTCCAGCCTGGCGTCTCCCTGCAGTGCAGGCTCTGCTGAGCGGGGGGCGGGGATGAGTCGGATTTTGGTGTCACCCCCTTAGAGGGTGATACCCATTGCGGCCCGCACCCACCGCACCCCCCTTGTGACGCCACTGATGTAATATAATCTGAGAACATGCAAACTCACATGTTTTTAGACTCAAAATCTCTCATGATTTAAAATCTCATCAGATGTTTTCCCATTTTTAAGATACAAACCAACCAATGTGAGAGTTTACTGCTAAACTCTCACATTTTCTATACTATAACTCTATTACATTTGGTTCTAGATGTTTAAGTTGCCAAGCCAAGCTGTTCACTGTGGAGGAATTAGTATTAGCAACTGAGGAGCTACTTTGGGGACCCAGTAGGTTAGACACATCCCTAGCTTATAATTATGATTATTATTATTATTATGTGTTTTTTTTTCTAAAAAACAATAAAGGGCATATTGCCATTATACTGTTTGCCTAAGTAATTTTGAACCTCATATCCTCACAGTAGGGTTAAAAGTAAAATTGCATGGAATATGCAGCAATGTGTATTAGTTTAAAACCAGCCAGAACAATCCATTCTTATTTTTTTTTGTTCCTAGTCTTTTTTAACTAATTGTTCTGATTCTTATTTGTGTGTGACTATTATGCAATTATAAATGTCTGTACTGTCTTTTTTATCTTAGTGTCCATCATAATACAGTATGTCCACATTCTGAGCAGTCAAGTTGCTAAATGTCTAAAGCATGGCAGTGGCTTTGGTGGGCAAGAGTATATACAGCAGCCAAAGCCATTAAAACCATGAAAATAAATATTGAGATAAATGTCAAAAGTGATTCTCTGACATCTAGAGGAAGATGAAGGAAAATATGTTGCATGACAGGAGAGCAGGAGCAGGCCTCTATGTCTCAAATGAAGAAGATTCTTCCTGAGATGCTCTAAGAACTTAATGTACAAAACACTTGTAGCTTAATTTCAATGAACAATTAACATGCTACATACCTTGGTGATGGGTTCACGTGGAGATGTCACTCCAGTATGCAATTAGATGTGGGATACTGGCAGCTGGCTTGTTTACACAAGGTGTTTAGGGCTGTAAGGTGAATAGTATGTTAATTGTTTGTATATATCCCTGAAGAAAATTCGGTAATAAAGCATTGAAATGTTGGAATACTTACCTGCTGGTTACTGGTCATGCGTATAACCCGAGTGTTGCTTCTCTGGACTGTGTAGTTTGTCCTGTTTGGAGATCATTTAAGGTACCAGGCAAGGTATAATACTATGGAACTGTGAGGAGATGTAGTTAATAGACTGGCAGACAAGATGCCGCCGGTCTATATCCGACAACAAAAGCCCGAAGGGGGACTTCATATAGGCATTGAAATACCGATGCCTATCTTAACCCTGATGCTGAAATGCAGAAGGACGATGACCCAATCGAGGTAATTTTGGGCATCTTAGCACTTAGCCATGGGAGGTTAGGTTTAGGGACTCCCAGGGGACTTAGGGTTAGGCATCCCGTGGGGAGGGTTAGGCTAGGGTAGGGGGGGTTAGGGTTAGGTGCCACTTGGAGGATATTAGGGTTAGGCACCCCGTTGGTATGGTTAAGTTTAGGGTGTGGGAAGGGAGAGTTAGATTTAGGCTCCCCTGGGGGGACTTAGGGCTAGGCACCACCTCAGGAGTCTTAGGGTTAGACACCACTGAAGTAAGGTTAGGGTTAGGGGGGGAGAGGAGAGGGTAAAGGTACTTACCAGCCTAGTTGGAATCTTGTCCTGTTGGGCTTCTGGAGGTATTTCATACCTATTCCACTGAGAGCGCATAAACCACCATCATATTGTATGTTTATACTGTATATACAAAACTGTGCAAAAGTTTTAGGTAGGTGTGGAAAAATTGCTGCAAAGTAAGAATGCTTTAAAAAAATAGAAGTGTTAATAGTTTATTTTTATCAATTAACAAAATGAAAAGTGAATAAACTGAATAGAAATCTAAATCAAATCAATGTTTGGTGTGACCACCCTTTGTATTGAAAACAGCATCAATTCTTCTAGGTATGCTTGCACTAAGGGCCTGATTCAGAGCCACTCGTAAGCGGCAGCTCGTTCTCTCCGAGCGATGTTTGCCCAACTGCGCATGCGTACGGATCGTTATACGCATGCGCGAACCAGTCAGTGCGGCCTAAATTCTTGTGCTCGCAAAATAGCGAATGCCTGCTATTTTGAGTGACAGAATGAGGAGTATGTGGGTGGTAACAGGGGAAGGTGCTTGAAAACGGGGAGTGGAAATCCATTCGCAGGCGTGCTTAAAGGTCAAAACAGGCGTTTTAAGGGAGTGCATAATTAATCCAGCAGCGTCATTGACCACGTCATTTGTTTTTTTTTAACTCAGAACTGCTTGCAAAATAGTGGTTGAAAAAACCAACCACAAGAATAGCGAGCAGTTCAGATGCTGTTCGATGTACTCGATTAATCTAATAAATAGCGGACATGACGTATGGTGCGAGCGGCTAGGGAGCGTATTTTTCAAATTTACGTTCGCATGTTTTGCTCGCTCGTTCAGAATTAGAGGCATGAACAGACTGCAAAGTGCGAACGGTTCATTTGAATAGCCACCCCTTTTTAGAAAACGAATGACCGCAAATAGCGAGCGGCTCTGAATGAGCGCCTAAGTCAGAGATTTTGTAGGATTATAGTCATGGGTATGGTTAAAAAGTCATACCAAACAGGTAATAATGATCATAATTTTCATATATAGGTTGAAACACAGTCATTAACTGAAACAGAAACAGCTGTGTAGGAGCTGCCTGTAACAGAAGGCAGTTTGTTTGCCGAAGGGCTGGAGAGTGGTACAATAATGAGTGTAGGCTGGCAACAGTGAAGCATGGTGGAGGTTACTTGCAAGTTTAGGGCTGCATTTCAGCAAATGGAGTTAGGGATTTGGTCAGAATTAATGGTGTCCTCAAAGCTGAGAAATACAGGCAAGTACTTATCCATCATGCAATACCATTAGGGAAGCATGTGATTGACTCCAAATTCATTCTGTAGTTAGAAAATGACACTAAACATACAGTACAGCCAATGTCATTAATAACTATCTTTGGTGTAAAGAAGAACAAGGAGTCCTGTGAGTGATGATAGGGCCCCACAGAGCCCTGATCTCAACATCATCAAGTCTGTTGGGTATGACATAAAGAGTCAGAAGGATTTCAGCAAGCCGACATCCACAGAAGATCTGTGGCTAGTTCTCCAAGATGTTTGGAACAACCTTCCTCCTAAGTGTCTTCAAAAACTGTGTGCAAGTGTACCTAGAAGAATTGATGCTGTTTTGAAGGCAAAACCAAATATTGATTTGATTTAGATTTCTCTTCTGTTCATTCACTTTGCATTTTGATAAAAATAAACTATTAAAACTTCTATCTTTGAAAAAATTCTTACTTTGCAGAATTTTTTCCACACCTGCCTAAAACTTTTGCACAGTACTGTATATATATTCACAAGATCAGGTAAGGGGAGCTGTCTCCAGGGAATAAACAGCAGTACTTCCCATGCAGCAGCCAATCAATAGCTCACCAGTCCAGTGCCTCTATGCAAGTATCCACAGCTAGTTTTATTTAGTGGCATTACATAAACAAAACATAAAAATAAATCCTATTTTATCCTGCACTAACTAACATAAGCCCAGCAGATGAAATACTGATGCTGGAAGGCCAGCAGATGAAGAACCTGACTAGGGTAAGTAAGTCCCCTAACCCTCCCCTATCCACCCCTAACCTCCCCCCTAGTGTCTAACCCTAACCTCCCCCCAGGAGTGACTAAACCTAACCACGCCTCCATGGACCCTAAACCTAACCCTTCCGAGGGGGTGTCTAACCCTAATTCCCCCCGGGAGTCCCTAAACCTAACTCTCTCCCCCCCGCGACTAAGAGCTCCCGACACCCGATTTACCTACATTTGGAATGGGGGGCGTTGGGATTTTGGCATGGAGCTAATGATAGGCATCAATATTTAGACACCTATCTTTAATCCCATGCTGGGCTTTCACTGTCGGGATTTCATCAGTTGGCATTTCTGCCTCCAGCTTCCTGACAACATCCCCTTCCTACAGTGTATACAGTATGTTCCAACAACATGGTCAAGTCAGAGTGCACATACCAATAGGGTAGAAAAGAAGACTTTCCAGGGGACTGAAGAGGAGGGCTTTTAGACAAATTAGTTAGCAATTTATACATTTTGTTTTATATGTCAAGGGCCAACTTTGGCTAAAACTAAATTCAATTTTCTCATACATTCTGATGTTTTTTGGGTTCTTATGCTATGCAATGCATTGTTTTACACAAATTGCAAGCATAATCACAATGTTTAATGTGTACATTACATACGTGATACTAAATATACTGACATTTATAATAAAAAAACATCAGTGTGACTTGTAAGGTTAGGTCACAAAGTTGTACATTATATATTCCAGGATAATTGTGACACATGTTTAGGCAAAGGTCAACGCAACTAGACTGTGGAATACAATAAATATTGGAGAGAAACAATATCACTTAGCTGTACTAAAAATAGTTTCAAAAACATGAGCATACTGAACAGTATTCTTGGCCAAATGCTTACAAAGAAAGTACGTTTGTATTATTCTCTCTGACTTGATTCCCCCATTGTATTCTCCACATGAGAAGATGGTAATAAGACCCCTGCTTCCACATTTTATGTTTAGATAGACCCTTGAGTCAAGCCTATCTTAATTGAAAGCAATAATATGCAACATACAGCAAGCTTTCACAATATCTGTCACCTTAACTGTGACCTAGAGGATTACACCTATATACTCATATTATCTAAAAAAGATATGTGCCAATTGGGTTAAAAACATTTATTATCTACAAATCTAGGGGTACATTTACTAAAAATTGATCTTAAGTCAAATTTAAAATTTATGTAAATCTATAAAAATGTATAAACATCGATGTGTTTCTGGGGCTAAATCACACATGTACTAACAGACAATTTATTTTTATTTGTTTAAGTACTGTATTAATAAATGTGTGCTTTAGCCCTAGTAACTAGTAATGAGCAGGTTTGGATTTCTGAGATCCGAACCGCCCCGAGCCCCCCCTTGATCCGTGCCAGATCCGAGTCAGGTTCAAGTTTTACCGCCTGGCTCGGATCTGAAATCGAGGCAAAATGTCATCATCCCACTGTCGGATTATCATGGGTATTGGATTCTATAAAAGGTCCCCGCGTCAGCACCATTTTTCAATCCGGCCGTGGACAGTGAAGAGGGAAGGTGGGAGTTTGCTGTGCTGGTGCTGCTGTTGTCCATAGGGTCTGTGTACAAACTCCAAAGTCCATAGGGGCTGGCTGGGCAGGGATGTGTTGTGCAGTGTCCAGTAAAGGCTGTAGTCTTAAAGGGGTGCTGTAGTGTTCTCCAGGGGGTGCTCTGTCCATCAGCGGTGCTCCTCCCAAGTGCAAAAAAACAATAATTTTTTTTTCTGTTTGTGTGCGCTGTAGCTTCATGTGCATCAACATAGCAGCATCAAGCATGCACCTGTGTCATAATTCAAGGGCCGGCTGGCTTGTCTGTTGAAAGCTGGTGTAACCCCCAAAGTGCTCCAAAAAATAAAAAATAAATCTTTTTTGTGAGAAAAATAAAAATATTCTGCGCTTGTGAATGTTTAAGCAGCTCAGTAAAGTAAATATTGGAATTGATATATCAGATACAAGCGCTAATGAATAATAATGCTAGATATGTAAATTGTTATATGGTAGCTAGTGTATTGTTGAGAGTACGTGCTCTACATCACCATATATCGTATAACAGTAGCACCTGAGTAATGTGTAAATGATTAAAGGTAATGTAGGAGCACTAGAAACACTTGGGATATTGGTAACAATATTTGGATACCAATACTGGATATATAAATTGTTACTTAGTAGCTGGTGTGTTTGGTGTAGTAGCTGGTGTGTCTCATAAGAGCTATAAACATAAAAACATTTTAATCTAAGTGAATTTTTTATTTTTGTTTTTAATTATCCTTGTGTTCCAAACATTGGTTTTAAAGTTTATTTAAATGCTCTCATTCTATACATAATCAAATATACATCACTGACTATACAAAGAGGTGAATGAGATACAGTGTTGCATTGCCTACATTGTTAGCAAACACACCAGCTACTAAGTAACAATTTATATATCCAGTATTGGTATCCAATTATTGTTACCAATATCCCAAGTGTTTCTAGTGCTCCTACTTTACCCTTAATCATTTACACATTACTCAGCACACACAGGTGCTACTGTTATACGATATATGGTGATGTAGAGCACGTACTCTCAACAATACACTAGCTACCATATAACAATTTACATATCTAGCATTATTATTCATTAGCGCTCAAATCTTTTTCTGTGTTTGTGTGCACCTTAGCCACACGTATATCAATATCACATAAATGGAGGACAAAAATTCAAAAGTAAAGGGCTGTATGGCTCATCTGTTGAAGGGTGGTGTAACCCCCAAAGTGCCAGAAAAATATTTTTTTTTTTTCTGTGTTTGTGACTTGTGTGCACTGTAACCGCATGTGCATCAACAAAGTAGCAGCGCCAAGCATGTGCCTGAGTCATAAGTCAAGTACCAGCTGGCTTGTCTGTTGAAGGGTGGTGTAACCCCCAAAGTGCCGGAAATTTTTAATTTTTTTCTGTGTTTGTGACTTGTGTGCGTTGTAGCCACACGTGCATCAACAAAGTAGCAGCATCAAGCGTGTGCCTGTGTCATAAGTCAAGGGCCGGCTGGCTCGTCTGTTGAAAGGTGGTGTAACCTCCAAAGTGCTCAAAAAAATAAATCTTTTTCTATGTTTGTGTGCGCCTTAGCCGCACGTATATCAATATCACATAAATGGTGAACAAAAATTTGTCTGAAAAAATAAAATAGGGAAAGAACCACTTCCTCCTAGTGCTGAAGCTGCTGCCACTAGTCATGACATAGACGATAAAATGCCACCAACGTCATCTGCCAAGGCCGATGCCCTATGTCATAGTAGAGGGCATATAAAATCCCAAATGACAAAGGGCCTGATTCAGACCCGGTCGCAAGCGCTGAGGGCTCACAACCGGGTCGATGGTGGCCCACAGCGCATGTGCAGGATTGACCTGGCTCCATTGTGCACATGCACGAGACCCGGCTAGTGACGGGCAATCCGTCGCTCCGGGTCTTACACCAACAGGGGTGAGCTGTCGATGTTGAGTGACAGCTCGCCCCTTTGGTGGGCGGGCTGGTGGGGTGACTGCCCAAATGGAGGTGATCCCTTGAGAACACCTGCCATTTGGGGGTGGTCCCACTGACATTACAAGTGATGTCAGTGGAGAACTTCCGGCTCTGTTAGAGCCGAAAGCTCTCTGGGGTTTGCGATGAATGAGACCCTACCACAAGGGTCTCGTCACAAGCCCGATGGTCATGATGGTCTTGACCATCGTGACCATCATCATGCCCGCTCGCTATAGCTGTGGGTGGTTACGCACAGCTGTGCGAGCGGCCAAGAGGCCGCTCCAAAAGTAAAAAAGCCCGTCCCTGATTCAAAGTGAGCACTCTGTCAGAGCGAGTGACTCTGAATCAGGCCCAAAGTTCAGAAAAATGATCTTAAAAAATAAACTTAAATCATTTGAGGAGATACGTAAACTTGCCAATATGCCATTTACAACATGGAGTGGCAAGGAACAGCTAAGGTCCTTCCCTATGTTCATGACTAGTGGTTCAGCTTCACATGATGATGAAACCCTCCCACTACTAAAATGAAACAAGTTAAGCTGGCAAAAGCACAGCAAAGAACTATGCATTCTAATTCTATGCAGATATCGCGAATCCCAATGGAGAGTCCAAGTGTGGTGACGGTTGTGATGCCTGACCTTCCCAACACTGGACGGGAAGAGGTGGCTCCTTCCACCACTTGCACGTCCTCTGCAAGTGCTGGAAGGAGCTCCCACAGTCCACTTGGTGCTGAGGAGGAAGTTGACGAGGAGGATTCTGATGGTGAGGTGTTTTGTTTAAATCAGGCACTGGGGGAGACAGTTGTTGTCTGTGGGATGAAAAATCCCATAACAGTCATGCCTGGGCAGAAGACCAAACATTCCACCTCTTTGGTCTGGAAATATTTCTATCCAAATGCCGACAACAACTGTCTTGCCATTTGTACCCTATGTAAAGGAATAAGTAGGGGTAGGGACATTAACCACCTAGGAACATCCTCCCTTATATGTCACCTGCAGCACATTCATAAAAAGTTACTCTCAAGTTCAGAAACTGTGGCTAAAACCATAAGCAGTCCAGGGACACCTAAATCCCTTTGTCCTAAGTGCCTGAAAACCACACCGTCAACTCCCTCCTCATCAATTTCTCCTCAGTCAGGATCGGAAGTAGTCCTGCAGGCCATGTCACTGGTATGACTGACTCTACTATCCAGGATTCCTCCGGAGGATCCTGCATTGCTACGCCTCCTGATGCCGCTGCTGCTGTTGCTGCTGCTGGGAGTCGTTCATCATCCCAGAGAGGAAGTAGGAACACTACTGCTACTTTTACTAAGTAATTGACCCTCCAACAGTCCTTAGTGAGGAGAATGAAGTACGATATAAGTCATCCTGTTGCAAAGCGGATAACTGATTCCTTGACAGCTATGTTGGTGTTAGACGTGCATCTGGTATCCACCATTAGTACATTAGGATTTAGACAATTGATGGAGGTAGTGTGTCTCCAGTACCAAATCCCATCTAGATTCCACTTCACTAGGCAGGTGATACCGAGAATGTACAGAGACATCAGAAAAAGTGTCCTCATTGTCCTAAAA
Source organism: Taudactylus pleione (assembly GCA_031769625.1). Taxonomy (NCBI): domain Eukaryota; kingdom Metazoa; phylum Chordata; class Amphibia; order Anura; family Myobatrachidae; genus Taudactylus; species Taudactylus pleione. The sequence continues at coordinate 8,523,834 of JAUIMM010000061.1, read as the reverse complement.
AATGTGGTTGTACCCAATGTACACTTAACAACAGACATGTGGACAAGTGGATCAGGGCAGACTAAGGACTATATGACTGTGACAGCCCACTGGGTATATGTATCACCTTACGCAGCAACAACAGCAGCGTTATCAGTAGCAGCATCTCTGAAATGCCAGCTTGTAGGAGGTTGCTTCCACAAAATGGGGAGAAGATGATGGTCATCAAAATTAATTATAAATTCTTCCAGGAAGACCAGCCTTTAGAAAGTACAGAGGGACCTGTGGTGGATTCCAGTGGGGACAAATTAATACTCTGTGAGGATGAGGACAACACTGAAGAGGGTGAGGAATCGGTGGATGAGGACGACATCTTGCCTCTGTAGAGCCAGTTTGTGCAGGGATAGATTAATTGGCAGCTTGTTTTGTGGGGGTCCAAACGAACCAATCATTTTAGCCACAGTCATGTGGCAGACCCTGGCGCTGAAATAATTGGTTTGTTAAAGTGTGCATGTCCTGTTTATTCAACATAAGGGTGGGTAGGAGGGCCCGAGGACAATTCCATCTTGCATCTCTTTTTTTTCTTTCCAGTATATACTCTTTGGGGCCTAGTTTTTCAAACTGCCATCCTGTCTGCCACTGCAGTGTCACTCCTAGATGGGCCACGTGTTTGTGCCGCCCACTTGTGTCGCTCAGCATAGTCATCCAGCTACCTCGGTGCAACCTTTTTTCCTAAAAACAATATTGCGAGGTGTGAGGTGTTCAGAATACACTGGAAATGAGTGGAAATGAATGTTATTGAGGTTAATAATAGCGTAGATTTTAGCTGTTTTTATGCTTTTTTCCAAAGAAAATACAGATCCAAAACACAAAACCCAGAACCCAAAACATGGAAGGGTGGTTTTGGCAAAACCAATCCAGATCCAAAACACGAAGAAAGATCCAGATCCAAAACCAAAACACGAAAAGTGGCCAGTGCACACCCCTACTAGTAACACAACATGAAAGTTGATCCATTTTGATCAATATTCACTGATTATAAATCGATTAAAATGGACCTTTAGTAAATATACTCTTTAATGTTTAAAGGTCGAAATGACCTTGTATCTGCAGTACAAGGATACTGACAGTTAATTATTAACACTGCAAGGTGCAAATCTGCATTATGGGGTTAATTCTGAGATGGGAGCAAGCAAAAGAGCAAGTAACTGCACACCTTGGTAAATCCATGTTGCACTGCAGGTGGCACAGATTTAAAATGTGCAAAGAGATTTACTGTAGGTTTGGGAGGGTTGTGTCCAAACTCAAATCTAAAGTGCAGTGTAACAGTAGATGTCCTGCATTGGTAGGCTACATGCAAAATAAGCCAGTAATTATCTTGTATGAAATAAAAATAGTTGTACCCCTTAAATTGCAACAAGGTTTGGCAACATGCAAAGTTATTTGCTTTTCTTTTGCTATATTCCCAACTCGAAATCAGCACCTATGTCCATAGCAAACATTCAGCAGTTAGTTTGTAATTGTCTAGTGTTGAATAGGCAATGGAATCAAATAAATGATAGGTTGCTGTGGTTTCAGTGCACATGTATTAAGTTTCTTTATTTTATTTACCATCAACAATTGCTATATGTAAGGCGAGCTCAGGGAAGACAGAAACCTCCCTTGGAGTAGAAGGGCAGTTTTAATTGTTTGAAAAGTATGGATCATGGACAGTGATTGCAGGTCCAGTTTTCTTCATATCTGCATATCTGAAGGGTACATCCGTCAGCCAAGTCTGCTCATAACAGAACATAAATTAGTTCTTTATCAAGGCATTCTAAGCTCTGCTACTTAAATAGCCTTTATGTTTACTTCATAGCACACGCACATTGTAACTTAAATTTCTCTTGTGACCCCTTCCTTTATCTGTGAAGAATGACAACCCTCCCACCTATCCCTTTCACTCATAATATTTGCTAATGCATTTATGTTACATCTGTGTGTTTGTATAGGTTTTCTGCTAATCACACTCTTGCGATGCACATATGTATGTCTTGCTGCAATTTATTTGTATGTTTGGTTGGAAGATTTAGAAAAGGTAGTATTCTCTGTGTTTTTCCCTTGGTGTATATCATTTTTTATTTTTGAATGTAATGTTTACTGACACTATTACACTAATGTAATAAACTGTTATGTATATTTTGGAGGTAATAAAATATTTTGAGAAAAGTATTATGGTATAGCTATCATCACAGCCAGTGTTATGAGGAAGGTGGGTTATGAGTGTTTACAGGATTTGTTGTTTAAAGTTGAGATGATTTGGATTTGGCACTGTTCTTCTTGCCAAATTCAGGTCTCAGAACAAGGAAAACCGTCATGTTTATAGACATCTCTGTACAGATGTCCGTGATGATTTGCCTCATTCTGATACCTAAACTTAATGGGAATATCTGAGCCTAATTTGCAATCAATTGTGTATAAAAATCTTTCCCTTTTTCAATCGATTGCAGATTACAGAATTGCCACAATTGATTGAAAAAGGGAATGATTTTTATATACAAGATTGCAAATTGCACAATTGCTGCAAACAATCTCTGATGTATGGGGGCCTTAAGCTGAACTGATCATCTCTAGTTTATAGTATTTACAACTTTATAGTTATTTATAACTATTGACATTTTACTAAGAAAACTATGAAAAACACATATCTTTATGCTTAACTAATGTCCCTGGTTTTTCTAATGATAAAAGAGTAAACAACTTTCGTATGTTACCTTTTTTATGTGCAGTAGAAATGAATAACTTATGTAGTACAAAGTAAATAAATACCAATTATGCCATAAATACATCTATCACTCAAACCTATTATCCATTATAATTACAAAAATGTAAGAATACATATTATACTTCAAAAAAGGTAAAGCTCTTTCATATATCAACTCTAAGCAGTATTCATATATTGAAATAGATTCGTTTGTTATGAATTATTCTCAATCACACTGGAATATATTTACATATATGTATACATTTTTGGCATTAACAACAGTGCAACAGAAAAATATGAACTGTTAGTGAAAACCAATTGGGTATTTTGTATATCCATTCAGAAACTAATAATAGTATATAAAAATCAGTTATAAAATGTAAAGCCAAAATAATACTTTCTGTAGGGGGTGGGGTGTAGTTTCTTATTGAGTTTTTGATTTACAAAGATTGCACAGATTAAAATAGGTTTACAATAGTAAAGAAAATTCCTAATTGTTTATTTTCACATAGGTATGTTTTAATTAATTAATTAACAGTTTCTTATATAGTGCAGTATACTCCACTGCACAATTGGAAACAACAATAATAGAACTAAACTAGGTAGTAACAGACAGACATAGAGGTAAGAAGGCCCTGCTCAAAAGCTTTAAATCTATAGGGAAATATGCATTGTTACACAAGGAGAGGTGCTACATATTGCACATTGGTCCAGCCAGATTGCAGAGGTTCTTGGTGGGCTGTATGACCCAGTCACACAGGAATGTTGGCCTAGAGTTAAGAGGGTGTGAAAGTGAAGATAGAGAAAATATGTGAGAAATGTGTGGACTGTAAGAAGGGATGCAACTAGACAGGGAAGCTATAAAGGTTATGTTGTCTGCTCTGGAATCGGATAATCTTGTCTAAAAAGGTGAGTTTTCAGGGAGTGTTTGAGGGTTTGGAAACTTGTGGAAAGTCATATTGTGCATGGGTGGGCATTCCACAGAAGTTGGTGCAGCCTGGAAAAAGTCCTGTAACCTTGCATGGGAGCAATTAATGTGTGTGGATGAGAGACACAAATCTTAAGTAGAATAAAGAGGTCGGATAGGGAGATATCTTGAAATAAGTGAAAATATGTACTGTATGTTGGTGTGATTTGGTTAATAGTTTTATGTGTAAATAAAAGTATTTTATATTGAATATGGTAAAAAACTGGTAAACAATGGAGGGACTGACAACGGAATAGCAGACTTTGAACATTTGGTGAGGAAGATCAGCCATGCAGCTGCATTCAAAATGGATTGTAATGGCAAGAGACTGCTTTTGGGAAGACCAGTATAGAGAATATTGCAATAATCAATTCAGGAAATAATGAGTGCATGGATTAGAGTTATTGAGGTCTTGTATAAGATATGGTAGAATTTTTTATTTGTTTTTTTAAATGTATGTAACATGATTTCGAGATACTAACATCATTGACATTTTACTCTTTGAAATCGGCCTAGAGACATCTTTTCCTTTCTTGCATGATGTTCTGGATGCATATGGCCATGTCTCTTTCTATACGTAACAACAACAGAGGTTCTGTTGTTCAATATCTCAGAGATGGCCTGGTCACAGCTTAGGAGTTCCCATCAGTACAATTGGAAATATAATTATTCCTTTTACCTTGGTATCCATATCACTAGACACCTTGCTGAGGTTTTTGATGTCAACCTTAAGCCCATGTTCAACAGATTACTGCTCCATTGCAGTCTTGGGTATGAGGTCTCATGGTTGGGCCATATAATTTCTTTTAAGATGATGTTTACCAAAGTTGGTGTACTTTTTCCATACAATCCCATTTGTGGTGTCTAAGGTCCTGATTCAGAGCCGCTCGTAAGCGGTCGCTCGATCGTTCGGACCGATGTTCGCACATCTGCACATGCGTACAGATTTTAATACGCATGCGCGAACCAGTCAGTGCGGCCGAAAATCATTTGTTCGCTATATAGCGAATGCCTGCTATTTTGAGTGACAGAAGGAGGCATATGTGGGTGGTAACAGGGCAAGGTGCTTGAAAATGGGGGTGTGGAATTCAAACGCAGGCATGCTTAAAGGTCAAAATGGGCGTTTTAAGGGAGTGCATAATTAATACAGCAGCGTCATTGACCACGTCATTTGGTTTTTTTTACTCAGAACTGCTCGCAAAATAGCGGTTGAAAAAACCAGCCATAAGAATAGCGAGCAGTTCATACGCTGTTCGATGTATTTGATTAATCTAATAAATGGCGGACATGACGTATGGTGCCAGCGACAAGGGGGCGTATTTTTCAAAATTACAAACGCAAGTTTTGCTCGCTCGTTCAGACTTAGAGGCGTGAACAGACCGTAATTAGCGAACGGTTTATTTGAATTGCCACCCCTTGTTTTAGAATGAACGACCGCAAATAGCGAGTCACTCTGAATGAGGACCTAAGTCTTTTCTGGTGTAAGCTCATAAATTGGTCATCTCTTACATTTGCAAATGCAAAGATGAAGGGTGCGCTTTGTGTTCTGATTTTCCATGCTTATCACAAGACATGTATGCTTTACCAGACTTGGGAATTAGCACTACACTTTATTGATTATTCTCAAGCTCACACTTTAAATAAGTATCTGTACTCAACTGTGTGATTTTGTACAGTAGCCATTGTACACTTTCAAAATGATTCTTCAATACCCCTGTCCTTAATGGGAATTGCACCGTAGTTGAACACTATGGTAAGCATTTACAATACAACTAACCCACTGCAGACACTTATTCAGGTGCTGCACACACCCTTTGTGATGTAATTTACAATAATAAAATATTTATCTTCTTCTGCCCCACTTTATTGATAATTTCTCTTTGAGAATTTACTTTAAATATGCCCTTCGCTTCTCAAAGATATTGATTAGGGTTACTACTGTGTGTGCAAATTATAAGCATGCCATTGTGCAGGTTTTTCACTGGAAAAAACAGCATAAAATCCCTGCTGCTTCTCTGATTTCAGTACATCTATATGTGCAACTTCTTGGCAACTTTGTACACAAGCTACAGCTCTGAGGCACTTCCATACAAGTCCCTGCATTTGTGACATTTGCATATTTTTTTGCACAGTCACTGCATACCAGTGTCGGAACTCCTGGAGACAATGGAGTCATTTGCCGCCGGGCGCCAGCCCTGAAGGGGGCACATGGCTCCATTGTCACCCAGCCATTATGCGCACTGCTGAGGAGGAGCTGCATGGAGAAGGAGTGCCGCTGATTGGCGCTCCTTCTCTCCGCACTCTCCCCCCGCCCCTCCAGCACCAGCGGCAGCCGGAGGACAGAGGGCCTGATTCAGAGCCTGATGCTATTTGTGCTTGCTCGTTCAGAAAAAGGGGCAGGTTATTTAAATTGAGTGCTCGCTCTTTGCTGTCTGTTGACGCCTCTATGTCTGAGTGAGCGAACGAAACATGCGCTCGCTATTTTGTAAAGACGCCCCCTGGCCGCTCACATCCTACATCATCTCCGCTATTTATTAGATTAATCGAGTACATCGAAAGGCGTCTGAACTGCTCGCAGTTCTTGTGGTTGGATTTTCCTACCGCAATCATGCGAACAGTTCAGGCTAAGAAACAACCAAGTGACGTGGTCGATGACGCTGCTTTGTTAATTATGCACACCCTTAAAACACCCGTTTTGACCTTTTGGCACGCCTGCGTTCGGATCACCACTCCCCATTTTCAAGCACCTTCCCCTGTTACCACCCACAAACGCCTCATCCTGTCACTCAAATTAGCAGGCACTCGCTATTTTGCAAGAACTCGATTTCCGACCGCAATTACTGGTTGGCGCATGTGCATTATGACCCATACGCATGCGCAGATGTGGGAAAATCACTCGGAGCAAATGAGCGGCCGCTTACGAGCGGCTCTGAATCAGGCCCAGAGCTCACTCCTGAGCTCTGGCTTCTGGTTCCTGCAGTGCACTATGGGAGTGACATCATGACGTCACTCCCATAGCTCCGAGGAGCAGGCACTGGGCAGGGATGGAAGCAGGCACTGGAGTGTGGTTTAAGGTAAGTGTTGTGTGGATGTGTGTGTGTGCGCATTTGCAGAGGCTTTCCACTGGGGGCTTACTACTGGGGGCATTACAGGGGCCTTACTACTGGGGGCCTCCTATGGGGGCACTACAGTGGGCTTACTATTGGGGGCATCTTATGGGGCACTACAGGGGCCTTACTACTGGGGGCACTATTGGGAGCACTACAACTGTGGGCATTACTACTGGGGCACTGCAGGTAGCATTACTACTGAGGGCACTACAGGGGTCCTTACTACTAGGGGCACTGCTGTGGGCATCACTACTGGGTGCACTACTACAGGGGGCATTACTTTTAGGGGCATTATTACCAGGGGCATTACTACAGGGGGCATTATTTCTACTGTGGGCACTGCATAGGGGGACCACTACAGGGGGCACTGCATAGGGGGATCACTAATGGGGGCACTGTATAAGGGGAACTACTGTGGGCACTGCATAGGAGGACCACTACTGGAGGCACTGCATAGTGGGACCATTACTGGGGGCACTACATATTATAAATCACAGCTAACAACACAATTTCACTACATTGGATATTTCATGCATGTGCAATGATGCGTGAAATATCCAATGTAGTGAAATTAATTTCATGCATGCGCAATTATGCTTGAAATTATCCATTGTAATGAATTATGAACCCTGGGCAAGGAGACCAATCAACTTATCAAAAGAAACATCTGTAGGACATAAGCCAATTTTTTTCTTTGGCGCTCAGTACAATATGCTGTGAATATGGTATGACGTGTCTTGGTGCGGGTTTATGAGATGTGATTAGCTTGGCACTTTACTGTATATGGTGAATGGATGTTAGACTTGCAAGGTCTAAATGTATTCATTTTAATTTTCTGTTCTCTTTTTATATTTTTATATCTTGTTAAAACAATTTATACAATATATTTTTTTTATAATTCAGCTCCATTCTAGCAATATTTGCTGGGATTGTCATTTAGTATATACATTTTCAATATGATGCTGTTTATGAGACCAAACTCCATAAAATGTTCTGGCTTCTTGAACATTGCTGTTGGTGCAAATTAGCTACTGTAGCTGTTATGTAACTGGATACTGTAATGACAGCTGTGGAGTCAGGAGCATAATAAAATATAAACTCTTTATCAAAACAAAATAAAAGTACAAGAAATACAGGAGTGATACTTAAACCGAATGGAATCAGAGGCTCAAACTGGAATGGAACCAGTAGTGTACAGAAAGGTGAAGGTATGCAAAACTGGTTACGAACAATAACCAAATGCTGCAGAGTGGATGAGTCATATTCACATGCAACAATAGGAGGAACAGCTTTCAGGGATGTAGCTGACTGGAACTGTATAGATTACAGGCTGGAGGCAGGGGTATATCTACCCATTGGCCAGGATGGCACTTGCCAGGGGCGCTGACCAAAGGGGGGGTGCCACCAGTAGCCATGGGGTGGACAAGTCCCCTGGCCCCACAAGTGTAGGGCAGACCGCAGTGATAGCGGTCTGCCCTACACCATTTACAAACACACAGCCGCCAGCAGAGGCTGTGTGTTTGTAATAGCAGACAGTTAATGAGAGTAAGACAGACTCTCATTTGCTGCTGCATCGTCTGTGGAGGGATCCAGGTGGAGCTCACTAATGAGCTCCGTGTGCCAGCTCCCCCCGCAGCATGTGAAGGGAGAGACGTCATACATCATGACGTCTCTCCCATCCAGGACCAGGAGAAGAGCGTCTGGGACTCAGATCATATAGAGGCGGTCACGTCAGGAACGGGGATCAGGTAAGTTGTATTTTTTTTGGTTCTTTGTGTGTGTGTTTGTGTGTGTATGCCTGGCACTACAGGAGTGGCACTGAAATAGGGGTTGGCTACTACTGGGGGCAATTTATTGGGGGTGGCCACTACTGGAAGCACTGTTTAGGGGTGGCCACTACTGTTGGCAATTTAGGGAGTGGGTGGCCACTACTGGGGGAACTGTATAGGGGTGGCCAATACTGGGGGCAATTTAGGGGGGTGACCACTACTGGGGGCACTGTATTGGGGGACTACTACTGGGGGGCACTGAATGGCGGGACTACTACTGGGGGCACTGTACAGAGAGGGCTACTACTGGGGGCACTGTATAGGGGGCTACTACTGGGGGCAATGCAGCATAGGGGGATTACTGCTGAGGGAATACTATTGGGGGCAGTGCATGGTGGGGGGCACCAGTCCATTACATTGCCAGGGGCTCTTGGATCACTACATACACCCCTGGCTGGAGGTATACAGTCTGGAATCAAGAAAAGGCAAAAAGCTGCAGAGTAGAAGAGATAACTCATAGACAGTAGAGGAGCTGCAGTTTATAGAAGTCCAGTAGACAGAAGCACAGGTTCAGACAGTGGAACATAATTCAGAGAAAACAATCAATGACCAGGTAGGTGCATGGTGAAGGGCAGGAATAAATCATTTGTAAGGAAAGCGCAGGTGATTAAATAGGGGAGTGACATTAACTCTTACATGTTAGAAGAAAATGTCAGAATACATCAGCAGCACCTCTAATGGCACATAGATACTCCTGGACAGATACAAAATAAAGTAAAGAGTACTAATATAGCTCCCTCTTTAAGGAGAGGAATCCAGATGCTTTAACAAAATACAAGTCTGAGTTGATGGGTAAAGAATACAGTAAGGTATCATCAAGTTGAAAGGGAATCCCAACAGAGACTCAGGAGCACACTTTTTCTTCCTTCTTGCTACAGATTTACAAGCAGAAACTGTAGACTGAAGCTATGTGCAAGCTGATTGCTGGAGTCTCAAAGCTGGCAATGGGGATCCTTGGAAGGGATAATGAATGGTGAAATGGCACTAGAGACCTGGCATAGGAGACTTGGGGAAATGTTGTATAAGTAGAAAGAAACCTGAAATCTTTGATGTACTGGCACAAGATTGCTTGAATCACTTCTGGAGTCATATCTGGGAGCTGAACAGTCACTGGGCCCTTGAAGGGTTGAGGTGGTGTTGGATACTCTGGAGACTGGATAGAAGTTATACTCACTGATGGCCCAGACTGGCCAGACTAGCCTTGGATGGAACAGACTAAACAACAACCTGGAACCCCTAGAATATTTGGCAAAGAGACCAATCAAGGGCAGATTAGCCCTCAAGCCCATAGACAAGGGCAGATTGGTCCTCATGCTCGAAGTCATACAGCTTGATGGCTGACATGGTTGCACTCTCCTCCTAAAACATGGGAGGTGATTCAGGCACAGCAGTAGACTGAAGAGGATGGCACCCTCTTAGTAACTAGCATACTGTAGGCCCCCACTGGGATGGAAAGTTTGGAGTCCCCCACTGGGAAGACAAGGATGTAGTCCCCCACTTGGAAGGCAAGGATGGAGTCCCCCACTGGGAAGGCAAGGATAGAGTTCCATAATGGGATAGCATTACTGGAGTCCCTCACTGGGATGGCATGGCTGGAGTCCCCAACTGGGACAGCATGGTTGGAGTCCCCCACTGGGACAGCATGGCTAGAGTCCCCCACTGGGACAGCATGGCTAGAGTCCCCCACTGGGATGGCATATCTATTGTCCCCCACTGGGATGGCATGGCTAGAGTCTCCCACTGAGATGGAAAGGCTAGAGTCCCCACCTGGTTGGCAAAGCTAGAGTATCCCACTAGCACAGCAAGTCTAGAGTCCCCCATTGGGACTGATGAACTAGAGGTCACTATTTGTTCCTGATTTGTCCTTAGTTTTGCTCATAACCAAGATGGCTCAGTGGACTCCATATTGGATCCTGTTTCCTGTTTGGGCCTATAAATAGACATTTCCTAAGTTAAGCAATGCTTGAGTATTCTGCTTGCTCAGCTCCGGTTACTTGTTCCTGCATACTTAATTTACTTGTAATTACCTCCTGGTGTACTAACATTGGCATACATCTGACTACCTGCTTGAAAACTGACTGGATCTACATCTACTGGTTCAGCTCCTGAATACACGGCTGCTTATATACCTTATGTTGGCTACTGGTCTTCAGGTATGTCTCCACGGATATCACAGGCACACTTGTGAGGCCATGCCAGTACTTGGATGCCTTTTGGGCTGGGCAGTACTATGAGGCTTATCTGGCTGGCAGGACTGTGAAGCTTCTCAGGCTGGGCAGCACAGTGAGGCTTATCTGGCTGGGCAGCAATGTGAGCCTTTTTGGGTTGGGCAGCAGTATGAGGCTTATCAGACTGGGGAGCAGACTGGGGTAATGTGAGGCAACTTGAACATACCTCTTGGGGCTATGGCACTCAATACCCATCTTAGGCTATGGCACTCGAGACCACTCCCAGAGCTACGGCACTCAAAACCCCTACTGGGGCTATGGCACTCAATATCTCTTACTAGGCGACAGGGCCAGCAATAGAAATCATGGGGCCCAGTACACCCATTCTTTTAGTGGCCCTCCATCCTAGGGTCCCTGGTAACTCACTCATTACTTGAGAGTCTGCCTTAAGCTGCATACACACTAGACAATAAAAGTGAACAATATGGATGATAACGATATTGTTAACAATATTTCATTCATATTTCATTCATATCATCCACTGTGTATGCACAACATTGTTAACAATGCACGCTCCCACAAATTGTTAATGATGTCTTCTATCACTTGAACTTGCAGGTCAATTTGATGATATCATTAGGAACTGTCTGTTCGGTGATGTGGCAGGATGATGTCACTGAACAATTTTGTTCAGTGTGTATGCACAATGTCATTTGCCTGAGAAATCAAGGGCAAACACTGATGATATCGCTCATAGAGCATATCATCTAGTAGTGTGTATCCACTTTTAACTATATGTGATTTCTCTGGGTAACCTCTGAGCCTCCACAGTGTGTTTCTTCAGCTTTCCATGTGCTGGTTCCTCTCTTGCCTCTCAGCGCTGGCTTGACTCCTCTGGCCACTTCATTCTCAAAGGACTTAACCTAAGCAGCACGGTGGCTGGTTTTAGCTCCTTTGCATAAACATATTATATATATATATATATATATATATATATATATATATATATATATATATATTATTTTTTTACATATAAGCTCCCCTTCCCACACTGTGTTTCCATATCCCACTGTGCTCCCCCATATGACACTATACTCTCTCATACTTCGTTCCACAATGTGTTCCATCCCACACTGTGCCCTCCCATCTCCCATCTCCCACTGTGCAACCATCGATCCCAGTGCTATCCCATCCCCCACTGTGCTGTCCTATCTCCCATCCCCCATCCTACACTGTGCTATCCCATCCCACACTCTGCGCTACCATCCCCCCATGTGCTTCCCAACCCTATCCCACATTTTGTGTTCCCCTCCTCCTGACTGCTGCTGCTGGGCAGGAATGGAGAGGCAGAGCATTGGGGTGGGGGTAGAGTTGCCTAATGACTGCTTCTATCATCCGGTGATCTGAGGAGGCATTAGGCAGTAGTTCTGCCCCCACTCCAGTGGTGAGCAGCTTCTTCAAGTAAGTAACCAGTAAGTAAGTGACACAGATTGGGATTCGGGCGGTGCTGCTGTTCTATGTAATATAATTTATATGCAGCATGCAGCTGCAGTTACTTTCTCCCAGCAGTGCAGGCAGCGGTAGACTCTGCAGCCCCTAGGACCACAGGGCCCTGTACCCCAGCCCCCCATCACCGGGCTTGCTAGGCTATGGCACTGTAGACACCTCCTGGGCCTATGGTATTTTAGACCCCCATTTGGGTAGAAGCACTAGAGAGCCCTCCTGGGGTTAGAGACTAAAACCTGCCCACACAAATAGCAATTTTTTACCCAATTTGGTCAATTTCGATGAATCGTGATGACAAATCATGAGTTTACACTCATGATCATGATCATGATGCCAATGTGTGACCCCGCTGGTCGTACATTGCATCTTCAGATCTGCCATGCTGTAGGGCAGATTTGCCAATCTGGGACATGATGTGATGCAGATAGTGAGTAGTTTTTATAATTCACGATTCATCGAACATTGCGGAATTTGACTGACAGGACCCTGTACATGCCCAATCACCATCTTGTGCAGCATCATGGATAGATGAAGAAGGAAGCATGATAGAGCCTGCCTGCACACTGAAATCTGGATTGCAGCACTGTAGTGAGTATTGGTACTATATTTAATGCAACCCCACTGCCCACCAATGTGTGCCACCCACCTACCCACCAATGTGTGCCACCCACTTATAAATGCATGACCCAGCCACCGCCTGCCGAAATGAGGCAGGCGGTGGCTGGGTCATACATTAACCTCCCTCTGCCCACCAATGTGTCCATCCACTTACCCACCAATGACACGGGCCACTTAATAAATAAATGCAAAATCATAAAACACTCAAATTTTTTTTTGCAATTTTAAATAATTTAAGTTCAACAGCAAAAAATAAAACATTACAACAACATCAATACATATATAAAATGTGTTTTTGTTGTTGTGATACATTTGTTTATGATGTTAGAATATACCACCATAAACAAATACATTGCAACCATAAAAATAAAATATATTACTTATAAAAACACATTACATTCCTATAAAAAAATATTACAATACAATAAAAATACATTAAAATCTTGAAAAAAACATATTACAATACTTATAAAAACACATTTAATTCCTCTTAAAAAAAATTACAAATAAAAACATAATAAAAAACACAAAAAAAAATATATTAAAAACCAAAAAAAAAAATATTAAATCGGGAGTACTTTAGAAATAATCAATACAAATTTACAAAACAATTCACAATTGTAGATTAATAAAATGTCCTTATTAATTTTTCTTCCTAGCAATGTCTATGGATAGTGAACAGAAGTTTGTGATGGGATTCCTGGAGATCCTACAGTCAAAGGAGTGTCTATGGTGGATATCCTGTCGACAGTACCACAACAAGTCACAGAAATTGGCAGCTTTGGGGGTGTTGTTGGACTAAACCAAAAACTTCATTGTCTACATAAAGGAAAAGAGAAAAGTGGACGATTCTAAAAGCTCCATTGCAGGCACCATCGATGTGTACCAGCCAACACTGTGGTACTATAACCTCATATGCTTCATCAGTGAACAGGAGCCACAATGCCAGTCAGTTGTCCTGATGACCAAGCGAGAGGGAGAAGAGGAGGTGGCTGAGGAGAGTGGACTGTCCGAGGATATTTTGGTAAGTAGAGACACAGTTTATAAACCAAAACCTTTTATTGTTTTTGTAGCTCAATCCCAATTGTCCACTATAGTCATTTATCCCACATACAGTCCTTCTGCCATGGCACCGCACCTGGTCCATTGAAATAGGCCATATACTCCTCCTTCACTTCTTTGGCATGTGCTGTTGATGTTGTAGGAATTGGTGGTGCAGACAATGATGTAAACTGGTCAATCTCCTCAGGAGATCCGACATCTTCTGGTCTAGCTGGGACTGGTCCTCATTGTGTAGTTTTGCTTCACAGAAAGTTATGCAGAACACTGCACGCCATCACGACCCAGTCTATCTTCCCCACACGTAGGTTTATGGTGGTGTGGAAAATGCGGAACCGCTTGCTGAGTATTCCAAATGCATTTTCCACAATGCGCCATGCCCGGGATAGATGATAGTTGTAGAACCTCTTCTCTCTGGTCAGGTCCTCTGTGCAAATGGCTTCATCACATGTTCATGTAATGCAAAAGCCTTGTCTGCAACGAAAACATAATTTAGGCCATGCTTTGTCTCGTCCAGTGACGAGAAGTGGAGGATTTTATTGGTGAGTCTCTGGTAGAAAGCAGTCTGTTTGAAGGACCCACCATCTGAAGCATGGCCATTCTTTCCAACATCCACAAACAAAAATTCATAGTTGGCATTCACCACTGCCATGAGAACGATGCTGAAGAAGCCTTTGAAGTTGTAGTAATATGAACCGGTGTTGGCAGTTGGGTTGATGCGGATGAGTTTTCCATCGATGGGTCCTCCGCAGTTAGGGAAATTCCAACATTGTTCAAATTCTTCAGCAATGCTCTTCCATTCATCCATGGTGTTAGGAAACTGGAAAAATAGTAAAAAATTTATTAAAACATGACTGTAATATTGCATTTTACATATAGACTCCCACCCAAGAGCCTGATTTGTCCTCCACGCCGGACCTAAGTTTGATCGGGGACAGCGAGGTGGAAAACTTGACCCCAATACCAACACCCATTCTACCAGGACCATCATCTTCTTTGGTACCACCCAAAAAAAAAAAACAGGGAAGAAAGCAGCATCACACAGAACAGGAGGACTTGTTTCTCCAAAAAGCTGAAAGCATCCTTCAGAAACCACTAGATGACATTGATGATTTTACTGCAAATATTAATAGTCACATGAGAAAAATGGATGAGGTCACTAAGAAAAACATCCACAGGCACATCTATGAGCTTTTCATTAGGTCACTCAACAGCAATTTACACGACTCCACCTACATTGCAGACCCACTGCTTTATTCACCTGCCCCAACTGCCTATTTCAGGCCCCCCCAGCCCAGTTGGAGATTGCTCCCCCACCCAGCACCCCAACCACAAACCAGATCATTTATAATGCTCTGCTGGAGTCAGAGGAATATTTGCCGCATTACTCTTAATTTTTAGTTTTTTTCTTTATGTACTATCACCAATTTTATCACTCCCAATAGGTGCTGGCTAGATGCTATATGGTGGTGATGATGCTGATTGGACAAGGTCACTACACACATGGCGCAAGTACAGATTGCTTGAAGCCGGGGCCACAATCTGTACTTGTGACATGTGTGTATTGGCCTGTTCAATCTCTCATCTCACTAACCGTACAACATACAGCAGCCTACCTATTGGGATTGATAACATTTGGTGATAATGCTGATTTGTACAATTTATATACATGTTTATTTTATATATTAAAAATAACAAAAAATTATGTTATTGCCGACAATTCATTGCACAGTCTGGTTTATGCAGCCTAATTGACTGTCTTATAATAAAGAGTTTAAATAAAAACCACAGAAAAAATGTTATTGACACAGTGCAGAGCAGTGATTGCCACAGTGCCTTTCAGTTTTTAGAATGAGTTAAAAAAAACGTACAAAAAAATTAAATTGACTACTATGTAGCGTTGACCAACACAAATGTTAATGGACTGCTATGCAGCACAGTCTTGTTAATGCTGTCTTATTGGCTGTCACAGTTATGATAAAGATATAAATTAAAAAAAATATATATTTTTTTCTTTGACAAGAAATGAATGTGTAATGTGTTTTTTCTTTCTTTACCTTGCAATACTGGTACTGCAGCACTTTAATGAGATGATGATGCCCAAGGACTGAGGTGAGATGAGTGTCCCAAACTACAGGTCTTCAAATGACCTTCCTGTAGCCAGGTACCTTAGGGTAGCCACCAGCCTCTCTTCAGCACGGATTGCCTCCCACCACCTTGTTTCTTGTCTCTAGATGTGGGGGGTCACCATATGCAGCAACTCCTGGAAGGTGGCATCATCCATTTGCAGGTAGTTGCGGTAGTCGTCCAGGTTGTTCTCCTTGAACTCCATCAGCAGGGACATGTGAGAGCGAGAATCCCTTTGCAGCAGCCACTCCTTGGTCCAACATGTTCTTCTCCTCCTTCGCTGGGCCCTCTCCTGGATCGCCATGACCCCAGCTTGGGCGACCAACACTCTATACTGATAGGGATCCATCAGCACAGAATTCAGGAAGAGGATAGAATGCAGTTGCACACACTTGCAAGTAGAAGACACTTTGTAAAAGGCTAGCCAATTCAAAAAGCACAGTAGCAATGTACAGGGTTCAGCAGGTATACCATCTAGCCTCACTAGTAGAAGAGCAGATTGTGCACAAGGTTAAAATGGTGCCTGCTTTTTATACCCCCTGGCTAGCCCCTCCCATTGTTATTATTATTTAAATTTCCCACTAATCATGAAGAGGCTCTTCTGTTGTTTTGGGAAACTCACGATTTATCCTACAGATGCGTACTATCCGATAGATCATGAGATCGGAATTCAAATTGGCAGCTTTTTTGACGAAATCATGCCCACGACTGCCCGGGGAGCTCCCGGGGAGAGTTCAGGGAAAATCATACATTATGTCGGATCGTGAGTACATCGCTATATCTGTGGGCACCTTAAGGGGTAAATAAACTGAAGTGAGATTTTTCAAAGTGGAGATGTTGCCCATAGCAACCAATCAGATTCTAGCTATTATCTTCTAGAAGGTGCTAGTTAAATGTTAAGTAGAATCTGATTGGCTGCTATGTTCAACATCTCCACTTCGAAAACTCTCACTTTAGTTAATTTACCCCTAAGACACTACTCCTAGAGTTATGGCTCTGTGAGAGCCATACGGATATAGCTTCTATCAAACCAAACAGAGCTTTCTATTAGGACATTGTTATATAACATGACCTGAACTAGCAAAGTAGAATCAAAGGTTATAAGTACTTCAGCGATTTACGTTAGTCCATAGTCAGGTGGTAGCTGTGACCAACAACAGATCTAGGTGCCTCTGTAGTCAAAACTTTAGAATGGTAATTGGATGCAGTTTTTAAAGCACTGATTTTTGCTGGAATCTGATTATTGCAGGTGCCATTAGCAGGACTGGATCCAAGCTGAGCAGAGAAACATCTCAGCAAGTCATGTAACCAAGTCTATAGTTGAATGAGTTGTGAGCATAATAAAATTATTTCCAACTGTAATATCTGAAAAAATTATGATTCTGGTTTTATGGAGGCAGTCATGATTCAGCAGGACAAAACAATATAGATTCTGTATGAACTATAATAGAGCCACGACAATAAAAAAAAGTCTCTAGCAAACTCCTTTAAGTTCTGGCTGGTCATTCTCTTATGTAACTGGATATTCATAAAGACAGCTGTGGAGTCAAGAGAATAGTGTAATATAAACTGTTTATTGAAATAAAAACAAAGTTCAGGCAATGCAGGAAACCAGGAGTGATACTTGATCTGGACTGGAATCAGAGGCTCAAATCAAAATGGAGCCAGTAGTGAAAAGAAATGAGATGGTTTGCAAAATTGGATACGAACAATAACCATATGCTGCAGAGTGGATGAGTCAGAATCACATGCAGCAATAGGAGGAACAGCTTTCAGGGACCCAGCTGACTGGAACTGCACCGATTACAGGCTGGAGGTATACAGACTGGAATCAAACAAAGGCAAAAAGCTGCAGAGTAGATAAGACAGACTAATAGGCAGCAGTGGAGCTGTAGTTTGCTGAAGTTTAGTAGACTGGAGCACAGGTTCAGGCAGTGGAATGCAATCCAGGGAAAACAATCAATTACCAGGTAGATGCATTGTGAGGGTCAGGAATAGTTTGTGAGGCAGGTGCAGTTGATTAAACATGGGCAGGGCAGCAACTAGGGGGAGCTAGGGGGCACATGCCCTGAGTGCCAGATTTGAGGGGGCACTGCAGGATCAGTTTCAGGGCTGTTCGACCAGTACAGCTGAATTGGGGTACCACCCAATTAAGGGTACAGTGCCACAGATCAGAGAGAGCAGCACCATTCCTCCATTCTCTACTTGCTCCCTCTGCCTGCAATGCATGGACAGTGGACACTGTACTGGGCTCTTGCAGG
This sequence comes from Taudactylus pleione, assembly GCA_031769625.1. NCBI lineage: Eukaryota > Metazoa > Chordata > Amphibia > Anura > Myobatrachidae > Taudactylus > Taudactylus pleione. The sequence goes on along the minus strand of JAUIMM010000061.1, from coordinate 8,505,467 downwards.
CTCAGTCACTGCTAAGGCAATGACATCATAGGTCACTTGGAAGGTTATGTCATCCCCGTCAATGCTGAGGCTGGCAATGAGGGGCTGGCTGAAGAAGGTGATGCATGCTGGGGCTGGCTGAAGAAGGTAATGATGCTGGATGAGAAAGATGATGGGGGCTGACTAAGGAAGGTGATGTCACATGCATTGCAGAACATAGTGTCAAGAGCATGCTACCACTGCTGCCTTAAGGAGGAGCAACAAGAAGATCCAGGTACAGAAAAAAGGGGGGTGCACAGACTGCTGCAGATAAACCAAGGGGGTGGAATTACTCCCTTGCCTCGGGTGACAAAAATCTTAGGGTCTCATTCAGGCCCGGTTGCAAGTGCTCAGCGCTCGCAACAGGGTCAATGTTAAGGCCCTGCACACACGCAATGGCCGCACTGCTTGTGCGCCAGCCCCAGAGTGAGAGAGAATTTCTCTCGCTCCAGAGCTCACTACAAAAGGGGCAGCTGTCGATGATCAAAACGGGACAGGGGGTGGCTACACAAATGGAGGCATTCCTGACGGAATGCCTGCCGTTTTGTGGGTGGCCGCACTGACATCAGCAGTGATGTCAGTGGGGAGCTTCCTGCTCGATCAGTAACCCACTGCTTAGCTAGCGACCAGGAGGCTGCACTAAAAAAAACAATCGGCTGCCCTCATTCAGAATGAGTGGTCGCTTCTTGTTACCGCCTCTGAATGAGGGCCTTAGTTTCGACCCAGAACAGGTGAGTTATATTAACTGCATGTGAGGAGAAAATGTCAGAATGTATCAGAAACACCTCTGGTGGCACAGAGATAGCACAGGCCTGATACAGAATAAAGTACAATCTCTGATTGTTGGAGGACTGTGCATGCACAGAATATGTACTGTGCATGTGCATCCCTACATTTGCATGTCCACACACTGGCCATCATTCAGAGTCGAACGCAAGAAGCGATCGCTCACTCTGAATGAGGGCGGGCACTTCTTGTTTTGAAGTGCTGCCTCCAGGTCGCAAGCTAAGCTGTGGGTTACCACCCACAGCTTAGCTTGCGATCAGGGTGATGGTCACGATGGTCATCACCATTGTGACCATTGGGGCTTATGACCAGACCCTAAGGTTGGGTCTGGGCACTCGTAAGCCCCAGGGAACTTCCTGCTCTGTTTGAGCAGGAAGTTCCCCACTGACATCATCAATGATGTCAGTGGGGCCGCCCCCAAATGGCAAGCGTTCTGACTGGAACGCCTTCGTTTGGCCGGGCACGTCCCCGGCCCGCCCAGCAAATGAGGCGAGCTGTCACTCAACATCAACAGCTCGCCCCATCTGCTACGAGACCCCTAGCGACAGAGTGCCCATTGCTATCCGGGTCTCGCGCATGCATACGACGGAGCCGGCTCCATCATGCAGATGCTCTGTGGGGACAATCGACCCAGTTGCGAGCACATCAGCGCTTGCGACCGGGTCTGAATGAGACCCACAGTATCTTGCAGCAGCAGCCTGATTGACAGGCTGCGTCATTTGCTGGGGCAGAGCGGGGGCATTCCTGGCCACCGTTCCTGGAAACAGGGGTATGATGCCCCTGTTATACTGGGGGGATGAGGCAACAGTTTTCGTAGCTTACTTAGCCTGGCCAAAGAGGCAACCATCATGATCGATGGTCATGAAGGTTGCGATGGTTATCCAAGCCAGAGAAAATATAATAATACAAAAAGGAACAACTTTGCAATGGTATATAGTCAGCAACCCAGTGTGCATGATGCCGATGGTTTGAATACCGGTGCCGAAATCCTGACAGGTCAGGATCCCAGCACCAGTATCCTGACTGCCGACATCCCGAAGGTAAGTATCAGGGTGTTAGGGGGAGGTTAGGGTTAGATAGCGGGGTTAGTGTTAGGCATTAGGAGGAGGGTTAGGATTAGGGAGGGAGTGTTAGGATTAGGGTGCAGGGAGGGAAAGGTTAGGATTAGGCACTAGGGTGGAATTTAGGCTTAGGCATCGGAGAGGGAGTGTTAGATTTAGGATTTGGGGAGTTGGAGGTTTGGTTTAGGCACTAGGGGGGAGGTTAGGGTAGTGGTTAGAAAAATACTCACCACTGTTTTCTATGAGTGTTGGGATTCTGGCTGTTGGGATGCCACTGTCAGTATTCTGACCAACGGCATCCCAACAGCCTCGATTTCATACCCAACCCCTTTGCTACTGGACAAACCATGTTACAACGAATGGTATGCAAACACATTTATTTATTTGTATGCATGGTAAAGAATGGATGCTATTGCATGTACCACACACATACTGGACAGCTTTGTTTTTATACTAATATTTTGAGTTGATCTGGAACCCCACCCCACTCCAAGTCTAAATGATATATTTAATAAAGTGCAGATTATTAGAAGTGGGGATTTTTGGCCTGACTCAGCAAGTATTGCGGCTGCAATCACGCACGCAGGTCTGCTGTGAAAGTATGCTAATGCTTGCAATTACAAAGCTCTCGCACGGATAACATCATAACCATCAAGTACCATTGACCCCTCACGCGGCATTACTGCAGCCCTGACCTCACATATAAATTGCTAACCTCGTTGCATGCAGCGAGAGCTCAAGCTGCATATGCCATTGCAGTGGTTAAGTTATGCATGCCCCTGCAATAGCGTTCAAATGCAGTGGCACACCTTAGTTTCTCCGACCACCCCCCCATCACCACCCCCCAAATGGTACTTCCTGTCAATCACTCTGCAATGGGTTTGCATACTCACTGCGATCACACACGTGCACTGCGATGGATGCGCAGTACACAACAATCAACCATCTGCGTACACTTTAGCAATTGCAATCCTTGCTGAATCAGTCTCTTTGCCTATAGCAACCAATCAGATTCTAGCTAATATCTTCTAGAAGGTGCTTGATAAATCTGATTGGAATCTGATTAGTTGCTATGGGAAACATATCCACTTCTAAAAACCTGCACTTTAGTAAATATACCCCTAAATATCACTGCAATTTTTTAAACTGCACATGGCTTTGCCTATCTGCAAATGTACTCTTTTTTTGCCTTGTTCCTAATTCCATGGAGGGTAGAGAAACCTGTACACCTACAGGTAATGTTCTTCTTACTAAAATGCAATGTCAGAGACATAGGAACATATACCACATTTTATTACAGAGCAGTGCTCTGTTTTTCCACAAATTCCTGTATGATGGAAATAACGATAGCGCCCTGTAGTTTCTCTAACTTTAGATCAATTAAAATAATCCAGTTAAAAGTTAAAACTAAGAAAGTCAAGTTCATTCATATTTGATTAATTTCCTATATGCCCATGTATTAGCTAATTTTAACATGTTCAAGATAAAATGTACTATTTGTGGAAGAATTTAATTGTGGAGAGGAACCATTAAAGGGCAAACCTCAAACATGGTAGTGTTGTAAGGCCGCAGGCTGACAATTAAGCATGAGGGACATTAAAGCACAATTGTTTTGAGTATTGCAAGTTTAATATGGTGATGGCTATTGCTCTTTTAAGTTTAGCTGGTCTTAGATAGCCAATGAATGTTCTTGGGGGGTGGTCTAGGGGTATTTAAGGAAGTGTTGCATGTCAATCTGTCTCTTTGTTCCAATTTTTGTCCAGGACAGAGAAGTACATTTGTCAGTGTAATTCTCCTTGTTATTGTCTCTTAGTGCTTTCACTATCTCTTTTTTCTATCTTCTCCTGTTTCTTGATTCTCCTCCTCACCTTCACTCTCATCCTGTCATTCCTTATATTCCTTTCATTCTCCCACAACTTTCATTTTTCTCCCTACTTTTTATCTGTTTACCATGTCCCACCCCTGCCTCTCTTACTGTCCCCCCGCCCGACTGGCAGCCTACCTCCTTCCTCAAAGCTCTGTGTCTGCAGGCTCTCCTACTGTTCCCCTCTGCGGCCGCCATGCATCAGCTAGTACTGCATCTGAGCCAGCGGCCGTGCATCACCCAGTCAGCGTGGCTGCAGCTGTGGCCCTCAACCCTGCCTGTGCCTCATTAGTAGGGAGGTGGGCGGTGCTTCCCACTGCTCCTGCCACCCTCTCCAGTGTCCAGCATGGGCTATTACGGGCTGTACCCTGGCCTGTAATAGGCCTGGGGTTGTGGCTATTTCTATATTGCTATGGCACGCTTGTGCATTAGGTCCGCGTGGTGGGCATGCTATTGCCACTAGTCACATCCTACAGGGAAATGATGAGCGGGCTGCTGGTACATGCTCTAGGCACAGTAGGCAGCAATCCACAGTGCCCCCCCGCTGCCCCAACATTATCAGCAGTCTCGCCTGTCGCTGTGGGCCCTCATGCCTCTGCTGTCACTCCTCAGTCAGGCAGTATTGCTGCATGTGGCCTCATATAATGCAGCCCCTGCATCCATGACTGTCCCCATGGCTTTAGCTGGTGTGCATAGGGTTGCGCAGGAGGATAGCAGGGTTAGGCCCCTGAGGACCGTGCGATTTGTGGCATTAGGTCAGGGGTCAGTCCATCAGCACCTGTGTCAACAATTGGGCTTTCCACCCTCTGTAGAGCTAGTCGGTCATGTTCACAGTGGGCTCGGTTGCTCCCTAGGTGGCTGTCCAACCATGCCGTCTCGGTTCCACCTATGTCACCTCTGGTAGCCCCTGCATTATGGTCACATTCCTCGGACTCTAGTGAGGTGTTGGCTAGGATATGTACGCTGACATCTTCGGCTGGTGCACTGACTCCTTTGTTGCCAGCAGCAGCGGTCTCTTCTCTTGCTCCTGCAACACAGTCATCATCTCTACCCTCTCACGTGCACTGTGATAATATGGCAGTGCTTGGAGGTCTGCATCGGAGGATCCATGATAAGATTCATAAGGGTAAATATGTTACTGTTTTTACCCTCACGGCAAAAGCTAAAAAGGATATCAGGGCAGCTAAGCACCACGGGGGTATGGGGAAGGAAGCATATTTCTCGTACCTTAATTGGCAGGTGGGCTTCTTTATATTTGCAGCATGCTATCTGGAATCCTACCCTCAGGAACACTTGAATGTCTGATATCTTCACTTGATGCATTCTATGTTTTGTTCTGTGAGTAACTCCTCCTGGAAGATATATGACGAGGAATTCCAATGTAAGCAGTCGGGATCCATGATCATTGATTTTGGCTGCAAGGTCATGGAGGTTTGGCTGGAAGTGACAGCCCACACCCCTTCTGTATCTGCCCTAGGCATCTGCAAACTCCATTTTGAGGCCCCCCTCCCATTGCTCAGCACCGGACATGCTTACCTTTGATGGAGTGGCCTCACTCTGCAAAAGATTGCTTCCGTGCTAAATCTGGTACTGCCCCTGGCCATCCATCTGCCAGTGGCACCTCTAAGTAAGGAGACATCCACTATATGCCTCGGTCGTCTGTTGCGCTGACTACGGCTATATCTCCATAGGGAGGTAGCTGAGTTTTTGTTTTGGGGTTTTCACAACGGTTTTGGTTTGCCTATTTCTGCCCCTGTGTCTCACGGTTCCCCCAAAACTTTGAAGTCTGCTTCAGAGCTGCCGCGCCTTGTGCTCACGAAAGCCATGAAAGAGGTGGAGCTGGGAAGGATGGCAGGTCCTTTACCGATCCCCTTTGGTGGGTCTGGTTCTCTCTTCTATGGGCATAATCCCCAAGAAGAAACCAGGTAAATTTAGGCTCATGCAGCATCTGTCTTACACATAGGGATCCTCGGTGAATGACTCTATTCTTTTGGAATTGTGTCATGTACAGTATCAGTCCATCGACCAGGCTGTGGAGCTGGTTCAGGCATTTGGCCCGGGATCCTTGTTGGCTATCATAGATGTGGAATCAGCATACCGTCTATTACCACTACACCCAGATTTTTTTTAGATTCATGGGATTTTGTGTGCAGAACGTTTCTACATAGACAAATGCTTGTCTGTGGGCTGTTTCATATTGTGTGCCTTTTTGAGCATTTCAGTACATTCCTGCATTGATGTGTTGTTGCTGCCACAGGAGAGGTCGGGATTGCTCACTTCCTCATTTTCTGTGCATTGGTCCAGCTGATTCCCCTCGCTACAATAACCTACTTTCTATGCAGTCATTGTTTGTTTTTTTCAGGGTCCCCATCGCTAGTGAAAAAATGGAAGGTCCAGTGATGGAGCTCTTCTTCCTGGGTATCGAGATCGATACCTTGGTGGGTTGCTGTTGTCTCCCCCAGGACAATTAGACAGGTTGCATGGGTCTATTGTGGTTGCGTTAGGCATGACTCACCTTGCGTCAAGTGCAGTCCATGCTTGGACTTTTTCACTTTGCCTGCAGGGTCATTCCCATGGGGAGAATCCTCTTCCGGAAATTGGAAAGGTCTATTGCAGGCGCACTTTGCACCCATTATTTTGTCTATCGGCTAAGATCAAGCGTGACTTGCAAGTTTGGAATGTGTTTCTTTGCCAGTTCAACAGAGCGAGTATATGGCCTTTCCCATCTTGCAGTAACACTCAGCTACAACCTTTTACTGACCCTGCTGGCGCAACTGACTTTGAAGCTTTCCTCAATAGTTCTTGGTGTGCTGCACCTTGGCATTTGACGTAGGCTGCAGAAGGGTTCACTGAAATTATACTGTTGCTTAAGCTCATCGTGGTTGCTTTAGAATTCTGGGGGGACTGTTTGAGGAATGCTAGCATCAATTTTTGGTCTGACAACCAGGGCATAGTGCATGCAATTAACCATCAGAGTTCACCCTCTCTTCCAGTTGTCCATCTGCTAATGAGACTTGTGCTGCGTTGCCTGCTTATTAATGTCCATTTTGTTGCCCTACATGTGCCTGGTGTGCAAAATGGGATTGTAGATGCACTGTCACAATTCGACTGGCATTTGTGCTGTCCGGTAACGCATATCCTCCTTGTGTTTGGCAGATCATCAGGCTGGGAAGGAGAAACTAGCTTTGAGAGCCATTGCCCCCAGGACTTTGCGCTCTTATCAGGTGGGTTGGCTGGAATGGGAGCGTTTCTGGGTCTCAGTGGCTCAGATAATTAAGAGCTTGCAGCAAGTCAGTCTGGCATTTATTTTGTACTCGCAAGTGCGCTCACTCGCTGTGGTGCGGTGTATTCTAGCAGGTGTGTTGTTTTTCTCTGTGTTATATGACAGGCTCAATCCCTCCAGGTCCTTCATAGTCTTGAGGGCATTGAGGGGTCGATCCCTACAGCAGTTGACTCCAGGTGTCCCATTGACATTTCCATGTTGCCTCACTTGTTGGCTGTGGTCCCTGCAGTTTGTTTTTCAAATTTTGAATGTTTACTATTTTAGTTAAGTTTTGCTATGGCATTTCAATGACCATTTTGGGTCTGTGAATTAGTCGCCCTCTCTAAAAGGGCTGACCCACCACTCAATGTTGCGGTGGTTATTGTACGCCTGCATACGGTGCTATGCCTTACATGGTGCTCGTAGATGGACAAGGCTGGTAGAGGGTGCTGGCTTTCATTTCAACCATGTCCCATTCCTGCTGTATGTCCAGTGGCACTGTCACGTGCCTTCGAGCATGTGGGTGGTGAACAGGATGGGGCATGGTTGATACACGAGGATGGGTCCCAGTTACGAAAGTACCAGTTTTGTCATGTCTTGAAGCTTTTCTTGGAATCATTAGGGCTTAAGCTTGGTGAGTTTGGTACTCACTCGCTTAGAATTGGAGCTGCTACATCAGTGGCTTTGGCTGGCTTATCTGATGGGGATATACAATCCCTTGGTTGGTGGTGTACTTCTGTGTTCTGTTGCTATATTCATCTGGGTTTATCTGTTGTGTTCCAACGTAACTCACTGGAGGCCTAACCACTCACCAACCTACTGCGGGAGTCTATGAGGATTTTTTATTTTCACCCGGGGGCACAATTGGCTTCTGAATGATATGATATGGTGTGATTGTTAGTTTACCTGGGTTTTTTTTATGTTTTTTTGCCTCAGGTCCGGTTGGCTACATTGTTCCGCTCACAATTCTCCCCTCTTTGTTATGTTTCCATGTCTTGTTTGTATGGTGCGCCTGTGATTCACTGCTTTGTTTGTGTTTTCTTTCCGTTTTGACCTTCCATTTTCACATGTTTTCAGATGGATTTGATATCAATCCAATCTGGGTGTTAAGACATTCCTATATTTTCTGAGTTGCTCAATCCCCATTAGCATCTGATCCTAGCAGTTTCTCTCAGTCACATATAATTAGGTGGTAAGGTTTTCAAGGGATGTGCTGTGGCTCTATTCTAGATAGGTTGGTGTTAGTTGCATGCTCTTTTGGGCTACCTAAGGTGATAATGCTGATTCTGGGTGGGAATGACTTAGTTCAGCGCACTGCTCTAGATATGCGCTGTGTTATCATTAGGGACATTCTTTTGATTGCGGAACCCCTGCCTTCCTGCAAGTTGGTATGGTCCTTCATTGTCCCTAGGTGTATGTGGAGGAATGCTGGGTCTGGTGCATGGCTTGACGTGGCTAGGAAAAATGTCAAAACTGCAGTGGCTAGGTACATGCTGTAGGCTGGGTGCGGTGTAGTGGAGCATGTATTGATATAATTTTGCAATGTCCATTTGTGTCATGGAGATGGCATGAATCTTAGTCCTGCAGGTGTGGCTATTTGTCTGGAAGGTATATTCTGCTGGTTAAGGTGTTTTTGGTTAGAGGCTTGAGCTATGGTGGCGGCGCATCGTTTTAGACCTCACTTGGCGGAAAAGAACGGCACTTGGTTAGTTATGTTAATAGTTAAGCTTAGTGGGTGCACTCTCCGTGAAAATGGAGTAAGGTGCCAGCCAATTGTCCTGGACAGGAAATGGCTATACCACCCAGATGGGTGCTTAGAAGAAAAGGAAAGTGGATCACCAATGCTTGGCTTGTGTATGTGAGTTTGTTTGAACTGTTTGTTGTTATTGTCAAGTGTATTCTTTTTGTGCTGTCACCATTATTAGTACTAACTTATAGTCAAATATGCCAACACTGTTGTCTGTGTCTTTATTTTAGGAGTTAAGTCACATTATTTATAAGGTAGAGTTGATCACCAAGGCTTGGCTTGTGTGTGTGTGTGTGTGTGTGATTGTTTGAACTGTTTGTTGTTATTGTCGTGTGTTCTTTTTGTGCCGTCACCAATATTAGTACTAACTTATAGTCAAAAATCTAGTATTTGTCAAAAATAAAATTGACAAAGATTTTTGAAATGCCAACACTGTTGTCTGTGTCTTTGTTTTAGGAGTTAAGTCACATTATTTATAAGGTATTATAAGGCTACATGAAAATACATTGTAGTGAGTTTAGTAAGCCCGAAGGCTGACAATTTTGCATGAGGGACATTAAACCACAAGTGTTTTGAGTATTGCCCCTTTAAGTTTAGCTGGTCTTAGGCAGCCAGTGAATACTTCATGGGGGGTGGTCTAGGGGTATATAAGGGAGAGTTGCATCGAAATCTGTCTCTTTGTTCCAGTTTTTCTCACCCTCCCTTCCCCTTTTTTTGGTTTGTTAATATGCTTGATGGTTGTTATGTGTTTTGCAAAAAAGAATGGCACTTGGTTAGTTATGTTAATGGTTCAGCTTAGTGGGTGCACTCTCCGTGAAAGCAGAGTAAAGTGTCAACCAATTGTCCTGGACGGGAAATGACTATACCACCCAGATGGGTGCTTAGTAGAAAATGAGAATTGATCATCAATGCTTGGCTTGTGTGTGTGTGTGTTTGTTTGAACTGTTTGTTGTTATTGTCATGTGCCGTCACCAAAATTAGTGCTAACTTATAGTCAAAAATGCCAACACTGAGTCTTAATTTTAGGAGTTAAGTCACATTATTTAAATGTATGATAAGGGTACACGAAAATACATGTTAGTGAGTATATAGGTTTTTTTATTGTTAGAAAACTTTTCAAATATTTGTATTATTTAGTAATATTATTTAAAGTTTTAAAAATACTATGAGTAACATGAATGGTGAAAAAAATGTGAAATGCAAAGGCAAACCTCAAATATGAATGGCGATCACAAACTGCAAATAGCAACCTCAAACAGCAAATGCAGATTGCAAGCTGATGATTTTACAGCACAATTGTGAATCTGGGTGTATAAACTTGACTCTTAAACTGATAAAATAATTCCAATATCACTATTTCCTAAAAAATGAAGGGTCTATCCTAACTCTCAACATGATGTTAAAGTTGAAAAATATGAACTATGAATGTGAGTTTAAAGTAAATATGAACTTTACACCCTAATGTGATTGGCATTTTAAAATAACCACAGGACGTTTGCTGACTGTTCACATCTTGGATACCCCTAATGCAGAGTGGGTTATGTGAATTACTGTATACCTTTTGACTGCCTTCCCTTTGTGCTTTAAGTGGTCACATGTTAATGGACCTACAAATTTGTACCTGATTGAAAAAATGGAAAGCCAGAGATGCTAAGAACTATGGATGTGCGTGTCCAGATTTCTGAAATCCAAACACACTCAAATTTAAGGGTTCTGAGTAGAACCAGGTCATGGTTTGGATTCACTTTTGAGTCCCGGTTTGAATCTGTTGCTGTTTCGGAACTCTGATTTAAATATCGAACTCTGGTTTTAGTTTTGGACATTTTAGTTTTTTATCGATTTTTCACGATTGTGAATACATTTTTATTGATATTTTTCTGAATCCAAAACCAAAACCAAAGCACTTGAGGGTGGTTTTGCAAAACCAAAACACAAAGATAAATTCAGATCCAAAAGCAAAACATGGGGGTAAGTGCACATATCTCCTTTGAACCCAAAGCTACAGTAACCCCATCAAGTTAATCTAATTCCTAGGCAATTGTCATAATAAATGGTCAGGTCCCCAGCATTAGGTCCAATATTGAGCCAGATAAGACTGGGTAGTGTCTTCGGGTTATAGTTATGCCCAGCAACCCTCTAGTATGTCTTCTGGAATCCAATGTTAACACTCTGTGAAGTATTCTTCCAATTCCATCCAGTGGGAGGCCTAGAACAGGCTCCCAGGGTTAATGTTCTGCCATGTGAACTCCGCTGTGAGGTCTGACTGAGACCCCAACCACTCCAATAGGCATCCCAGACCAATTGACACCCATCTGTGAAGTTTTCATCCAAATCCATCCAGTGGAAGCCCCATCCCAGGGTCAAATTTCTGGCCAGCATCCCCAGGTCAAAGTTCTGCCCAGCGTATACCAACAGGAGGTCCAACAAGGACATCAACCCCCTAGTTTGTCTTCTGGGATCCAATGTTCCCATTCTGTGAAGTTTTCATCCAAATCAATCCAGTGGAAGGCTGAGAACAGGCTCAGCATACACCAACAGGAGAGCTGAATGAGACCCTAACCTCCCTAAAACCTGGCCAGTATCCAACTGAAACACCTCACCTGATTTCATCCCAATTGGTGCAGGGGTGTCCCAATGCATAACCAGACAGACAAACAAACAGACCAATTAATTTTATATATAAGATTTCCTTATAAAGGATTACTGTAACTCACTATTCATATATTTTTGAGGTATGGATCATATCTAGATTATTTCCTTTGTGAAATCAAGAAGGATTTTCTTAAAGTAATGGAGACGCTCAATTTAGTAAATAAGACAAAGCAATTAAAACTGCTAGTTGTGAGAAAAATTGATAAACCAAAGACCAATTGAAGAGTTGAATAGAAGTCAGTCATTATTGCTCCCAAATTGGTACTAAATCCGTATTTTCAAATGTATGCATCTTTGCGACCTGGACAGCCCCTACCCTTTGCTTGCTTTTATAACCATCATAATTAACAGTGTGCACTTGCATTAGCCCTACCCTTAGTGCAAAAGATCTGCCTGTAAACAGGGATATTAACACTTTCACACAACTTTGCATAGCCTGGGCCATGCTGCATGCCACGTTTTGTTATGCTTAATCTGTGAATGTATTCCAAATTATTATTGGCAGAGTGACCAGGTTTAGGACACTGGGTCCATAACCTATTAGCATATTTGGGGCTCTTGCCAGTACTGTTAGCCTGGTGAGTCCTGATATTGCATGCTGACTTGGTGTAGTGCACAAAAATGGTGCTGGTGTAGGTTAATCCACATGTGAAACATCTTATCCAGTTCTCAGGTTAATTAACTAAGCAGAAACACAGGTGACTGTAGACAAAGGGACAATGCAGGTACAATATAATTGAGTATTAGATGCAGCCTGGAGTGATTGGGTATGCTGGGTATTGTAGTGTGCCAGGTGGAATTTGAGCATACACATTAGTGGTGTGTTGCGCTGTGCACCCCCAGACAACAGGTGGAGGTACAATGTGTCTGTGGTAGCTGTCGGGCCTTGTATGGCTTTAAAATTGGAGGGAGTCTCAAGGCATATACTTCTAACATGGACGCCAAGGAGAAAGACCTGCTGAGAAGCTGTGCATGTGCAGTAGCGCATGCCAGAGACCAGGCCTCCTGCCAGAGCAGTCGTGGGTCCCAAAGACTGCTGGCTTTACTTACATTCATTTGCAGCAAAAGTACTAATCTAGTGTGCCAAGTACACTGTCAGTGACTTCATATGGAAGACTACATAACGTATGGGAATTGCTACATGTCTAAGTTGTGTAAAGCGTCTCAAGCCATATGGCTGGGTAAATGATGATACAACTGTATGCAAGAATGTCCTGTACATCCCAGTCACTACCATTCACTTGCTATGGAGATGCTACTGAAATAGATATAAATCTGAATCGCCCATAGTTGCTTACACATGGTTCTGGAGCATGCGCAGTGCAAAATGCAGAAAATGATGCTCTGAAAATACACTTGCATTCACCTCTGCATCAGCCTCAAAATTGTAATTTAAAATGATGAAGATATTCTCAATATTCAATAGAATACAGTATGAGAATATACTGTATATGCATATAATAAAATCACATTATAAATATTTAACACTTAAAAAACAACATGCTTATACCATTTTTGTGTTTTCTTACTAAAAATATGAAGCATATGAGTTGAATGTATTTGTGTAGATATGTAATTATAATTTAACTGTTTGGGTGTATAAGTTACCCACTGGCATTGAGTTACAGTAGCTTCTGGCACTCGCATGGCACCACTTTTTGGCTTCTACAATACAATTACCTGTTATAATTGCATGTGGATAGAGCAAGATGCACTCAGAAACCAGAATACAAACAAAATGCTACTAATAAACTAGCAGACTCTAGTAACAGTAACAATGGAATGATACAATGCCAACATTTAAACAAAGTGATAGCAATGCAATTTTTACCAGTGGGTATGAAACCACAATGGTGTGATGTGATAAGTGATCAGTAAATGTATGTATAATTTATTTATAGTATAAATATAGCTGCATCTAAAAGAAAATATTATATACTGTGTGTGTATGTGTATATGTATGTATGTATATATATATATATATATATATATATATATATATAGTATAATTGAAAGATGTGGATGACAGAAGCTACCAGTATTCATTCAGAAAATGACACCTAACTTCTGTGTTGTAAAAATCGACCTGCAAAGGGTTAAATAGACTTCACCAGACTAAAGATTTTCACTGAGTTTCTAAGAAACAGCCAAACAGCAGCTTGACATTTTGCATCCTTCACAACGAAGACAAAGGCGTGAAGAAATTCCCATGATTCCTTTCTGCATGCCTAACTATGAGCTCAGGTGCAGCAGCGTTTGCCCTGGACCGGCCTCATCAACATGAAGGGCGAACTCATCGTTTCTGCATCTTTTCTCGCCAGTGCTTGATTAATTGGCTCACAAATACGCAGACTGAATACCTAATACACCTCCTGTTCCTATTCTTTCTTCACAGCCGCTTGGCAAAATTTACATATACTTTATATTCCATAATTAAAAAAAAATGCAAGCACATCTCGGTAATTTGATGTAATGACGACATGTCACCAAAAAGAGGAATTAGAAAAATCTGTAGGTATTTAATTTATTCTTGTTTTTTTCTCCTCTAAGTAGATATCTCTTGGAAATGTATTAATATTCATGTGCAAGAGAGGGAGAAATACGCAGCAGAGGAAAATACTAGGGATTTAAACTAAGATGAGGACATTTTTAAGAAATGGTTTTCAATGATAGCACTAGATGATAGACTAGCTTTGAAAAATAATGCATGCTTTTATGTAAAAATATAACACATGAGAAATATGCAGAATAACATTATAATATTTTATTTAATTATTAAGAGATATAATGTTCTGTAAGATGAATATTAAGACGGTGCTTGTTATAAAATAAAACTGTTAAATGATTAATTAAGGTGTACTTGTAAGTCATTTTTTTCACAGCTAAAGTCTCAACAATTTTGGACATTTAATTATACCACTATAATGTTAGTGCATACAATATTATTAATTTGAAAAACAAGTAGATAAAATACAATACGCACATGATATAAAGTTATTGTGGATCTGTTAGGTTTGTGGTAAGACATTATTCCATTAAACTAGTTCATAAATCAGGCAATAATGAAAACCATTTGTTAAAACATTTTTTAAAAAGTTAAATTAAAGCAGCACTCCAAAGTAGTCGCAGTACTTGAAAGCCGCAGCAAGATTGGCATGTTATAACATTTGGTGACAGTAATGGGGAGTGTTCCAGAAAAAGGGAGTGTGTTGGCCTATTTTTCTGGGCATGCTGAAGCAAGTTGATGCATTCTTGACCGCAGTTTCACTGGAACTGGCAGACATCCTGAGCCGGCAATGGGGGAGACACCAGAGCAGGGAAGCCGGCAGTGGGTGTGGAGTGGAATTGGATGTGAGGCACCGGAGGAAGGGGGGAGGGGTTGAGAGACAATAGAGGAGTGGAGCCAGAAGCAGGTGAAGGCAGAATGGGCAGAGGATGCCGGCAGGGTGCGGGTACACTGGGAAGAGAATGTGCAGGAGGGGATCACTGGACATTGGGGAGAGAGTGCTGACAGGGAGCTCAGAGACACTCACAGCTCAGAATAGGCTGGCATATGCAATCAGTAGGAAGACAGCACAGCTGAAGGGGAAAAGTATTACATTACCAAAAAACTGTCTCTTCAGAAATAGCAGCTTTTCGGAAGTGATACCTTAGTAATGGAGGAATGATGAATAGGTCTGATTTTACAATGAACTTGCAGCGCGTTCAAAACTAAAGTATCACTACTTAAATTTTGTGAATAGAGTAGAGTATTTTTTCCTTGTAGATGATTGACAGGTGGCATATTGTCTGAAGCCAATGCATAGAAAGTGAGTGGGGTATAGGCTGTCTTAGTGTGTGCTCATAGGAAGGCCTGACACTTTTTGTGTTGGAACTCCTCATGGAGATTTGTGTGTTTGCCTTCTGAATTAATTGTGTTTTATCTGTTCTTTCGATAGTTTTTCTTCTTTGTTCATTTGTGTCTACTAATTCAGACTCCAATCTGCATCCTTCTATCTCCTGTACCAATTTTTTTTCCTTCTCTTTCCTCTTTCTGTTTTTCCATTTTACTCCCACTCTTTCCATTCTTTCCTTTTCACTCCTGTCCTCCATCCTCTTACATGTTTCTTCCCTTTTCAATCATTTGTTCCCATCTCCTCAGCACTGTGCCTCAAACAAAGAGGTCCACTCCCCCTTCAGAAATCATACTATAGGCTGTTCAAGCCCAATCCCTATCACCAGTATTGGCAAAGGAGGAAGGACCCTGTGGTCAGAAATGCATTGTTGGTGAAGGGGAACCCCCTATAAATGTGGAGTTACCATTTTTCTTCTGGTAAAACATATCCTGATCCAATTATTTCGGCTGAGTGGGGGAAGGACTGCTATTGATCCATTTTTTATCTGTTGAGAGTTCCATATGTGGACTTTGTATATATGATTTTTTTTTATCTGCTTGTTTGATGTTTGGAATAAATGCTTTAATTGGTAGAGATTTGTCTATGGGATGCTCTTTATGTCTATTTATTGTCAAGGTTGGATGTGTGACCAGTAACAAAGATACCATTTGAGGAATGGCTATACCTGTTCCCAGGTGAGTTGTCTTCTAAGGGGAGAAATGTTCTGGTGTGCACAGCCCCGCGATCCATCAACAGTGGTTTGAGCAGCTGAATAATTAAAGATACCCTTATGTGAATGTATCTTACCTTTGTTAGGTGAGCTCTTGGATGGAACACTTTTGCACTGATTGAAAGTGTACATTAAAATACTAGACAACTTCTGTTTTTCTGTTTATTACCTGAGAATGTCGGTCAGAAGGGACAACAGAATTAGAGAAGAGTGATATATACTTTCTTACAAAGAGACAGTGCTTTTTGTACTACTCATTCGTTGTATATCCCCTCTCCCTGTTTTTCCCTTCTTCCTTTATAATGACTTCACATTCCCTACTTTTCTCCATTTGTTCTTCCACTCCATCCTTTTCTTGCCTCTGGGTAAGCCAGTATTTTTCCATTTATGGAATGTAAGAACAGTCTAAACAGTCAGGTCTGGCATCTTTATAATAAGTACTATAGGAGATATCTTGATGGAATTGACATAATCAATTTCAGTTTAAATAATGTTGAGGTTTGGCTAGAAGAGAACCAGCCACATAAACCTAATTTCTTAGAAAGTCAGGGTTGCCATCTCAGTGTTGCAGTGGAAAATGCTACACATATAGGGTCTGATTCTGAGTCAGACACAATGTTCATAGTCACGCAAATGGTCAATGTTATTCCAATGTGCATAGGCCTAAGTAGCTAAAAAGTCACACAGCACATGGGACCCATGGTAAGTTGCAGTACTAACTAAGATGCACATTCCCAGAAAAATATTGGAAATGTTTTGGGCACTACGGGGTGATTACTGGGAGGTGGCTATTCAGATGTAAGGAGGTGCACTGTCTTATGGGCATGTAATGGGAATGTTGCTTGTTAGTCACTTAAGTGGTTGTAATCTCAGATACTTAATCACTTACATTAGAGCCAGAATCTATTTTTGTAGAGTCTGCACCTAGCATGGGGCAGGTTCAAGTATCTATGTGTGTCTGATAAGTATACCTAAAGAAGTGCCAAGTGACATAGTTGTGTCTAAAGATGCACAAAGTGGTCCTTGCACAAGCAGACACCCTCTTGTATGCCAGTGGGACAGACTTGTACACCAGGGGGACAGACTTGCACACCAGGAGGATGGCTCTTACTAGCATTAGCATAAAGTCACAGATGCGATTATGGCAAAAGATGCTAAAATGGTGGTATGCAACTCAGAATCAGCCCCATAATGACATTTAGTGTTCTCACGGTAGCATGCATAATTTTTTTCCTGTCTGTGCCATCTATGGGGAAATTCGTCCAGCTGGAGACTGTAAGAAAGGAGTGGGTCTTAGTTCAGTTTCCCATAATGCGGGTGAGCACAGTACTTCCTAAAGTCAAATTGCCCATTAGCTTGGAGATGTTAGTATGCTGGTTAGACGATAATCTGCCCAGGGTGGAAGCAAATCTATTGCAGTCCGGTTTTGTGCTAGGTTTCATTTACCAATTTCAGGGAGAATACATTTTGATTCTAGGCAAAATTTGCATCCAGAAGTGGCTCAGTTGTTGGTAATGCAGGAAGTTTAATTTGGGGCACATATGGAACTATTTTGTCCAGTCTCCATTGGGCCAACATTGCATTACACCATTTAGAGTTGTGCATATGAAGGTGATAGTCTCATACCTCCACTGATGGGGCATTCAGTATACAGTATTTTGCCACTGATCCTGAGCATTGTTGTGTAAAATATTAGTCATTCTACAATAACCTAGATGTGTGGGTGGTTTTTTGGACAGAATGTGCTCAAAGCTAAAGTGGATTTGTAGTCTAGTTTTTGCCTGGTCCAAGTGCATCTTCATTATTTTTCAGGGTTTTCATTTTTAACATTGGTGTATTATTGCTGGTGTGGGTCATAATGGCATTGCTCATTATCTGGACAATGTTCTCTTAGTTGGTCAGAAGGATATTGGGAAGTGTGCCAATGTTCTTTATTTGTACAGGAACTTTTTTACACCATACAGTAGGAGCACCAATTGTGGACCTGATTCAGACCTATTCGCTTGGATGCGTTCATTCATAGCCAGCTTATTTTCGCACTGGGTGCATGTGTATGCATCGCAGTGCGCATGCGCAAACCAGTGCGAGAGATTGGGAAGCATTTGCTCGCTGCAAATATACAGCCCAGCAGAGTGAGTGACAGGTGAAGCCCCTTGTGGGTAGTGACAGGGGCTGCCCAGTGGAGTGGGGGAGTGGAGGGGTGAATGCAGGCATGCCTGAGCATCTCACTGCTGTTTCAGAGGCATGCATAATTTAGAGACAGCGTCATAGTACACATCACCTTGCTGGTTTTTACACTTCCTGGAGATGATGTGTGCAAGTGGGCATCTTAAAACAGGCTGGCGGGCATCTGCATATGCAGAACAATTGCATGCCAAGACATAGTGGGTGTCATGGTCGGATTAAGGGGGGGCAACAGGGGCAGTTGTCCCTGGGCCCCCACACATGGAGGGGCCCCCACTAGCAGCAGTGCACTTTCTGCACCCACCGCTAGTGTCCCCTCTGCTAGTGTAGACCGCGCAGTGAGCGTGGCCACACTACACAGTGACATACACACAGCCGCCGGCAGCAGCAGCTGTGTATATGTCACAGCAGCCGATGAGAGTAACACAAACTCTCATTGGCTGCTTCATCAACTGAGGGAGCCGGCTGGAGCTCACTCATGAGCTCCACCTACCGGCTTCCCCCCGCAGCTGGTGATGATGGGAGAGATGTCATGATGCTGACGTCTCTCCCAACTGTGCAACAGAAGAGCCAGGACTTGCGTAAGGAGCGGGGATTCAGGTAAGTTTTTTTTGTGTGTGTGTGTGGGACACTGTCACTGGATAGGAGGGCAGCTTCAAGGGTCATTGTATAGGGGGACCACTTCATGGGGGCACTGAATAGGGGGGGTGTTTGCTACTGGGGGCAATGGCAATGCATAGGGGGGCTACTACTGGAGCACTGTATAGGGGGGGACTACTACTGTGGGCAGAGCATGGGGGGACTACTACTGGGGGCACTGTATAGGGGGGACTACTACTGGGGGTAGAGCATGGGGGGACTACTACTGGGGGCACTGTATAGGGTGGTACTACTACTGGGAGCAATGCTTTTGGGGGAATACTACTGGGGGCGCTATATAAAGGACACTGCATAGGGGGGATTACTACTGGGGCACTGTATAGGGATGGACTACTACTGCAGGCAATGCATAGGGGGAACTACTACTGAGGGCAATGCTTAGGGGGGACAACTACTGGGGGCACTGTATAGGTGGCACCACTACTGTGTGCATTATATAAGGGGAACTAAATAGGGAAGACCAATACTGGGGGCACTGCATAAGGGGCACTACTACAAGGGGCACTGCATAGGGGGGACACAACATGGGGCACTCTATATGGGGGACCATTACTGGGGACATTGCATAAGGGGCACTTCTACAGTGGGCATTGCAAGTGGGGCATTAAGGTGAATAGAAAGAAAACAAAATCCTAGGATGACGAGAAATGGTGGTATATAGGGGCCCCCACAGACCTTAATCCGGCCCTGGTGGGCATGCCTTCCCAAATTTGCATACGCATCATGTGAGTGAACGCATCATGTGAGCGGGTCTGATGAGCTCCCGTGAATAATGTCCGTCCTATGTACTGTCAGTATCGAGGTGGATACAGCTGCTGGCTGCTTTAGATTGCTGCAATATAAGATTCAGCAGCAATTTGGACAGGTTTTAAGGTCCAATAAGTCCTTCCTTAAGAAAGCTTATTCACTGTTAAGGCTTTTCAATTTTGCAAGTCAGAGGGGGCTACAACTGAACATACACCACTTTGTATGCTAATCTAAAGAGATTTAAAGCTGCCCACACATATAGTGATATTTTACACAATTTGGCCAATTTCGATGAATTGTGATGACAAATTGTGTAAAATATGCCCAACTAGTGAGTATACACTCACAATCACGATGCCAATACGTGTCCCCAGTGGTTGCACATCGCATCTTCAGATCTTCCATGCTGTAGGGCAGATTTGCCGATCTGGGACACAATGCACTGGATTCACGATAGATCTTAAGTCAGATTGGACATTTTTTACTCCAAATTGTGTGTAGGAATGCCGGGGAGCTGCCTGGGGAGAGTTCAGGGAAATCGCACGTATCTTGGGATTGTGTGCAGATTGATATGTGTGTGGGCACCTTAAGGAAGATTTGCAGGTATGTTTTTATTTCTAATTGCCATTCTCTAGCTTTCCTAGTGTTGCCCATGCCATCCCCTTAACTCTTTGTGTATGTGACAGTGTCTGTTGGTTTTGGAAGACCCTGGTATGCTTAATCTTGACTGGAATCTTGGAAACTTTAGGGTCTGACGGCAAATTAATTGTTGGAAATTTTCCTTATAGTTGTTGTATTGGAGCTATGGTGAAGTACAGATGTGTCCTCATACACCTAGCATACAGTATACACACCATATATACGTAACAAGACGCTCCAAAAGAAGTAGTGTACCATATTGTTCACAATGAAACTTTGAAAAAAGCTGCAGCCACTGCAGCAGAGTACTCTTTACACAGATTCAAACTCAGCCACACACAGATGTACAAATGTCACAAATCAAATTGATAGCAATCTTGAAAAAATAATGAAGCACAGTAAAATAAAGAAGTTTTTATTCATTTATTTTATACCATTTTTACCACTTTTACCATGAGCTACCCGCACAACTGAAACAACTTCCTATTTTCAACCTTATGTTGAAGAATAAAGATTTTTAATCCCCTGTTGGACAATAAAGTTTTCCTAGTATAAATAAAGGCTATTGGAAGTTCAGCCCCATGCTTGAAAAAGCAGTGTAAAATGCATTGAATGCAATTGGGCAAAGGGCGGAGATCGAGTAGAGACTTTCCCCTCTCATATCAGGTTGCCGGTGACTTAATGCAGTGGTGATGTGGCTCAGCACGCAGCAGACTCCAGTGATTCTGGCAACACTGGGATCCTGTCTCCACATCAGCAAGCTTTTGGAAAAAGAACAGGCACCACAAGAAGACCAACTGGCCTGGAACTGGACCACATCCAGGAGGAGAAAGATCACTATCTTAGGGTAAGGGAGGGATAGATTTTCTGATTACCACTACCATCATTTTGACCCACCCTTACACCAACTCTAACATGAGCTATAAACATTATTTTAAGATGTTGTTTTATGTGTATTTATTGTTTTAAAATTAGGATTGCTTTCACATAATAAATAGCACTTGTTTCATGCAATTTTTAATGTTGATGTGTTGATAAAAGAAGGAATTGACAAGTAGAGGAGCGAGAGAGACACTGCTTGGGAGCAGAGAAGTGTATATGCCACACAGCAAGAGCAGCTATTTGCTAGTAAGGTGTGGATATACTGCTGAGGGAGAAGAAAGACCTGCTGCATTGAACAGAAGAAAGTAGCCATATACTGATTGTTCAGCATTCGAGTTGTGGAGAGAAGAAACCCATTGACTGAGAGAATCAGGGTGATGATTGTCAGCCTTGTGACTTATATAGACCAGTTAAAGACATGTTTGGAAATAGTAGCTGTGCCCAAAGTCTAACTAAAGTTCTACAGGGACCAGCAAATATTCTTTCTATAGTTAGTTACTGTTTTACAGAGCTTGTCAAGATTTAAGTATTAAGCTGCTATCATTCACCCACAGGAGATGAAGACAAACCTCCAATGAATTCTGCTCTGGGTGATACTGTATAAGCAATTGTGTCTTAACTAGACATCCTTAAACTGCCATTTTGTTGGTATGACAACATTCAAGCACTCCAGACAAAAATACTTTTTTAAATAATGTTTTGGAGTTGTAATAAGTAGTTGTAAGTTCTGTACATAACCAGCATTCAATGCACAGTGTGATTAGACTGTAGTAAGTTGCTGATACAGATGTGTCTTCTCTTGTATTTGCAGCAGTCGCTCCGAAAAGCCCCTCTTAGCGCGTCTGGCCCCATGAGACTCTGCTAGCATCAAGTGCCTTTTTTTGCATCATTTTTGGCCAAAAAATTTTAAAGTCACAATTCTATGCCAGTGGGATGCACCAGGAGACTGTGCTGATTAATTTGATATGTAACATTTGTGTATCTGTGTGCGACTGAGTCTCTGAAGCTTTTTTATTCCAAGTTCTGATTACAGACTCAGTCACCCATAGATATACAAGTGTCTCAAATTGTGTATTATAGTCATATCTTATTGCGACCTCGATGCATATTCAACAAAAAATTACGCCTGACGCTAGCAGGGCTGCACAGGACCTGGTCGCTCACTCACGCCAGACATATCGCACTGCATAGTGTATTGAGTCTAGATGAGCAAGAACACATCTGTAATTTGTTATTAGGCTGTAAGATTGACATTTAAATATGTGAAAAGGAAACCTTAATAAATATTGAGTAGTCTACAAGTTTTAGTTAATTAAGATAAAAACTACTGTAATATTTATATCTGATCTTAGTTGAATTGTATAGCGGTTTAGAGAATCATGATCTTAATTATCCTGCAATGCTAATTAAGTTCCATGGTTGTGATTGTGGCAAATGTGTTTTATGTGTTTTGTATGTGAAATCCAAAAATTCTTATTCTGAGTAGTTTTTTAAGCAACATGCAACAACTTAACCTTTATAGTGAAGTCCTTAGTACCAAAATATTGATTTATTGAGGCACACATTTTGATCTCATTACTGTCTGTGTCTGGGTAAAAATATTTTCGTCTCATGTGGTATGAAAGGGTGGAGACCATGAGAGTGTTGCTGATGAAAAGAATTAGGGACAACTGCCACTCCTCCCAGACTGCAATCAGTAGATAATATCAGGGCCTGCTATAATCCATATACCATAACATCATACACAAATACATTTATTTGAGGCACCACATTTACTTTATGTCACTGTGTGTAGTAGACGACCCATGTCACAGTGAGGGAGCAGTTAATTATCTGTCATAATAAGCTATTCAATGCAACAATTGTATCACTAGCTTTGCCTTTTGATTGGATCTACCTAGATTTTGTTTGTCTTTAGCAGTGTCACATTTGCTACTTTTCAAATCTATTATTATAGATCATTATTCCTATATTGTGATGTTCTTATTAAATTATTAGGTGACATATATTGTTTACAATATTATATATTTCATACATGAGAAACAGTTAATAAAATCCCCATGTGTTTTGATGCTGATTTTGAGGAATTAGTTAATTTGTTTTCGTAATCATGCCCTACAGCAAACTACTGTGTCAAGATACAGTGTGAGCCATAATAATATTATAAAGTACTATAAATACCCTGCTTCTAGAAACCTCTGTGAAAAATGACAGCTCCCTGCATGTATCATGAAGCATTACACATATGAAATTACAAGTAATGTGATGTACAGTATAGTTAATATTTTTAACGCCAACATAAATTGTTGCAGCTGGAAAAGTACTGCATATCTGGTAACATACAGCAGATTGATATGTCTTTGTTTTTGTTGCTTTGATTCTTGTTGGTTGATTATGCATTTTCTGGCAATTGTCCCTTGTGCAGATCTGAGATTGTAAATACCTAGTGACTAATATTTTGAAAACAATTATATTGCCTTTATATTCTGCTACCAAACTACCCATACTTTTAAATTTTTAGCCACTTTAAGTTTTTATTCCCTGAGTTATTTTTCCTGCTATTCTCATGGGACTATTGTAAACAGTTGACATGAATTTGGTATGATGAATCAGAGTGAGGTTCCTGTTAAAAAAATTAAACTACTGTAGGATTTCCAAAACTGCAGCAAGCAGAGTTTCTAGGTCTTCATGTATACTTAACTCTTGCCTGAAATTTAAAGATCGGTATGACTATTGATCATGTACAGTAAATACATCCTAAAATTTCAGATCTGAACATTTTACCAGAAAGCTCCATGAGAACTTAATTTAATGGTAAACTTCACTGGTAATTTCAGAGTAGACATTATCATAAGTATTAATTGATAGCTGGGATAATCACCATTGCCTGTGTTGAAACCTAGACCCTGAAGTACATCTACAGCCTTAATTTTTTTTGCATTGTCCTGGCCTATAACCTGGATAACTATACATATTAGGAGTAAATGTAATTGTAGGCAGGTGTATTCTCATGCTGTTTGGAATGCACTATAGCTTCCAAAATCACTTGAGTTTCAGAAATCACTGCAGAATAGAGGGGGTGATTCATCTACAAATTAATATGCTATCACAGCTACTAACATGTTAGAACCTGCCGTAGTTGTAATATTTTAATGCAGCAGAAGGTGTCACACCTCCTGCATGCGTTACTGATCCGAGCTCCAACCAAGTATACAGAATCAGATCACCTGCAATCCCATCGGCCGGCTAAGCGACCATGAGCTTAAGCAAGCTGGCCTTTACAGATGAGTAAAAGAGGCCAAGAAATCTCCATCAGCCAACAGAGATCCTGGCCTCTCCACTACCCCCCAATGGTGGCAAAACGGAGGCCATCTCCACCCCCTTCCTGTCAATCACTGACAGTCTGCTGACAGACTGCATGCGGGATCACAGACCTATACTGCACATGCACAGTACGAGTCAGGCACATTCCCGATAATCTATAATCTGTGTAATTCCTGTCACTGCATCCACAGTGGAATCCCCCCCTGAAATCACTCTGCAGACCAACATTAAAGACCATGTCTAGCAAAGCTGCCAGTCCCATTCCCTGACAGAAGGGTACCCACTTTCAATGGTAATATGTGGCTGTGATCAGTCTACCCTGCTGTTTGTAATCTCTGTATGATAAATTTTGCCAGGATCAAAGATTGTGGTTCAATTATGCTGTCTTCCACAGTCTGAATGTATTGAGTGTTGAGCTGCTCATGAGCCTGCGAGGCACAATGCTTAGACCCTGCTGTAAGATGAGACAGTGAGTGCTAATAATGCACACTGTCAAATTTAATCATGCAAACACAGAGGGCTGACTAACTCCCTATTTCATGTATGCGGCTGTTGGAAAAGTGATATAACACAGCACTTTGGAAGAGATGAGTGTGCCAGTGAGTATATGAAGTCAGCTCCTGAACCTGTGTAATTTAAAAGTGTCCCAATTTTATGGGATTGTGTGACAGTGTCTGGCCCTGACAAAGTTCAAATCTAGGCAAACACCTAATCCTGGTCAAACTACACCACCTTGCCAAATTTGGTGGAGCTACTGTATTTAAAAAAAATCCAGTGTATTTCACTACCCAATCCTCCATAAGAATATATTTCTAACACAATTTTTTTTTCCAGAGATGTTTTAATCATTATTTAGAGTTTCTTATAAGTGCATTTAATAACTTTTTAAAACCAATGAATAATATGGCTAACAAATCAGTTATTTCTACAGAGTTTTGACAAATGCAAATGTTCTACTAATAAACAACACATTTTTGTACAAATAAATATATTTCAAGTTTTATTTAACATCAATATTTTATTTTTTTATTTCATTTACTCTAACCATTAGTTCAGGAATGTATTTAATATATTTTCCAGTATCAAACAGTCTGAATGGATGATTTGCAAACGTGCAATTTGACCATGCATCAGTAGTAAACCACATACAAAGGGCTGAGTTGCATGTCATCCCCATGTTCATAGAGTTGAGTAATTATTTGCTAATGGATGTGTGTGAAAATCCCTAAAAACTTGTATGGCTCATACACACAAAGTCGCAGTAGCTATTACAGAACATGGTCTCAGAAATGTAGTGGGCATTCCTGGGTGGTGACTGGGAGGTGGCTATTCAGATGCATGAAGTTGTACTATCTTATGGGCGTATTATGGGAGTGTCACAAAATTGATTGTGAACTCTGAGGTCTATTTACTAAGCTTAGATGGAGTTAAATTGAACGGAGATCCAATCAACTCCCAACTGACATTTTTCAAACACAGCCTGTGTCATAGCAGTTAGGAGTTGTGTGGTTGGGACTTTATCTCCATTTACTTTGTCTCCATCCAAGGCTTAGTAAATAAACACCTTAGACTCTTATTCGCTCACAATGGAGACTTTTCTCTGACTGCGATTCTGCATCTAGCATGGGTCTGATGCAAGTTTCTATGGTGTGACCAATGGTATCATCTAAAGATGCCCCAAGTGATATTTCAGCATCTAATTAAGCTCAAAGTTCACATCTTAGCCCTTGCACATTCCAATGCATGGATGTACACCAAGAAAGGGCTTATACCGGTATTACCATAAGGTTGCATATGGAACACCGGCAAAAGATGCACACACGGATTCAGCAGTGTCTGACTCAGAATAAGGGCCAATGTGTTTGCAAATGCCTAAACTGTATGAAGATGAGGCAACACAGCATGATACAATCCAATGTAAAACATCCAATTTTACTTTTCATTCTGTAAGAGTTCAGACTAGATTATATAAAATGAGCTCTCAAGTGTGACAACATACTTTATATCTGGGCAGCCAATCATGATCAATCACTTGCGCCAATCACAGATCATTTTATCAGGACCAAGGGCACTGCAGAAAAGGCATTGATGAAAATGGAAATTAGTGTTTAATGTATTTATTTATTTGTTACAAGTGTTGCATATCAAATTAATCAGGGCAGTCTTGTTAAGAGATGTTGTTGCATTGTATTTCAGCAAAAAAAGATGCTTGGCATGGGAACTAGAGCATCGATAAGAGCTGTTTGGCGTGACTGCGTCAATAGTGTATCAGGACACATTTGTACATGAAGTCCTGGCCTAATTATATGTTAAGTGCAATCTAAAATTCTGTTTATAAATAATGCGCTAATTAACACAATATATAACATTACCTTTTTTTCAATTGTATTAGTGCTCCCAATGTGGCTACATTTATGTAAAGCATATTTGCAATGTATTGTTAACTTTTTTAAATTTATGTTTTTTTTTTTAATCCAATAATTTTTTATTGAGTTTTATATGCATAATAAATTTACATTATGAAAACTTTGTACATAATACAATAAAAACTAAGTACATAAAACAAAAAGAAAAACAACAAAAAGAAAAGAAAAATAAGTATGTGTGGTCTCAATATATAGCATTTAATTAACAAATGAATTATATTCCTTCCTTCACATGAATTACGAACAGAGAATATATATTTCGACATATAGGTATATGGCGATGCCTCTTCACACAGCAATATTTGCATAGTTTGGTAACGTAACCCCCAGGAACTAAGCAGTGAGCAGGTTAGGCACAGTCATCCTTGAACAACTATGTGAGGAATCGAGCCATCTTTCCCAGGTAGCATAGTATTTCTGCACTGCATTTCTGGTGGTATAAACATACTTTTCATGTGCAGCAACCGCCCCAACCAAGGATAACCATGTTCTCAGGTTTGGCCCAGAAGTCGCCATCCACTCCCTTGCTATACATACTTTAGCAAGCGTACAGAGATTAGTAGTGTATCGTATGGTGTGCTTATCGATTGTGTCTGCATCAATCACAGCCAAAATGCATGTCGTAGGGGTAAGGATATCTTGAGGTATACCCGTAGAAATAATAACATGAAGTACCCCCTGCCAAAAGGTATTCACCAGAGGACAAGACCATATTAAATTCCAAAAGTTCCCCTCAGAAGAGTTACATTTAGGACATTTCGAGTCCGACCTGTCCCCTATTCTCATTAATCGGGCGGGTGTCATATATACTCTGTTTATTATAAAGTATTATATCTGCTGGTATCTAACGGATGTGGTAGCAAAACGAGGGCTAGCAAGAGCTGCTCTCTAATCATCCTCCTCCATTACTCCAACATCGTTTTCCCATTGCAGTTTTAAAGATAATAACTCAGACTTATGGTGCTTGCTCAACAAGTTAGAGTAAATCCCAGATATTAAGCTGCCAGAACCAGCAGATTGCAATAAAGTTTTAATTGGAGACTCCTGCAAAGATAGAGGAACTTCAGAGAACTGAGCATTGATAGCATGTCTTAGCTGGAGGTATCTAAAGAAGAAATGGTTGGGGACGTCAAACTCCAGACGCAACTGGTGAAAGGACTTTAGCGTTTCTGCCTGAAATATCTGCCCAATAGACACTATACCCCATTGACCCCAGGCCTCACCGACCTGAAGAGCAGAGAGCTCACTGAGACAATTAGCATGGGTAAGAGGAGTATCTGGATCTATGCCAACTGCTTGTAATAGATGTGAAACCAGTCTCCAGATAGTGATAGCCTGAATAATTAAGGGGATATTAACTATATGTATATTATCACTCAGCAATAGTCGCAATGGAGATAGGCCTGTCTTATAGTGAACCAGGACAAGGGAGGGCAGGGAATTATCAGTTTTGTTTTTAATCCATTCCCATATATGTGCTAAATTGCTGTTTTTAAAATAAAATATATATACATATAAACTGTAGAGAGATAACATAGTCAAATGAGAGATATAATTTCCAAGGTTATTAATTACACCGGCAAATGCAATACCCATAAACAATTTATCAAAATAATCAGATTTTCTTTTTTTTTAGATTGAGAGTCCACATCGTTGCCCCTACCAATCCCTTTACTCCTATTACTACATGTGCTATGGTGGACTTGTGGGATGTGTAGTTGGTGTAGTGGTCTGGCTGCTTGCTGGGAAAGTTTATGGAACTGGTAAATACTCTTGCTGCATCAGCTCTTGGTGTAGCAGCATTATGGATTTTGTTTGTTCCCTAATAGCTGTGCTTATATCTTGTGTATCTATGTATTGGTTATTCTGGTGTGAGTACGTTGGGCAGTGGCATTGGCTCTTGCAATTTTATGAATTTTGTGATATAAAGTCCATCTGCATCTTGTAGAACTCCTGCAGTTAGTAGGACATTTCATCAACACTTGTCTGTGACTGCGGTTTTGAGGCCAATTGCTGTTGGGACTACTTCTGCTGGCTGGTGGCAAACTCATATCTTCTGTGCAGGTTCTTCAGGATCAACCACAGCCAAGATGATGGTCTCCATTTCTCAACCTGCTTCTCTTAATACTGTTGCTGGATTGGTTGGTATTTGATGAGATTTTCCTGAAAAGTCAAGTGATTGGGTAAGTTCTGTATTCATTAAACTGAATTGTCTAACATAACTTAGCAAATAAAATTACAGCATACTTTAACCTTCGAATTGTGTTTATTAATTGAGTCATTTTTCACTATGTATCTAAAACTTTTACATAAATTTGCATGATCACTGTGTCAAAATTTTATTTTATTGCCATTTGTGTTCATTAAATTGAAGTATGTGTATACTTAGAACACATAATTAACATAAAACCACAGCAACAGAAACTGGATGAGACTTATACAGTTAGATAAAGATTACTCAGGTAGCAAAATGAATATGTGCAGTCTTGATTTAATACAAATGTCCTTGTCGTAAATATTATCTTGCACAAGTGATTTACAATATAAACCCATGTGACAGACTGTGTGGCAAAATGTATAGCCATCACAACCATTTAGTAAAGACCGTATGCTGTAATATAATTTCACATATCTTTTTTAACCTTCGGAATTTAAAATGGATTAATTATATTCATTAGTATTTCTTTAAGGTCTAATAACCTACTACTTCACCATCATCCTATACTGCTTGACATTAGTTTTGGCTGGCACATTCTCCCTAGCTTGTTCAGATATGGAAAAATGGAAGTCAACATTATATTATAAGAATGTTCATTTACATACCAATTGTTTGCTATATCAAGATAACAACTAGCATAACACTTCTAAGCATATTCCTCTGCAACTGTACTGGCAAAAACTTAGTCATGATTGGTGCTGTTTGCTTTGCTTAAGTGTTGAAAATATACTGAGTACATTATGTAAAGTACTGCAGTATTTTCTTAATACTTTTCTATTATTTACAGTAGGGGTGAGCTGGTTCGGATTTCTGAAATCAGAACCCCCCCGAGCCCCACCGATCTGAGGCCGATCAGAGTCAGGCTCGACTTTTCTCACCTGACTCGGATCTGAAATCGAGGCAAAACGTCATCATCCCGCCTTCCGGGTATCGCAGGTTTTGGATCCTATATAAGGTACCCGCGTCGGCGCCATTTTCTCACTCAGCTGTGGACAGTGAAGACAGAGGGTGGGAGTTAGGGCTGGCTGGGCTGTGTAGTGTAGTGTAGTGCAGTGTAGTGTTGTGCTGCACTGTGCTGCTGTTGTCCATAGGGGCTGTGTCCACTACTTCAAAGTCCATAGGGGCTGGCTGGACTGTGTTGTGCAGTCAGTTGCCCATAGGGGCTGTGTCCACTCCAAAGTCATGTGCAGTGTCCCAGTCCTAAAGGGGTGCTGTAGTGTTGTCCAGGGGGTGCTCTGTCCATCAGGGATGCTCCCCCCAAGTGCAAAAAAAAAAAATATTTTTCTGTGTTTGTGAATTGTGTGCACTGTGGCTGCACGTGCATCAACAAAGGAGCAGCGCCAAGCGTGCGCCTGTGTCCCATAAGTAAAAGGCCAGCTGGCTTGTCCATTAAAGGGTGCTGTAACCCCCAAAGGGCACTCCAAACAAAATTAAAAAAAATATTTTTTTGTGTTTGTGAATTGTGTGCGCAGTAGCCGCACGTGCATCAACAAAGTAGTGCCAAGCGTGCGCCTGTGTCCCATAAATAAAGGGCCGGCTGGATTGACCGCTGAAGGGTGCTGTAACCCCCAAAGGGCACTCCAAACAAAATAAAAAAATATATTTTTTTGTGTTTGTGAATTGTGTGCGCAGTTGCCGCACGTGAATCAACAAAGTAGTGCCAAGCATGCGCCTGTGTCCCATAAATAAAGGGCCGGCTGGCTTGTCCATTAAAGGTTGCTGTAACCCCCAAAGTACACTCCAAACAAAAAAATTTTTTTTTCTGTGATTGTGAATTGTGTGCACTGTAGCCGCATGTGCATCAACAAAGGAGCAGCACCAAGCGTGCACCTATGTCCCATAAGTAAAGGGCCGGCTGGCTTGTCCGTTAAAGGGTGCTGTAACCCCCAAAATACACTCCAAACAAAATAAAAAAATATTTTCTGTGTTTGTGAATTTTGTGCACTGTGGCTGCACGTGCATAAACAAAGGAGCAGCGCCAAGCGTGCGCCTGTGTCCCATAAGTAAAGAGCCAGCTGGCTCATTTCTTAAAGGGTGGTGTATCCCACAAAGTGCACTACTCTCCAGCAAAGATAAAAAAATATTTTCTGTGTTTGTGTGCGCCTTAGCCGCACGGCACGCATATATCAAATCAATATAACATAAATGGAGGACCAAACTTTCTCCGATAAAAATAAAATAGGGAAAGATCAAGAACCACTTCCTCCTAGTGCTGAAGCTGCTGCCACTAGTCATGACATAGACGATAACATGCCATCAACGTCGTCTGCCAAGGCCGAAGCCCAATGTCATAGTAGGGGGCACATACAATCCCAAATGACAGAGTTCAGGAAAATGACCTTAAAAAAAACATTTAAATCATCTGAAGAGAAACGCAAACTTGCCAATATGCCATTTATGACACGGAGTGGCAAGGAACGGCTAAGGTCTTTCCCTATGTTCATAACTAGTGGTTCAGCTTCACATGACGATGGAAGCCCTCCTCCTGCTAAAAAAATCAAACAAGTTAAGCTGGCAAAAGCACAGCGAAGAACTGTGCGTTCTAAGAAGATATCACAAATCCCCATGGAGAGTCAAAGTGTGGTAGCGGTTGCGATGCCTGACCTTCCCAGCACTGGATGGGAAGAGGTGGCTCTTTCCACCATTTGCACGCCCCCTGCAAGTGCTGAAAGGAGCACCCACAGTCCTCTTGCTGATATGCAAATTGAAGATGTCACTATTGAAGTACAACAGGATGAGGATACTGGTGTACCTGGCTCTGAGGAGGAAGTTGGCGAGGAGGATTCTGATGGTAATGTGGTTTGTTTAAATCAGGCTCTGGGGGAGACAGTTGTTGTCCATGGGATGAAAGAGCCCATCACGGTCATGCAGAAGACCAAACATTCCACCTCTTTGGTCTGGCAATATTTCTATCCAAATCCGGACAACAACTGTCTTGCCATATGTACCATATGTAAAGGTGAAATAAGTAGGGGTAGGGACGTTAACCACCTAGGAACATCCTCCCTTATACAGCACCTGCAGTGCGTTCATAAAAAGTTACTGTCAAGTTCAGAAACTTTGGCTAAGACCGTAAGCAGTCCAGGGACACCTAAATCCCTTTTTCCTGTTTTATCCAAGGAATTGGTGGATGTGGAGGATGAGGACGGCATCTTGCGTCCGTAGAGCCAGTTTGTGCAGGGACACATTAATTGCCAGCTTGTTTTGTGGGGGCCCAAACGAACCAATCATTTCAGCCACAGTCAGGTGGCAGACCCTGGCGCTGAAATGATTGGTTTGTTAAAGTGTGCATGTCCTATTTATACAACCGTAAGGGTGGGTGGGAGGGCCCAAGGACAATTCCATCTTGCACCTCTTTTTTTTCTTTGCAGTTTGTACTGTTTGGGGCCTAGTTTTTCAAACTGCCATCCTGTCTGCCACTGCAGTGTCACTCCTGTGTGTTTGTGCCGCCCACTCGTGTCGCTTAGCATAGTCATCCAGCTACCTCGGTGCAACCTTTTGGCCATAAAAACATTATTGTGAGGTGTTAGGTGTTCAGAATAGACTGGAAATGAGTGGAAATGAAGGTTATTGAGGTTAATAATTGAATAGGAGCATAAAAACCCACAAATTCTGTGATTTTAGCTGTTTTTATGCTTTTTTTTCAAAAAAATACAGATCCAAAACACAAAACCCAAAACATGGAAGGGTGGTTTTGGCAAAACCAATCCAGATCCAAAACACGAAGAAAGATCCAGATCCAAAACCAAAACACAAAACACGAAAAGTGGCCAGTGCACACCCCTAATTTACAGGTGACATTGTATGCTTTGGTTATATAGGAAACCAGAATGTAATGTGTGCATGTGTTTATATCTAAAATAATGATTAAGAAAAATGTTTGGGGCTGAGAGAGTGGATGATCTGTGTCCTCCACATGCATGCAACAGAGAACTTCAAGCAGAATCAGTTGCCACAGTTGCTTCTCGTAGGAGGAGTAGTCCATGTTGTGTGGTACCCCACTCAACCACAGGCCCTCTGGCTGCATGTGCTCTTCTACCAACTTTTTCACATCGGAAAAGGAGTTGCACAGTTTTCATTTTTATGCCTCACAGACCTGACTGTATTCACCACAACACATACGCCCTGCCATAATACAGTGTGCCTAAGTCCTATAAATCCTACCATGCACTGACATAATTGCATGCACCAGTGCACAATTTTCATTGTAAGTGAAGCATGTGTTGCACCCAGTTTTGGTCTCCTTTGGGACACATACCTTTCCTCTGTCTCCACCTCCTCTTCAACCTCCACAACTATTTGAGGGGGTACCGCTACAACCTCCACTGCTAAACTGCTCCTCACTCCTCCTTCTAGACTTTATCATCAACCACACAAATGACAAACAACAGACAACAAAAAATAAGGAGATAACAGACACTATCACATATCTCACACACAAGGAAAAGCTAACTGACAAAAATAACAGGAACAAAAAAATGTGAAAAATAACTAATAGACAAAATACAGAAAGCAACATATCACTCAGAAATAGCCAAATATAAACCAGCACAAAATAGAACACTCCACCAACAGGCCAGAACTCTCAACTAACCAACACTACTAATGTACATCTATGATTGGTATTAGCAATTTGCTGGTAGGTATGTTGTAGCTGGTTCTTCTCATTGTTCATAGAGTTTGAGACCTTTGTGAATAAAATGGCTTTAACCAAAAGTTTTCTATGTTTATTTTCCCACATGAATAATGTAGGTTTAAATCACCTAAAGACCAGTTTGGTTTTGTCAGATAAAAGTTTATGTTGTGTTTCAGCAAATCCTCCCTGTGCTTTATGAGGAGGGTTCTTAAATTAATGCAATAATCTTAAATAATTCAAAAAGTCAATTTACTGTATAGTTTTCTCCACTGTGATTAAGATAAATAGAATTGTCCAATGAATCCTCCAACAGGACTCCATTAGAAATATTCTTCTAAGATTTGTTCATTTACTTTCCAGGTTCACTGGCTTGGGGGCAGAACCAATTAATGTTTACAAAATATATACAAAAGCATGGTCAAAACTAGGGTAGTGATCAATTTCGGCAAAATTCCTATGGCTTAGGAGCCAGTAATCCATCATGGAGTATCTATATTCAGGGTGGGAATAGAGGGTAAAGTACCTCTCATAACGGTGAAAGATACTGCAGATGTCTACTAGTTAGTAGTCTTGACTTTCCTGACTTACCTGACTTCCGTAGCAAGACTTATTGTGCAGTTGACGTCATATTGGCTTGTGGATCAAATGCACTAAGTCACACCCTAATAATACAGATCTAAGCAATTTTTCCTCCACTTATTCAAGGATTTTAGCTATGACTGCTGGCTCTGCATAGGGTAATAGAGGGTAAGTAAAGGAGGACCTTTGATTGAAAGTAGAGGCCTAGCACCCTACAATATCACCAAATGGGATCACTCTTTTATTCTCCACTTTAATTTTAGAAAACAGAATTACAACTTAGCTTGATTTAGTTTTGGAGTAATTATTAAAGTATGATAGGGGAAAGCAATTGTTTCATTGACTGGGAGATATATCTTTTTTTAAATATGTGTCTTCTGTATGAAAACAATGTCAATACCTTCCAAGTAAAGAGTGAGTAGTGTAGTCTATATGTTAAATCCCTTGATGTCATGAGAAAATGTTACATTTATTCTTTCCCAAGTGTTTTTAGATTCTCATGAGAGAGTCCCTACAAAGACTGTCCATACAGGGTTGCAAGGAATGCAAGTTAATAACAAACAAAATAATATGAAAAGTAACTTAGTGGTTATGTAAACATTCTACAAGGCCATGGGGAAAGTGAGAACTGACCCATGAACCAGATATGTACCCCATGGGTTAGGCTACAGGGGTAACAATACAGTTTATGACAGCCTACAACAATATGGGAAACAATACTTGTAAATTCTTATCATAAGGACAAATAAGCAATTAAACTTTTATACTATTATATATTTTTATTACCGTTATTTACATGGTACCACAATGGGTCTGCAGAACCTTACAAATGGAACAATATGAACAAAACAAGGGAAAAAAGTGACTTAAGGTAAAAAAACATTGCAGCACATGGATAAGGTTTATAAATATTTCTGCATCAGCAGTCATAAGACCCACAAAAAGCAGCAGAAAGGCTGAAACCAAATGTTTGGTGCCTTTGTTGGCAGTGGAGAGATTATGGCATAAGTGAGGGAAGGAAAAGCATGTGAGGGAAGAGGGCCCTGCTCATGAGAGCTTACAATCTAAAGGGGAGTGAAAGACAGGGCTGACAGAGGCAGGAGACAGTGAGCAAGTAGTGTAGCTTTAATAAAGTAGTGTCTGTTTAAAGTCTTGTTGAGAGGTGGAAAAAGTCATAGTGTTTAGGGAGCAGCATGGGCAAAATCTTGTAGGTGGGATTGATAGTAATTAATTGGGAATGAAGTGGGCAGGTGGGAGTATTAATGGAGATGAAGTCAGATATGTAAATAGAAAAGGATTGGTTGAGCGCTTTGCAAGTGAGTGTAAATAGTTTGAATTGGGTTCTGAAGGGGAAGATAAGCTAGTGTAGACTTGTAGGAGATTGGAGGCAGACATAGTATGTTTGAAGAGAAAGATGATCTGGACAGCAGCATTGAGGACAGATTAGAATGTAGGGAGGTTTGGAGACAGGGAGTTTTTAAACTATGAATGGAGTAATATTGGAGAATAGAGTCTTTGTACAAAAATTAGTAGAATGGCAAAAACTATACTGCATTATTGGACTTCATAAATGTGGAATTAATAAAAGTTCTAGAGAATAAAACAACTCAAACAATTGTCCATGAAGAGGGTGGTTTAAAAAGTTTAATGTGGAAAATTATGCATTTGCTAAGATGAGAAATATACAGTATTTTGAGAATTACAGCCCTGCACAAGAATAGTTGAATAACATTAAACCTTAAAATGTAATTACATAATTACGTTTTAGCCCCAGTACAATTATAAGAAAAAAATGATGAAGAAAATCTATATAATAAGCAAAGTATATCTGTCTGTCCATCTGTTTGTCCTTTATGCTTGTCCAGAGTTTTTGACCTAGCTTTACCAAATTTGGCATGGTGGTGTAGTTTGACCAGGAGTAGGTTTTCATCTAGGTTTGAACTTAATCAGGGCCAAACACTGTGACACAATCCTCAAAAATGGGGACACTCTTAAATTACACAGGTTCCAGGACTGGCTCAAGTGGAAATGGTCACTCTGCCTAACACCTGTGAGAAAGCTACAAAAGTATCCTATTAAACCTCAGTCTGAGCAAACTTGATGACTCATGCAAGTTCATATTAGATTCAGAGCCTCTGTTTTTGCATGAAGGACATAACTAGAATTTTGTGGGCCACATAGCAAAATCTTAAAAGGGCATCCCCAGAAGTAAAAAACACATACATTTGCCCCCACACAGAGCCCAATCATGTTATGCCACAAAGAGCCCTTTCAAGTTATACCACAGAGTAGTACCCCTAACACTACAAAGTAATGCCTCTTACACATTATTCCACATTATACCCTTTACAGATTTTGTCACATAGTAGTAGTGCCCCATATAACACATTATTCCACACAATAGTATTGCCCCTTACACATTATGCCCCACAGCAATTCACCTACCCTTGTCCCTCCAGCAGCCTCTTGCCTCCCCCTGTGTGCCATTAGCAGCTAGCAGGTGTGGATTTAGTGCTGGGCAGCCAGCTAATTACAGCTGGCACACCTGAAGGCAGTGCCAGACATGGACAGACAGCGTCAGCACAATTTGAATCTTGTGGAGGTCACCAGCCAATCGGCGTTCACAGACCATCAGCCAATTAGGATCCACCACTGCTGATTGGCTGTTGTCCATGAGCTGTAATTGACTCGCGACTGGGGGCACTATCTCTCCATGACTGCCTGACAGTGCGCCAACTGTAATCAGCTGTTGGCTGGCACCAAATCAACATCACTGACACCCAGGCCCCTCTTGTCAGCCCTGAATGGACCAACCCACCTCGTATGCATGACTTGGTGCAGGGGGAGTGGTGCCACAGAGGCAGCTTGGACAACATAGCAGCCATGCCCCTTTGCACCCATGGTTGTTACGCCACTGTTTGCATGCATGTTAGCAAACAGTGGTGTCTTATTTAAGATCAATGGAATGGGTTATAGGTGAGGACAATGTAAACAAAAAAAGGCTGTAGGTGTTCTTCAACCCGGGCAATGCTGGGCATCCCAGCTAGTATCTAATTATCAAGTCAGATATCTAAGGCATCTACTGAGCACTGTCTGCTCCTGCTTCTTTGCATTTTGAGTGGGGGTAGAGAAGAAAATGTGAAGAGGGATCCACGTCAGGACCAGGACTTTGAAATTAGTTTGGTCATTACAGAACAAGGCCAAATCCACTAACAGTTAATTAGAGATTTTTTACATCGAAAGAGGTCCCGCACTGATTATGTGATAGTGATCTTAAACCTGAGGTAGATATTCTTAATACTTATATAATATAATATAGCTTTTAAGCCTGTATGACTCCAATAGTTATTAGATGTTTCTAGTTTCCGGAGGTGCCCCCAGACTTAGTTGTTTCAATAGTATATTTCTCACAAAAAAAAGGGAAAAGGGAAGAGAAAAGGGAAAGGAAGCTACTGTTTCTGGTCTGGTGCACTAACAGGCTTACACATATATAAATCTTATCTCCTCAGGAAATTAAATTAAAATATAACTTTTATTAGGTATTAATAAAATATGATGTGTCCAATATAGTCAAATAAAGGCAAAATATAAAATAAAATAAAGTAAAGTAAGAGAAAGTAGGATATATTGAAATTAGGTAATTAAAACACCTCCTGTGTCTGCCGGATATAAATAACCATGACTTTTATACTCTGCATATGGATGGCACAATCGTGATTGAATGCATAGATCTGCGATATATAAATATCTCTATGAATATAAGTGCACAGGCCCCACCCTATATCTTAAATAGTATTACTCATTATCCTAAATGAATGGTTAAATTGAATTCGGCCGGAGTGTCTTGATATTGTGGAAAAAATTCTCACAAGGTACTTGGTGTCCTGTGTATATTTTTAATTAGATACAATGTTTTATGTAAGTCGACACCAAGTATCTAGTTTGCCGTGTGAGGACTCATAGATACATTAGGATATATAGTTGTTATGATTCTCATATATCATGACACTATCTGAGCCAGATGTAGTGATAAGGGGTAAACACCTGTGAGGGTAACCACACAGAAATCCCCCACACTTATGCACCCCTCAAAACATTGGATAATGATCTCTTAATGAGGCACATAAATATCTATACATATAAATAGATTGCGGAATAATATTAGGCAGAGAGTCACAGTCGCTCTTATATCTGCTTTATAAATTCCACCAATATTGAGAATACTCAGAGGGGAGGAAATATGCTGCACGTATGACTGTGCATCCTTAATTCATATGGATATGCCGCATCGTTGCTAATAGCAGTATTGCAGAGTTATATATTTTTTATAATGCTTAAATCACTGTCCCAGAATTCGGTAAAGTGATATACAATCCCGAATATGATAGTGTGGTATCCGGCAGCATGCAGGGAACGCCGATGCGCGTTTCGCCATGGGATGCTTTTTCAAGGCAGTGCAACCCGAATGTCAGTCCTGTCCGGTATTTATTCAGGTAAGTCTCAGCTCATTCGTTACACCAGGAGTTCCTGTTCCTCATTCCTGCTAATTGGCTGCAGGTGTTCCTTGTAAGGGATTGTGAGTTTCTAGATCCCTGGTTGTATTCGTTGTTCAGCAGGGACCCGAGATTCATCATGACGTCACCAACAAGCCTGTCAGTTTGTCTATCAATATATGTTTGTATTTTAAAGTATACACTCTAATTACTGGTATAAGAATAAACATTAATATAGATTCTATTCATTGTGTTGGTTGGAAATATCAATAATATATAAAGATTTGTAATAAAGGAATTTATTTACATATATGGACAAAAGTATGTGGGCATTCTTCTCATATGTAGTTAATTCAATATAACACGATAATGGTTATACTGGTATATTAATCCTTCACCTAATGTATATATACACATATGAATTCAAGAGAAATCACCCACATATAAGCCATTAAAACTATTTATTAGTGTGTCCATATAAATGTATTACTTAGAAGTGATAGAGTCAGTTAGATATTAATTAATATATCTGATCCATATCACATATTGCTTTTTTTATTATATATAAGTTTGATAACAATCGATAATATAATTTATTATCTATGTTTAAATTTCGTGAGTCATGTATATCTCATCTTCAAATCGGATACGATGTAATGAACTATAAAGAATAGAAAGCCAAAACGATGTATAAAAAACCATAATTACTTCATAGACTTCATAAATAGAGTGATATTTCTTTGGGATAAGAACAAAATATATCACCAAGGGCTGAACATGTAAGAGTATAGTCGCCCTAGAGATATAACTCCATACATGATTTTTATTAAGTTTGTAAAAAGATATTTGATATTAAGATGAAGATATATTAGTAAAAAATTTCCCATATATATATATATATATGTATTAATGTGATAAATCTTAGACATTTTTAAGGTGTGTGAGTGAATAACTGAATTTGGTGTGAAAATGAAATATAAAAAATATATATAAAAAAATAATAAAAAATATAAAAAATAAATGGCCTAATGATTATGGTACACGTTATTCTTCATGATCAGAGGTGAAAATAAATCTTATAAGTGTTGGTAACCCGCTATTAAAAATAAGTTCGATAGTGAAGTGATCATAATTATTAAATGTGAAAGAAATAAGAATTAACCTAAATAAAGCTTATAAGTAATTAAAAATAGTGAATATAATATTTATGATATATGTATCTTTAATAATGTTAGATCAAGAAAAGAGTATAATAATTATAACACAGTTGATATGTATAAGATGTTATCCATATATGATAAATTTGATTCTTGTTATAGATTAATGGTAGGTATATATATATTTGGTTAGAGGTGTTGCCAATCTATCTATATTGTTTTATTAAGATCTTATGTACTCCTTCTATTATGATTATATTTTAGGGGTTCTGATATCTTTTTAAATAACGAAATAAAAATAATGTTCAACAAAAAGCATGAAAAATATAGGAGGTTATTATACATAATATGACATAAGTTCCTAATAATTAGGTACATCTTATAGGAAGGCGCTGTATTGAATGTTTTCATTCATCCCCAAAGGTTCCAAACTGTTCATAAGGAATATCATTCTAGATTCTCTTTTCAGAAGTTCCTTGGAGATGTCGCCTCCTCTTATCCCTAATTTGATTCTTTCCAAGCCATAG